>OX596075.1:98050084-99250084 GCA_951394005.1 Protophormia terraenovae
ATTTAAAGGCCCCCAATTGTGGTCTACCATTATTTTCTATTGTATTCCAATATGCAAAAAAAGCCATACTAAAAAATTACGCACACGCACTTGTAAAACCAATAAGCGGAATAAAAGCTAAAGCAACTGCTGCAGCTCACTAGAGTCATGGTAGTCACAGTCAAAGTCATATCAGTTGTAAAAATCTTTTTACTGTACGATGTGTAAAATGCACCGCATGAGCTGATTACCAAAAATGGTAGCATTTAACGCTTTTAAAGTTTATATTTCCTTTTTCCCCCTTCTGGCATAATATTTGTAGGCAAATGATTGCTAGCTACCGGTAGTTAGTGGCTATAGTAAAGTAATTGCCTAAATCTTAATATTGTTTTAGTTCAATTCACTATTACTGTTCTGCTGTTGGTTTTATTTTTATTATTATTTTTTAAGCTGTCTTCATGGGATTTTTTTGTTTTAGTCTTTTGTTTAGCATGTCTTAGATAGAAGCGCGCGTTAAATGTTATTTTGTTTAATATTTAATTAAGTATTTAACATGCGTATCTTCTTTTTGTAGTTGCCTCTCGATAATGCCGATTTGCCGCCATTCACTGGGCTTAATTTGCAGCAAATGACCAGCGAACCAACATCGATGTTGATGATGATGAAATATTTAATGTGCGTAAAATTGCAGAGTACTATCCGTACGTACGTACTTCTATGTTGTGCGATTAGTAAGTAGTAAGTATTTCAAAATTGTGTGTTTAATATTGTTTTTGCTTGGCTGAATGTTGTTGTTTTTGGGGTGTTTAACAATTTCGTGGGAATTATTTTTGGTTTTTGTTTTAAAATTTAAATAATAAATAATTTTTTTTTTGCTTTTTGTATCTCTATTGATTGTAAACAAATTTTCAAATGAATTAAGCACCAACTGTGTGCATGCTTTCACCTTAATAAGGCCTGATTATGATTGTGATTGCAAAACACGTCAAGGCTGAATTTAATTGTATGGGGAGTAAATTTAGAGGTGAAATCTTAAGGGGAATTATATTGCGTAACCTCTGTGATATTTATTTTGATTAAATTTAAAAACAAAATTGAAACATTTATCGATAACTGCACAATATAACAATTTTTTGGAGAAAAGTTTAGGCTCATCAAAATTTGTTAATTTAACAGTTATCGATAACTGATATATTTTTCTATAGAAAAATATATCGGTTGTCGGTATGCATCAGTTATCGATAGCTGATTTATTTTTCTATGGAAAAAATTACTGTTATCGATAACTGATCTTTTTATATAGAAAAATTTACAATTATCGATAACTTATATATTTTTATATAAAAAATTAATATATATTTTATCGATATCAGATATATATTTCCATGGAAATATTAAAAGTTATCGATAACTGATATATTTTTCTATAGAAAATTTTTCAGTTATCGATAGCTGATATATTTTTCTATAGAAAACTTTTCAGTTATCGATAACTGATATATTTTTCTATAGAAAATTTTGCAGTTATCAATAACTGATATATTTTTCTATAGAAAATTTTGCAGTTATCAATAACTGATATATTTTTCTATAGAAAATTTTTCAGTTATCGATAACTGATATATTTTTCTATAGAAAATTTGTCAGTTATAGATAACTGATATATTTTTGTATATAAAATTTTTCAGTTATCGATAACTAATATATTTTCTATTGAAAATTTTTCAGTTATCGATAACTGATATATTTTTCTATAGCAAATTTTTCAGTTATCGATAACTGATATATTTTTCTATTGAAAATTTTTCAGTTATCGATAACTGATATATTTTTCTATAGAAAATTTTTCAGTTATCGATAACTGATATATTTTTCTATAGAAAATTTTTCAGTTATCGATAACTTTTTGGAGATATTAAACATATAACATATAAAACATATTTGCATGCCAACAAAATTATCTCCCTACCTCTCCACAAGTTATTCTATAATCGTTTTGTATTGACCACATTTTGTAGCATACCATTCACTCATTCGTACCTGTTTTGTAGACAATTCATTTTTGTTGGTTTCTTTCTTTTTTTCGTTTGTGGTTTTATTTTATTATGTGCGAATACATGCGGATTTTATTGTTATCTTCAATAAAAAATCTAAATTTTATTCTAATGCGTTTCTATCTAAGATGTTTGAAATGTTCAAAGAAACGTCTAACGTTATTGTTTGCTATTGCTAAACAATTTTTCCAACTCTTTTATTTTTATTTTTTTTCGGCTGGAGTTAAGAAGAGATGGTGTTGCAATTTGTGTTTTTTAGTTAGTTGCATACATTTCTCCACATGCTCTTCAGGCTTTTAGCTCTTTCATCATTATCATAGTCTTCATCATCATCAGCAGCAGCACAATAACAACAACACCATCACAACAATCATTGAAAGAAATTCATGAATTCATTGCTGCTGATGTTGATATTGCAATTGCTATTGCTGATACATGTTTAGTTTAGGATGGAACGTTATGTGCATATAAATTAATGAAGTGCCGAAATGTTCAATATCCAACTGTGAGATTAACTGGTGGTTAGATTTTTTCTTTCGCCAACTATATTTTTTTTTTACTACAAACATCAACTTGCTATCAACCAACAACAAACGACTACTGCTGACTAGCGCAGCTCATAAAACAATTTTCACTGCTTTTTAACGCCTTTTAGTAACTGCCTTCTTTTTTTTATTTTTTTTTTGCTATTTCTGTTTTATATTTTTACATCTCTGAGGAAAATCTATGATCTAAATTGTTTATCTTAGTAAATCAATATTAGATTTGATTATATTGACTTGCACCGAATGAGTGGCAAAGTAATAATAGTGTGTGCTATCTATCTATGTATCTATATGATGACGTGTTAAGGTCAATGAAGAACAGCAACAACTAAAAAAAAAAAAAAAAGAGTTTCTACTGACAGGCTCATGTGTTAGTAAAAGGGAGCACATTGTTTCAATGAAACTAAAGGAATGTGCCAGCTTCTAAAGTGGGTTGAACAATTGTTAGATGAAAAGTAAACAAATTTTAATAAAATATTTATTGCGCATATTAAATACTGGCATTGAATATTAAAAGCATATAATTAGGAAATACTTCTTCTGGACTAATAACTCCTTGGTAATAAAGTTTTTTACCTAATTTTATATTTTACTAGAATTTGAGAGACTCTTAGATAGACCAAAGATAATTTTAGTTTCCTTATAAATAATAAGATTTTAGATTTTCATATAAAAAAATCGATGGTTGGTAAGATATTTAAGAAATCACAAATGTTCATTCTTTTTACTCTATCGCTTCTAGTTTCCCTATAAAATAAGATTTAAATATAAAAAACGATTTTTTATTAAAAAAATAATGATAAGTGACCGATTTTCAACCTTTTTGCTCTAGCGCCTCACATTGGTTCCAAAACTCTTTTTTTTTTTTTGTAAATAATTCTGTAACTTTTGAACCGTTGGAGATATCTCATTAAAATTTCACTGGTCAGAGGTGAGGTGTTTTCGAGTTGATTTGGAGGAGTATAGGCAAGTAGTGGGTTGGCCATCTCGAGTATGTAATTTTTTTTGAAAAATCGCCAAAAATTCATTTATGATAGGTTATCTCTTTTAGTTTAAGAGATATTCAGGTCAAAATAAATTTTTATCTGATTTTTAGAACCGTTTTTTAGTTTTTTTAAAATATTCACCAGATTCCTTACAAAATTCTAAATGATATTGGTGCAAGAATCATAAAGATATATGAATCCGTTAAAAGGGTATATTAATCTGATGTTAGAACTTTAAACAAATTTCAAATTTTTTGGTTTTTTTTTTCAAAAATAGTGGAAATATTTATTAACTGATAAAATTTGTTTTTTATTCTTGGCTTTATCATTTGTTTAATGTTTTCAAAAGAAATCCTAATGCAAATGCGTGTAAAGTAAATCCGGAGGAGCTTGAGGCAAAGGTCTGTCCAAAATCCCTAACCAAACTTTGTCAATTTTTGAATTTATATTTTTTAACTTTTCCCTGTTAAGTTCTCAAATTGCAAAGCTGGAATCGATTTAAAATTATTTTAATTATATATCTCCATATGTAAGGTAAACATCCAAAAAGTATTTTCTGACGAAGGCCCCTTATAACAACAGGGTGACCATTTCAATGAAAAAAGTAATTTCTTTTTAGTGTTTTATACGGATTGCGATTTTGGTTATTTTCATGTAAAAATGTGCGAGTTTTTTAAATTCTCTGATTTAAGGACAAGTTTATACAATTATACTGATATTTCAATAAACTATCACAATTTGTTCAAATTTTATTAAAGTTTAAATATTAACTTTATTTAAAAAATCGCAAAAATGTTAAATTTTAAATCCTTCGAGAAATTTTGCGATCAAATTACATTCCACTAACATTTTTTTAAAAATTTTTAAACTCCATACTCTAACCTTTTCTTAGATACCAAATATTTCTATAAAAAACCAAGCGCGAATATTATATTCGGCCCGGCCGAATCTATATACCCACCATCAACTTTTTCAAATTTTGCGTTATATGGGAGGAGGCGGTAAAGTGGGCGGACCACGCCCATTTTTTGTTTCCGAGTTTACATTGGTCCTTGAAATATTTGAACACAATTTCGTTGATTTTCACCTTATATTGGAGGTTGGCGGTAAAGTGGGCGGACCACGCCCATTTGTGGTTTCCGAGTTTATATCGATCCCTGAACTATACGTACAAAATTTCGTTGTCATATATGCTTTTGTTGAAGAAATATCAGCAGAAAAGTATAAAACGGACACCCTGTGTTTCTAGTTTTTAGCCCATAACTTTTTTGTTTATCAACGGATTTTGCCCATTTTCAATCCCAAACAAACCTTATATAGGACAAATATTTGTGCCAAATTTCGTCCCCCTACGTTGTCCCGTTCGAGCCCTATCCTGCTTTCAACAGACGGACAGACGGACGGACATAGCTAGATCGACTCAGAATCTAACCAGGACCCAGAAAATATATACTTTGTGGGGTCTTAAATGATTCCTTCGACATGTTACACACGGAATGACAATATACCCCCCATCTTTTTGATGGTGGGTATAATTATAGTTTTGCTTAAAACTTAATAGAAACTTGGCCTCTTCTAGCCAAATTAAACTATTTTTCATTCATTTAGACGGCAAATGTATGTCGCTACATACAAAAAAAGACATGTATAAAAAAAATTGTCTTAAGCAGCATACATAAAAATAGATAATAATATATAACTTAAACTTTCTTAAATTCATTTAAATTGTTTTTTTTTTTGTTTTTTTTTTTTTTTTTTTTTTTGTTTTTTTCTTTTTATATCAAGGTATTTTCAACGGTTTTCTTATTTAAACACAACGGCTTTTTAAACAACGGTTTATTTTACCCCTTGGCGAGAGATGTGTCATTTTCTTAATCAATTTAGCGCCCTCTAAAGGCGAAAAATCGCATTTCAATCGACAACACACTGCCAAAACGAAGTAACTGATCAGAGACCTGCGCCGGCAAGTTTTACAAGTTGCTGAGTCGAGCCGCTTGTAAAGCTAAAAGTAAAAAATTTACTTTTAGTAAAAATTATAATTTTTGTATTTTAAAAATTTTATTAATTATTTATATATTTATTTTGATACATATTTTCTAATCTTTTTAAAATAATCTTTAAAAAATTTTATGTTTTTAGTCCAAAACACTAAAAAAAATGTTTAAATAAATTAGTTTTGAGTAGGATTTTTTTTAATGTTAAAAATACTACTGATAACACTGGTCGACAAAAAAAATTTTTTCGAGCTCCTTCAAAAGAAATATGTAGACTAGATGGAATTCCGCATGCTAAACTTGAATCTGCTTTCAGTTTTTTCCCATTAGGTCGGGATTTTTTTTTTTTTTATGGGCGTGTCTAATATTGTGCCCTAAATATGCCGATTACTTGAACATATTTCACTATTACTTGAGAACGGTGTGCACGATGTATATAAATGATATACCACGATATGCGGAATAAAATTAGTTTTATCCGCTCAATAGTTTATGAGATATTTCGAAAAAAGTGTCGGAAAAAATTTTTTCATGCAAAATTCAAGATTTCTTTTTTTTACTAAAACTTTTTTTTTAAAGTGAAAACATCAAAAATATTTAAGTTATTTATTGATGCACAAATCTTGATTGGATTCACAGTTAAGTTTGGATACCCATGTTTGCAAAAAGTTTGCAAAAATATATTTTTTTTTCGTCTTATATAAGAAAAATAGGTGGATTAGATGGAATATAACGTGCTAAATAAGAATCAGCTTTTACTTTTTTTCTATCGCGCATCGATTTTTTTATGGACATGGCTACTATGACCCCGCCTTTTGGCAGTCACACTTGTATATCTCGAGAACAGTTTGTCCAATTAAGATAAATTGAACTTTAATATATAGCGACATAAATTGTGTTTGAGCTGAATTTATATAATTTTTTGTCCAGTTAATATTTCCGTAGTTATTCGGTAATTAGTACCGAAAATTTTAAAATTTATTTTTTTGAAAAGTGGTGAAAATTTTGATCCATAACTGAAATTCTTGAGCGAATGAAAAATATTATAGACAATTAAAATTGTATGTAACATGGGTATTTTTACTTAACTGTGAATAAAATTTAGATTTCTGCATCAATTTTGAAGATACATGCCTTATTTTATTTGCAGCATTACCAGCTTTAAGATAAAGATGATAAACTGTAACATTTTATATGTCTTCATTTATTAAAAGAAATTTAAGTAACAAAAAAAATTTTTCAAAATAACTCCGAAACTATTGAGCACATAAAAAAATTAAGTTGGAATGATTTGAAGATATTTTTTTATTTAGTCCGCATCTTTTGGTGTATCACTTTGATCAATAGTACACACCGTTCTTGAGTTATGAGGAAATATACTAGAGTAAAGGTCTTACTATGGGCGAAATATTAGACACGCCCATAAAAAAATCCAGACCTGATGGAAAAAAACTGAAAGCAGATTTGTGTTTGGCACATCAAAATACATCAAGTCCAGCTATTCGTCTATGGGGGAGGATTTTTTTTGTTGACCAGTGTTATCGGCACAAAAAACTTAAAATTAATTGTTTAGTCAATATATAAAGTATTATGTTTAGCTAACAGAATAAAATTTTGAATGTGATATTTAATATCGAGAGCTTGTATTCAAAGCGAGTTATATGCAGATTTCCAAAAAAAAAATTGTTTGCGTCAGACGCTTCAGTTTTCTGTTTTTTTATATATGGTATTAATTTTGGAGCCAAAAGTTAATTTTAACACTATGTTTTTCACATTTTGTTTTTGAGCTATCAACAAACAATATATCTTTTTAAAGAAAATACGGGCTATCTGCAAGTTTTTGTTTGATTTTCAAAGTAATGTTAAAATAAAAGTTGATAAATAATGAGAAGTTTCTCAGCGATTTGAACTTTTTTCAAACATTTTGAATCAGAATCTTAGTATATCTCATAAAAATTATATTATCTCAATGCAGTCTGAAGAAAAAATAACCATTGAAGTTAGATTTTTAACCTGTTTTGGATGCTTATAGACCATACGCGGGTACACCCTTCAACATTTTATGAGTGGGATATATATACCCTAGATTTAAAGACAGGAATTAAAAAATTGAAATAAAATTCGTGATTATAAGCAAAATATCTTTTTTTTTTTATCCAAAATTTAATTTATAATTTTAATTTGAACACATTTTCGTCCTTTTAGTAAACATTCCTGTTATTTGAAATTTCTAACGACTAAAAATGTCCAGCCAACCACAAAATTTCGCTTTTTCTATCTCCTGATAGATTTGATATCATAAATTTCACATATTGTAAATTTTTTTATCCAAAAATATTATCTTTTACTTCTTTAATTTCCGATAAACAAAACGGGCTATCTATCATAACTTCGCGAATAATGGGGTTAAACGATTTATTTTTCAGTGTGAGGTTTAGTAGACGTTATATTAATAACTAGAAAACCTGATAGGAAAATGTTTAAAAAATACTGAAATAAACTGTTTTTATGCTCTCCTGAACAATTGAGGTTTAGCATATGGCCCGTTTTGATTATAAGCCCTCGATTTAGAAGCATTCTTTTAATTTTTTTTTTTTTTTTTTAATTTTCGTGAATTTTTCTCAAAAACACAATTAAAAGTTTTTTTTTTATCTGAATTAGCTAACAAACCTTTAAGAAAACGGAATTAAAGAAATAATCTATTAAACACAATCCTTTCCTGCTAGAAATCGTATTAAAAATAGTTTTAAAAATTACATTTTTCATAATCTGTGTGTCGTTTTTAATTATACATAATTATTACAATTATGAATCATTTTGTAATGTTTAATCTTTTACAAAAATTGTCGTTGTCGAAAATTTGTATGGTATGAAAAATATTTTTAACGATTTCGTCATTGTTTGTAATACCACAACACTTCTAATAAGGGTTATTATATTTAATACTCCCCAACTTTTATTTGTAACTATGGAACACTTTATAAGTACAATAAAAACAAATATATTAAGGCGATTCATTCAAAAAGTGACTTTGTTACCAGCCTCAAAATTTACCTGGATATGTTTTATGATGTTCTCCAAAATATTTCGGTTCTACTTCTGACAGTTCGTGAGCTGGACCATTTTTAGAAAAGGTCTTTTTTCCAGTTTTTTGAACTTTTTTGTATTTTCTCCCAAAGCAAAATATAGAAAATATGGTATCATTTAAAAGGCATTTGGAAGGTGCGTTCATTGGTATATAAAACATATCCTCAATGAATGACCTTAAAATTTTTGTATTCCATGAAACATCCAATTTTTTAAGGTTTTTTCACAACATTGTTTGTTATTTTTTGAAAATTCAAATTAGTATTAATTAGTGCTCATGTCTAAAGAGTTTTTGGTATTCGTTTATTACTTGTTTCAAAATTATTTAATATTCATGATTTATCGGATTTAAAATTTTGCATAAACATAGTCAATATGGGTATCAAAATTTTTCTATTGATAAGAGCTACTAATATGAATTAAAATATTTATAAAAATTGCAATAATTTTAATGAAATTGATAAATAATATTAACAGTGAATAAAAAAAATAAAAAAATAAAAAATTACTAAAAATATAACAATTTTATATTGAAAACTTTCATTAACTGTAAAACGTTAAACAATAAAATAAATTGCGGTATTATTCCCCCCAGTCCTTGAAAATGCCCATGATTATAATCAAATTAATCAAATAACAGATAAATGAATAATTATTTAAATAACTCAATTAAGATAGTTTAGGCTGTAAGATCTACGCGTAAATTGAATCACAAAAATATTTTTTATAAAACATTACTTTAGTTTTTACATTCTCCGTTAGTGTTTTTGTTTCTATATTAATATTTTTGTAATTCTCGTAAAAGTGTTAATTTAAAGAGTTAGTTTTTAACAAAAGAAGAATTTTGAATACCAAAAACTCATATTTAAAAGCATGTAAAAATTTAATAATTTGAATTTTCAATAAAAATAACAAAGTTTAAAAAAAAAAAAAACCTTAAAAAATAGGATGTTTCATGGAATACAAAAATATTGGGGTCACTCTTGGATTTGTTTTATATACCAATGAACGCGCCTTCCAAATACCTTTTAAATGATACCACATTTTCTATATGTTGCTGTAGAAAAAAATTTTTTCAAGTTCAAAAAACTGGAAAAAAATACCTTTTTCAAAAATCGTCCAGCTAACGAACTGTCAGCAGTAGAACTAAAATATTTTGGGGAACGTCATTAAACATTTCAAGGTAAGTTTTGAGGGGGGTAACAAAATCACGTTAAAATATATATGTTAAAAATACTTTTATGTTCAAACAAACCATCTTCACTGCCCTTGCATCGAAGGGGTCATATACACACATTTGGGTACCGTTGCTCTATAAGGCGATGCGAAAACAAGATAATAAAAAGTTCTTTTATTTACCTTTCAGCCGGCTAGCATCCGATTTTGTGCTATCGCCGACAATTTTTATAAAACCCGCCGTCGTCGTCAACATTATTCGGCGCAGGTTTCTGCAACTGATAAAAGAAGACGAGTGCAAAGGAAAAAGTGAAAAAATTTGCACTTTTTCACAAGAATTTCATTGAGATTTTTGTGCTGCCGGTAAAGCAGTTAAAAAATTATATATTTCATCAAATTTTATAATTGCAATCAATAGCAAAGTGAAGAAATTTTAAGAAATAACTTAAATAAACTAATTTAAACTATTAAAAAACGTGAAAAACCACAACTTAAGCAAAACAACGTGGTTGAAAAAAAAAGAAAAAGTACGAACATCGAGAAAATCATAATTCAAGAAAGAAAAAAAAAAAATTATGCAAAAAGTGTTTTCGTTGACAAGTGTGACAAAACCAACGGAATCCAAGCAAAAATTTGCAAAAAAAATCGAACAAAGGAATTAATTTCATAAAAAACTTGGAAATTTGTGTTTAATTGCAGAATTATAAAGAAAAAAATCAAAGTTCAATAACGTAATATCAAGAGGAAAAAAATTAATAATGAAGACAGCTGTTTGATAGAAATAATAAAAACGAAGAAACCTTCATCTTTGTTTTACCAACGTTTCCTTTTTTTAGTTATTCACTCTTGAAGAAATTATTTTGCCCTTTTTTTGTGGGGCAAAGGCTTAAAAGAACACAAGACCAGAACAACAACAACTGTAAAAAGCCAAAAAAAAGGCAGCAGTTACAAAAAGAAAAAAAGTAAAACGTAAAAAAATAAATAAAAAACAAGAACAAATTTAGACAAAAATCTGCGGTGAAAAGAAGAGAAAAAAATTTGCAAACGAAAAGACAAATAAAAACAATAAAAAACGACGAAATAAACAACAAAGCGAAACTACAGCAACAATTACATCAACTGACCCAAAATAACAACAATAACAAATCAGACAACCAGCCAGTCAGTCAAACAAACTACCAGCAAAAACAAAAAACAACAACAAAATGCTTAATTTGCTAAGTTAATTTTTTCTCTTCGACAAACATCATTCAAAAATTTTTAATATTTTTCGTTCTTCATTTTGTTTAATTTTCTGTTTTCTTTTTTTGGTAAATTTTTAATTTTTTTGCATAACTCTTTATTTCTGTTTTTCTTAAATTTTTTTGTGATTTATTTACATTTCAATAATAAAAAACGAAAATAACAAAAACAACAAATTTTGTATCAAATTCAACAACCTTTTCTTAACTATTCATTTTTCTTGTAACTCCCTCTCCCCAAACACACACACTCTTGAAACTCATCAAAAAAAAAATAAAATAACCACAAGAAAAACAACAACAAAATCAATCACATATTGTTTTTGCTTTCAATTTAAAAAAATCAAAAGCAAATTAAAAAAAAAGAAAGCACCAAAAAGCTCCAAGTATTTATGTGCAAAGAGTGCATTTTGATTGTGCGTGTGTGTATAAATGTATATGCGTAAATGTATGTATGATTGTTTGTCGGTTTGTTTGTTGCAAGTGTTTATGTCGTTCGGTCGGTCCGTCGTCTGTCTTTCTGTCTGTGTGGGTAGTTCGTTTTCATTGTAGTCATTTTGATTAAAATTATTATTATTAGTTTGTTTGCAAACACATCCATTGTTTTCTTGTATTCTTTATTATTAGATTTATTTTTTTTTACTTAAAGTTTAAACAAATTAAAAAAAAATCTTAAATCATCTTAACCAACAACAATAATAAAACGAAATAAATCATCAACGTCAATACTACAAGCAGCAACAACAATAATCCCCACAATTTTAATAGTTTAATCCAGCAATAAGCAAAAAATAAAAAAAGCAAAACGAAAATACTAATCGCCCGCCGTTTTAGAGTCCTCCTTTAAATTAAACAGATAAATAAAACAATTTAAGCTAAAAAAAAAACATTGATTTATTAAGCAACAACAGCAACAAATAAATTAGCAACTACAATTAATACTTAATATTATCTAAGGAATTTTAGACCTTAAAAAAATATAGCGTAGCATCTAAGCAGAATAATTTTTGTTTACATTTTAATTGGACTTTGTCGTTGGATAATCTACTTACAACACATACACACACTCAGCGTTTTAATAAATAAACAAGGTAAATAAATATGTATATTGATAATACAATTTAAATTGTTAATAATTCATTTTAATTTTTTTTATATTTATATAGAATTTTATATTATAAGAGCTTTAAATGAATGCAGAAATATTTATAGGTTTTACTGGCTGATTTAAATTCGATTTTAAGACTGGTCTTTTCTATAAAATGACATTGACACTATCAAGATTTGTGGACAATAAGAAAAATATTAATTACTTCAATTAGATTAGTTATATTTGAAGGACCTATGGCTTTTAAAAATAAAAAAATAAAAATATTCTTAACAGTTGAGGAATACTTTGGAGAAAAGACAACAGTTTGTATGGTAAATTCCTAGAGTCCGACCGAACACACTTTCAAACCGAACCCGAACTTCAGTCAATTTTTCAAAGTTCGGCCGAACCCGAACCGAGCACGAACTTTATTTTATAGGACCTAAAAAGTGAAAAAATATTATTGTTAATAAAAATATCGGGAAGTACTTTCTAGACGCTGTTTAAACGCATATACATGAAATAGAATTGAACTCATTTTCATTCTTTGTGTTTTTCCGTACTTTTGATTATTATAATTGCAATTGTACTGTTTTTATGCTTTTAGTGATACAAATACATGTTAAATTCAGATTTAATAAAAAGTTCGGTGTTCGGTAAAGTTCGGCCAAAAAAATTGCCGAACTCCGAACATCCACCAAACATCTCTTTTTACCGAACACCGTAGCCGAACCCTAACGTTCGGTGGGACACTATTAATCCCTTTGCTTGATATATTCTTGTAAAAATACAATTTTATCCAAACTAATTTCATAATATATTTGGCAATAGCTAAACATTTGGATTAACATTTCACATCAATTTCAAAATCAGAATTAATTGGTGGACCTTTTTCCATCAGCATTTCAGATCCAAATTTTTAGATTTCAAGCAACATTTTCGTCACATTCCACCAAAAATTTGTTGGCTTTCTTAATGAAAACAACATATTAGACTTATTACCTGGTAATGTGTTGTCATTATTTCTCTCATTTCTTTTAGAAGTGAATAACTAGTTACCAGTAAATAAGTATTATAATAAGTTTATTTAGTTGTACAATGTTGGAAGTACAAACTTTTTCCAACTTTTTGTTTTTATCGTATTTTATTTTTAGTATTTGATCTTACTACTTATTAAATTTTACAATTGAACAAAGAATGTGTGCACATTTCTTTAATTGTTTTATTTAATGTAGTATTTGAGAAAAAAAATTGGGCATTTGATAAAATTTGGAATTTTTCACAAAATTCTGGATTTTTCGTTGAATTTTTGCATTTTTGGTGAAACTTTCAGTTATTACGTTTTGAATTATTGGTAAAATGTAAGATATGTTTATAAAATTTTAAATTTTTGGTGAAATTTTAAGTTTTTGGTTAAATTCGGATTCTTGGAGAAATTTTTTTAATTTATGGTAAAATATAAAATTTTTTTGAAATTTTCGATTTTTGATATCAACTTGTACATTTCATCAATTTAGCCTTTAATATTTTTTGTGATATTTCAGATTTTGTGTAAAATTTTGATAATTTGGTGAAACATCACTACATACAGTCAAAGCTTGATTAACGAATGAGCAAATATTTACATTAGATGTCATATATAACGATTGAAAAACTAATTTAATTTCCGATATAACGAAAAAATGTTCCTTAGTACCTAAGATACTAAAAATATCAGCTTCAAGCTGATTTTTAAGTTTGGTTTGAATGATCTAATTCAGTTCCGTTTTAATTGATTTTTTCACCATTGATAGTACCTTTAATGCTGAGAATAATAATGTAAAAATTATTGGGGCAATTCAAAAGTTAATCGTACATACTTCCCTAACATACATATTATATCTCCACGTTGATATAATATGTAAGATAACGCCGACAGAAGAGAGTAAACATTATGTTTATATTATGTTAAATCTTAAAGAAGGGGTATATGTATCCTAAAAATTTCATAATATTTCATTATTTTCATTCAGTCACAGAGTAAACATGTACTTTTTATTTAAGAAATTCGAAATTTTTTAGCACAATTTTAATGAAAATATGTTTCTAAATGTAGAATAACCATTAAAATAATTTTACTAAAAACATCGTGTCTAAGTACTTTTAATAATACACATTCACACACACAAACAAACTTTCGTATATGTGTATTTTTTTGAGAGTAAATCTTATAAGATAGTTGTGTAGAAAAATCTTATCACAACAGTCTCATAATATTTCTTATAATACTAATATTTTAGTCTACACGTGAGATAATTCTCTCAGAGAGCGGATTTGACACTCTCTGTTACATATTATGATATAAAAATATTACGTGGAGACCCAGTGTAAGAAAAAAAAATGTACAAAAAAGTTTGATAAAAAAGCAAAAATTTTTTTAGTTTTGAATGACATTCATAGAGACGCCATAAATTCCGCGGTTGCAAGCTACCGTATGAATGTCGTTCTTGGAGCCCGCCCACCGCCTATCGGAGACAATGAGGAACCCTTGCCGCGGAAAACAAGAGTTGTTCTGGCACAACTAAGGTCGGGATGGAGCAATAGGCTTAATGCCTACTGGTCTCGCCGTCCCCAATATATGCCCAGCATGTTGACAGGGTCCCCATGACACCCACCACATATTTAGCTGCCCGGCCAACCCTACTTCACTCAGTCCAATGGATTTGTGGACTTATCCCGTAGAAGTAGCGCAATTTCTTGGCCTTGGCCTTGACCTTCAACCAAAACCTTCTGATTGAAAATTTTTAATTGTAGCTATTATTACACCCGACCGGATAGCCTTAACTTTATTACAAGTTTTATTTCAATCTTATTATAAATAATAATTTTTTTAGCCTTATCGGTGTTTTGAGCTATGTATTTCGGTTACGGTTTTTTAGCGTTATCAATATTATGGTTAATTCGGTTTCGATATTTTAGCGGTAACGGTATTTTAAATTATTTCGGTAGAGGTATTTTAGGGGTAAAGGTAGTCAAGTTTAATGCCTTTTTTTTTACCTGTAGGGGTATTTTAATGGTAACGGTAGCCGACCTTGATGAGTACCATTCGTTTTTATGCGAAATTAATTGGATTATTTAATTGATCAAAAAATAAATTAGAACACATTAAAACTTAATTCTAAAAAAGAGATAAATTTGTTGATTTCTTTGAAAATTTAATAAAAAAAAAAAAAAAAACATATTGAAAACTTCATGTTCAATATAACGAATATCCGTGTATGTAATTAAAATTTTTTAAAATTTCAAAGGAACTTTTTAAATATTATGCTACTTTTAGCATATAATGCAATTAACAAGTGCCCAAATATATTGAATCTGTGATTTTAATATCGATTGATTTTCTTTTATGTATATAAAAAAAATTTTTTCGCCGTAATGTTAAAAATACTTAAAATCACTTCAGCTTTGCAATAAACCATTTAATTAGCAAACACCTACTCTGCACAACTTGATGTAAACAATTACATTTCGTAAATGAGTTTATAATACCATTGATAACTTTGTCAGTTAATTAAATTCTAATTAATTAAACATAACATTTCATTTTTGTTCAAATACAAAGCTTTCATTTGATTTCCGATAATTAATAAAACATTTTCTATTGTGTGAATGTGTATTTTTAGAGGCACGTATGGCAGACTTCAATGATAAGAAATTATTATGCCTGTCTTAAAAACAAATTTAATTAAAAGCAAAAAATGTATGAATGATTTTAAATATTGATTGATATTTAAGCTAAATAGAAATGTAAATATTATTTAAAATAAATTATTAATATTTATTGACATGTACGTGTTTGATTGCAAACATTTAAATAAAAGGAGGAGATTTTTTAAAACTATTGACAAAGATGAGAAGTAATTAAAAAATATAATAAATAAATTTTAATTTATATTAAAGAAAAAAACTCTGATTGCCATTTTGTTTTAAAACAAATAAAATGAAAACAAAAATAATTTTATTTTTTTATGCTGTCAAAAAATGTTAGTACAACATTTGATAACTTAAATGCTGTTGCTAATTTTAGATAATATTTATACGTAGTATATTATTTATATTACTCATGAATGTGAAAGGCTAAATTCCATTATTAATGGAAACTACCTAAATGACTATAGAAAATTTTAAGTGTTTGGCTTTTTTTTCAGCTGATCAAATTACAATACAGTTTTAAAGTTTCGTGTAGACATTATAAATGCAATAAACTCACGTGATCATTACAAAAAAAAATATATATATATATATTAAAAATAATAGTATTAATTAAAAGCAAACTAATTTAAACGTTTTATATGAATAATAAATAAATATAATTTAAGCTCTTTGTATACAATAACATACGAAGATAACTATTTATATTTTAAAACTTAAATACCAGCTGGCAATTCAAAGGTAAAATTTAAAATTTGTTAATTCTAAAAATAAGATTATTAATATTTTTGTCATTTTATTTGTGCTCAAATAATTTCGTTTAAATCTAAATTTAGCTTTTTTTTTTTTTTTTGAAATACTAAATATAGATCGTTTCCCTTAAAAATGCTCAAATATGACCTTATAGACTTTGTTATCTAAAGACATATTTGTTCTCTATAGTTTTTCTCAGTATTTACGTTTAAATAAATATTTATATTTGCAACACGAGTTTGTATATTCTTATAATTTAAATATTCAATATTGTCTTTTGTTTTATTTGCAAATTATGTTAATTAAAAAATGTTATTATAAACATAAGCATACTCACAGTGGATTTTCTAATTATAGTTTTTTTAATATTTAAAATATCCGTAGATATTTACATACTTATGGACGTCTGTATAAATATATTTTAAATACATTTTATAAACAATGAATACTTACCCAATTCACAACCCCGTTATTGTGTTATTTGTTAAAGTTTTATATGAAGAAAAATAATACTTTTTAAAAAATAATACACTTTGTGAATATGTGTGTTATTTTCGAATGATTTGTTATATTGTTATTTTGAAAAATGTCAAAATTTAAAAATTATTTTATTTTTTTTTTTTTTAATGAAAAATGTTGGATAAAATCTTACTTTTTGAAAACTGGGGCTTTTATAGTTACTACATCCATCTTAAAGTATACCAATCGATTCGGAATCAATTTCCAAGTCTGCTAGCTTGTTGTCTGTGTATGTAAAACTTGGGCACAAAGAACAAGTTTTAATTTTAAAGATAATTTGATCTAATTTGGAAAATGGGACTATTTTGGTATAATGCTAAAGTTTACTGAAGTTGGTCTATTATTTCACTTTCCATCCATGCAATTATACTTCTAGAACAGTGTTTAAATACATATAAATACATTATTTATGCCACGATTTCAATAAAGTTTGGTACAAATTAATTTTATAAAAGAGTGAATCAGACCAGAAAATTACTCTGACACGGATAAAATCCACATTAATGACAGAATTGGGATAATATTTGACATACATAAATTTAAAGACAGAAACCATAGTAACAAGGATTTATAAGAATAGGTTCGCAATTGGCCATTGGTCACATATAAGGTTATTTCCGAAAAACTCGAAGACCATCTTGTGGTCAAAGCATAGAATATTATATAGAATATTATTTTGTTGGACTTAACTAATTATACTTTTGGACTTGTTTTCATTAGTAAATATTTTTTTTTTTTTAAATTTTTAGTGCAAAATCTAATTTTTTAGTTAAAAATCGAGTTTTTAGAGGAAAATATAATTTTTAGTGAGAAATCGATTTTTTTAGTGAAAAATCGGATTTTACCGAAAATTTTTCTTATTGGTGCAAAATTGGATTTTTCATGAAAAATCTTATTTTTTATGTAAATTTTTGTTTTTAGTGATACATTTTATAAAAAAAAAATTATAAGAAACTATATTTATTTAAAAAATCTAAAAATTTTTAAACAAAATATTTTTTAACATAATTCATAAACATAGGTTTCACAATGTTATAATGTTATTTTAAATTTCCATATAAATTTTCAAAAAATTTTTAAAAATGTGTTATCTTAAATAACATATAACACAATAACTCAAATAATATACTTTGTGAATTAGGTAACTATATACCTACTGTTGTACATTGACGCTACTTGTTGCTATTTCTTTTTACGATGACGATAAGAAAAGAAGTCTTATTTGATCAGATAAGATGTATTTAAATCAAAATGAGTTTTTTTTTTTCATAAGAAAAAAAAAAAAAGAATTAATGTAAAAGAAGTTTTCAATTCAATTTATTAGTAAACAAAATTATAATAAATTTATATATAAGACAATAGTCTAGTCTATAATCCAGACTTTAGTCTAGTCTCTAGTCCAGACTATAGTCTAGACTCTAGAAAAGACTATAGTCTAGTCTATAGTACAGACTATAGATTATAAAATAGACATAAAGTTCCGTTGTCTAAAACCAAAGTTGCTTATCAAAAAACCTAAGACTTAGAATATGTTAGTAAAAAATTTCATTGAATACAAAAACAATTGTAATACGTGTGCCTTTTTGAGTAATTTTTTTTTTTTCAATTGACTTTTTTTAAGCTTCATATCATTGTCAATAATCTATGGTCCTGACTATAGTCTAGTCTATATTCTCGACTATAGTCTATATTCTCGAACATAGTCTAGTCCAGTCTATAGTACAGATTATAGTCTAGTCTGTAGTCCAGAATATAGCCTAGTTTGTAGTCCAGACTATAGTCTAGTCTATAGTCCAGGCTTTATTCTAGTCTTTAGTCCAGACTATAGTCTAGTCTGTAGTCTAGACTATAGTCTAGTCTGTAGTCTAGACTATAGTCTAGTCTGTAGTCTAGACTATAGTCTAGTCTGTAGTCTAGACTATAGTCCAGTCTATAGTACAGATTATAGTCTAGCCTATAGTCTAGTCTATAGTCCAGATTATAGTCTAGTCTACAGTCCAGACTTTATTCTAGTATTTATTCCAGATTATAGTCTAGTCTTTAGTCCAGACTGTAGTCTAGTCTATAGTCCAGTCTATAGTTAAGTCTATAGTAGAGATTATAGTCTAGTCTATTATCCAGATTATAGTCTAGTCTATTATCCAGATTATAGTCTAGTCTGTAGTCCAGATTATAGTCTAGCCAATAGTCCAGTCTATAGTCCAGACTCTAGTCTATAGTCTAGTCTATAGTCTAGTCTATAGTCTAGTCTATAGTCCAGACTATAGTCTAGTCTATAGTCCGGACTATAGTTCAGACTATATTCTAGTATATAGTATAGACTACAGTATATTTTATAGTATATTATATTATTCTATAATCTAGTCTATAGTCTACTCTATATCACAGACTATAGTCTACTATATAATCTATTATATAGGACAGTCTATAGTCCAGATTATACTCTAGACTCTCGATACTGTAGTCTATATAGTCTAGTCTATCTTAAACAGTAAGCTGGACTATAATTTGGTCTATAAACTAGTCTGGACTCTAGACTAGACAGTAGTCTGGATTATAGTCTGGACCATAGATTATTGACATAGATCCCAGCAAAAAAACGATCAAGAGCTTCCAAAAAAGAACTTTTTCACCACTTCAAAAGTAGAACAAGGTGAATATTTTAAACTTTTTTGGAAGTTCTTAATAATTACTTCCAAAAAAGTGAATATAAATGAAATTTTAGCTGGGAAAAAGGTTAATAATTTCTAAGAAAATTAAAATTTTATAAATTTTAATGCATTTTTATTATCTTTTAATAAGGCTAAAACTGAATTTTTGTAAAAAAATTTCATAAACATAGTTTTAAAGGAAGTAGTTAAAAAGAAATGAATAAGAAGTATAAAAGAAGAACATCCTAACAATGACAACCATGGGTTAAAAAAAGAACTTCTGCAGCTCTTTTGCACCAGTAAGTACTTCCTTTCAATGCCAACACAATGTTAAATTCATGACTTTTTCAGCTCTTTTTCAGTTCCTTTTTTGCTGGGGATATGAAGCTTAAAAAAAAACTCAATTGAAAAAAATCATAAGGGCACATGTACCATAGAAAACAACTCTTTTCATTCGCTCAGAAACAAAAAATTACTCTCTTCACATGTATAAATTTGTTCTGTAGAAAATTTTACTATCACAAACAAAGAGTTAGGTTTTTTGTGAGCAAGTTGGAGTTCTAAGGAGTGCGATCGAAAAAATCTTAACACACGTTTTGCCTCATAACTTTTTTCGGAATCAATATTAAAATTTTTTTGGTCTAGTTATCATGGAAAAATACGTCAGTTATTATTTTTAATAGCAACCATGTTGATTTGTCGCGATTTTCATCAAAATGAGTGAGGAAAAAGATGTACGTTCTACAAATTAGTAAAAAATTTCAAAAAAATCCAAATAGGTCCTACAAATAATTGGCCACAGAATAAAGTTTCTGCCGTCAAACTGTTTCTAATGTTATTAAACAATATCAGGAGAATTTAATCATTGATAGGAAACCCGGTTCGGAAAGAAAGAAAGGTCTACATGATATTGGGAAGGCCAGAAAATTGAAAGGATATTAAAAGGATATAAAAAGGAACACATCTGGTAGAAAAGCAACCCAGTTAGCTCAGTGCTTTGACTATTTTGTGTGAAAATTTAAAGCTAATGCAGTTAATATCATATAAAGTCCAAAAAGTTCCAAACAGGAATGCTGCCAAAAATTTTGAAGCCAAGAATAGGACATGGAAATTAAAACCAAATTTCATACAAAAATACTCAAGTTGTATTATTGATGAAGAAACGTTTGGGCTGGCAGAATTTTCGCAGCTTCTGTGTCAAAATTTTTATATTGTTAATGCTCGAGGCAATGTTAAAGATAAGTTCAGGACCTAAAAGCAGAAAAAATTTCTTACGAAATTCTTGGTATAACAAGCTTTTTGCAGTTGCGACAAAACAGGATACATTCGGATCCATAAATACCAAAATATACATCAAGGAATATTTGCAAAAAAAAAACTTCTTCCTTTCATAAGAGAGCACAATATGTCCACACATTTTTGGCCCGATTTGGTATCATGTCACTACGGTAAGAAAGCTCTGGAGTGGTACCAAAACAATAACATAAAATGAGGTAAATTTTCCAAATTGTCCATAGCTTAGACCAGTGGAGAGATATTGTGCTCTTGTGAAAAGTGAATTGAAGGGCACAAAAAAGGTGTCCCGAAATACCGAAGATTTTAAAAGAATATGTGCACACTGTTCCAAAAAAGTGACTGAAGCAGCTATCAAATCTCTAACGGAAAGGTTACCAAAAATGTTCTAACAAATTCATAAGTGTTTGTTAGAACTACTATATTTTTCTGTGATCTGTAATAAATTATCAATTAAATTAAAAAACAATGAAAACTCTATGATCAACCGTTTCCAAGTTATTGAATATTATATATTTTAAGATTTTGTCGAACGCACTCCTTAGTTGTTTTCTATGACACGTACTACAATTGTTTTTGTTTTGAATGAAATTTTTTATTAACACATTCTTAGACTTAGGTTTTTTTGACAACCGACTTAGGTTTATGACATCGGAACTTCATATCTATGTTATAATCTATGGTCTGGACTATAGTCTCATTTTTTTTACTAGTCCTCGATGTTATAAAATAAAAAAGGTAATAATTTAAATATTTAAATTTTTACAATTCCAGATGGTTAAAGAAAAACCCAATTCTACGCGTATTTACGATAAAGATGGCTTTCGTAGACGTGCAGCCTGCATTTGTGTGCGCTCGGATGCTGAAACCGAGGTAAGTTGAATTCTTTTCTCAACAAACAAAATTAATTTCAAACATTTTCTCAACAGGTTCTATTGGTAACCTCATCGAGACGTCCAGAATTGTGGATTGTACCCGGTGGTGGTGTAGAACCAGAGGAAGAACCCTCAGTAACTGCTGTTAGAGAAGTTTTAGAAGAAGCTGGTGTGATGGGTAAATTAGGCAGATGTTTGGGAGTTTTTGAGGTAAGTTATTCCCTTTAAACAACTTTTGTACCTTCAGAATACATTTTTAATAATTTTTTCTAAATTTAGAATCGTGATCACATGCATCGCACAGAAGTTTTTGTTATGACCGTTACCAAAGAACTAGAAGAATGGGAAGATTCTCGTAGTATTGGTCGCAGACGTCAATGGTTTTCCATTGATGATGCCTTGACACAACTGGCTCTACACAAACCAACACAACGACATTATCTTATGCAATTGCGGCATTCGAAAAATAATTCTAATGTTAATTCAACCACAAATTCACCAACTGCAGCTTCACCTACCACCGCATAAAACTAAAATATCTTTTGTTTTGCTCTTAATTTTTTTCTTTCGTAGTTTTTTACTTTGTCTACTAATTGTTTCGCTGCTTTAAAAAAGAGAAAGAAACTATAAAAAAGAAAAATTTATTTATAATTAATTAAGATAAACAATGATGATGTTGATAATAATGGCGATAATTTTTTGATTAATTTTGCAACTCATAAAAGTAAAAAAAAAAAAAACTTTTGGTCTTTTTTTGATAGTAGTTTTAAGTTTATCATTATTATTAATTAAAAAAGAAAACAATTATTATTAGTCCTCAAATATTAAAACAAAATGTTCTTTCTTTTTTTAAAGAAGAGAAGAAGAATTTACATACACATACTTACAACAAACACACACTTTACATAAAATACATAAAAAATTACACATATAAACTAAACTACATTAAATATTTATAAATAGACTCAATTTTGTGAAACAATTTACTTACTTTTTTATTATTATAAATTTAGCCTTTTTTCGATTTTGTTTTGGAATTGAAAGAAAATTTATAAAATTGTCTTTAAAATATGAAAATATACTTATGATAATACAAAAGTGTTTAGAAATATAAAGTTAATGATGTTAAAGATTAATTAACAAAATTTATAAATTATTATTTGATAAATTCTCTTTTTTTTATTATTTAAATTAAATTATTTTTTTATAAGATCTAAAGAAGTTTGTTTCTATATTGACATTCTTATGTTTTGTTTTTATTTTGTTTCTTGTGACATTTGCGGTTTTAAATATTGTTACTTTTTCTTAGATAACATTTATAGCGCTCCATTTTTGGTTTAGTATATTTGTTTCAAAATATAAACAAGTTGTTAGTTTGCCTTTAAAAAAGCAAAATCTTCAAATAAGACCAAACGTGACTGTTTGTACTGAACATGGCACTTTAAAATTGTTGTTTTTCGAATAGAATAATATAAAAAATTCAAAATTTTTACTAAATGTAACATTCAATTACATTGTTTGAATAAAATTAAATGGAATATAAACAATTTAAAATGATTTTAAACATGTTCAAGGTGTCACAATTAAAATTTACAAGATAAGGTGTGGCTTTAAATTTTACGGACAACATTGTTTTGTGTTTCTGCTGACACGAATTATTTTGTAAAACTTAACTTTGAATAAAATAAACAAGATGTGATTGATGGATGATCTAATTTTTGTTATGACATATGTTAGTTTATTTGAAATTATATATTTTTGTCCGTGTTATGTGCCTGTTAAGTGCTCACAAGATATTAGTGCTTATAATCCTGCTCGAATAAGGGTTCGGAAAGTTCCAACATCGAGTTTTTAAACTCGTGATAACAAATTCTCTTAGGAATGATTTAAAAGTGGGCAAAAAGAATCCAAACATTGGGTATATAAAAAATAACATAATAATTTATGTTTTGAAAAATAATATAAGGTACCACAGGTAGCCACCTGTAAGTATCTCGGGTCACTTGGATCCTATTGTTCCCTATGTGTTAAAAATAATATACAAATTATGATACGTTTTGGAGAAGTTTTAACATTTTAATTTTGTGGTAATGTTATTTCGCATACGTTTCCATCCATAAAAGCTTTAATTATGGTATCCGTTATTATTTGTTATTATTGAGTCTGCGCTCCGGCAGTGCCAGACAGTCGCATAGATGTTCTATCGACTCTATCTCTTCTTCATCTAAACAAGTTCTACAGAAATCAGTTCCGGAAAAGCCTATGTATTCTGACCTGCGTCCTATTATACAGTATCCCGTGATGATACCTGTTAGAAGTGAGGTTATTTACTAAATACCAGAAGTGTTCTAGTTCTCTGTCTATCATTTGAGGGCCAAATGAATCTAGATATTCTGCATGTGGTTATCGTGGATCACTTACGGGACCTACCGTAAGCACCCAGTCTTCTATAAAATTCGACAATTCAACAAGAGGAATATCGACTTCCGTCCGAGCCTCTCTTGTGTCCACCGACGAACCCACTCTTGTGAACTCATTCGCCTTTTCGTTACCAAGAATGCCCTCATGCCCTAGTACCCATACTAGTTTTACGCAATGCGTGCCCAACTGGGAAAGATATCAATTGCATTCAAGTATACATTTCGATTTCACCACATACGAATTTAGAGCCTTGATCAGGACCTGACTATCTACAAAGTAGTCGACAGTAAGAGCTTCTGAAACGAGTTCTCTGATTCGTAAAGCAACTACAGTTATAGCATATATCTCTGCCTGAAATACTGTACAAATATTCGGTAATCTAGAAATATTGAAAGTCCCAGGTCTTCAGATAAAACTCCTGACCCGGTTCCCACATCCGTTTTTGACCCGTCAGTGAAGACTGAGGTTGCACATTATATATTGCAATCTCAATTCTCCTGGTAAAAAGTACCAATTCGGTCATTGAAGGTTTTACTTCCAGACGGTTATCATTTGTCCATCTAAGTAGTTCGTTCAAGGCCGATTCCATTAGATAACTCAGTGTGGGGAGAAATTTTCCCCTAATGAGCACAACGTTATCCGCTTATGCAAATACTTTGATGTCCTTACTAGCGAGTCAGAAAAGGATTTAATTTACGACGAAGAAGAGGTGATATTACACCACTCTGTGTGCCTCTCGTCACAAGCTTCCTTATTATTCCCAGATCCAAGCTCTAATTAATGTCCCTGCTGCTAAGCACGTTACCTACCCAATTTGTTATCAGTTTATCTACCCTCAAAGAACAATTTAAAAGAAGATTTTCCTTTTTAAATTCAAAAAAATTAAGTAAAAACTAAATGAAATTCCGAACTTTAACTACAATATTTTAATTAAAACCTCGCATTCAATGTGGGTTTTTTCAAAATACTATTTTCAAATACTTCAAATAATTATTCGTAACCAGTACGGGTATTTTTTTTTTTTTTTTTTTTATATCATCGTTTTGTCTCCACATTTTAAAAATTTCTGGAAAAATATTTACAGCAATTCAAACAATGAACTGCTTTCCTTGCAGAGGTGTAGGAATCTTTACCTTTATGTATTATTTTGTCTGCGGCCCTACAGCTACCAGGTTCCTTTTGAGTAGTCATGAATTCTTTTATATTTTTTTGCTCAAAAAGCTGTATTGCATAACACACATGCATATCAAGCAATGGTTTTATATGTTCTCAATCATATAAAACCTGGCCTGTATTAGAATCCAATTGTTGTTGGAATTGGATTAGAAAACGACAGAAAAATTACTTGTGTGTCATGAATTCCAATATTATCGGTGTTATGTTCGAATCACAATTAGTGTTGGTTATAAGTGCCAGAGAATCTAATTTTATTGTTTTTTCTATTGGAAACAAACGTTTTTATGAAACGACATAAAATTATTGGTTTGTTATTTCGAAAAAAGCAAATCCGACTTGGAATCTATGACAGCTCTGGCTATGTTTGTCTATTCGACTAACTAAAAGAAATAACCAAAAGATATTCAAACTCATACAAATTTTGTATTATGAAACACGTTTGGGTAACTTCTTATAGCTAAGCCTTAAAGTATGCACCAATTATTTGTACGCTCTAATAATATGTTTATATTTTAACAATTTAAATCAACCTTTTATTTATTGATTTTTTTAAAAATAAAATAATAATTGTATTTAGGTCTAATCATTCATAGAGTAATACTAATATTTTTTAAAGAGGTTTTTAAAAATAATGATATTTCTTTTAATTTATTTATTTATTTTTTTTTTTTTTGCTCTTAATTTGATTATCTTTTCTTAATATTTATTTTATTAAAAAAATCCTAAATTATTTATACATTTGATAAATACTTAAAATTTCGAATTTGTTTGCCAAGCAACACAAATAAATTATCATTAAATTTTATATAAAATACACATGTCCCTCTCTAATATCCCCTGCCTTTCTACAAAAAAAAAAAAAAAAATAGTCTTATTCATAATTTAATTTTTATAAAATAAAATTTGTTTTCTAAATCTTTGATAAATTAAAAATTTTATTAAGAATAAGACTTAAAATTTATAAATATTTAATTTAGAAACCCCATAATAAAATTATTAAAAATAAAAACAAAAAAATCTTTAAAGATTTAAAAAAAACTCAACCTTTTGCACTTCTTTTTCTACTGCTAAATAAAAAAAGCATTAATAATATTTTTATACCCACAATTTTTTTAAACAAATATTAAATATTTTTATTTAAGTTTTATAATATAAGAGAAGACTTTTAAATTAAAAAAGGAAAATAATGATTTAATTAAATTAAATAAAGAATAATTATTTCAAATGCTGCTCTGCTTTAAATATGTGTGTTTAAACCAACAATTTGTCATTGTTATAAATCTTATATACACTAAAATAAAAAATAGAAATAAAAGAAAAATAATTTTTAACCAAAATATTGATAAAGAAAAAATAAACTTAAAACCCCAAAAATTTTTTGTAAACAATAATTAAAAAATAGAGGAATTGTGGAAAGGAAATAAGAAAAAATTTTAAGAAACTTTTTTATCATAATTGCAAAATAAATTTCAAATATTTTAAAACTTAATTTGATCGCAGTCATAGATTACCAATTAGATATCAACGAGTTTGAGTATACAGTTTAATATTTAAATGTTAATTATTGGCTTAGTTCTCACGATTTAACAGATTATATTTTACTATTACGAATCTTTTGATGGCCAAATTTATATTTGGAATAAAATGAGAACTAAAATACCGTAACAAGAAATTTGGAATCTTAATCGGAGTTCACACACAGCAATTTTTCTTACTGCAATTCTGAGTTCATAGTAGAGAAAGGAAAAACAAATAACAAACCGTTTCATTGTCTTTGCCTCTCTTGACTACAAAGTCAGAATTCCGGCAAGAAAAATTGCTGTGTGTGAAGCCCGACTTATTAAACTTATCGTTAGTTACCAATTTAATTAATCAAGTAAAAACCAAGGAAAAGTGTTTCTGCAGAAAATCAATTTAAATGTAATTCCTTTCGTTTAAATCTTAAAACTTTTACTCATTTTTATTTCCCTCCACAATTTTAATTCCAAAAGAACATCATTTGATAAAGGAAAAAACTAATTTAACAATATTATATAATTAATAACACAAAAATGAACAACAAATTATACACAAAACAAACATCATGGTTGCCTAAATATAAATAAAAACAAAAAATCATACTTATAAACAATTTTTGTGTTAAACAAAACATAAATCATTTAATTTTTTTATCAAAACATTACAAATTGAAAGAAATTTTATTTTAAAACAACACTCAAGCCTTTTTTTTCTAAAAAAAAAAAACTTTTTATAAAAATTAATTTAATTAAAAAAAATTAGTATTTTTTCTTACAAAATAATCTTACTAAAGGTTTGGATGTACATTAACTAAATAATTAGTAATTATAAGATTCATTACTAAACATATAAAAAATTATGAAAAATCAAATAACATCATTACAAATGAATAAAGAACATTGGAATAAAAATTAAAATGAAAAGAAAAACTATATATACATAATTATACAAAAAAGAAAATAAAATTGTTGCAATTATATCATAATAATAAATAACGATAAAAAAAAAACTCATAATAATAAATAAAATAATAAAGAAATGACGAAAAAGTTATAGTAGTTTCAAAATGTTATTTAACAATGAAATTATCAGAGAAATTATTCAAACTTCAAGAAAATTATATTTTCAAATCTTTTCTGGAAACGGTTTTGAAACTTGTTAAACATAATTTCATATATGGGTAATATTGTCATTTTTAAAAGTCTGGGTCATAAACCAAAATACTTATTTCCGACTATTGCACAATGGAACAGAATTAAAATATTTCGACGATGTTTGTGAAATTGATTTTTCCGAAAGCTTTGGTTCTCCTCAACAACTCTTCCATACATTTCAATTCGATCCAAGCAGTAGTTTAGGAGATACAGATTTATTACCCAAAAAAAATTGCGTTTGGCCCCACTGTGCAACCTCTGATGATGTTTTAAATAGCGAAAATAATATAATACTATTAAGAGAAATTAAATAACAATTTCACAAACATTGTCGAAATATTTTAATTCAGTTCAATTGTGCAATAGTCGGAAATTTAATTAGGATAAATTAAAACGAGAGAGGGAGATATAGTCGGTCAAGCCCGACCATATGATACCCTACACCATCGTGTACATCAAAATTCGGACAGGAGTATTTTATTAGACTTGGTGCCACTTGTGGACCGATATTCTTATTAAGTGTAAAATAAAACATACGAATACCGAATATAACGTCGATACTAACATTTATATGAATTTAGTCATTTTTGAGAGACTCCCGAAAAAGGACCTTATATGGGAGCTATGGTAAATTATGGACCGATCTTCGTAAAATTTGGCACTATCATTAACATTTATATAAAACACATTTCTGTCGAATATTAACTTGATACTAACATAATAATGGGATTTATGCCCTTTAAATTGATTTTCGGAAGAGGGGTTTATATGGGAGCTATGGGCAATTATGGACCGATCTTCCTGAAAGTCGGTACACATATGTAAACTTATAAAGAACTTATATGTGCCAAATTTCATTAAAATATTTGATCGTTTAACCCTTTTCCGGGAGGACATTTGTATGGGGGCTAAGTGAAATAATGGACTACTAGTCCAATAGGGTTCGTCTAGTTTCAATAGGGTTCGTCCTTGACCTAATAGAAGATCGTGTGCTAAATTTTATTGACTTATCTTTAAAATTGCGACCTGTAGTTTGATTACAAGGTTTACATGGACAGACGGGCGGACGGACGGACATCGTTAAATTGACTCAGGAAGTGATTCTGAGTCGAACGGTATACCTTAAGGTGGTGGTCTGATGGTTTTTTCTATGCGTTACAAACATCAGCACAAACGCATAATACCCCAACCACCTATGGTGGTGTAGGGTATAAATACCACTTACCTCTTTAATTGAAGTGTTGAATTTTATATTATAAATTACCGAAACCACATTAACTAACAAAAATTTACAAATACATATAAAATATCTTTAAAAAAATTAATTTTAATTAATCTTGATTTATTTCATTGAATTAAATTTCTATCACCAGGTGAAATTCATTAAAATTGAAGCACCCTTTTGGAAATTGTAGATTTATTTCCATTTTATTTTCCAATCGCTGATAGACGGATGTCATTATTTTGACTTCCCTATCTGAGTATAAGGCCTCATGCAAATAGTTACCAAAACGTTTGTTTTCCTTTAAACAGCCAACTTTTGCAATTTTTTCATACGCAAGCGCTATTTAACATCTATACATGCGAACAAACGAATACGAACATAATACACTAAGCAAAATAAAAGTTGTCTCATTCATTCAAAGTCCGCCACTTTTTTGTAACTAAAATGTTTCTTATTAAAACATTAACTTTGAAAAAATCTTGATTTATTTCATATTCCCTACACTTTTAACTTAATTTTGACATAAATTTTGTTATTATTTGTAAACTAATTAACACTTAAATTAGTTATTTAATTTTCGCGCACACGAAGAACGTATTAAGTCAACGACGATCCTTTATTACTATTGAAGTTAGTGGTGACAAATTAAATTTGAAGTATTATCGTATGAAAATAATAAAAATTGTTTTTTATTAGTGTTGTTAGTAAATGAGTTTAGCTTAGACAATTTTATATACATATAAGAGAAACCTGACTAAAATACAACCAGCTTGTTGTCTTTGCTAAATTTCCATATAGATATTTTAGCAAAGAAATATACTTTCGATGCCAAATTATATCAAATAGTACGATAATCTATTTGATGTAATAATGTCATCTCTAATTTCTTCTTGTACGTTTTAGCACATGTCCAGTTAATGCTAATAAGAATTGTGTTGTTTTACAATCAAAGAAAAATAAGAGATGATGTTGCTATGAGTGTATACACGCTTGACCTGATATAAGAAATTAGTGAATGTTCGCAAAAACGAGGAATTTTGAAACAAATGCATTCGAAAAATTATCGAAAATTAAATAAAAAGGGAATGTTCGTAGCATCGTAACTTACTAGATAATTTCTCGATAGTTAAGGTTCGAGAAATTTTTGAGAATTCTTAATACATCGGATTATCGCAATATTAAATTTTTTCGATAAAATTTCGAAAGTAAAGCCCAAATTACAATTGCGCGTAGTCAGCAGCAGTGTGTGCTGACATAATCAGATGATAATTTATTTGCGGTCCACACAAGCCTTTTTCTTGTTCGCACATTGAACAAAATGTTGTGCGCACATGCATTTGGATAGTGTGGACCCAAGTTGTTCATGTTTTGTTATTGTTCGCACACCGTTGTTCGCACAATTGTTTGAGCAACCATGTCTGCCATCAAACGTCATTTTGTATGCGGAAGATGAGGCGCTGCATGTAAAAGCATCGAAGCGACACTGACGGCAAACGAAAAATTATGATTTGTTCGACAAATGTTCTGCCCACTGAAAACAAAATGAACAAAATTGTGTGTGTTGCTCTGCCGACGTTTTGTTCTTGTGCGAACAAGAAAAAAGGCTAGTCTGGATGTAGCGTTAGAAAGCACTGTTTGTTATGGTATTGATTACATTTGGTCAGCAGCAGTTTGCAGTGCTGTTTCATTTAGCCCTGTTTCTAAATTCACTGCGCTGCTTTCAGATTGAGAGCGAGACAAAGAGAGTGAGCAAATAAATGAGAGGCTAAAATACACAAATAGAATAAAGTAAGATGGTGGTTGTAAATTGTGGCTGCCTACGCTGAATTGTAATTATAACGGCAGCAACATGTTGTACTGACAGTGAACAGCTGATAATTTTTGCTGATACTGTTGCTGACTACGCGCTATTGTAATTTGGGCTTAAATGATTCGAGAAATTATCTTTTCTTCTCAATTTCTCGATATTTTGTTACTTAAAAAAAATACGCTTATTCTTGTTTGTACATGTCATTCTTTAGTCATAGTTCATACTGAACGGTTGTAAATTAGACTAAAGTTTAAGATGTAAATTTAACTTTAAAAACCCTTTCTGAAAAATATTAATGAGCTGATGGCCTTTGCAGCTAGTGCTCATTTTTTTTTACTAACTTTATAATAATTAATTATTATTAAGTTATTCACTAAATAAATAAATAAATTTATGATTTATTCAAGCGGGTAGTTGAGCAATGTTTGAGTTGTTGGAAAAGGAAACAAAAATTAAATTGAAAAAAGATTCGGCCGTGCCGAATTTCTTTACTTTATTTAATTTCGAATACAATTTTGAACTAAGAATACCAACTTTTTCAGAAATTTGAATACACCATCAAAATCTGAACGGATTTTATTTTTGAATACGCACTTTAAAAGAAGAATTAATCAAAATAATTTAACACCTATTTTAAGAAGATTCGTAAGTATCGTAAAATATAATGTTTTTTATATTGCAGGGTACAATATTCCAAAAAAGTAAAAATTAAAAAAAAAAAAAAAGTATTAAATAAAAAAAAGAAAATTATATCAAAAGCAACACATTTTAAAAAATGTTTCCTTAATTATTAATATTTTTGCTAAAACTTACCTTTTACTATTAATGATTTTGTATCGGAGGTAAATATATTTTTATTTTAGTAATTATTTATTTATTTTTATTATTATGATTAATTATTAATTAATTTCTAAACCCATTAATAAATAATTTAATTTTGATTTAAACAATATTGAAGTATGTATATTAAAATTTCTTGACACATTTTCAGAAGAATAAAACAGACTTAGATATAAATAAAAATACAGTGCACTCACGAAAACGTGAACACTCGAAAACATGAACGACTCAGAAATGAGAACAAATTTGTTTACACAGACTATTCTAAAACGTGAATAAAAAATTAAAGCTCAAAAACGTGAACAGTTTTTTTTTAATTTTTGGTGTTTAAAAGTTGGGAAAACCCTGAATAAGAATAAAATGATTTTATTACTAATCATAGAAAAATATAATAAGTACTCTTGTTCGTTAAAACAAAAAAGTTCTACATTTATGTATACCAATCGAAAAAAAAAAATAGTATATCTTTGGAATTTACTGATTTTTTAGAAAATTTGATTGACAAACTTGCCAATTCAAATTCGTTTATTTTTGGATTCAATAAAGATATCGACTTAAAATTTTCTTTATTCAATATATAATTTTGTTCTTTAATAAACTGCAAAAAATATGATAAAGTTGGTGAATTGTAAAAAATTAAGTTAAAACATATATATTTATAAATATTAGGTGGACTATTTGAAAAAAAAAAAAAGAAAAAAACTAACATTGCAGCCCATAATTATCGTGCTAAGCCCATAATTAATTTCAAAATTTAATTATTATTATTTTATTTAAGGAAAATTATTATTATTTTTTTTTATTTTTATTACATTCTTTTCTTTAATTTTATCATTTTAACTTTTATAATTATATATTTTTTACACTACTTTATTTATTATACACATTTTTATGAACTTTTATTTTGAATATATATTTTTCTTTTTGCAGATTTATACATATATATTTTTTTAAATTTAATTTTAAACTTTTTACATTTTCGCTCTTGATTTTATTTACATTTTTTATTTTTTTTTAATTTCACCACATTACTACAACACACCACTTTTTATCTTAACCAGCAATTTCCTATTTTGGATACAAATACTTAACAATAAAACTTAAGCTCACACATACAAACACTACTAACTAAAAAAAGAAAAAAACTAATAAAAGAACGCACGACCGAAAAGCATAAAAAAGTCTCCACAAAAAATCACACTCATACTCATTCATACCCTGGCTACCAACTTTTTTGCAATATATATTTTCCTTATTAAACTATTGATTTTTGAAAAACTTTAATTTGCTTTATATTTTTCAAACTTTTAACTTTATTTTGATATACTTTTTATTATATTTAGTAAACTTATAACCACTTAAATTAATAATTTAATTAACTCGTACTCGAGAACAACGTATTTAACCGGCCGAAGATCCTTTACTAATAAAATTAGTGGTGGCAAAACGAAGTGTTCATTTATTTGGCGGAAATTGATTTGGTGATGATAAAATTTAGCTTAGCCAAGACAATTTTGTAGAGTTGTATTTTTTTTTTTTTATTAATTAAAATAATTTATAATCCAAATGAACTTATGTCAAAGTAGCTTATATTCAATTGAATTTTCGATGGTCGTTATACAAAAAAGTGAAAACAAATCTATTTTTAGCAGATAAATATATTAATATTTTTTAGAAAAATTATATTTCACAAAGAAAAGTATTTTGATTACTCTTTAACTTTTCTTTCAGTTGTATAAGTTACGATTTTTTAAAAATTTAACATACTCGAGATAGTCAATTTTGACACCCTGTAGATTTTCTTGAGTAGTATGTTTATGTATGTTCTAGACCAACTTTTTCATACAAAACTGGGATCATGCATAGCTGGGGTTGTGGTTTTTTGAAATGGTGGTATGTGTTGTGGTATGATTGTATGTTGTTTAAGTTTTCCATCCCTGGTTAGTAGTGTGTTTGTTGGTTGGGGGATTGAGGAGTGTTTGTGTTTTTCATCCCTGGTTAGTAGTGTGTTTGTTGATTGGGGAAGTATTGAGGTGCGGAGGGTGATGGTGTTTACGTAAGATTTGCCAGACCTGATGTTTATAGTTTTGAGGCCTGATCAGCTGAAGGTTGATATTTGATATCAGATCTGATCAGCTGATATCAGATCTGATCAGCTGATAGCTGATATCAACCTTCAGCTGATCAGGCCTCAAAACTATAAACATCAGGGCTGGCAAATCTAACGTAAACACCATCACCCTCCGCACCTCAATACTTCCCCAATCAACAAACACACTACTAACCAGGGATGAAAAACACAAACACTCCTCAATCCCCCAACCTAACCAGGGATGGAAAACTTAAACAACATACAATCATACCACAACACATACCACCATTTCAAAAAACCACAACCCCAGCTATGCATGATCCCAGTTTTGTATGAAAAAGTTGGTCTAGAACATACATAAACATACTACTTTCTTGTGTTATCACAGGGTGACTACAAGATAATTTTTCTCAAAGCTTAGGTCCTCCTCTGCAACTCTTCCATACATTTCAATTTAAGCAAACTAGTAGTTTAAGAGATATAGATTTATTACCAAAAAATTTGCGTTTGACCCCACTGTGAGATGTTCCGTTTTCGGGATAATGTTAAAGGATATTATTTTTGTATAGGTTTATAACCCAATATATTGGCAATAATTTGACATTAAAAGTTTTATTGTTTTGCATAAAATTTAGTCGGAAACTCAAAAAATACCAAATAATTATACCTGACCCTATTTTTTTGTCCGTAACTGTAAACAAAATTCGTAGTTATTTTGTTATAAACACTTTTAAGAACAAACCGGAGATGGGGACAAAAGGAACAATAAGAAAATAAAGATTATATTAATTTGACGATAAATTTTCTATCGAATTGAGTAAGATATTTGTAAGAGTTGTTGTCTTAGCTAAACGGCATTATAATATAAGTTTCTATTTAATTAAAAAAAAAACACGTGTGTGTTTCCAAAAAACTTAACAGATTAGAGATTTTTAAATCGATAAGTTTGTCTTCTTAAATTAGACACAGCCAATCGATTGTTATACCCTTCACCACAGGTGTAAAGGGTATATATAAGTTTGTCATTCCGTTTGTAATTTCCACAATTTTCGTCGGAGAGCAAAAAAGTTTATGTTTTCGGAATCCTTGTAAGAAGCGATGACGATTGGAGCATGTCCGTCCGTCCGTCCGTCCGTCCGACCGTCCGTCCGTGTGTCGGTTGAAATGGCGTTTATGAAGCCCACCGATAACTGACATATATAATATATATGTCAAACGATCGGAAATGCTTTCGAGAATTTTGCTATTGGAATTCAGCAAGATCGGTTCATACAATGCGGAGATATGTTAAAAAAACCGGTTTTTAGAACCGGTTTTCCAGTTTCTGAAGCCTCTGTATATTCTAGAGACTTTGTTTTTACAAAGAAGTCTCGGACATTTTTTCTGAATTTTTGTTCTGAAAAAATGAAATAAATCGGTTCAATAATAACTGAGATATCGGACAAAACGCATTTTTTATTTTTTGAAGCCCTGGTTTAAGCTATAGATTTTTATTTTTATACAGATCGGTCACAAATATTTTTATAAAATTTCAGTTTTTTGAATCAGGAAGATCGGTTTATAAATGGTGGAGATATGCTTTAAAAACCGGTTTTTAGAACCGGTTTTTTAGTTTCTGAAGCTTCTGCATATACCAGGGACTTCGAATTTTTAAAGGGGGCTCGAAAATTATTTTCTGAATTTTTGTTCTGAAAAAATTAAATAAATCGGTTCAGTAATAACTGAGATATCGGGGAAAACGAAGTTTTTATTTTTGAAGCCCTTGTTCAAGCTATAGATTTTTATTTTTATATAGATCAGTCATAAATAATTTTATAAAATTTCGGTTTTTTTAATAAACCAAATTCGTTCATAATCAACAGAGTTATGGCCCAAAAACAAATCTGTTAAGAATATAAATACACCAACAAACATGTATATTAAGCATTGTAATGACTATTAGTGACGTTTTTTGTTTTTTGTATAGACAAGTAGTTTAGTTATCAACAGCAGTAATATGATGAATAACAGTGTTGTTGTTGTTGTTCTTTGTATATGCAGTCTGTACAAAAATAAATAGATATGGAATTGTAGTTGTTTATTTTTAAAAACTAAAACATATCTGTTAAGAATATACATAAATACATACACAAACATGTATATTAAGCATTGTAATGACTATTAGTGACGTTTTTTGTTTTTTGTATAGAAAAGTAGTTTAGTTAGCAACAGCAGTAATATAATGAATAACAGTGTTGTTGTTGTTCTTTGTGTATTCAGTCAGTTTGTACATACAAAAATAAATATATATGGAATTGTTGTTGTTTCTTTTTTAAAAGCAAAGCCTGTTATGATTGTTTTTTTTTCATATTCAAATTTTCGTAGTTTGAAAAAAATTTAGATTTAGAGAATATGCAAGCATACGTTAAGGCGAAAATTTTATTAATTGTCGGTAATATGGTAATATGATGTCGATAAGATGGTAAGATGGTGAAGGGTATCAAAGATTCGGCACAGCCGAATCTTTTTTCAATTTCATTTTTGTTTATATTATTTACACGTTTTATCATCACTAATTTAGTTCGTGTGCGCATTAATTAAATTATTAATTTAAATGGTAAAATATTTATAAATTAAAACAAAATTTATATCAAAATAAAGTTAAAAGTGTAGGGAATATGAAGCGAATGAAGGTTTTTCTAAAATAAATAGTTTAATAAAGAAAAATTAGGTTCCAAAAATTGGCGGTTATTATATGTGTTTTCTTGTTTCTTTTATTAACCCGCTTGACCTGATATAAGAAATTAGTGAATGTTCGCAAAAACGAGGAATTTTCGAAACAAATGTATTCGAAAAATTGTCGAAGATTAAATAAAAATGAATGTTCGTAGCATCGTAACTTACTAGATAATTTCTCGATAGTTAAGGTTCGAGAAATTTTCGAGAATTCTTAATATATCGTATTATCACAATATTAAATTTTTTCGATAAAATTTCGAAAGTAAATGATTCGATAAATTATCTTTTCTTCTCAATTTCTCGATATTTTGTTACTTAAAAAAATACGCATATTCCCAGCAGGCCACATGTCCATTAACGACACTTTCATCGATGATGTCGTTTAAATTTGTCGTCAAGAAAATGCATGTAGAGGACAAGTTTGATTAAAAGTCACCTATATTGTCATCTTACCCCATTTTCGGCGACTTCAATAACAAAACATACTGAATTGTCGTACATATTTAGTTCGGTGACAACATGAGTAAAATGTCCAGCGAGAATGTCGTGAATTAAACCAAACACACGACATTCTGCATGACAATGTCATCAATATCTATAAGATAAATAAAAGTATTAATAAAACCATTAAAAAGTAGAGAATGTTGTTGCTGAAGTGGTAAGTGCGCATGACTATTCAATAAGAAAGAGAGAAATTGGTGGCCTGGGTTCAAATCTCGACGGAACCCAATTTTTTTTTCATTTATTTTTCTTAAAATGGTTGACGAAAATATACATGACACTGTCGCTCAGGTTATCGTTGATGACTTAAGTGCCCTTTGTTCGAAAATGTCACCAATGTTTGTTCGGAGCTGTCGTACATGTGTCATCGAAGACTGTGACAAATCATCAAGACATCGTCGATATTTTCTACAAGACATGGCCTGCTGGGTTCTTATTTGTACATGTCATTCTTTAGTCATAGTTCATACTGATCGGTTGTAAATTAGACTAAAGTTTAGGATGTAAAATTAACTTTAAAAACCCTTTCTGAAAAATAGTAAAAATGGTAAGTAACATTGCTACATGTCTAAAGACATTCGCTAAATAACATATTTATCTAAATGATAATTTTTTTCTTGCAGATTAATTCAGTAAACTTTGACCAAAAAAATGTGGATTTGGGCAACAGAAAAACTAATATTATTGAGACTTCTTCTGGGACCATCGGCATGTATCATTATGTTCTAATTGTATTAGAAAGTTGACATTAAAATGTAGTTTTGACTAATTGTTTTATTAAGTTCAAAATAAAAATTGCTTTAAAAATTAAAAGAGTTTTTAATTTTAAATGGGAAACAAAATGAAAATAAAACAGAATAGAACTATTGCCAACGATTCGTTAGTAATATCGATATCGAACAATTTTCGATATCGAAAACGAATATTTTTCCGTTTCGCTAATGATATCACTTACACTGTTGCCAGATTTGACGATTTATCGTCATTTTGACGATTTTCATTGTCAAAAATTGATGTTTGACGATTTGACGATTTTTACCCCAAATTTGACGATTTTTTAAAATTAGAAGTTAGCAACATTTTTGTTTTTTTATATTGTTTTTATGTAAATATTAGTTGTTGCAATATGAGTAAAAGAGACAACTCAGTTAATATTGCATTACTTTATACGTATATATGCATATGTGTGTAATGTAACGGTTCTTTATTTTTTACCACTTGTTATTTTATTGCGCGTTCTAAAACAAAGTTTAAACAAACTGTTCAAAAGCTAATATAGAAAAAGAAATCTTTTAAAAATCTTGTGAATAGTGCTAAAACATTAATAAATAAAACTAGTTAAAAGGATTTAAATATGTTACGATATCTACAAAAGAAAGGTAAGTTTAAGAGACTAGCATAAATATTCAAAATCAAAAAATATTTTGTTTGTTCAAAAGTGAAGTAAACCAACCAAGATTAACACGAAAATTAATAATTCCTGAATGAATAAGCATCCGTAAAAACTAGTTTCTAAATACATATTTGATTTTGAACAAAAGTTTGACAAAATTTAGTGGCATAATCTAATAGAACTTATTTTTATAGATAATAATGATGGCACCACAAAAGACGATGAAAATGGTAGCAGCTCATCAGTAAGTACAAACCAAATAAATTTGTCTAAGATTTATTTCTAATTATTTTACTTGATTTTTCAGTCCGAAAAAAGAAAAAAAAGAAAAATAAAAGATGACTGGCTTGATGATCCCGAAATTAAGCCATGGGCAGAAAAGCGCACTAATTCATTATTTTGTAAAACTTGTAACGTGGAGTTGAAATTATCTTCAGGTAAATCGGATTTGATTGCCCATCTACATTCCAAAAAACACACTGAATCAGCCAATGCCGTAAAACAAACTAAAATTAATGAAATTTACAATACTGAAAGATGCTCCAACAAACATGCTGAAATTAAACTGGCTTTATTTATAGTTGAACATAATTTGCCATTCGCAGTTGCAGACCACTTAACAAAGGTATGCCAAAATTCTTTCAAGGACTCTGATACTGCAAATAATATTTGTTTAGGAAGAACGAAGGCTACAGCAATTGTTAAAAATATAATTGGTAAAAAGCAACTTTTAGCTGTTAACGAATTACTTAGAAATAATAGTTTTTCTTTATGTGTAGATGAATCCACAGATTTATCAAACATAAAATCATTATGTATGGTAGTTCGAACGTGTATTGATTTTGAAATAAAAGATTTGTTTTATGGTTTACTTACCGTAGATCAAAGCGATTCAGAGAGTTTGTATAAACTTATAACTAATTATTTTGAAGAAAATAATGTTAATTATAAAAAGAATATGGTTGGTTTTGCTGCTGATGGAGCAGCTGTAATGACTGGCAGAAACAAATCAGTGGCACAACTTTTGCGAAAAGACAATAAAAATTTATTTGTAATAAAATGCGTTTGCCATTCATTAGCTTTATGCTCCTCCAACGCATGTCTAAAGCTACCATCTTCCGTAGAAACATTAGTGAGAAATATATATAATTATTTATCTAATAGTCCAAAAAAATTAAACCAATTTCAAAAAATATTATCATTATTAGAAATTAAACCTAAAAAAATACTACACCCCTGTCAAACTCGTTGGTTATCGTTAGAAGAAGTTGTTGTGAGGGTATTAGAACTATTTGAACCGTTAAAAATTTATTTTTCATTTGCTGTAAATGTAGATAAAATTGACACTGCAAAAACCATTTTTGAAAATTTAAATATTATAAATAAAATTTATCTGAGTATTTTAAAATATATTTTAGGAACTATAAATACTATAAATAAAATGTTTCAAAGCGAATCTAAAGAAATACATATGTTATATGAACAAATGCAAAAATTGTTAAAAACTATAATGAGTAATTTTATAAAATCCAACCTTATAAAAAATTATGAATTATATTCTATAAACTACAAAGATAAAAATAACTTTTTAAATTATAACGAAGTATATTTAGGAATTTATGTAAAAGATGTTATCACTGAAATAAAAATAAATGAATCTGTAAAAGAAGAAATTGTAAATTAACTTTTACATAGAGTTATGTGATCAATTATTAACTAGATTTGATTTTGACAATAAATTTAAAGCTTTGAGTACAATTAATCCTTTTAACATTTTAAATAATGAAGACTTTTGTTTTTATGATATAATTAAAGAATTTTCACATTTTGTGGATGAAAATGAACGGCAAGATTTAGAATCGGAATTTAGACAGTTAAAATTTCTTAATTTAAAGAGCGTATTTCCAGAAAACGAAATTCGACTACTCGATTTTTGGAAACATATTTCAGAAATCCAACGTAAGGATTCTCGTTTTGTATTTCCTGTTTTGACAAAATTTATAAAAAAAATTCTAGTTTTGCCACATTCATCCGCAAATGTCGAAAGAGTTTTTAGTCAGGTCAATATAAACAAAACAAAAATTAGAAACAGGTTGGAAAAATCATCTTTAGAAGCTATACTGCTTACCAAAGATTACTTAAAATTAAGTAAGTGCAATTGCTATGATTTTAAAGTCATCCCAGAACTAGTCAAAATGTTTAACTGTAATATATATTTATAAATTATATTGTTTTTGTAATTAAAACGTATAAATTTGTACGTTGAAATGTATGTTTTTTAAGTTTATATTTTACCAAGAAATATTGGATTATATTGTTATGTTTTTTCTTTTAATATAATAAAATACCAAAAAACACAGAAAAATATGTCATTTTATTTTGACGATTTTTTGACGATTTAGAACGTTCAATTTGACGATTTTGACGATTTTTTTCCCGAAAAATGACGATTTTTCGCAACATTTATCTGGCAACCTTGATCACTTATTATCCGATATAGATATTAACGAACCTTCGATATCGATCGATTTGCTGCCACAAACTGAACGACAGGTGAACTCTACGAGTTCATTCTCGAAACGCCTTCGATAGTCGTTCTCGAAGGTTTTGTTAGAGAAATGTCCGTGATTTATTCGAAGGTGATATCTTTATCGAATTTTGTGGTCAGGGAAGTTCGTTTTTTTGTTTGTTTGTGGGTTAACAATGTTTATGCATGTATGTATGTGCTTATTTAGTTATGGTAATTGTGTGTGAAATTAAAAAATCCTATATGTTAATAAAAAATTTAAAAAGTGGTGAAAAGAAAATAAAAGTCAATTGGCAAAAAAGGAAAAGTTCCAATGAGATTAATAATAATGTATTATTAATTAAAAAAGAAAGTAATAGAAGAAAAGTGAAATTAAAACAAAAATATAATATAGTAATAAGAAAAAGTGAAATAAAAAGAATGCCTATGTAATATAATTAATACAATTTATGAAATTATTAATCAAATAAGAGCATTTCAATGTCGTTATAAATAAGTAAATAATTAAATAAATAAAAAAAAATTTTAATTAAAATTTTATATTTTTTTCTTGGTTTTGTATTAAAAATAATATCAAAAATAGAATAAAAAATAATATTTGAAATATCTTCGATACCAAAGATATGTTTTCTTTTAAAAAATATTTTAAACTTAAAATTTATTCCATATATATTTTTTCAGCTAAAAGGTAAGTTTTTTCAAATATATTTATATCTATATTGGTGATTTTTTTCAGATTTAGTGATTCTTTTTTAATTGAAAACATTAAGTTTAACTAAAATATATGATTTAAATATCATTCAATATAAATAAAATTAATTTTTTTGATAAATTGTGTCTTCCAAAGAAATCTTAACGCAAATGTGTATAAAGTGAATCCGTAGGAGCTTTGTGGAATGGTCTTCCCACAAGTCATATCCAAACATTGCACAGTGTGCGATTCAAAAAATAAAATGGAAATAATTATAATAAATAAAAATATCTTTAGACTATGATTCGAATAACGGAAAACTATTATTTTAAGGGCCTTTTTTGTAGTTATTATTCACTTGATATAACTGATTAAATAAAAATTCAAATCCTTTAAAAATTATGTAAATTTTTTTTATTGTTTATATAAATTTTTATAAAATACATCACAAGTTTATGAAATTTTAATCAAATCTTGATAACTTATTATTACCTTTAGCCTCCCTGTTTAATGACAATTAGATTTTGTATATTCATGGGAAATGAAAACGAACCCTAAAGGAAATAAATAAATAAATTAAATTATCATCCACTTTAACAAATTTTATTAATATCATTTAGTTTTACATTTAATTTTTCACCAAATTTTGTATTTATATCTCCTGTAGATTTTTTCAATTCTTCATTCAGATCATTAACATTCTTCAACATTTTCTCGGTCAATTGTTTAACATTATTTTTTTGTTCATTTAAAATTGTTTGTATAGCAGCTTGTGTTGAATTTTGCAATTCTTGCAGTTGTATTTTCCAATCATCTCCCGCTTTATCTAGATTCTGTAGTTTACTATTAAATTCTGACAACTGTTGTTTTTTGGCCTGATCAAATTCTATAGCAATTGATGAACTTGTCTTTTTAACAGCATCACATTTATTTTTTAAATCCTTTTGATAGGTTTCCAAATAATGATTTACCTCACATATAAAACCAATTTTACTATTACAATCATTATCATTCCATTGATAGAGAGGCTTGGAGGCCCAAATGTGTACACAATGTTCACGTGTTTGATAATTATCGGGATTACTGTCCGACCAGAAAGTGAAAGTAAATCTTTTTCCCGTAGCTGACCAAATAAAGGGACGACCATAATCACGGCTAGAACTAAATTCATCATTACCTCCCAGCCATAAGTTATGAGATTTTCCTATAACTTTTTTCAACAAATTGATAATGGCCGTGTTCTTAGCAGCTGAATCGATTATAACAAGTTGGGAATTTCGGCGAGCACATTCATGAAAGGCTTGATACCAATTATACTACAAAATTAAGAGAATTGTTATGAATTATAGATTTTTTGATAATTTTAAGTGTAAATTACCTTAAGTTCTGTTTCTATAATATATTCTCTGCCATCTGATGCCTTATGCGATTGCGGAGTACTTGAGACTACCTCCAGCAATACCACAGAAATACAAATTGCTAAAGCGATTGAACTTAACGTCCTCATTGTTAAACGTTCAAAACTTTAATGTTACATTTTCTACAAAAATTAATATATTTATTAATATTTCCTAATTTATTTATAATAAAAACTTATTGTGGTCATTTTTATCAATTATGTTGTGGTCATATTATTTTATTATTTAGGGGAACTTTCATGATCAAGTTGATCGTTTATACATGGTACAACAATTTAACAAGGTATATGCATAAAGGCAACAAATATAATAATGCACTAATAGCATCCATTTTTTCCGCCATAAATAAGACTGAAAGAAAAAAAAAAAAAAAAAAAAGAAAAAAACGTGCAAGCACGTGATTTTTGAAAATAATAAAAACAGATTGTATTAATAAAAGTAAAAATTTCGCACCGAAAATATTTACCTTTGTTTGTAAACACACCAATACATGCATATTTGACATTTCAGTCTTACACCAAAAAAATAAGCAAAAAATAATCAACTGAGCTTACAATGACACCTTGTTACTTGTTTCACCATGCGCCTATATATCGAGGGCTTATATTCAAAACGGGCCTCATACAAAGCACCATTGTTCAGGAGAATAAAAAAACTGTTTATTTATTAATATTATGTCTACTAAACCTCGCACTGAATAATAAATCTTTTAACTCCATTATTCGCGAAGTTATGGTAGATAGCTTGTCTTAATTATTTTTAATGTTTGTTATAACATGTTCATATAGCCCGTTTTGTTTATTGGAAATTAAAGAAGTAAAACATAATATTGTTGGAAAAAAAGTTGACAATATGTTAAATTTATGATGTCATACCAATCAGGAAATAAAAAAAGCGAAATTTTGTGGTTGGCTGGAACATTTTTAGTCGTTAGAAATTTCAAATAACAGGAATGCTAACTAAAAGGACGAAGATGTGTTCAAATTAAAATTATAAATTAAATTTTGAAAAACTTGCATGCGAAAAAAATTGGAAAAAAAAAATGTTTGTAAAAAAAAAAAAAAAAAATTTGAACCAATTAAAATTGTATTAAATTGCATATCAACAACTAAAAAATTATTAAAATCTTTAAAAACGATGTTTATTGCACTTTTTATTTAATTATCATTTTTTTAAGAAACTGCTTTTGGTATCTAAGATATTTTGCTTATAACCAGCAATTTTATTAAAATTGAAAATCTAGCAAAAACTTGCAGAAGCCCGTTTTTTCTTAAAAAACAAAAACAAAAAGTGAAAAACATAGTGTTAGAATTAACTTTTGAGTCCAAAATTAACACCATACATGTAAAATAGAAAACTGAAGAGTCTGTCTTAAAAAAAAAAAAGAAATTCTAAATCAGCATTAGGCCCGATTTGAATATAAGCTCTCGATATACATAACTGAACCTTGAGAATTTTAAATGTTTGTTTTTTAAAGAACTGAAAGCAATTATTTATCAATAGCAAGTGACGCTCTTAAACAAATAATAAACATATTGTGGTAGTTTTTATCGTACACATTAGTTGTGGTTATAATAACGACTATTTTGGCAGCAAATTATAAAAAATAATATACGATGGGGCCATTAGAGCCCGACAAAAATTAATTTTTTTGTTGGGATACTATGCGTTTTTTCTATTAATTGAAATGCAGAAAAAAAGTTTACAATTTCATTTAATGATGTCCGTCTGACTCGCTGTTTAATCAAACTATAGATCGCATTTTTAATGACAAGTTAATAATAAATTTGGTTTTTTGATTATTTAATCAAGTATTATGCCTATGGAAATGTTTATGAATTGAGTAGAAATACAGTGGCGGCCAATACATTTTTTAATTATTTCTTGAAACAAAAATAAGTGGATTAGGTGGATTTTGACGAGTTAAACAAGAATCTGCATTCACGTTTTTTCTATCACGTACTGATTTTTTTATGGACATGATTCAGCGATCACACTATAAAATTCGAGAAAGGTTTGTCAAATTTAGACTATAACTCAAGAACCGTTTAAACGATTTTGATAAATGATACATCAAAAGATGCATATGAAATTTGTTTTCAAGGTATGTCAACAATATTATTCGCTCTAGAATAGGGATGTCAATAACTAAAAATATGGTTGTGTTTGTGAGAGTGTAAAAATGCACTTAAAGAAAAGCTAGGTTTAAAAAATATAATACGTCAGGTATACATGGTTCTTTATTACTGAAATTTGTTAATATTGAAGTAAAAAATATAATTATCATTCCTCCAACTTTATCTTAAAACATTATTATTAAAGAAATTAATTATCAAACAATTAATTTCCATAATTTTTTCCAGTGCATTTTGTACTCTTTGCACTCTCAGCAACGATAAAATAAAAGAGCGTAAGAATACATGTGAACTCTGTCAGCACAATTGTGCAATGAAATTGACATCCTTGCTCTAGAATTTCAGAGTTATGGATCAAAATTTTCTCCATTTTTCAAAAAAGAAAAAAAAAAAAAATAATAATAATAATAATTTTGTCGCTACTAATTACTGAATAACTATGTAAATATTAACTGAAAAAAAAAAAAAAAAAAAAAAATATGTAAGTTCAGCACAAAGTTAATTTAGGTCGTTATATATTCCCTGTAAAAAAAGAACATCCAAAGAAGACAATAAAATTCTGAACTTGTGATCCAGAAGTAGTGCAAATTCAGATCATTTCCAATGAATTTAACATAGGCTTGTCATTAAAGGATGTTTTTTTTTAGACGCCTATTATCTTAGTAGTTGTGTTGTTTTAAATCAGTGCAAGGAGTGTAATTTAAATTGCTTCTATGGAGTTATTTCCTTCGAATAGAGGAAAAAAAAATACATACTTTTTTGGTCGACAATGTAAATATGTGCGATAACGTAGTTCACAAACTCTGCTTTGGTACCGCCAAACAGAGACAACAAGGCAAGTTACGATGGCAAACTTGTTTAATAAAAGTAACAGTTCATCTGTGTTTTGCAACAATAAACTTAATTTGAATTGCCTTTTAATAATATGCCTTTTAACATGAGAATACTAACGTTATTTTGACTACTTTTTTATTTGCCTCTGTACTAATTATACGAACGACTCAAAATTTTATCTTTTTGCATTTATATATGTAAAACACCAAATAAAACTTCCTGTAAAATTTGATAGCATTGTATCCTCGGATGTCTGTGTAATAAGGTTTTAAAAAATTATTATATACGTAAAAGTTACATACATTAGTATTGCTGGGTTAAATAACTTTTTAAGAAAAATAAAACATACACTATTTGATACTTTAAAAGTAACGAAAAAGTACTTTCTCCAAAATGACTTCATTTTATTTTTGCTGGGTTGGAGTTCAATTTATCTTAATAGGACAAACCCTTCTCGAGTTATAGAAGTGTGACTGTCAAAAGGCCAAATCATAGTAGTCATGCCTATCAATACGTATTTAGTTTAACAATTTTTTTTGCCCACTTAACTGTAGTTATGCATGGGTATCCTAACTTAACTGTGAATGAAATCAAGACTTGTTCATAAATTTTTATGATATGTGGCTTTATTTACTTGTAGTTTTACCAGCTTTGAGATAAAGATTACAAACTGAAACATTTTTGATGTTTTCACTTTCAAAAAGAAGTTTTAGTAAAAAAAAAAATCTTGAATTTAGCATGAAAAATTTTTTTCGGACACTAATTTCTAAATATCCCCTAAACTATTCTGCGGATAAAAATTTGATAATACAATGACTTAAAGCTTATTTTATTCCACATATTTTGGTGTACCATTTATATAAATCGTGCATACCGTTCTCGACTATCGTTAAATCGTTTTCTCTAGGACGCTCATAAAATAAGTCTCTACTTGATGGAAAAAAACTGAAAGCAGATTCGAGTTTAGCATGCAGAATTTCCTCTAATCCACATACTTTTCTTTAATGCTAATTTTTTTTAATAAATTGTTGACAAAAAAGTTCTTGTCATAGCGCTTTCCATAGTCACCTTATTCATACTTTAAATAAATTTCAATAATTAAAACAAACATTAACAATATTTACGTAGGTATTTCTGCTTAAGCGCAAATTTTTATATTTATTAATATTTAATTGAAATTCATTCTAGCCATCAGTTTTTAGTTTTGTATACATTATTAATGATTGTTAGTGAACTGAGAACATCTTTAATATATGCATGTTTGCCAGAGATCGTATTTATGAATTTTTAATTAAGATCTTAATAAAACTGAGGGAATAAATTGTGATCCCTCAATTGTAAACGTTATGGTGGGGAAGATAAAGAGAAAATCTTTTCATTCAAAATTAATAAAAAAAGTAAGTAATTGAAATTTATACAATTATTTTAAGAAAATTTTATATAAAAACAATTAAAATTAAAAAACAAGACAAAAAATAAGGAGTGAGATCGAAAAAATCTTAACACACATTTTGCCTCATAACTTTTTTCGGAATCAATATTCAAAATTATTTTTGATCTAATTATCATGGAAAAATACTTCAGTTGTTATTTTTAATAACAACCATGTTAATTTGTCCTTATTTTCATCAAAATAAGTGACGAAAAAGATTTACGTCCTACAAGTTATTAAAAAATTTCAAAAAATCCAAATAGGTCTTACAAATAATTGGCCACAAAATTAAATGTCGTCCGTAAAACCGTTTCTAATGTTATTAAACAGTATCAGGAGAATCTGACTATTGATATGAAACCTAGTTCGGTAAGAAAAAAGGACCACATGATATTGGGAAGGCCAGAAAATTGAAGGCATATTGAAAGGAACTCCAAACACATCTGGTACAAAATCAGCTCAGTTTTCTCAGTGCTTCGACTATTTGGTGCGAAAATTTAAAGCTAATGGGAAAGTTGATAACATATAAAGTTCAAAAAATTCCAAACTGGAATTCTGCAAAAAAAATTACAAGCCAAAAATAGGACTCGGAATTTAAAATCAAATTTCATACAAAAATACTCAAGCTGTATAATTGACGAAGAAACGTAGGTGCTGGCAGAATCTTCGCAGCTTGTGTCTCAAAATTTTTTATTGCTAATGCTCGAAGCAATGTTGGAGATAAGTTTAAGACCCAAAAGCAGCAAAAATTTCTTACAAAATTCATGGTATGACAAGCTTTTTGCAGTTGCGGCAAAACAGGAAAGTCATTCGATAGATTCGGATCTATAAATACCAAAATATGCATAAAGGAATATTTGCAAAAAAGACTTCTTCTTTTCTTAAGAAAGCACAACGTGTCCACATATTTTTGGACCCACATAGTTTTAGTACCAAGAGAGGTCAATTTTCAAAATTGTCCATAGCTTAGACCAGTGGAGAGATATTGAGCTCTTGTGAAAATTGAATTCAAGAGCACAAAAAAGGTGTCCCAAAATACCGAAGATTTTAACAGAAGATGTCCACACTGTTCCAAAAAAGTGACTGAAGCAACTATCAAATCTCCAAAGAAAGGGTTTTCAAAAATGGTCCACAATTTTATAATTAGAGGTAAAAACCATAAAAATTATATATGTATTTCTGTGATCTGTGCTAAATTATCAAATGATTAAAAAAATAATGAAAACTCTAAGACCAACCGTTTCCAAGTTATTGAATATTATGTATGTTAAGAATTTTTCGATCTCACTCCTTATATGTATGGCACGGATTTCTCATTAAGTTTGGATGCACATATGCCTATAAAAGATATACTTGTATTAATATAATAATTAAAATCTTACTAAATTTTATAACTAAATAAGATGATAATAAATACATTATAATTTTTATTGTTTAAAACATTCATGATCTTGATATCATACTTACCTTTTGTTTGCTGTAGCGCAATCACTTAATAATTCACAACTAACATGATAAGATGATCAAAACCTGTAGTTTCTATATTTGCATAGTATATACACTAGCCAAAAGTATAAATATAAAGAATAAAATCTCTCATCTATTTTACATTTTAAATTCAAACCCTCAACCATGAAGACGTTCTGCTTATTAACACAAGTATTAATACTCAGTTGTGTTTTGCTAAAAACAGTGAACAGTAAACCTCAACTACATCAAGCATCAGATGGTAAAGAATATCTTATCGAAACTGATCTAAAGGTAATATACCCTTAAAATTCTCAGAATTAAATAAAATAAAATAATAATTATTTAATATTATTTTTTTTTTTTTAGTACAACTGGTATCAAGCCAATCATGAATGTGCTCGCAAAGATTCTCAACTTTTAATAATTGATTCCGAAGAGAAAAATAATGCCATCATTGATATGTTAAAAAAAGTTGTAGGCAAATCCCATAACTTATGGTTGGGCGGTAATGATGAATTCAGTTCTAGTCGTGATTATAAAAGACCATTTTTCTGGTCTGCCACAGGAAAACCATTTACTTTTACCTTTTGGTCTGATAAAAATCCCGATAATGATAGAAGACGAGAACATTGTGTTCATATTTGGGATAAAATACCTCTTTATCAATGGAATGATATTGATTGTACTACAGAAATGGGTTTTATATGTGAAACTAATCATTATACCGAATCTTATAAAACAAATCTAAAGAATACTTGTGATGCTGTTAAACATACAACTTCATTGATCGGCAATGAATTTGTTGAGCTACAAAAACAACAAAATATGGAAATTAATACAAAAATTCAAAATATTGATCATGTGGCAGAAGTTTTAAAAATTGATGTACAAAAATTACAAAATACTACACATGCTGCCATTCAACATATACTCGAAGAGCAACAAATTAGTTTACAAGAATTGACCGAGAAAATGTTAAAACAAGTTAATGAAGTGAATGTAGAATTAAAGAAATCCACTGAAGAAATAAGTTCACAGTTTAGTGAAAAATTAGTGGTGAAACAAAATGAAATTAATAAAGTGTGTTAATTGATTTAATTAAAGTTTTTTATTGTGTTTATTTTTTTATAATTTGGCAAATCTTTATTATTTATTTAAAGGAATAATTTGGAAACTTATAAACTACTTATATTGGATTGTATTTATTTGATAAATTCGAGATTTAAATTAAAATAACTGATAAATAAAATTAAAGTTACTCAAATTTGGTGACTTGTTTATTTCGGGTTTTGAAGTCCCATAGTTGCTTAATCGATATAAAAAAAAAAAAACAAGTGAGAATGTCATATTCAAATTGACATTCTCATCTGCAATTTGTATACCCTTCACCACAGGTGTAAAGGGTATATATAAGTTTGTCATTCCGTTTGTAATTTCTACAATATTCATCTAAGACCCCAAAAAGTATATATATTCTGGATCCTTATTGATAGGGGAGTCGATATAAAGATGTCCGTCTGTCTGTTGAAATCAGTTTTTAGAAAGCCCCAGTTAACGGATATATATGTTTTATATGTTAAACTGTTAGAAATATTCCTTAGAAAATCGCTAATAAAAATGAGCAAAATCGGTTGATAAATAACTGAGATATCGGCAAAAAAACGAAGATACCCCCAAAAAATCGTATTTGCTGTGGGCTTTTCTCGGCTCCTATAAAAGATAGCGAATTCGTTTTTACATGAAAAATTCAAAACCTTTCTTACAATTTTTTTGATGAAACAAAAAAAAAAAAAAAAAATCGGTGCACTATATTCCAGATATCGGTCAAAACGCGTTTTTTCACTTTTTGTAGCCTCTACATAAGCTACGGCTTTCGCTTTTAAACAGGTTGATCATAAATATTTTTATAAAATTTGGGTTTTTTACAGAAACCCAATTTGCTCAAAAACAACAGAGATATGGTCCAAAAAATAAAAAAAAAATTAATAAAATAAATACGAAGGAACATTTTTATATTAAGCATTGTTATTGTTATTTTCTTTTGTATGGGCAAGTTGTTTAGTTAGCAACAGCAGTTCTTGTTATTGTTTGTATTTGCAGTGTGGTTGTATTTGCAGTGTGGTTGTATATGCAGTCAGTTCGTAACATACATACATACATACATACATACTTACATACATACATACATACATACATACATACATACATACATACTTATATACATACATACATACATACATACATACATGCATGCATACATACATACATACATACATACATGCATACATACATACATACATACATACATACATACATACATACATACATACATACATACATACATACATACATACATACATACATACATACATACATACATACATACATACATACATACATACATGCATACATACATACATACATACGTACATACATACATACATACATACATACATACATACATACATACATACATACATACATACATGCATACATACATACATACAAACATACATACAAAAATTTATGTAAATTTAGGCGTTACGGCGAAAAATTTATTATTTGTGGGTAAGATGGTAATATGGTATTAAGTAACATGGTGAAGGGTATCAAAGATTCGGCACGGCCCTTATATAAGAAATCTTATTCTTTGCAATATTCCAAGTATTTATTTTCAGAAAATGATTTAAAGAAACATTTAAGTTATAATAATTTTAATGCAAAATATATTACAAAAATCCTATTAATATTTTTAAAAATGTTAATAAAAGTGCATTTTTGTTAAATAATAGTCATTAACATGTTTAAAAATGTTATTAAAATTGAAATTAATTGAATTCTGTTAACATAACAGTCTTTGAGTGAGAGAAATGTAACATAAAATTTAAAAAACGTACCTAACTTTCGTAGCTATTTTCACACCCTTCCTAGTTTATAGGGTCTTAGAATATAAGGCTAACGATACAGCTCCCATCGGTTGTCGAATTTACCCCATGGGTTGCTGTTATTTCATCGTTTTTTGTCAAGGACTGTAACGGAGAGATAATCAGGATCAACGGATTTATATTTAAGCTAACATATCCAAGTATTTTTATGGGAAATTCGAACGTTTAAGTTGAACAAATTGTAAATATTTTTGTTATTTTTATCATAGTTGCTGTATCCTTTATAACACAATGGGACTCTTTGTGTTCATATTATTAAGAAAAAAACTAATAATATACATATTATAACATTTTGTAATAAAATTATAATTTGTAGCTTTATTTTTCTTGAAATTTTAAGAACTTATTATAAATTCTATTAAAATAAAAAAGTAAAATATTTACAAACAATGTGCATTTATTTCATTTTGTTTTTCCTCTAATTTTACATTAAACTCTTCATTTCATTTAGCATTTGATTTATTTAATTCCTCATTTAAATTATCAATTTGTTGCAACATTTTTTCAGTTATAATTTTCACTTTTTTACGCTGTTCATTGATCATATTCTGAATGGCAGCTTCTGTAACATTTTGCATTTGCTCCAAATCCGATTTTAAATCATTAACCTCACGATTTATATCTTGAACTTTTTCATTAAATTCTGAAATTTGTTTATCTTGAACCTCATCAAATTCCTCTATAATAGATGATGTTGTATTCTTAACAACATCACAGGCATTAGTCCAATTTTTATAGTAACGTTCTAAATAAATATTATCTTCACAAATATAACCCATTTTAGTAGTACAATCAATATCATTCCATTGATAATTCGGCTTAGCATCCCAAATGTGAACACAATGTTCTCGTCTTCTATCATTATCGGGATTTTTATCAGACCAAAACGTAAATGTAAATGGTTTTCCTGTTGCAGACCAGAAAAAGGGACGTTTATAATCGCGGCTAGAACTAAACTCATCACTACCCCCCAGCCACAGGTTGTGAGGTTTTTTTATAACATTCTCTAACATAAAGATAATGGCATTATTTTTAGTTTCTGAATCAATTATTAAAAGTTGAGCATCTCTGCGTGCACATTCTCGCCAGGCTTCATACCAGTTAAACTAGAAATGTAAAAAAATTATTTTAAAGCAATATTTGTTCTCTAAGAATTTAAAGGCGAAATTACCTGTTGTTCGGTTTCAATAACATAGTATCATTTGCCATCTTTTGTTTTATGCAACTGCGGTTTAGCCAATACTATTTGTAGCAAAACAGAGCAAAGTAAGAATGCTGGTGTTATAAGGATGAGTGTCTTCATAGCTGAAAGTCCAGAACTTAAATGTTTAGTTTTTTAGGATCATTTAGGATATTTATACTTTTTGTTAGTATAGAACAAGGTAAATGTTACAATAACTTGTTTGTGATGAAGAATCTTGTTATGAAATTATGCTTACATATCAAAATTATAAAGTAATAGAGCTACAGTAAAAACTGGTAAAGTAAGACAATAGGATATTTTTAATTCTATAGCATATTTTTGGAAAATTATCGATATAATTTTCTTTAGTCTATAGTCTGGACTGTGGTTTAGCCTATAGTATGGACTATAGTTTATTTTATATTATAGTCTGTAGTTTGGTTTGTTGTCTGGACTGTAGTTTAGTCTATAGTGTGAACTATAGTTTATAGTCTGGACTAGTTAGTCTCGACTATAGTCAGGACTATAGTTTAGTCAATAGTCAGGACTATTTTAATCTATAGTCTGGTCTTTAGTTTAGTTTATAGTGTGGACTATAGTTTAATCTATAGTCTGTACTGTAGTTTAGTCTATAGTATGGACTATAGTTTATTTTACACTCTGGACTGTAGTTTAGCCTGTACTATGGGCTATAGTTTTTTTTCTACAGTATAAACTGTAGTTTAGTCTGTAGTCTGGACTGTAGTTTAGTCTTTAGTGTGAACTAAAGTTTAGTTTATAGTCTGGACTATAGTTAAGACTATAGTCTCGACTATAGTTTAGTCTATAGTCTGGACTATTGTTTAGTCTATAGTCTGGACATTGTTTAGTCACTGGTTTGGACTACAGTTTAGTCTGTAGTCTGGACTGTAGTTTAGTCTATGGTCTGGACTATAGTATTAGTCGATTTATTGAAATTTTTCAATAAATTATCGATAAATTTTCTTTTTGTAAGACATTTTTGATAGATTTTCTTTCTATAGGAAATATTCGATAAGTTTTCTGTTATATTTTCTTTGTAGATTTTCATTAAATTTTCTTTTTATAGGAATTTTCAATAAAATCCATTCTTCATTTTATGGGAAATTTTTGATAAATTTTCTTTTTATGGTTGGTTTTCAGTCATACTTTAATTGTATACATTATATTCTACATTATAATTTATGTAAAACTAAAAAAATGCTCTATCCCAAAACAAGTTCTTAAAATTTTTACATGTTGTAGCGACAAAAGTATAAATATCCTAAACGATCCTAAACAACTAAACATTTAAGTTCTGGGCACTCAACTATGAAGACACTTATCCTAATAACACAAGCATTCCTATTTTGGTTTGTATGGTTAAAAACAGTATCAAGTACACCACAACTTTACAAGGCATCAGATGACTTAGAATATCTGATAGAGAAGGATCTTAAGGTAATTTATACACAAACACAGACAAAGAAAAAAATAATCATGTTAGTTATTCTCTAATGAAACTTTCAGTATAACTGGTATCAAACCTGGCATGAATGTGCACGTAGAGACTACCAAATGGTTGCAATCGATACAGAGGCTAAAAATAATATCATTATTGATATGTTGAAAAAAGTTATAGGAAAATCTCATAACCTGTGGCTGGGCGGTAATGATGACTATACCAAGAGCAAAGACCATGAATGACCCTTTTACTGGTCAGCCACAGGAAAACAATTTACTTTCGCCTTTTTGTCTGAGGAAAATCCCGATAATAAGGGTAATAGAGAACATTGTACTCACATCTGGTCCAATAAGCCGCTATATGAATGGAATGATGCCGAGTGTACTAATAAAATGGGTTTTATATGCCAAACTAATTATATTTTGGTAGTTTATAAAGAAAATATGAATATTAATTGTAATTTTATGTTGAATATAACGTCACCAATTACAAGTGAATTTGACAGCATTCAAAAGCAAAAAAATTTAGAAATTAATACTAGAATTGATAATATTGATCATGTGTGTGATGATTTGAAATTGGATTTGCAAGATTTATAACTACACAAGCTAATATTCAGAAAATTTTGAATGAGGATCAAAAAAAGATGTTGCGCATAACAGAGAAAATGTTGCAAAGAATTAACGATTTTAATGTGAAACTAAAGAAATCAATGGCTGAACTCAATGGTGCAAATTTGGTGGGAAAACAAAATGAAATAAATAAAACGTGTTTGTAAAATATTTTTACATTTTTTTATTTCATAGAAACTTAAGAATATTATTTAACGTAAATTTTCTGTAAAAATAAAATTTAACGTAAATTTTCTATAAAATGAAAATTTAACGTAAATTTTTTATAAAAAGAAAATTTATCGGAAATTTTCTAAAAAAATAAAATTTAACGTAAATTTTTTATAAAAAGAAAATTTATCGTAAAATATCTATAAAAAGAAAATTTATCGTAAATTTTCTATAAAAAAATTTATCGTAAATTTTCTATAAAAAGAAAATTTATTGTAAATTTTCTATAAAGAAAATTTATTGTAAATTTTCTATAAAGAAAATTTATTGTAAATTTTCTATAAAAAAAATTTATCGTAAATTTTCTATAAAAAATTATCGTATCGTAAATTTTCTATAAAAAGAAAATTTATCGTAAATTTTCTATAAAAAGAAAATTCATCGTAAATTTTCTATAAAAAGAAAATTCATCGTAAATTTCCTATAAAAAGAAAATTTATCGTAAATTTTTATATAAAATAAAGTTTATCGTAAATTTTCTATAAAATAAAGTTTATCATAAATTTTCTATAAAAAGAAATTTTATCATAAATTTTCTTTCAAAAGAAAATTTATTGTAAATTTTTAATAAAAAGAAGATTTATCGTAAGTTTTCTATAAAAAGAAAATTTACCGTAAGTTTTCTATAAAAAGAAAGTTTCTTGTAAAACATCGCAAATTTCTGTAAACAAATTATGATAAATTTTGTGTAAAAAAATTATGGTAAATTTTCTACTATGGCTGAAAAAATTTATAAAAATATTTTTTATCGTAAATTTCTTATTAAGAAAATATATCGTAAATTTTCTATAAAAATTAAATTTATCGTAAATTTTCCATAAAAAGAAAATTCATCGTAAATTTTCTATAAAAAGAAAATTTATCGTAAATTTTCTATAAAAATTAAATTTATCGTAAATTTTCTATAAAAAGAAAATTTATCGTAAATTTTCTATAAAAAGAAAATTTATCGTAAATTTTCTATAAAAAGAAAATTTATCGTAAATTTTCTATAAAAAGAAAATTCATCGTAAATTTCCTATAAAAAGAAAATTCATCGTAAATTTCCTATAAAAAGAAAATTTATCGTAAATTTTTATATAATATAAAGTTTATCGTAAATTTTCTATAAAATAAAGTTTATCTTAAATTTTCTATAAAAAGAAAATTTATCATAAATTTTCTATAAAAAGAAAATTTATCATAAATTTTCTATAAAAAAAATTTATCATAAATTTTCTATAAAAAGAAAATTTATCATAAATTTTCTATAAAAAGAAAATTTATCATAAATTTTCTATAAAAAGAAAATTTATCATAAATTTTCTATAAAAAGAAAATTTATCATAAATTTTCTATAAAAAGAAAATTTATCATAAATTTTCTATAAAAAGAAAATTTATCATAAATTTTCTATAAAAGAAAAATTTATATTTTCTATAAAAGGAAAATTTATCGCAAATTTATTATAAAAGGAAAATTTATCGCAAATTTTCTATAAAAAGAAAATTTATCGTAAATTTTATATAAAAAGAAAATGTATCGTAAATTTCCTATTAAAAGAATATATATCGTAAATTTTCTATTAAAAGAAAATTTATCGTAAATTTTCTATTAAAAGAAAATTTATCGTAAATTTCCTATAAAAGGAAAATTTATCGTAAATTTTCTATAAAAAGAAAATTTATCGTAAATTTCCTATAAAAATAAAATTTATCGTAAATTTTCTATAAAAAGAAAACTTATCGTAAATTTTCTATAAAAAGGAAATTTATCGTAAATTTTCTATAAAAAGAAAATTTATCGAAATTTTCTCTAAAAAGAAAACTCACACAGAAAAAAGTCACCAATTAACAAATATATATGAAAATAATTCATTCAATTATAAACTTGTTTAAATTTGCACCTCTCACCAAAATGATTATATCAATTACTAAAAACTATAAAAAATACAAAACAGAAAAAAATTCCCAATTAATAAATTAATTAAATCAATCAAGTAGATGATTGAATGAATTAAAAATGTTAAAATCATACAAAAAATTATTTTTATTTTATTTTTTCTTGAATATATTTATTAAATTTTGCTACAAAATTAAACAACTGAGGTTATTGAAAAAAAGACGGTAATAATTTTTTCTGTGCACGTAAATTTTCTGTAAACGAATTATGGTAAATTTTCTGTAAAAAATTATAGTAAATTTTCTATTAAAAGAAAATTTATCGTAAGTTTTCTAAAAAAATAAACTATATCGTAAATTTCCTATAAAAATAAAATTTATCGTAAATTTCCTATTAAAAGAAAATTTTCGATGATTTTTATAAAAAAACAATTTATTGAAATTGGAAAAAGTATTAAAAATATCCTATTCCTTATAAATAAATGTAATCAGAAAATATATTAATAAAATACCGCCATGTGTTGCTTTGTAGGTTCCAAAACGTGATTACTTTATTACATTTGTAATAAGTTAACTGAAACATTAGAAACTTAGGAAAATTACTGTTTCTGTTAGAGAATTATTTGAAAATAAAATAAAAAATATTAATTTCTGGGACTTAAATGATGCCTTTGTTTTAATACTAGCTAAGCATTTGTTTACATTTAGCTTTAAAATATGTCAGGTTCGATGAACTAAAAGCTTCTAAAGCTAAAGCTCGAACACGTATTAACTGATAATATGTTACAACACATATAATTTATGAAATTCGTGTGTAATATAAATAACTGAATATTCTTAAAATTCAGAATATACAAGTTTTACAGATTCAACAATGAACACGTTTAAAGCGGTCTCACGGATATTATTAATATGCTTTATAGTGCTAAAAACAGTTTCTAGTACACCACAACTTTATAAGGCTGCAGATGGTAAAGAATATTTTATAGAAACAGAACTTAAGGTAATTAATTGATAGAATTTAGAATAAAAAGGAAAATATTGTAATTTTTATTTTGAAATCTTTTAGTACAACTGGCAACAAGCCTCTAATGAATGTGCCCGCAGAAATTCCCAACTTGTGGTAATTAATTCGGCCGATAAAAATAATGTTATTATTGATCTGTTGAAAAAAGTTATAGGAAAATCTCAAAACCTATGGCTGGGTGGCAATGATGAATTTAGCCAAAGTCGAGACTATAATCGACCATTTTTCTGGTCTCCTACAGGTAAAAAATTCACTTTTACCTATTGGTCCAAAGACAACCCAGACAATTTTCGCAAACGTGAACATTGTGTTCACATTTGGGATGTTAAACCGCTCTATGAATGGAATGATAATGATTGTACTAGAAATATGGGTTTCATATGTGAAGTTAATCATTTTGAGAATTTGTATAATCAACAACACAAGGAAAAATGTGAAGTACTTCAAAAAGCTAGCTCAGCAGTATCCGTTGATTTTAATCAAGCTCAAAAACAACAATTGGTTATTATAAATAGTAAAATACAAAGTATTAATCGTGTAGGAGCTAATTGGAAAAATCAATTACAACAATTACAAAATACTACTCTGGCATCTATACAGAATATTCTTGAGGAAGAGCAAGTTGTAGCGAAACAATTATCGGAGAAATTACTTCAACAAGTCAATGATTTGAGCCATCAATTGAAGAGATCTGTGGTGAACTCAAATACACAATTTGGCAAGAAGTTGAATGCTAAAAGAAGTGAAGTTACTAAAATTTGTTAATTTAGTGGAATTTTTAAATTAATGATTTTGTGAATAAAACATGGATTGGAAAAAAGTATGTGTATAAAATAATTTGCTCATAATGAAAATTTGTTAAAAATATAATATATAAAAACTAATCCCCGTAAACTTTTACCGAAAATTTGCCATAAACAGAAAATTTTATCGAAAATTTCCTATAAAAAGAAAATTTATCGAAAAGTTCCATTAAAAAGAAAATTTATCGAAAATTTCCTATAAAAAGAAAATTTATCGAAAATTTCCCATAAAAAGAAATTTTATCAAAAATTTCCTTTAAAAAGAAAATTTATCGAAAATTTCCCTTAAAAAAAATTTTATCGAAAATTTCCCATAAAAAGAAATTTTATCGAAAATTCCACATAAAAAGAAAATTTAAAAAGAAATGTCGAAAATTTCCTATAGAAAAAAATTTATCAAAAATTTCTTACAGAAAGAAAATTTATCGAAAAAAAGAAAAGAAGAAAAAGAAAATTTATTGAAAAGTTCCCTTAAAAAGAAAATTTATCGAAAATTACCCGTAAAAAAACAATTTATCGAAAATTTTCCATTAGAAGAATTTTTCCTATAAAAAGAAAATTTATCGAAAAGTTCCATTAAAAAGAAAATCTATCGAAAATTTCTCATAAGAAGAAAATTTATCCAAAACATCCTATAAAAAGAAATTTTATCGAAAATTTCGCATATAAAGAAAATTTATTGAAAATTTACCATAAAAAGAAATTTTAACGAAAATTTCCTATAAAAAGAAAATTTATCGAAATTTTCATATTTCGAAAAGTTCCTATAAAAAGAAAATTGATCGAAAATTTCCATTAAAAAGAAAATTTATCGAAAATTTCCCATAAAAAGAAATTTTATCGAAAATTTCCTTTAAAAAGAAATTTTATCGAAATTTTTTTTTAAAAAGAAATTTTATCGAAAAAAAGAAAAGAAGAAAAATAAGTTTCCTTAAAAAGAAAATTTATCGAAAAGTTCCATTAAAAAGAAAATTTATCGAAAATTTTTATCGAAAATTTCTCATAAAAAGAAATTTTATCGAAAATTTCGCATATAAAGAAAATTTATTGAAAATTTACCATAAAAAGAAATTTTAACGAAAATTTCCTATAAAAAGAAAATTTATCGAAATTTTCATATAGACATTTTTTCGAAAACTTCCTATAAAAAGAAAATTGATCGAAAATTTCACATAAAAATAAAATTTATTGAAAAGTTCCTATGAAAAGAAAATTTATCGAAAAGTTCCATTTAAAAGAAAATTTATCGAAAATTTCCCATATAAAGAAAATTTATCGAAAGTTTCCTATAAAAAGAAAATTTATCGAAAGGTTCCTATAAAAATAAAATTTATCTAAAAGTTCCTATTAGAAAAGAAATCTATCGAAATTTCTCATAAAAAGAAAATTTATCGAATATTTCCCAAAAAATATCGGAAAAACGTAACCGGTTACGGTGGCTGCTCCGCACCAGTGTTTTGTCGCTCTGACGCTACTATTCTGATTAAAGAAATAAATGATTTAAAGGCGAATTAAAAAAAACCTCAGTGACTACGCCATCTTGCGGTTCTAACTTATGCTAATGATGTTAGTCAAGACCAAAACCCATAGAAATTATAACAATTTACAATATTTATACATATTTGTTATAAAATTCTAACAATTTAGAATAAAAATGTTGCCACTTAATTCCCATTAAAATCCCCTGCTTTATAAAGCAAACTTTTAAATTTGTTTAAATATAATTATTTCCTAATAGTTTAAGTTATATTTATTAAAAGATATTTCTTCGACATAAAAAGAAAATCAAACAAAACAAAACATACATAATTGATCAATAAATTTAGGCTTAATAGTTTTACTACTACATACTACCCTAAATTAAGGAGGGTTTCAATTTTCATCTATGTATGTAAGTACATAATATAAAGTACAATTTATTTAAAGTAGTTGATACTGTTTCAGAGACTTTTAAAGTCTCTTTTCCCAGGAATTTTGCATTTAGATAGAATCGAGCTTTTGCCCACCTTCCCGCTTAAAACTAATTGCCAGCTTTAATACTGGCCTTGTGCAAACGTTTCATTTCATTGTACAATTTTAAAGCTAATTCTGTATTTGGAGCATATTGTCTACCGACTACATGATTTTTTGTTTGTTTCGAAGGATCTATACAAGTTTTTACTAGTTTCATGAGATTTTTTGGAGTCTTAGCGGAAGCTAGCAGGCCGGGAAATAGTCCTCCACCTTTTAAGATTTGGTCACAAAATATTTGTAAATTATTATTTTGTTGTACACCCGCACACACTAGTTTCTCTTGATCACATTTACCCATGCAATAATGATAATTACAATCGATATCCTCTTCACAAGGAGAACCATTCGATAGGCGTTTATCAAGTTGAGTTTCCACAAATACATGTTCAGCATTTTCGTATTTAATTCTGGTATTATGAAAACAAAAATTGATGTTGTAATAATATATTTTGCAGTATATTTCTCTTTCTCTCTCACCTTTTATCTCCCGTTACTCCAAAATTACTTATTTTCATTTTACACATTCTCAATGGTTCCGGTTTCATTTCATCCATTTTGAATACAAATTCCATGAGACTTAAAGCAAATTTTAAACGTTTTTGCCAATCAAAGGAGCTGTAATAAGAGTATCTTTTAATAATATTAAAAAATAAATATGTTTAAGGAACTTACATATATTGCAGCAGAGACTGTTCTGTTTTTAATATATTTAAATTTTCGGTGGCATAATAGGGACCACATGATCCTAATACTGTGGGAAATAAATTCTCCTCATCATATAGTTTACTCATCATGTAATTATTGTCTTTAAAAAGTCTCCAAAAGTTTAACATTTGTTGGGGATTATTTTTATCAATTTCTTGATTGACCAGAGCTCTTATCTGAAATTTATTAAAAAAATAATTTTTAATAATTTTTAAAAAAATATAAGTGTACTTTGTTACAGTATATGGTTAACTTCTTATATATCATACTATGATTTGATTTTTTTTAATATTGTTTTCAAAACTTTTGTCATATTATGATCCAGTTTTATCACATTATAGTTTTTATTAACTAAATTATTTAGCAGTTAATTCACATGTTTTAAATCGCACCAGATATAACCAAAACATTGTCTACTTATACATTAGAGTGTCACGAGAATAGCCTTTTTCGAGATTTCGATGTAGGAAGACCCCTCAAACGATGAGTAAAAATTAGCTTAATACGAAAAAATTACTTAAAAAAGTTTGAAATTGGTCTTCAGTTCCCTACCAGCGATTGAAAAATCATGGGTCCTATACATTTTGGTCAAAAAAAGTTTCGATTTTTTAATCGAAATAGGTATCAAAAAATTCGTAATTTTAGCTGGTTATGAAAAAAATATTTTAAAAATTTTCCAATGGGATTTTGTTTCGCTAGAAGACTTTTAAAGGCATTTTGATGAAACATTTTTTTGAAAAATTTAGAAAATTATATATTATCAACAGTACTTACTACAATGCATATTTTTAATATTTTAGCCTTGAAAGGAACGAAATTATAAAATTCTAATCTATTTTTTTTTAAGAAAAATATCGAAATTTTTCTCCATGATGACGGTTTATGGACCAAAATATTTGCGAAAATTTTTTAAAATACTTTTTCTATAATTGGCTTAAAATTACGAATTTTTTGATATCCATTTCAAGACAATACTTAATACTATTTTTTGGACGAAATATTCTAGATCCGTGACTTTCAATCGCTGATAGGGAACTGAAGATCAATTTAAATTTTTGTTTTTTTTATATTTTTTCCATATTAAGTAGGGTATTCACTAGGGTGATCGATTATTCGACTTTTTTGAGAAACCGGTTTTCGAATAGTTCGAATAGTTGGTATTTTAAAAAAACCGGTTGCACTTTTTGAAATTCAGAAAAAACCGGTTAACCGGTTTTTTGCAGAAGTTAATATTTATATCAAAAGACTACATTTCTTTAAAAAAATCAATAATTAAGTTAAAATTTATTAAATACAAGCATAAAAGCCTAACAATGTTAGGAAAAATAATATAATAATGAAATTATGCACAAACAAATCCGAAAATTAAAAGAAAAAAAAAAAAAAATGAACAACATTTAGACACCTTCCTTTCCCTAATCAAAGTCAATTATTTGAAGCCTTTAGAATTTATTGGGATAATATTGATTAAAGTTTTAAATTCGTAAACCTTTCAAAATAAAAAAATCGTCGTAATGCGCTCCCTGACCGAAATGCAGAATCACTTTTTGAAAGGATTTGGAGAGCAAATAATAAGTATAGCAACTCAAAAGTTCTAATACCAAAACAGACTTTTTGGTCCCTGATAGAAACATCTGGCACTGTTAGAATTTATTGAACGAATAGTTTTATAAGTATGCCGATTTTTAGTTTCTTACGTCGTATGGGAGCTTCAGAAAGCTCTGGAAAGGAAACATTGCTTAGGAAAGATATATTTAAATCCATATATATAGATCCACGTATTTTCGCTCCCTGATAGAGATTTCAAAATCTGGCTCCGTTAGGATTTGTAGGACGAATAGGATTATAATTAAGCTGAATTTTAATTTTCTATGTCTTCTGGGAGCTTTAGAAAGCTCTAGAAAGAGAACAAATTCTTAGAAAAAGACACATAAATCCTCTTATATCCGCTCCCTGATACAAATTTCAAAATATGGCTCCATTAGGATTTGTTGGACAAAAAGTTTTATAATTAAGCCAAATTTTAATTTTCTACGTCGTTTGGTAGCTTCAGAAAGCTCTAGAAAGAGAAAAAATGCTAAGCAAATTATATATCTAGATGACTAGAAGATAATTATGTTTCAAAATTGTAGAAAAAATCATCTAAATTTTAGTTAGCATAAACAGAAACCATGGCTTAATATGGAGATAGTATATTAATTAAGTCTCAATTGAAACGATTCTGCAGGTGAAACGTTTTTAACACAACACCTTAAAAAAATAAAGGAAATATTGTATCAAAAAAATTAAATTGGGTCATACAGGATAATTATTATTTATTTGTTTAATATTATAGAATAAATTCCAATTAAGACTTAAACTATATTTTGAAAACATAAGAAATCAGTCTTTATGAATATTTAAAAAATTATTCCTAAATTTTCAAATATCACTATCACTATTTAGTACATATTTTCTGAAATAAAGTGCTATTTTTAAAACCGGTTTTTTGTGTTTAAAAAAACCGGTCTATTCGACATTCGAAAAATGAACATTTTGAAAAAACCGACAGCACATTGACTGAAAAAAACGGTTTTAAAACCGGTTGGAAAACCGCGTCGATCACCCTAGTATTCACTCGTATATTGTTTGCTCGATTAATCGTCAAATTAAAATCAAATATTCGTTCGATTAAATTAAAATCAAGAATTTCGAGTAATAATTTATTCGAGCAAATTATGCCGATTAATCGAATAATTCGAGTAAAAAAATATTTTAAATAGTTCCATTCTTAACAATTTTTTAGGATGTTTTAATTTTATTTTTTTTCAAAAGTGGCGCCACAATTCGGAAGTTTATTAAAAAAAAATATATATATAGTAAAAGAACAGAATATATGACTAAATTATAGCACGTAATTTAAGGTCGTTTCGATCACAAAAATTAAACAAAAATATAAACGCCACTTTAAAAATTTGTAATGTAAAATTCAAATAATTTTTTATAATTTTAATAATTTGAGAAGGATAAAGAAAACGGATCCTCCTTATTATATTAAATGTTTTATAAGAAATAAATTAGAGGATTTTAAACTTGATTTACAAAAACATATCAATAAATTCTCAGTCTGGTGTGGAGGATATGATGGTGATGGCTTGGATGGAATCAAAAATATGCAGAAAGGAAAAATAAAATATTGAACATTATGGGTAAAAGTTATGGTTAACTTCATAGTAGAGCCAATTATAACTCTTACGCGTACATTTGGGAGAAAGAATTATATATTTTAAATTTACAATAAATTTGTCTATTAAATGGAGAAAAGTTGTAAGTTCTAACTTACTGTATATATGACTAATTTACTATACAAGTTTATAGAATTTATAAAGAATTTTCTATACTTTTACACCGGTATTGTTAGGAAATTAAGAGTTGCGAAACATTTTTGGACAAAATAGAACTAAAATATAATCACGAGATCATTATAATATAAATAAGAGTAAATTATCTTAAAAACTATATACAGTTGTATATTATTAAATGACTGTCTAATACTTAATTTATTTGTCTATGTCTGGCGATTAGTCATCGTAGTATATGGATAAAACATTCCCAAATATTGTAGATATATTTTGAATATAACTGAAAACCTCTGTGTAGCACATATTAGTATGTGTCCAAATTGAAAAGTGAGACAAAATCGCTAATTATTTCAAAGTGGTTAAAAACTCAACATTAAATTGTTATCGAAAGTATAGATAATTTCCTTTAATTTAACCTCACTTTAATATAAAATTTTGTTCGAATTAATACACCAAAATGGTTAGACATATTTATTTTACTATCAATGAATAATAATCCAAAAAGACAAATATTCATAAATATTTACGCAAATTTTAATTATAATTATTAATTATTTTTGAAAGACTATTTCTTGTTTTAAGCTATATTTTTGTTTAATTTTTTAATAATCATTGAAAAACGAGTCAAATTTTAAGGCATAATTTACTCGAATAACTCGAGTAACTTAAAAAATTTACTCGATTATTCGAGTAACTTAAAAACTGCATTTTCGAGTTATTTGATTATTCGAACAATGAAAAAGTCGAGTAAAATGAATACTCTAATATTAACCTAATTTTTACGCATCGTTTGAGGGGTCTTCCTACAAAATTTTTGTCTACGGAACACTATTATACATACTTATTCATACTTATATAAATTGAATGAGAAATATAATTGTTTTTTTTTTTTTTTTTTTTTATTAAATCAAAACACTATATATGTAATTCAAATACAAAATATGTTTAATAACAAACAAATTATAATTTTTTCAACCATGTACTTAAAAGTTTATATTTAATAGTTGAAGAAATCATAATATTTTTTACGATTTTCATTGTTTATTTTTTTGTAATAATATAATATGTTTACACAATCATATTAAGTTATTTAATTGGAATATTTTTTATATAATAATATTTAAACATAAGTGTTATTACCATGAATACAATATTTTTGAATGTAATTATAATTTGTTTCTGACTATTTCTCCAAACTTCATATTGTTTTTTTTTTTTTTTGAAAATGTTTTTAAAAATGTTCGTCCCACATTTTATTCAGCATTCCTGTCAGGAACTTTTTGGTATTTTGTGGGGTCCTTAATATTTTTTTTTTAATTTTTTTTAATAAAATATTAAAAAAATTTTCTCTTTAAATTCGTATTATTTCGTATGCGTTCCTATAGTCTAAATATTCAACTATTCATGATATCTTTTTATTTTTTTAAACCCGGGAAAGGGCAGTAATGCCAGATAAAATTTAAGAAAAATCCCTCTGTTCCCTCTAAATGTAATGTTTTTTTTTTTGTAACTCAATAACAAATATACAAAAAATATTTAAAACAAAGAACGAGAACACTGATAATATCCATTCGGCAAATTAAGATTTCGATTTTTAAATGAGTGTGTATGATAATATTACATTTTTTTGCTTATTTATTTAAAATTTTTGTAGTTTTATGAGATAAATTTATGCGTATTAAAAATTCCCTTTATTTTGGCAAAACTTAAAATTCCCTCCCTTTTTTCTTCGGCTAAAAATTCCTTCCATATGACATCACTGACAAAGGGTTTAGTTATAAATTTGATTTTGTATCATATTTGTTTTTTCTCCGATGGGCTAGTTGGTAGTGTGTTATTTTGTCAGCCTGGAGGTTGGTGGTTCGCATTTTCGGATTTGATATATCCAATTTTAATGCTAGTGTTGCTCAAATTTCACACTGAAAACCCTTTATTTCACTTAAAAAAATTATCTTTTATATACCCACCATCAAAAAGATGGGCGATATATTGATTTTGTCATTCCGTGTGTAACATGTCGAAGGAATCATTTAAAAACAAAAGCATGTATGATAACGAAATTGTACAATGTACAGATAGTTCGAGGGTCGATATAAACTTTGAAACCAAAAATGGGCGTGGTCCGCCCACTTCCCCTATAAGGTGAAAATCTATGAAATATTGTACAAATATGTAGTTCAAGGACCAATGTAAACTCGGTAACAAAAAATTTACGAAAATTCGAAAAAGTTTATGGTGGGTACATAGATTCGGCCTAGCCAAATATAACATTCGCGCTTGTAAAGCAACAAATTTTGTTAGAATTTGCTTCATCGCTGGCTAAAGCGAATTTATTTTTTCAAAAAACAAAATGCAATTTTTGCTTAATTGAAGTTTTTACTATTACCCAGCACTTTAGGGTAAAACGTGTGAAAAGTGGCGATTTTTTTTTACATTTTTGAAAATTATTTATTTTAAATAAAAAGTCGTTTAAAAAAAAAAAAAAAAATAAAAAAAAATAAAAACTTAAAATGGAAACTAGAGTTGTGTAGTTCATGACCGAACTAGTTCAATTGAACGATTCACTCAACTGAGCGAAGTGAATCGCTCATTTTTCTGAGCGATTTTAGCTCAATACTGAGCTTTTATTGCAAAACGTATGAGTAATTTTCTTTTGCGCTCATTTTCTCATTTTAACATTTTGCTCCTACTTTCGAAACGTTGTATGTGCAGTAGCGAGCATAAAAAATGCAACGCTAGGCTATATAATTTTTGATCGTATTGATTAGGGCTAGAATGTCATTAAATTAGCCAATTCTATTGTGATTTTATTCTTTGCGGCCTTAGCCAACTATTGTATGTCATTTTGTTCCAAATTGTTACGCATACGAACAGTTAATAATATTTTTTTTTTAAAAGTTGTAAATTTAAGGGAGCAAAGAAAATGCAACTCCTAAAAAATCATCGGATTTTTTTAAATTTTGATAAAAATAATTATTGAAAAATGATGAAAACTATAATTAGGTAGTATTACCACTAATTACTACCAAGACATATAAATTTAAGGTAATTTTAACTATAAAGGATATTAATAATATTAAGAAAACACTCTTTTCTCCATACTTTTTAAGAATTGTTTAATATTTTTGAATAACATTCTGATAATTGCAGTGAAATAATATTAATATGTAGTTCTAATATGAAGATTCTTAAAAATTATCTTAAAGAAACAATATTGAAACGATCATGCCTGTAACAATTGATACATGTCATTTAACAGTAGATATTTTATATTATCTGAATGACCACATTTGGCCATTCAAGCTACTATTGCCAGCAATCGTTGATTTAATAATGTAAATATGGTAACTGGATATCCTTCTAACAAAACACATATTATTTACTTATATTAAACTACCACCTTTACTTTTAGAGGCAGGTCCTTTATTATTTTTATAAGAGCCTATTACGATAACTTGAATTAATTTGACTCTAAACCCATATATTTCAATTTTAGACGGTCTAGGTAGACATACTTACTTAAATATTAATTTCCAATAGTAAACAAGTCCAATAGTCCAATCATCACGAAGGATGCACTTTCAATTTTTCAACATATGAAGAGTTCAAAATAGGTATATTTCTTAACTGTTTTTCCTTGTGTTAGAATTTGTTCCAGGACCAAAATCAAGGGATATATGAACATTATAGCTATACAGGGCATTCGATAATGTCATATCATTGCGAAAAAAATATTTTAAGCTGTTGATTCCATCTCAATAACGATCAAAAGTGGTTGCGTTATTTCGGTCGAAAGGTCATACTCAATTATAAATTATGAAGTTAAGCTAAACTATCATAAATATTTGATCGTTTATTTATAGAAAATGTTTGTTGGTTTTAAAACAACTAACAAAATAAATAATAATTACAAAAATATCAATCTCTATTGAAAAATTTCCAAAATAGTTCAGAAAAATATCAAAATTTAATAAAATTTAAATTTATTGCAAATATTTATATTATTTGTAGACACTATAGTTTCCAACCATTTCCAATCAAAATTTTTATCAAAATTTTAAAAATCATGTTTATTTGTTTAGAGTTGCATTTTTTTTGCTCGCTCACATTTTCAACTGCTTTTACTAAACGTTCAATAATTTTCGTTACTTACAAAAATATTCAACAAATATCACATAGCGTTGCATTTTTAATGCTCGCTACTGTATATAAAACGAGAGAAAAAGATATATTCGGTCAGGCCCGACTATATGATACCCTACACCATACAATATATTTCGGGGAGGGGTCTTTTATTAGACATGGACCCAAATGTGGACCGATACTTATAAGTGTAAAATAAGACATACAAATACAGAATATTACGTTGATGCTGACATTTACATGAATTTATTCACTTTTGGATGATTCCCGAAAGGGGGCCTTATATGGGAGCTATGGTAAATTATGGACCGATCTTTATAAAATTTGGTACTATCATTTATGTTTATATAAAACTTATTTGTGTCGAATATTAACTTGATACTAACATTTTAGTAGAATTTATGGCCGTTAAATTGATTTTTTGGAAAGGGGTTTATATGGGAGCTATGAAAAATTATGGACCGATCTTTTTAAAACTCGGCACACTTATTTAGACTTATATAAAACTTACATGTGCCAAATAATATTAAAATATTGCTATATATAAGGGATTTATGATCGTTAAACCATTTTCCGGGAAGACATTTGTATGGGGGCTAGGTGAAATAATGGACCGATCATAACCAATTTCAATAGGCTTCGTCCCTGAACCAAAAAAATGCTGTGTACCAAATTTCATAAATGTTGGTTCAAAATTGCTACCTGTAGTTTGATTACAAGGTTTACATGGACGGACAGACGGTCAGACGGACAGACGGACGGACGGACGGACGGACATCGTTAAATTGACTCAGAAAGTGATTCTAAGCCGATTGGTATAAATTAAGGTGGGTCTTAGACCAATATTTTTGGGTGTTACAAACATCAGCACAAACGCATAATACCCTCCCCACCTATGGTGGTGTAGGGTATAAAAATCCATTTAACAAATTAATAATGTTATTATTTGTGTCTACTTTTAGGCTATTAATTTTATGTTTACAGAAAACAGAAACGGCTTATTAAGTGAATGGTTTTCAGTAAACAAACAAGTTGAACTAGGCCGCTCTTTTTGCTCATTCGCTCAGTTGTCTTTTAGTGAAACAGCTCATTATGAGAAATGTTTACTAAAACTTATTCGCATAACAAGCTGTTTCATTGAAAGTCAACTGAGCGAATGAGCTAAAAGAGCGAACTAGTTCAATTGATTGAGCTGAACTAAAAAGATCGGTCATTTCATTGAGCTAATAAACCCAATTCTAATGGAAACATCAATTTCAGGTATTAAATTATACCTTTCTTCAAGTAATTGTAAATTACAGTCATAGTCAAATATATTTACACATTTTAAAATTTTTTGAAATTTTGAAAAAGAAGTCAAATATTTTTTTGTTGTAAAATATTTTGAAAAAGCTTTTTTTGTTGTTGTAAAGCCTGAAATGTGTAGAGTAGATTGTGCTTATTTCTAAAAAAGTCGCGGTATTTATTTCTGATATTGAAAGAAAAACTCGTACGCATTTTTTAATTCAAAAGTATTTACACACATTTTTTAATACTTCATAATTATTTACGCTTAACTTTGCTAAAGATGATCCAAAATCTTGCCTATAAAATAGTGTAAAATCTATTGATACAAACTCAACATAAATAAGTTGCAAAAATCTAAGATTAGTGGCAAAAATTATGAAAAAATCATTAAGAGCCAAGATGATATTTAAATAAAGGTTTAAAATGGTATATCGTCATTATAGTTTGGAAAAAGGAATGGGAATTGTTAAAGGATGGTTTAGTCCTTTGTTAAAACATATAATTGCATAAAAATAAAAACAATTTAAAGAGAATTTAGGAAAAATCTGTCCGTAAAATTTAACATCAGTTAGAAAATGTTCAAATATTTCTGCAATCGTTGGTATTAAGTATTATATCAATATCACTGGAGGTTGTGATAATATACAGGGAAAATCAATCTTAAACCATACCGTTAGCTTTAAAATTACTTTCTGAAACGACTTAACCATGATGTCTGATTGAATGCTTTGTGAATAAAGTTTTAAATATATTTTAATTAAATTTGATACAAATAAATATTTTGTCAGATGAATGATGCCTATTAATATTAAAATAATACCTTAATATTAGTATTAAAATATTATTTTATGCAAAAAAGTTTTTATAAGCAGATAACAAAATTACAAATTGTATAATAATAGGTCTGCAAATGACTATAGCACCCATATAAAATCCACTTCCGGAAATCACATTAAAGTGAATAAATCCCAAATTATTATTAGTTATACAATATTATTACACATAATTATATTTCATAGAAATAATAGCCGGCCTACAATTGATTCAGGATACATCTTAGACCCTCCCCCGAAAATCCTTTTCATTTAATTTTTATTTTTCACGCTATGTCTGAATATGTCTTATAGGTATTTTAAATGATGTTTTTAAACTCAACTTCTTTTCATTATGTTAAATTGTTCTAAAAATAATATTATAGCACCCATATTTACCATATTATCATCCAATGTAACATTATACGTTAAAGTGATATGCATTTTAACAATATGATGGAAATTTTCTATTTTTGGATAGACTTGTTCACCATGTCTATTCACCCAACTCAAATCATCCCTTATATGACGAGCCAACTGAAAATAGCAAATATAAGCAAATTAATTATTTATATTTTTAAGCAGAATAAATCCATAAATAACTTTACCTTTATTGCATAAACATCACCATTTTTCTCCGCCGTAAACATAATTGTGCTCATATCATTTTGAGGGCATTTAAAGGATTTGAAAGACTGTTCATTGGTACACAATTCCTCACATAAGGAACCACTATATTCATTATTTTTGTACTTTTTACACTAAGGTAAAATGGTATCTAATGATTAAAAAAGTTGTTTTTAATTATTTATCAGTATACTTACCATATAGTTTAAACTATTTTGTGACATGATTTTATAGCAAAATTCCAAATTCATATAGGATATGACCAACATAAAAATACCTGCCAAAATGGCCAATAAAATTAAACGTTGCAACAAAGTGCGAAATCTTCTTTTAAAAGCATTTAACATTTTTATTGAATTATTTATTAAAATATTTGGTTTTATTTCTTTTGATTTATTTTAAAATTTATTTTGGATTTTAATTTTTTGCTTATCTTTTCACATTTTGTCTCTACCAGGATTGTTTGTCTAATGAGCAGGACTTCTGTTTTTTTTTTTGTTTGTTTTTGCTTAAAATGGGGAGCAGGATTTTTTCCTGGTTTATGTTTTGATTTTTATATTCTCCTCGTGTTGGCTGGTTTTTTGTTTAGATGCATTGTTGTTTTTTACGATTTTCCTTGCATACTATAGTATGTTTACATTTTGTTTATACAGTAGAATATTGATTATATGCGATTTATATTAAGCGGTAATTTTAGTAACTGGAAATTAAATATTTGATATTATTTAGATTATTTTTTTTTATCAACGAGTCTTATTTAGAATTAAATCTTAAATTAATTCTTATACAAAATTTAACATAAAGCGGCCCATAGACACATACTGCATAAGCTCCTGCAATATGTATGTATTAGTAAAATTGAGAGAGCTTTTGAATGTGTGCGTCACACAGACAATGCAGTATGAAAAATCAAAATCGTTTTGATTGAAAAATTAACTCATACTGCAAACTCATATTTTAAATTAATTTTTGAAGTTTTCCTTTTCATTTATAAAAATTTCAGTTTGACTTTTTAAGCTGAAAGAAAAAATAATTAAATTATTTAAAATTGTTTCTTTTTATTCGAAAATTTTATCAAAAATAAAAATTTGATTGATCAATGTGGAGTGAAATCGTCAATCACACACGTATAGGGGGGTTCATCGGCAGTATCTCTCTGCAGTATGTGTCTATGGGTGCCTTAATATTTATTTTATTAAGTTTTGATTTTGTAAAATTATAATTTGCCCTTTATATATTTCCTTTTGTGACAATCATTACTGCAGTGTTGAGAAAAAGGAAAAGCAAGTTATTCAGATTCTGCGCACTGTTTCAATGAAATAACAGTGTCGGCTTAATTATATGGATATTAGAAGTTTTGTATTTTTATAAAAAATCTGGGGAAATTTGTGTAAATTATTCTGGTAGTATTAGTTTCTCATGCAATTGTACCCAAATGGTTTTTACGTTTTTAAAGATTATAAAAAATGCTTTTCCAGACCTGCAATAAATGTCAATTTTATGGACAAAATAAAAAATGAAATTTCATGATATTATCATAACTATAAAAGATTTTATTACAGGTCAAATTAGTTTCCCCAAAAACCAATTTTTTTACAAACATTTTATATTAATTCCGAAAATTCGCAATTCTTAAATATAAACAAAAATATTGAAGTTATGAAAAAAAAATCGTGCGCATATATAGCCCGATTTGAAAAATTGATTTTTTTCGGTAAAACTCCAGAAGATTTCATATAAGATACAGCTTAAGTGCAGACATTTTCTTTGCTTTATCAAATACATATTAAACAGTGGGGCAGTAAATTGGCAAGTTTGCAAAAATTAATAAACAAACGGACAGAAGGACAGACATTAGAATTCTTTAAAAAAAGTCTTAAGGTTTCAAAAATATATTATTTTTTACTTCTTGGTCAATATAAAAACTAAATCTAAATAATAAAGTATTGATATCAAATTTTCTTGAATTAAGTGTAATTTTAGACCCATTTAAACCAAATGTATAGACGGACGGATGGACATTACCATTCAAACAAAAAAAAAAAAAAAACAAAAAAAAAAAAAAAAAAATTCTTAAAATTCTAAAACTGCATTTTTTTACTTACTAATAAATAGGAAAATTTAACGTGATTATTAAAGTGTTGGTATCACCTTTCCCTGAATTATGCATAATTTTCGACCCATTTAACTCTAATGTATAGACGGACAGACGGACGTTACCATTCTGTCCAAAAAAAATCTTAAGAATCTAGAACTGTCATCAATAAAAAAAATAAATAAAACGTGATAATTGAAATATTGATTTCACCTTTCTCTGAATTAATCGCCATTTTCGACCTCTTTTACCTCAATGTGCGCTGCAGAAAAACATTTTTGTTTGGTCACCATTATTACGAGTGTCGTTGTCGTGACGAAAAAATTTTTAGAAAAATTCCTTAGTTCCCAAGAATAACAAGCGCGGATGATGTATTCGGCTCGGACGAATCTATATACCCACCATTAAGTTTTTAAAATTTTACGATATATGGGAGGTGGCGGCAAAGTGGGTGGACCACGCCCATTTTTTGTTTTCGAGTTTATATTGGTCCTTGAGCTATTTGTTCAAGGACCAATCGACCTTCGAACTATATGTAGTATGAAATTAAGCTACAAAGGACAGCCTGTGTTTCTAGTATTTTGCACATAACTTTTTTTATTTATAAACCTTATATAAGATAAATATTTTGAGCTAGGTTGTCTCGTTCGAGCCCTATCCTGCTTTCAACAGATGGATAGACGGACGGACATAGCTAGATCGACTAAGAATCTAACCAGAACCCAGAAAATATATACCTTATGAGGTCTTAAATGATTTTTTCGACATGTTGCACACGGAATGACAAAATCAATATACCCCCATCTGTTTGATGGTGTTTACAAAAAACAAAAATTGGAGAAACATTTTTTTGAAATTCTGTTCATAAAGTCCACATTTGTTAAAGGTTTGGAAAACAGACGTTAATAAAATCTTGAAAAATTCATCAGAGTTTCCAAAACAGCTTTCTGTTTATAGATTCATAAAAAACTTTGATATTAAATTCGCCAGGGTCTGTAAATAACCCTATTAAACTGATTTTTAATAGTGAAATGATAAGTTTAGAGGAGTAAAAAATTATATGGTCTTAAGAAAATTTTATTTTAGAAAAAAAAAAGTGTAGAAAAAAAAAAAAAAAAATACAAAATCGGATGAAAATGTTATTCTAAATAATGAAAAAATTTGATGAAGACTTTTAAAAATTCAGAATGTTGAAGTTTGAAATGCAAACAACTTGAAAATTAAAAAATTAAAATAGCTTAATTAAATGACATTTATAGGTCTTATCCAGAGCTTAAGAAAGTTTTAAAATATGTGAAATCAGATAAAAAGAAAAATATTCTATTACAGAGATAACCAAAATATTTCATATTACAGCCCTAACACAAGCAAGCGGCTGCAGTTGTTGTTTTTAAGCTCTCAGAGAGAAATGCAAATTAAATGAAGATGGCGGCGAGGAGCGGTTTTTACATACAATTTCTTTTTGTTTATTTATATTTTTTGCATATGGCAATAACAAAACTATAAATTTGTTTCTTCCTCTCTAAACTCCATACTTAAAAAATATAAAACAAATCTTTCTATATATTTTTCCTTCTTATATAAAATTAATGTAAACGTTTGCAACAACGTCAACACCGACAGAGAGAGAGAGAGAGAGGGAGAGAGAGAGAGTAAAGAAGTGAGAGCTTTTGAGAAACCGTTGTAAAAATAAAAAAAATTTAATTTTGAACGGTTTCACTGTACTGTTTTAGTTCCCAAATCTTCTTTTAAAAAATTTTTCCGCTTGCTTGTGTTTGCTTGAGAAAATTCGGTTAATATACAGGAAATTTATGGGCCAACTAATAAAATCGGTCGGAAATACAGGGATATACTTATATGAAAAAAATACGGACCAAGAATTTGCAAAATTGAGGTACATACTTAAAATTTCAAAAGCAAGTCGAAAACTATAAGATATAAATAGCACACATAAGCACGTGCCTTGTCAAAGCCTACAATAATATCTAAAAATATTTGAAGAATTTCGGAAAGCGATTAAACATTTTATATGTCAAAGGTACCCTAATTTAAGCTCCTTTAGCTTTGCCCCTGAAGGGTGTGTTAAGTCCCCTTTCCAAACTTAATATTGTACACTTCTTTGCTATGCCTATACCAAATTTCACACAAATCCAACCAGCCTATTAGAAGTTACAGATTTATTTCCAAAAATTTTGGATTCTGCCCACTGTGCAATGTATAAATTCTGATTTTATTCACAAGTTAAATTAAATACTCATTTACAAATTACATAGAAATGGTAACATTTCACATAAATAATATTGCTGCAAGAATCATATAAATATATGAATCCGTTAAAAAGTTATATTAATCTGAAGTTGGAACTTTAAAAAAATTTTACATTTTTTGCGTTTTTTTTTTTCAAAAAGGTGGCAATATTTATTCACTGATAAAATTTGTTTTTTATTCTTAGCTTTATAATTTTTTTAATATTTTCAAAAAAACTCTTAATGTAAATGCGTATAAAGAAAAAATCGGATGAGTTTGGGGAAAAGGTCTGCCCACAAGCCCTATCCAAATTTTGTCAATTTTGAAAATTTTTGTTTTCTTTTTTTGTTATGTTTTCAAATTGCAAAACTGGGATCGACTTAAAATTGTTTTAATTTTATAGGGGTATATGTAAGGTATACATAACATGACCAGAGGTTTTTTTGTCAAAAAGCGGGACCCGAACGACTTTTGTAAAAAAAGAGGGACTTTCTTTTTATATCTCAATTAAAAATCTTAATCGGCTGTTCTCTCGCAAGCACTTGGTTCACTACCCAATTGAGACGTTACAAATTGAGAAAGACTCATCAAAATTTTGGAACATCAAAATTTGGAACATCGAAATTAAAAACATTAAAAATTATATTTTTAACGTGTTTCTCGAAATGTTTTCAAAATATTTCAATTTAAATTTCAAGATTGAATTTAAATACGGATTGATAAAAAAACTTGTTACTTTTTGAATTTGATGAAAATAGTTCGTTAAGAATAAAACCAAGGCATGGTTTTATTTCGCTGAACACTTTTTTTTTGCCAAAACTATCAAAATGGAAAAAACAAATTATCTTGTTTGAAATATGATTTCGATGAAAATCAAAACAATTTAATATATTTATTTTGTATTTCAAAAATTTTATTAATTTTTACACTTTTTATGCATCAGAAGTAAAGTCATTCCAAAGGAAAGTTGCAAATATTTAATTTATAACTCAACCTAAAGGCGTGAATTTTGCTTTAGCAGCATTAATTTTGATACACAACTATATTTTGGCAATATCTGCTATTTTATTTTTTATATTGGCATTTTTATTCGTTGGTTAGACCTTTGTTAATGATAAGAATTTCCAATGCTAACTCCCAACAAACCAAATGATATCGTAATGATATCATTACGATATCATTTCGGTGATATAGAAGCCCGAGAATGATATCATTTATAATTCTAAAATGATATAGGTTGCTTTCTAAAAGGTACACTCGAAAATGATATCATAATTTTTGAAAATAACGATATTAGTAATGATATCATTTAATTTAAGCAGCGCGATAATTTAGCAATATATTGCAAAATATATACGTACATATATGCTAAGATTGGATCAATATATTATATTCTAAATATGTTATCAAAAGTTAATAAAATAGCCATTATAATCCAAAGTTCATCCAGCTCCAAATCATTTTACATGTAATACGAAACTTTTGCAATCCGAATACAAGTCTCCCTTTGAATCCGGGCTGATATTGGTTTCTTCATCTTATACGCGTTAATTTTTTGCAATTCCACTAAATTTAGCTGTAAAAATTCAATTCCCATATAAAGCATAACATAAAATATTTTTCTAATACAAAAATTTTCAATTTAATTTTATTTTTCTGAAAATGTTTGAAGTTTTTTTCTAAGGAAAATACAATTTCGATATTTTATCATATAATTTTAAAATTATGATATCATAAATGATACTGTATCGTTTCTTGGTTTGTTGGGCTTATACAGAAAAAATGGATTTTCTCGAAAATCGCAAAAAATCGCAATACGAGACAATATGGAAAATATAGCCCAGCTATATGTTTATTTATTTCCGTTCAGTTTTTCTTTACCAATTTTCACCAAAAACTTGCAGGTCTGATGAAATGTATGTAAAATTTCTTACAAATCCAATATCATTTTGGGTTTTGTAAAACAAAATGTATTTTTCTAAGATGGCAACAAGTTCTAACTGATTTTATATTCAATTATAAAAGTACTTATCCTAAGATATATTTTCCATAATAAACTTATTTAAAAAATTGTTGTACTTAATAATTATAAATTAATGAAAACCGTTGAAAAAAGGCACATTTTTTATACGTATTTTAAATTTGCTTAAGAAACTGATCTTTGACCTGTTGTATTATGAAGAAAAATTAGTAAAAGTAGGAAAAAACTTTTTTTTTGGCATTTTGAAGTGTTTGCTACAAAACTATGATAATTAAAATGCAAATACAAAGTGTTACCAAAATTAGTTTTGGCCAAGAAAAGTGGTCGGCGAAACCATAGTGCAAGGATGGTTGTCGTTACCTCTAAAAAACCATTCAACTCTACTACCGTTACCCCTAAAATACAGTTACCGAAATAATTGTAAATACAGATTATATTTTATGTTTCTGACTCGATACTTCGAAATTTCTGAAATAACCGTTACCCATAAAATAGCATTACCGAAATAACTCAAAATACTGATAAAATACCGTTACCTCTAAAAACCGTTATCAAAATAATCCGATATACTGTTACCATTTCACCTTTTTGAATCGGCTGCCAACAAGTTAAACACTAATATTCAGTTAAAACAAAAAAATTAAAATAAAATCATTAACACAAGGTTTTCGTAAGAACTAACTTTAAGTAAATTTAATCGAAAACATTGTTCCACATATTTCTATAACTTTCAGTTAAAATAACAAAGGCATATCGTTTATATGGTTCCAGATATTTGTTAAAGGTACAATATGAAAATATCCCTGTTAACTTTGAGATCAAAGTTCATGTCAAAACATCTTTTTGAAAAGGCACATTTTAGTAAATAAAATTGGTAAAAATTATTTAAATAGCACCCACACAAATGATCTTATGAAATGAGTTTTTAAAATCTAAAAATCTCTCTGAAAGAACAAAATTTCTTCCTTTAAAAGTTTATTTATATTTTATTCTAACATTCTTTAAATAATTAACATTTTAAAACTATTTCTGTAAAGAAATTCAAAACTTCTTTGGTCAAAATATATCAGACTTGAGATGTTTCATTCACTGGTAGAGAACTGAAGATATGCTAAAAAATATTTGTAAATATTTTAACAAGCTTAATAATGCGTATCTTTTGGGAGGTCTTTCTACATCGAAGTAATCAAATATATCAGACTTGAGATGTTTCATTCACTGGTAGAGAACTGAAGATATGTTAAAAAATTTGTAAATATTTTAACAAGCTTAATAATGCGTATCTTTTGGGAGGTCTTTCTACATCGAAGTAATCAAAAAATACTACACACAATGTACATTTAAGATTAGTCAGTAGAGAAGATGATCAGAGTAACAAAATATTTAAAACTTTTAATTATCAAAAACGATTTGTAAAAAATTATCAACTTTCCAGTCGAAAAAATTATTTTTAATTACACTTAAATATTGGTAACAATGTTATAGAAAACGTATATAAGGAAATCGAATAAATAATTTTTAGAGTTAGAAAAGCGGGAAAAATATTTTATCGAAGTTTAAAAAGCGGTCACGTTAGGTATACACCTAAAAAGTATTTTCTGACGGAGCACAGTGCTTTGATCCCATACAACGATGGGACAAAATAGAAGGAGTTGTCGTAGCAAATTGAAACTTGGTACACATATTACTTTAGGCTTAGAATGAATAAATACGAAGTTTTGTAAAATTGGCACAAGGACACGCCTACCTTCCATATATCCTGAAGTTAAAAAACTAAATTTTTTCTAAAATACTGATCTGAACTTTACCAAAATGTGTGCCAGCGTTTAAAAATAGATTGCTTACACGTCTTCTAATTTATTTTTTAATCGGAGCAAAGACACACCCACCTCCCATATATCCTGAAACTAAAAAAACGGATTTACTGCGTGAATACTGGTCAGAATTCCATCAAATTTAATTCGGATCAAGAACACGCCTACCACCCATATATCCTGAAATGAGAAAAACGTATTTCTGGCTAACACACCGTTTTTAATTTTATACAAATAGAAGGAAGTGTCGCAGAAAATTGAAACTTTGCACATATATGTGGGATTGCAGCCTGGTCGCGTCACCAGATCTGGCAGACGTTGGTAACAAAAGGGTTAAGATAGCTAACGGACAGAACATTCTCGACGGAGCTAGTGACGAGTCACGTATGCAACAGACAAAATATGGACGAGACGTAAAACGAATATTCCAGACGATGTTCTTTAATTTTATAAACGAACTTACCATGGACAGGAAAGGGACAAATATAGGTTTCGCTCGCTAAGAAGTTTCTGGAGCTTTAGAGAAATGGCGAGTAATAGTGGATATGATATAAATAGGAATGGAAGAGAATATTGAGTTAGTTGAAGAATAGTTGAAGTAAAGTTGAAGTTGCAGTAAAGTTAGTTGCGGAAGAGTTGAGCTAAAGTTGAAGTTGAAAATAGTTGCTGAAGTGTTGCAGAATAGTAGGGCGAAAATTGAAGTGAGTTGCTCTAAAGTTGAAGTTAAAAGTTGTAATTCAGTTAAAACCGGTGAAGTGAATATTTTAATTTTAAGTTTGATAATTTAAAATAAACTTGATACACAATTATTTACTCATTAAAATAAAATTGTGTTTCATTGATTTATTCGAATAAAGCCACCAAGCTTTAATCGCAGGGATTTATTTAAAAAAATCCCACATATATTACGTTAGACATAGAGTAAATATATACAATGTTTTGAAAAAATCGGAGCAAGAACACGCCTACTTGGGGGAGGTAGGTATGCCCTTGCTTCTATTAAATAAATATTTATAAATATTGTCTGACTTATAAAAAACCTATTTCCAATTGCTATCGTAAATTTTGATACTGTTTTGAACAGTATTTTGGAAAAAAATATTCTGAAATGTTGAAAACTTATTTTTTTCCAAAATACTGTCATCAAAATTTACGATAGCAATTGGAAATAGGTTTTTTATAAGTCAGACAATATAAATATTTATTTAATAGGAGCAAGGGCATACCTACCTCCCCCAAGCCCTATCGTTATTAAATATTATTTTAATTTCCGCACCCACACGCAGAGAAAAAACATGGTTACAGCATGATCACCACAACTATTCAATGATTATATAGCCGTTTTTCATTGATTTAAATATACTGTGTTCATGATAGCAACGTTTATGATTCTGTTTAATCATTTAATGATTACCCAAAATCAAAATTTTAATATGGTTCACTGAATTATAATATGTATTTAAATATGTTTATATGAAATCATATTTATGAATAAATCCAATCATTTAGTCAATTCCACAACAATTTAGTTAATTACAAACCATTCATTTCATTTTACAAATTTGGTTAATTCTACAACCATTAAGCCATTAACTTTTAATGAATTTTGAATACACATTTTTGTGTATAAGTCCAGTAGTTATAATTCTCATTTAGTTTATATATGAACAAATATAAATTGACAAGTTTTGTTTTTATTCAGTATGATGAATGTACCACATATCGTGGTACAAATAAATATAAATATGAAAATATAGGATCATATATATGATGATTAAAATTAGTTCATATATATGATTAAATTAGTTCATATATATGATAAAATGGAATTATATATATGATAATATGGGATTATATATATGATAAAATGGAATTATACTTATGATTGAATTAGTTCATATATATGATAGAATGGAATAATATATATGATAAAATGGAATTATATATATGATGAAATTAGTTTATATATATGATAACATGGAATTATTAAATGATAAAAACATGATGAAATTGAAAGCAATACTTAAGAAAAGGTTATAAAACTTACTAAATGTTATTAATAAGGTTATGAACCTTACAAATAAATTATAAATTGGGATCATAATAATGATTACATACAAATATAATTATTGTAACCTGGAATCATGTATTACAATCATAGTATGTTGCTCTTAGTTTATGGTCACAGGAACCATATTTTTTCTTTGCGTGCACATTTTATGTTGAGTAAATCACTAATGTGCCTAATTTCGCCCGATTTCCGGTACAAAATTTTTATTTTTTTTGTAGTTTTCAATATTGTATTAAATTTTTCAATTTAAGTTTTTTTAAAGTTGTGGCAAAAAATAGGCTCTAGCTATTTTTTAATATGTTAAATAACTATAAAAACTTACATAAACCGTAAACAAAAATTGTATAATTTTTTATAATTTTTTTATATCCTTCATCAAATTTAAGGAATTTTTAGTTTTTAAGTAGAAAATATGTGTATATTTGAGCAATAATAAATATATATTCGAAACATTATATTTAAAAAATAATAATAGCTTTTATTTACCAATATTCTGAGGTATTGAAAAAACAAATCTTCGACGCATATCATCAAAAAATGAATCTTTGAAAAATTTTTTTCCTAAAACAGTTTAAAACCAGCTTTTTTGTTCATTAATATTGGCTTTAAATTCTCTGATTTAGCGCCCTCTAGTAGTCACAAAAATAACTTTATCCAAAAAAATATTTTTAAATTATAATTAATCTATATTATTACCTTTCCAAAAACGTATATTTCAACTCAATTTGAAAAATGTTTTTATTTTGATTTTTGTCTATGGAACAAAACACTGTGCGGAGGCCCCTTATAATGTAGGGTGACAGTTTCAATGAAAAAAGTAAATTTTTTAACACGTTTTATATGCATCAATAGTTACTGAAATATTTCCAAAAACAAAACAAAAAAAAAAAAAAAAAACGTTTTGGAGCCACTGTGGAGCGTTTTAATGGAAATAAACCCCTTTTTTTAGAGCATGATTTTGGTTGCGCTGGTAATTAAAAAACTACTACAATCAAGAATTTCCAAAAAAAAAAAGCATAATTTAACTAGGTCCTTTTGTCATCCTGTTGTAATAACATTCAGCGTTTTTTAAAATGCAAGAAAATTAATCACATTATGAATTACTTGTGCGTAAATGCATTGCTACAATCTTATGACACTTGCTATGAAAAAAATCCATGATTATTAAAAACTATACTTTGTAATCTAATGCAACAATAATCTATAATTAAAAATATTTATTTAATTGCATAAGAAATTTAATAATAGTAGTGTGAAATGTCATATAAAAACTAAAACTCTAACAAACATTTCAATAGTCTTATTAAACAAGTTGGTAACTAGATCAGCAGATAACAAAAGAGATTTAAAAAAAAAATCTTGTAAAAATGTTTGTTTATCAAAGACCCAAAGGAATATTAACTTTACGGGGTTTCGTTAATTGGCCCTTCAAATTCTACAGTGTTGTGGGCATTAAACTTTTTCAATGGGATGACAACGATATAATGACAATTTGGGAAAAAATCTTAATGATTGTGACCTTTATAAATTTGGCTCTCAATTTCTTTTGCAAATTAAGTTATTTTATATTCGATGAATTTAAGGATACAGTTCATATGACTCAATGGTTTTTGTATTTGGCATTTGCAATAAATGGATTTTTTAAAATGTTTACCGTAGCCATGGGACGTAAAACTTTGGGTAAAGTTTTAAAGGATTTGGAGCGTTTATTTCCCAAAACTGCTAAAGAACGTCGTGATTTTAATTTATCTGAAGGTTATGACTTTGTTATGTATCATTCAAAAATAATGGTTTATAGTCATTGGGGTATTGCTGCTATGTTTATTGTTTTTCCCATAGTGCAGTCGAGTGTGGAATATTTCCAAGAAGGTGTGTTTATAGCTCGTACACCCTATGTAATGACTTATCCATTTGATGCATCTTATGGTTGGAGTTATGGTTATGCTTATGTGACACAATTTGTGGGTGGTTTTACAACATCATGTTATTTTGTAGCCTCTGATATGCTTTTGATTTGTACAATTTATGTCGTGATTTTACAATTTCAATATTTATGTTTTCGTATTATGAATTTTAAGGCTAAAAACTTTGAGGAAGATATAAAAGAATTGAAGGATATTTTGGAAAAACATTTTTTATTAAATGAGTAAGTTGGTTATTTAATTTAAAATTTAATTTTTATTGGTTTGTTGTTGTTTTATTTTCTAGCTTCGCCGAACGTGTTAACAAAGTTTTCAGTTTATCAATTTTATTAAATTATATAATATCTATTATGGTTATAGTTCTGATAGGCATACAGATTGTTACCGGTCCGGATTTTTTAGATTTAATAAAATTTGGAGGCTTTTTTGCATCTGCCACAGTACAGATTTTTTATGTTTGTATGTTTGGCACACTTTTAATGGAAAATGTAAGTTAAGAATTCAGATTTCATAATATATATATTTTTTAATTATAACCTACACCACCATAGCTGGGGAGGGTATTATGCGTTTGTGCTGATGTTTGTAACACCCAAAAATATTGGTCTAAGACCCACCTTAATTTATATCAATCGGCTTAGAAGCACTTTCTGAGTCGATTTAACGAAGTCCGTCCGTCTGTCCATCCATGTAAACCTTGTAATCAAACTACAGGTCGCAATTTTGAACCAAAATTAATGAAATTTGGTACACAGGCTTCTTATGGTCCAGGGACGAAGTTTATTGAAATTGGTTATGATCGGTCTATTATTTCAATTAGCCCCCATAGAAATGTCCTCCCGGAAAAGGGTTTAACGATAATAAACCCCTTAAATATGGAAATATTTTAATGAAATTTGGAACATATAAGTTTCATATAAGTCTAAATAAGTGTGCCGATTTTTAAATCGGTCCATAATTAACCATAGCTCCCATATAAACCCCTTTTCAGAAAATCACTTTAACGGGCATAAATCCCATTTAAATGTTAGTATCAAGTTAATATTCGACACAAATAAGTTTTATATGAACATAAATGATAGTGCCAAATTATACAAAGATCGGTCTATAATTTACCATAGCTCCCATATAAGGCCCTCTTTCAGGAATCACCCAAAAGTGAATAAATTCATATAAATGTCAGTATCGACGTAATATTTTGTATTCGTATGTTTTATTACACTTATGGGTATCGGTCCACATTTGACTCCAAGTCTAATAAAAGACCCCTTCCCGAATTATAATGTACACAATGGTGTAGGGTATTATATGGTCGGGCTTGACCGACTATATCTTTTTCTCTCGTTTTATTTTGTTTTATTGGTACTAGAGTGTCTTAGTAGGTGAGTCCTTTATAAGCCAAGAGTGGTATATGACAGATGTACGTTATCAGCGCATGTTGACTTTAGCCATAGCACGTTCCCAAAGACCAGCTTATTTGACCGCTTATAAATTCTTCATAATTTCTATGGAAAGTTTTTCTAATGTAAGTTTTTTAAAAAATTTTTTTCTAATAATGTTTAGTTATAAAATATTTTACTTTTTCTTTAGTTAATGACAACTGCATATCAATTTTTTACTTTACTTAAGACACGCATGGAGGAAGAGGGTCTTTAAAAAAATGATGTACAAATTTTATGGCTATTTCAGCAGAGTTATTGATTTTTGGAAATATAAAATAAATTCAATGAAATATATAAGAATATCCAACGTAGATTTATCACTCTAGCAAGTTATATATATCAATAAATATTTAATGCACCTTTTGAAACACTGATTTTAATGTAACATTTTTATTATTTTAACAATTTGAAAATTCGAAATTGTTGTAAAATTTTAGGGAGCTATGCCAATTTTATTCTTCTATTGCTATAAAAGGCAAAATTCAGTGTCAATCTAAATATAGTCGTCAAGAAAATATCCGAGTATGAACTTACTGTCTAAACTATTTCAGATCTACATTACACAGTGGGGCAGAATAAAAAAATAGGGTCTGTACGTAGTCTTATTAGGTGTTTGGGTTTACTTTTAGTTTTGTAATAATTTCTGTGAAGGTACCTTTCAGAAAAAAATACAATAATTATTTCGAGCCCTGACCGCCAAAATATCGTAACATTTTCCAAATTTGTGTTTTGATGAAAATCTATAAATTAGAATCACATAAATCATTTGTCAAAATTTTCAATTTTATCGTAAGTAACATTTTTCGTACATATAACAATGTGCAAACAACAGGGTTGGGGGTTAATGATTACATTTTCAATTAAATTACTTTACAAGTAATTGTAATTGATATTTTTTTAATTACAATTACAGTAATTTTAATTGAAAATTTCCAATTACAATGTAATTGAAAATAATTATAATTAATTACACTCTTAAATCCTTTAAAATAAAATTTTATCCAAATGCTATCAAAATAATTCAACATACGATTTTTATTTCCGGTAATTTTGTATATTTTTAATGCCATACAATCATTATTTTTTAAAAAACTTATATATTTCGAAGTTAATTAGTAATTGAAATTTTTAATTACAATTACTTGTAATTGGAACTTTTCAATTACAACTACATGTAATTGTAATTTAAAATCTTTAAGAGGATGGAAAAATATTTGAAATCGGATAAGAAACAAAAATTTGACAAGCGGTTAAAATTTTTCAATGTCAGAGGTACTCTACTCTAAGCCCTAATAGCTACGTTTCTGAGGGGTATGTAGGGCTCCCCTATAAAACTTAAAATTGTGCACTCCTATACCTGAGTGTAATTCCAACCAGTAGTTTAGGCGTTTATTTACAAAAATTAAGTTTCTGCTCCACTATGCAACGGTTTCTTCCAATGAGATATTTTAATTTGGTGAGAATCTATGTACATCAGACGGCCATCAATATAACAAGCTTTTCATGAATTAACACTACAGGATGGGACAAAAATATGGTTGTGATAATCATAATGTAAGAACAACATATTATTATTGAATTATACGGTTGCTACAAAAATTTTTTGGACATATGTAATAAATACGATCACAATAACCATAACATGATTAAGTTGTATCATATTATGATTACGATTATTTAATCAATAGTTAATTAATACTAGGGTGATCGACACGGTCTTGCAACCGGTTTTAAAACCGGTTTTTTCAGTCAATGTGCTGTCGGTTTTTTCAAAATGTTCATTTTTCGAATATGGAATAGACCGGTTTTTTTAAACACAAAGATAGCATTTTATTTCAGAAAACATGTTCTAAATAGTGATAGTGATATTTGAAAATTTAGGAATAATTTTTTAAATATTCATAAAGACTGATTTCTTATGTTTTTAAAATATAGTTTAAGTCTAAATTGGAATTTATTCTGTAATATTAAACAAATAAATAATTAATAATTATCCTGTATGACCCAATTTAATTTTTTTGATCCAATATTTCCTTTATTTTTTAAAGGTGTTGTGTTAAAAAAGTTTCACCTGCAGAATCGTTTCAATTGAGACTTAATTAATATACTATCTCCATATTGAGCCATGGTTTCTGTTTATGCTAACTAATATTTAGATAATTTGGCTTAATTATAAAACTTTTTGTCCAACAAATCCTAATGGAGCCATATTTTGAAATTTTTATCAGGGAGCGGATATAAGAGGATTTATGTGTCTTTTTCTAAGAATTTTTTTCTCTTTTCAGAGCTTTCTAAAGCTCTCAGAAGACATAGAAAATTAAAATTCAGCTTAATTATAACCCTATTCGTCCTACAAATCCTAGCGGAGCCAGATTTTGAAATCTCTATCAGGGAGCGAAAATACGTGGATCTATATATATGGATTTAAATATATCTTTCCTAAGCAATGTTTCCTTTCCAGAGCTTTCTGAAGCTCCCAGATGACGTAAGAAACTAAAAATCGGCATACTTATAAAATTCGTTCAACAAATTCTAACAGTACCAGATGTTTCTATCAGGGACCAAAAAGTCTGTTTTGGTATTAAGAACTTTTGAGTTGCTATACTTATTGTTTGCTCTCCAAATCCTATAAAAAACTGATTCTGTATTTCGGCCAGGGAGCGCGTTTACGACGATTTTTTTATTTTGAAAGGTTTACGAATTTAAAACTTTAATCAATATAATTCCAATAAATTTGAACGGCTTCAAATAATTGACTTCGATTAGGGAGAGGAAGGTGTCTAAATGTTGTTCATATTTTTTTCTTTTAATTTTCGGATTTGTTTGTGCATATTTTCATTATTATATTATTTTTCCTGATATTGTTAGGCTTTTACGCTTGTATTTAATAAATTTTAACTTAATTATAAGAATTGATTTTTTTAAAGAAATGTAGTCTTTTGATATAAATATTAACTTTCAAAAAGTGCAACCGGTTTTTTTAAAATACCAACTATTCGAACTATTCGAAAACCGGTTTCTCAAAAAAGTCGAATAATCGATCACCCTAATTAATACCCAAACTTTGTCTACTTATAAAGGGTAGTCCAACCAAAACGCACGATGTTAATTGTAAATAAAACAAAAAGTTTTTATACAATTATCTTAATATTCTTTATTATGATAGAAGGATCTATGACAATTATGTGTGAAACAAAATATAGGTCAAATGCTTGCCACGGCTTCGGTGGCACACCTCGACCCGATGGTCCATATTTTCAATGACTCTGGAACATAATTCAGGTTCAATGTCGTTAATGTCGAATTTTCTCATCCTTTAGCTCCCGAATTGTTCATGGAATTGTTCATTCCTAAAGGTGTCAAATTACATGATCGTGGAGGCCAATTAATATCACTACGACGTGAGATAACGCGGCCATTGAATTTCTCGAAAAAAAAAGAGCCACCGTTTCGTTGGCTGCGTGGCATTATCCTGTTGGTACCACATATCGTCCGGGTCCATAATCTCAATTTATGGCTACAAGAAATCCGTTATCATTCCGCGATAGCGAACACCATTTACGTAACTGCTTGGCTGACCTCATTTTCGAAGAAGCATGGCCTGATGACGACGCCAGCCCATAAATCGCACCAAACGATCTGGGCGAGCATGCACAGGTGTTTTCACAACAATCTTAACGCGCTGCTCAATTGTGGTCCTCTCCATGGTTGAATTTGCCAAACACTGAAACAAAGAAATGTCAAATTAAAATGAAATGGCAAAAAACTTGACGTTAAGATGTGATTCACAATTAACATCGTGAATTATGGTTGAACCATCCTTTATTTATACATATATAAACTAAATGAAAATTTTAATGAAGTTGTTTATGTTCTATTAAAGTAAAAGACTAGGCATAAAAAAAGTTGGGATAAACATAATATCGTTAACTTCAAACATAATATCTACAAAAAATTAATATTTCTTACATTTTAATGCTAGAAACAATAATATGTTGTCATGGTTGTCCTATCATGTTTTTTGTAAAAATATAAAATAATTCCGTCAGACATATTAAGACATTTAATTGAAGTAACCATAATGTAGTAAAATTTAAAGAAACGTTTTATTTCCTTGAACACAATTTTATTGAAGTAGAACAAAATTTGTTTTCGAATGTTTCTGCAAACCTAACACAGTTATATTTTGATCGAATAATAAGAATAAAAGATAAACGTAGTTTTTTAATTAGAAATAAAAATTGCAAAAAAATCGTTATATTGAAAAAAAAAAAAATAAATAAATAAAATTAAAAAAATAAATAAATAATACCCAGGAAAAATTTTAGAACATGTTCTCAAATCATTAGTTTTAGAACTGGTGTAATCAGAACCACTTCAGATTCTTTAATAACATCCTCAGAACTCTGACATTAATGGAGTAATGTCCTCTGACATTAATGGAGTAGAATCTTATTCTGATTCTAAATTCGTTTTAAAGAATGTTTTAGAGAACTAGAGCTTAAGAATTAATTCTGTATGACTTCTGAGAACAAATTACTGGTTCTCGAATGACCTGTTTAAAATACTTGTATAAAAATTTTTAAAAATTACTGGTTCTCGAATGACCTGTTTAAAATACTTGTATAAAAATTTTTAAAAATTAAAATAAAAATAGTATTTACAAAATTAAATTGATTTCAAAAGTGGCCTTAAGGAAATAGCCCATTAGAATAAAAAATAAAAAAAAAGATTCTGAAACCGTTCCCTAACGCTTATATGGAACTAGTTCCGAATGTGACAATTTCTAACAAAAATCATTGATTAAAGAACTAGTTCTAGAACCGCTCCATAGAATAGGTAATGGCTAGCTAACACTTTCACAGAACTAGTTCAGGAGGTGACAATTTCAAACAAAAATCATTGGTCGTAACGCCAAAGTAGAACAAGTACAGGCTATTTATATATGTTCTGGAACTAGTTGTAGAATTAATACAATTTTTCCTAGGTAATAATAATAATAATTAAATAGTGATTTTTATTCTCTTATCCATTACGGTCCGTAGTGTGGTTAATATTGACAACAAGATAAGCTAGTTTTGTTACAGGATTACTAAAAGATGATTTTTCTGAAAGTATGGATCCTATTCTATAACAAGAGAATCTGCTTTATAATGGTTGCTTTAAAAGTTACTACAAAAAAGGGAATAATTGATAAATTACCATACCTTGCGCTTGAGTTGATGTTTGTAACGCCAATAATAAATCTTCTCATTCCCACTTTAAAGTATACCAATCGACTCATCGATTTAAAGATGTCTGTCCGTCTGGTCTGGCTAGTTCGCTAGCTTTCCATGTTCGGGAATCACCCGAAGTGGGTTTAAAGCGCATAAATTCATATCAATAATAGTCATAACGTAATATTTTGTATTTATATATTTTATTATACACTAAAGTATAGTAAAAGTTTTGATCCACAATGTATGGTTTCATTCTATAAGAAGAAAATTTATTGAAAATTTTTATCGTAAATTTTCTATAAGAAAAAAATTTATAGTAAATTTTCTGAAAAATAAATTTTATCGTACATTTTCTAGAAGAAGAAATTTTATCGTAAATTTTCTAGAAAAGCAAAATTTTATCGTAAATTTCCAATAACAAGAAAATTTATCGTAAATTTTCTTCTAAGAGTAAATTTACGATAAATCTTAAATTCGTAATTTTCTAACTAAAAGAAAATTTATCGGAAAAAAAAAATTATCGTAAATTTTCTATAAAGAAAAATTTTACCTAAAATTTTCTATAAAAAAAATCTATTGTAAATATAAAAGAAAATTCATCGTAAATTTTCTATAAAAAGAAAATTTATTGTACATTTTCCATAAGAAGAAAATTTATAGTAAATTTTTCATAAGAAGAAAATTTATCGTAAGTTTTTAATGAAAAGAAAATTTATTGTAAATTTTCTATAAGAGGAAAATTTATCGTAAATTTTCTATAAAAAGAAATTTTCATAAATTTTCTATAAAAAGAAATTTTCTATAAAAAGAAAATTTATCGTAAACTTTCTAAAAAAAGAAAATGTATCGTAAACTTTCTAAAAAAAGAAAATGTTTCTTAAATTTTCTATAAAAAAAAAAATTACTTTAAATTTTCTATAAAGGAAATTTTATCGTAAATTTTCTAGAAAAGGAAATTTTAACATAAATTTTCTAGAAAAAGAGAATTTATTGTAAATTTTCTACAAAAAAAGAAAATTTTTCGAAAGGATAAATTTTCGTAAATTTTCTATAAAAAGAAATTTCATTGTAAATTTCCCATAAAATCATATTTTATCGTATATTTTCTATAAAAAGAAAATGTATCATAAATTTTCTATAAAAAGAAAATGTATCATAAATTTTCTATAAAAAGAAAATTTGTCGTAAGTTTTCTATGAAAAGAAAATTTATCGTAAATTTTTAATAAGAAGAAAGTAAGAAAATTCATAGGAAATTTTCTAGAAAAAGAAAATTTATCGTACATTTTCTATAAAAAAAAAAATATCATGAATATTTTATTGAAAATAATTTTTATAGGAACACAATTCATTTTCTGCTTAAAAATAAATTTCTTCTAGCCTTTACAGAAGGTTCTCGTAAGTTCATTAAAATCTTCTTTAAAGAAAACACAAAATTCAAAATATTTTTTATTATTATTTTTTTTTTTTTTATTTATTTTCTTCATTTTTTCTCTGTAATCTTAACGTTTATTTTTTATTATTAATTTTTTTTCGTTACTTGTTTTTTTTCACATGTTTTTTTCTTGTTATAATTGCTATTATTTATTTAATTTTATTTGAGCAAAATTATTTCTTTTCTTATTATTCATTATTATTTAAATGTTTGGTTTTTCACGTTTCTGTTGTTTATTTTTTGCTTTTAAATGTATAATTTAATATTTTTTAAACGTTTCTTTTTCAATAATTTTTCGTGTAACTAAAAAAATGAATAATATTCATTCTTAAATTTATTTATTTATTTTTTTTTATTTATTGGTTTAATTAAATATATTTTCTTATTGTATTACAATTTGAATTATATTTTTACTTTTTATTCTTGTTTTTGGGTTTTTTGCTTTTGAGTTAAATATTTATAAATATATTTTTATGGTTTTTAATTATTTTTCGTTATTAATGATGATTTGCTTTATGGAGAGGTTTTTTTAAGAACATATGATAGCATTTAGTTGAATAGTTTAAAAAAAGAATAATATGTATTTTTTCTTAAAGGTGAAAGGTGGTTCTCTTAATAGAAGGGATAGAAAATAGTAGAGAAAAGGAAAATACTAGGAAGTTTTTTTTTTTTTAATTTAAGGAAAGCTTTTAAATGTGTTAAAGCTTGAACAATTTAAAAGCTTTTAAATGATCGTTAGAATTGATTGATCTGTGATGTAAAGCTTTATTACCAAAATTCTAAGTTTCTTAAACATAAAGAAAGCTTTCAATATGAAAAAAAATATTTTAAGAAGTTTAATGAATTTTAAAGCTTTTCCATGAAAGCTTTTAGAACTGCTTGATCTGTGATATAAAACTTTATCACTAAAGTTCTAAAGAAGTCATATACAAATTTGCTTCTGTAATAAAATACAACATGAGATTCTTTAAACTTTGACTTAATAAAATTTTGAGATCAGAAAGATTTTTCTTGCCATTTAAGTGAGACAAACGTAATGATTATTAATAGAATAAGAGGGAAAAGTTCAACATAATTTTGTTCTCATTATCAAACCATTATTTTATATTTTTGTTTTATATACAAAAAATTAAAATTTCTAAAAAATGTGCTGCTTTAATGTCGCTGTTCTTCTTATTTTTTATTTATGATGATTATTTTATTTTAAATTTAGAAATTATTTGTTGTTAATTTTTAACTTTTGTTGTAATTTATCGTTATTTTCTGTTTTATATTTATTTTTTATTGTTTATACTAACATTATAACTATTTTAGAATTCTGTTTTCAACTTACTTTACTATTTATGTCTCTTAAATATTAAAAATTATTTTTTAATTAATATTATTATTTTTCTTTTTTGGTTTAATTAATTTATTAACTAATTTATTTATTTATATATATATTTTTGTTAAAAATTGTATGTCTTTAATTTGCATATGAGTATTTTTTCCTATTTTAATTTAATTATTTTTATTTTTAAATTATTTATATATGTATATTTATTTAATATCTTTTATATACAAAAAAATTAAAAAAAGAAAAAAATAAAATTATACTTAATATTTTCTATTTATTGTTGATATTAAATTTTGTTAGAGAAATTTTGGTGGTTAGGAAAATATAATTAAAATTTGAAAACTATCTCTATTTGAAAATTATTTTATAGGAGTGAATTATGACCATTCTTGTTCATTTTACTGCCATATTTTAACAAAGCAGTAAAATTAAATTTTATTTTTTTTAAACATACTTGATCCTTTTCGGTCTAAATAAATTATTACCATATATTTTTCAATTAACACAGTTGTTTAATTTTGCATCAAAATTTAATAAATATATTCAAATAAAACTAAAATACGAATCAAATTGAACTAAGATTTTATTTCTCATTTGAATTTTTAATTCATTCAATCATCCACTTAACTGATTTAATAAATTTTTTAATTGGAAATTTTTTTCTTTTTTAATTTTTTACAGTTTTTAGTAATTGTTTATCATCATAATCATAATCATTTTGGTGAGAGGTGCCAATTTAAAAAAGTTGAATTATTTGCTAACATATTTGATGATTGATTTTATTTTTTGATTTTTTCTGTGTTATTATTGATGTTGGAATAATTTCTACTTTTATTTTTAAGGAATTTAGTAATGTAGAATTTTGTTAAATCTTTTTAAGATGAAAAGTCTTGACCTTATTTACAAAATCTGTAAATACGAGGGAAACGGTAAAACTACGCTTCTTTCGCTAAATCTAACACCAAAATCATAAAATTTTAGAAACTTTGTTTATACGAGAGCTTTTTCTGTTTGCTAAAGATAATTAAAAATTCTACTTCATCAAAATATATACACAGAGAAAACAGATTCATTGTGACAACCGAATTTTTTGCCAATCGAATTTTTTCGGTTACAACTACTATCTTAAATTCGGTTACAGTGACTTTTCTATTGCTGAATTAATGATAGGTACAACTGTTTAAAAAAAAAATCAATTATTAAATAGGAGCAAAAATATTAGGTGGTACAATTGAATTTTTCAGTTTTATCAATTTATATTATTAAAATGTTACATTTTTATTGCGCTTTTTTTATTGTCTTAAAAATGTTACATTAACAATTATAATAGGCAATAAAATAATATAAATAAATCCTTACTGCACTAGTTAGAAACACTTTCGTATTATGAATAGCACTGTTGATGATTTTTGAACCACTACTTGCCACGATACAGATATTGTTCCGACGCACACCGAGCACAAATTGAAACGCATTTTAGATATCTGTCAGGTTTAATTTATATATTTTTGTTTAATAGATATAATTGAAGATGAACTCATCAACACGACTTTATTTTAGAAGACCAATACCACAAATCTGGCTAGGAAAACATTTTATTTATTTAGGAAAACATTATATTATTTATTTGATATATGCATATGAAGAAAATCCATTAAATTTACCCTTTTGCTATTTATATTGTAAGTTTTTATTGAAATTCCATAGACCATAATAAAGACTATCTTCAAATACCCACACATTAGTTTAACAATCATTTATTAATTGATATTTCTTTTTAATTCTTCAAAATAATTTTGTATTTTAATTTGTTTTCTTGTTAATTATATTTTATTTTTGAATGTCATATTTTTTATACATATAGTATATGAATTGTAGTAATAAAAATTTTCGATTACTGTCACTAATATTTAGTACATCAAAATGTTATGCTAAATTTAATTTGATTGTTGTTTTCAAATTAATCCTATAAAATACATCTTTTTCAGTTGTATGAACCGTAATTGAGTTCAGTAATTCGATTGGGATAACTGAATAGATTTTGTATTATGAAATATGACCGAATTATTTAAATTATTCTTTTATTACAAATAAGTTTTTGATAGCAACTATTAGTAGTTCATTTAAAAGCCTGAATTGAAAATGGTTAAACCGACCAATTGATTTCAAATTATTTTATTAAATCTCAAATTTATTCAGATAACTAACTTTTCATTTGCAAGAACCTAGATACCATTATAATAATGTTTTACTCTTATAATTAAGGAATTTATTTTGAATTGAAATAATTTTTATATTTGTAATACACTTTTTGTTTATTTCATTGAATTTTAATAATAGTAACGGTTTTATAACCAATCCTTTTTCTGTGTGTAGTTTTGAAATAAAAAAAATTGCATTATATTATTTTTTACAACTTACGATGTGAATTAATTGAAAACCAATATATTGGTTAAGTTTTGAAAATGAAGCTACATATGTGGCCAGCTTATATAACTGGTATGCGGAATTCAATCGTGAACGCAGATACTTCCACAACGAATTTTCTAAAGGCCTTCAAAAATTGTTATTTTGCTAAAAAAAAACTAATGCTCTGCGTGCACTGATTAAGAAACTCCGATATGTAACATATCATAGGATAGAGGAATTCCTGGTCACTAATTCCACTAACATATAATGCATATTTCCTATGAGCAGTTTTTCTTATTTAACCTCATATAATTTAACAATTATTAAAATATAACTCGCGCTGAATTTTTCAAAGAAACCATGAACAAATTCGGTCTTGTTTTTAAAATCGAGTTTATGAGATTTTAACAGATGACGAAATCTGGTTCTATGGTTATGAGACTGAAACAAGAGATTAGTCAACAGTATTACACCTTCAAAGTATGCCCAACACCACAAAAGTTGCATCGCCTGGAAGCATTTAAAATCAAACTTTTATAGTATCAAAAAGCTGTTAGTTGTGAATGGTTTGCAATCATTTGTCAGCCAAAAGTTTCCCAAAAAGTAAGAAAAATTAACACTCGAATGTGGATCATTTTCTTATACAATAATTCTAGGTTTTACTCATTATTTCAAAAAACTGCTAATAATATAAGAACTAACATTGAATTGTTTGGTTATCAACCATTCAAAATTGCTTGGCCAACTTGTTTCGACTACTGAAACATCGGACATTCTAATGAAAATATGTGTTTTTGAGGAGCTTCCATCAAAGTGAAAAAACTTTCTTAATATTTGGTTCAAACGAATTGTGAAAGTTATTAAGTGTCATCAATACTACTCTAGAGAAGAATACTACCATCTTTAGAAAAAAATACTATTGTTTTATATGTTTTTCGTAAAATATAAAAAGGCACCTCAAGTAGTAAATCTTTTAAACATATAATTCTATAAAATTTCATATAAACACCGTCACCAAAATATTTATAAAATTTGAAATTTAAGTACTTACTACCAGGGTTTGATTATAATACTATATTTATCACATTTTGCAATAAATATCTGCTGCTAAAAAAAAAAAAAAAAAATACTAAAAATATTTTTACCGTTTCATTCCTGTTTATAATTGCAACTAAAATTATTTTTCTATTTTGCAGTATTGTCAATAAAAATTGCAGCGTTTATTTAAAATTTCTTGTATCATAAACAAAAAGTATTCAACTCGTACATAAATTAACATAAAAAAATAATACTTCGTGTTTTAGTCTTGTATACATAATTTTTTCGAACACATATAGCACACAAACAATGTTTCTTCGTGTGCTGCAAAAAATTTGTAGCAAATTTTCTTTGTTTTGATTTTGTAACTATAGTTTTTTTTAGTATTTTTATTTAAGCAATTTTGTTGCTACTAAAATTTCTTCTATGAAGAATAAAACACATGTATATCGGAGTATGTATGTATGTGTGTATGTATGTATAACAACAAATACATGCCTTCCCCTTAACATACACACTTCAATACACATGTGTTTTATTCTTCATAGAAGAAATTTTAGTAGCAACAAAATTGCTTAAATAAAAATACTAAAAAAACTATAGTTGCAAAATCAAAACAAAGAAAATTTGCTAAAATTTTTTTGCAGCACACGAAGAAAAATTGTTCGTGTGCTATATGTGTCCGAAAAAATTATGTGTACGAGACTAAAACACGAAGTTTTAGTTTTTTTGATGAGCAATATTTTCTGTTTGCTGATAAAAATTGCAAAGACGATTTACATTGTTACTAAAAATTCGAAGTTATATTTATAATAATTTTAGTTGCCGTGTGTAGTAAAAATGAAACGGTTTAATATTTATTGCATAGTCTAAGGAAAAGAAATTTTGCTGGCGCATAATATTTAAACGCTGCTTACTACAAAGAAAAAAAAAAAAAAAAACGGAGTGGCATGTTTCATGTTTCATTTTTAACGGTTCAGTAGATTAGACATAAGGGCTTAAAAAAGCAGTGGCATCCAACAAAAATCTAGTATAATAATGTTAATAGTCTATTCTATCTATTGAGGCAATTTTTTCTTTTTGCACGATATAATGTTAGCTTTAACGATATAATGTTAGCTTTAACATTTGTTTCTTTATATTTTATAGTAAAATTCAGAAATGTCCCATTAAAAACATTACTTATTTTTGGTCTCAATAACTAGTTACTTTTGTTCGAGTTGTCCACAAATTCATGTATTTATTTTTAGACTCTAGGAATACTTAAAAATATGTACCTAAACAAAAATATAAATAAAAATAGAAAAACGAAAAAATTTTGCCGTCAGTGAGATTTTAACTTGGGACCAAATTAACTACTCGTTTTTAATGACTAACGTCTTATCAGTACACCATCTCGCACCTAATTTCTTAAATGACAAAAACTAAAAAGTCTAAAAATATATTTTATGCTAAATATATTTTTAGACTTTTTGTTTAAAAAAAAAAAACTAATAGCATCAGAATGGGGTTGAACCAGCAACCTTCTGGTTGCCAGGGTTGTTAGATTTTTTTGAGCATCTGTCGCCAAATTGTTAATCAGAAATCGCCAAAATTAAATTGTATATACTTTTTTTTTTTTTTTTTTTTAGAACTAAAACTACTAAAATATTTAGTGCTTCAAATTTTACATAATTTTAAAATGTAAATTCAGCATCAACAAAGTCAATGATAATTTCAGTAGCTAATATTAATTTGAATAAAAAAAAAAAATATTAATATACACTTTTCTGACATACATAGCTGAATTTTAGGTCAACAATTTTAAAAATTTATTTAAATTATTATATTTTTTAACAGAATAATTCTAAAATTAAATGAAAAAATTAATTTATTCATAAACGTTTTCTTTTCATTATGGCCAACAAAATCTTAATATTCATATTTGAAAGATGTTAGAAAACAAATTGTCAAAACTTTTATTGAAGATATTTTTAAATTAAGGATCTTTATTTTGTTATTCGGGGTTCATAAACAGCAACTTTTCTTACTGCAATTCTGAGTTCGTAGACGAGAGAGGTAAAGTGAATGTAAATGTTTAGTATTCCCTTCTCTTATCTCTCCTACGAATTCAGAATTGCAGCAGGAAATATTGCTGTTTGCGATCCCCGACTTAAATCAGAGGTTTTTACAAACTCTTGTTTCGTGTCTTTAAATTTGATAATTTAAAGGTATTTCTGGAAATACGAATGTTGAATTTCAAGTTTGAATAAAAATGAATATTCATTTGAAAAAAAGTGATACTTTCTCAATTTCATATCAAATGTTATTCCTAAATAATTCTTAATCCAAAAATAAATTAATACTTAAAGATAAAAATTAATGGTATATTCTCAATTAGATACCAAATGCTTTTGTTAAACCAGGCTATATTTAAGAAAATAGTAAAAACATTTGATTTCAATTAATTAAAAATTTAAGATAAAACCCTTGTATTTAAAAATGGATTTTAAAATTGCTTCTAAATGTCTTATTCCAAGGACGAAATATCATTAAATGTTTTTTACAATTTTCAAAAATTACCAGAATGATAATAAAAATCATGCACAAACGATTGTTTTAGAATTTTTACTCTATATTTTTTGCAACTTTATTTTATAAGTATGAAAAAATTAATATACATACGTGTGTTTAAAGAAATACTTTTAATTTTATGTTCAAGCAGAAGGTTATCTAACAATCTTTGTATGGACCCCTTGTTGAGAACCGCGGTTTTGGATAGAAAAATACTAAAAATAGACGTTGGCTAGTAACAAAACGTAATAGTTTTACTATGATACCTATCTAATGATATTTTAAAAATTAGCCATATAAATCGCCACCTTGTTAAAAATCGCCATGTCGCAAAACGGAAAATTCAGTCGCCAAGAGCAATAAAAAATCGCCACATCTGACAGCCCAGCTGGTTGCTAATCCTGCGCTCTAGACAACTGAACCATGTGATTGTAACTTACTCTGCAATTATACAATTGAGTACTTATTTATGTAATGTAGAGAAGGCAAATAATAATAACGATTCATTTCCAAGAAATTACCGAAAACCAAAAAGTTTTTTTCTAGCGTAAAAAAAAAAAATTATTTAAAAATTAATCATGATTTTAAGGTTAATACCCAGCAAAAAAAAAAAAAAAACTAACATCCATAGAGCCAATAAGATTCTGATGTTATCTTTTTTGATACCTATTCACTGAATAGTAGGTCATGTCCATAATGTTATGCTAAATTTATTCTTTGGACTATTTTTTTTACTACAGGTAAATTAAATTTAATTTATATATAAACCAATATATTTTTTTGATAAAATTCATTTTTCGTAACAAATATTTAAAAAAAAGATCTTTTGAATAAATTTTTAATTACATATTTGGATGTTGATTATATTACTTCTAAAGATCTTGGAAAAGTGTATCATTTTATCTTATATATGAACTAATTTCATCATATATATAATCCCATTTTATCATATATATGATCTGATGTTATCATATATATAATTAAATTTTTTCATATGTTCCCATGTTTTTTTCATTTATATCACGACCTTGTCACTTTATATTTGTTCATATCTGAACAAAATGAGAATTAATATTCTAACAAACTAAACTATTCGTGCCAAATTTCATCAAGATATCTTTAAAATGTACTTTGTTCACAAGGTTTACATGGACAGACAAACAGCCAGCCAGCCAGACGAACGGACGGACATCGTTAAATCGACTCATAAAGTGATTCTGAGTCGAACCGTATACTTTAAGGTGGGGGTACGATAATTATTTCTGTGCGTTACAAACATCAGCACAAACGCATAATACCCCAACCACCTATTTTGGTGTAGGGTATAAATATTAGCTTAATGGTTGTAGAATTAACCAAATTTGTAAAATTAACTGAATGGTTGTAGAATTGACTAAATGTTTGGATTTTTTCATAAATATGATTTCATATAAAAATATTTAAATACATATTATAATTCAGTCAACTATATTAAAACTTTGATTATGACTAATCATTAAATTATCAAACAGAATCATAAACATTGCTATCATGAACACGGTATCATTCAAATCATTGAAAAACGGCTATGCAAACATTGAATAGTTGTAGTGATCATGCTGTAACCATGTTTTTTCTCTGTGTATGGGTATCTTTGAAATGTTGTTAAAACTCTATAAGGTATTTGTGCTTCAATTACTGACTTTAAAAAACAATATTCTGAAAATCTACCATCTCCTCTAGTGGTGTTATAAATTTTAAGAATATGAGCTTAGGAATTTAGATGATACAAATATATTTCCATTTATTTCATAATCGGTCCCATTATGCATTATTTAAAGTAATGTTTAAAATCCATTTTATAATATATAAAAAAAAAACATTTTTGAATGTTTATCATTTCCTCTGCGAATGTGAAAAGTTTCAAAAATTTAATTTTTAAAATCCATTTTGTAATCACCAAAATTTCTCATAATGTTTTATTTATTAATTGTGTTTTTTTAATAATTCTAATTATTCATTTTTTATTTTGATTTATTTATATTTTGCTATTATTTTTTTTTTAAATAAATATCCAACACTTGTATTTAAATAACAGAAAAAAATTATTTAATTTAAAAACTAAAATTTTATCTAAATTTATATTTAGTAATTAATTTTATTTATTTATTTATTATTTAATTGTCTTAAAATTATTAACTATTTATTTTTATCTATTTATATTTCCTTTTACTATTGTTAATTATTTATTTATTTTATTTATTTTTTTTGTATATACAAAACTGTGTGTGTGTTTTCTTTTTTGATTTCACTAAATTTATTTTTTTTACACATTTTTTTTGTTTTAAATTTATTTGTTGTCAAAAACTAAAAAATAAACCATTTTGGCAGTGCATTGAATTTTTTTTTGTTTTTCTTTTATTTTTAACTACATTATCGTTATGTTTTATTTATATTTAAATTAATTATTATTTTTTTCAAACTTAAATATTTATTTTTTAAAACAAACTAAACAACTTATTTCGTTTTAGAATAACTTAAGTTTTTTTTTTATTAAAAAAATTTATGTTTATAAATAAACTTAATAACAAATAATATTATACGTTTTTAAATGGAAGACAACAGTTTTTTTTTTATTTTTTTAAATAAATTAATATCGAAATAAAATTTAAGAAAATAATGTTTAATAAAAATTATTTAAAATAATTGTTTCGTACGTAAAATTTATTAGGAACCTTATGTATTTTTTTTGTAATATATTAAAAAAAAAGTATGAAAAAAAAAAAAAAAAAAAAATTGTTATTTTAAATAAAAGATTATAATATTGGGAAAATTGAATATTAAAAAAGTATGTAGATCATCCACCTAGACAAAAGAATCTAGTGTCTTTAACGCTTTGTAGTTGCATTGTTGTAAAATAATATCCGATTCGAAGGACTAAATAGAATTTGAAATCATTTGTTACCCCTTTAGTATCTGTTTGACATTATAAAATCCTTGAATTCTACTTCAAAGCTATTTAATTTTAATTCAATACCATTATTTAGAAAAGGAAAATACAATTTAAATTTATTTTACTGCAACATTTTATTTATAGTTTATATAATTAATTTTATATTAAATATTCAAAAGTCTTATTTTCCTTAAGAATTCATATTTTATTTAATAGACTTAATTTTTTTATATTTAAAAAGTATTGTACTAATTTTATAAATCATTATTTAAATTTGTCTATTTGATTTTAAATAAAGTTAAAAAACCATTAAAATTTTCTTTAATTCAAATCTTTTATAAATTAGTTCTAGAAAATTCATAATGCATTTTGCAAATTAATTGAAGAAATAAAAGACAATTTGCAAATATGAAGTGATTCTATTCCACAATAGCCTTTTGATAGGGTTTGGAAATATAATAAAAATTATGGAGATTAAGCTGAGATTTAATTCATTCTTTCGAAGCTCTGCTTTATAGTTGAATTAAAATCGAATTTCCGTAAAATTTAGCAATTTTTGTTTTTTTTTTTTTTGTGTTCTTATTAGACCATAAGTTTTAGAAAGGGGAGATGGCTCGTATTATCCCAATAGGGATTTTTGATTAAATTTATGTTGAAATCATTTGAATTTTTTAGCTTTGAATTCAATGTTAAAGATTGAGTAAATAGCATTCTTTAATTAAAATTCTAATAGAACTTATTTTTATTTAATTTTATACACTTCACCCAAGAAAAATATCAACTTTTTTAACACTTTATTTGAACTTAGAATCTAAATTTAATGCCCATAGTGCTCCATCTATACGTTTGAATAATTTTAGTAATTAGAGTAATGGCCTTACTAAGGGCGAAATAACGCCCATAAAAAAAATCCAGACCTGATGGTAAAAAACTGAAAGCAGATTCGTGTTTAGCACATCAAAATTCATCAAGTCCAACTATTCGTCTATGGGGGAGAATTTTTTTGTTGACCAGTGTAATTTTTCAAATGAATAACGATAACTATTTAACTTTTTTGTATCTCTATTAGTTTAGGAGATATAAGGTTACCGATTTTACCTTTTTTACCCCCCTAAACATTCCAATTTCCAAAAATGCCGTCTTGTTGGATCTATTCGGTAGGAGGCCAATCCACAGTCCATATTTCATCTTTCTAGCTTTAACTGTTTTGGCTGTGATGAATCACCAAGTAAATCAGTCAGTCAATCACTCAGTCATTACCCTTTTATATACATAAGAGAAGTATGAGTACTTATTTATGTAATGTAGATAAAGAGAAAGCAAATAATAATGACGCCTCATTACCAAGAAAATACTTTAATAAGTAGTTGTCATTACCGAAAACCAAACATTTTTTGCTGGGTAAATATCGAATGTCTCAAGAACAGTTATATCGAAACTCTTAATATTTTCTGAATATCACGTTTCATCGTTGAGATAAAAATTAGGCGGGTAGGACTAGGGGGAGTAATAGCCCTTATAAGAAATAAATCTTAATTATTGCATATTAAAAGCATTGTAGCTACAATGCTTTTAATATGCAATAAGATTTTGTTTAGATAATTTTGATATAAAAATTTATAATAGAGATGAATGTAGAGCGGTCAGGTCTAAGAAGAGTGCTAGTTCCTATAAAATTGAGATGGAAATAGCATAGGTAGGCCTGGGAAGGAGTGAAAGCCCCCATACAATGCTAATATTTATTTTTGCATATATAAAGAACTATTGCAGTGAAGGTCTTTAATTTTTGTGGTCATAATTTTCTGTTCTTTCATATCTGAATTGGTTATAGGGCAGATAGGCTCGGGGAACTAGTAGCGCTATTCAAAGTAAATAATATATATCTCATCAAAAGGGGTAGCGAAGTAAACTGAACCCAAAGAGTGTAAATAAACTGGATACTCATTTTAAAAATATCTGTTGAAATCAGCTTTTATAAAACTCCATTTAACGGATATATATGTTCTATACGTTGAAAAATTAGCAAAGTGGATCAATAAATAGCTGAAGATACCTCCAAAAAGTTTCTGCTAGCGATTTTAAAACATTTTTGGGAAAGAAATGACAAAATACGGTTCATTAGTAAACGAGATTTTGGCCATAACAGATTTTTTTTTCGAATTTTTAAATCAATTTATAAATTTTTAAAATGTTGCCTTCATTTGGTATTGAAGTAGTGAAAATGTACTTTCTTAAAAATGACTTCTATATATTTTTGCTGAGATGGTAAACCATTTAAACATTATCCACAACATAAGTGGGTCTATACGAATGATTTTGCCGAAGAAACATTTCATTGCTTAAACAAGACCAAAATATATTATGAGGTTTGTCAAAAAGTTTCCATTTTAGTTCGATAAGAGATTTTTATTTACATATATATTTTCTCTTCAGTTTTTCCCGAAGTTTATTATAGCAAACCTGACAAACAGAAATACCTATTTACATGTGTAATTTCTATCCCTAACTTCTTTATTATTTTAATGCAATTATAGAGATATGTAAAGCAAATTGGGAATATGAAATATACTTGTCATTGCAAAACTACAAATACCAATGATTTTATTACAAGTAAGTAACTAAAAAAAATCTTGCATAGTTCCAAAATAGACAAAAAGTTCATTAAATTTTACGTGTTCTTATAGGATAAAATGTGATACAAATAGCATAATCTTTTGAATATTCGTTGCTTTGAAAAATCCAGTTCTAATCAAGTCAAACATTTTACCATGGCCACCGATATATTGAAGCTAGTCAAGAGTTAGAATATATTGTAATTTATAACTCATTACATCTCTTTATGGAGTTAAATTTGTATACTTTATATAATTTTTTAATCCATTTTATGTAAAAAATAATAAATAATATGAAATATGCGTTTGTACTAAAAAGCGTTCTTGGAAATTAATCTCCAGTTGTTCTCACCGAACTACTTTTTTAAATCAGTTGTATCTACTACATTGTTCTAAACTTTCAATTATATTGACGAATATTTCCTTTGTGGTTTCCAATATGACATAAGTAAATGAAATATTTGGTCCCCGTAATCGATTTTTAAGATAGTACGTGCAACCGAACGAATTCTTTTGCCTCTACTAATTTGTTTTCTCTGTGCAAAACTAGATGGTCAGTGCGATAAAGGGTGGACTGTCAAAGTTGGTGGCTTGAGGGGTGTATGATTTAATTATTATTCTTTTAATTCTCTAAAAAATTATCATTTGAATGTAAACAGTTTTTGATACAAAATGAAGAATTTTTGTTAAAAAAAATATATTGAAGGAGGACTTAAAATTTAAGTCTATAATGTTTATTTTTTTTCTTGTTGAGAAATATTGCGTTAACTGTCTGTTTCTCTATGTCGAACGAAAAATTCGTTTCGAATAAATGTATGGAAAACAAATAAATTTAAATGTTTGTTTTTGTTTTCTATACATTTATTCGAAATGAATTTTTCGTTCGTCATAGAGAAACAGGCAGTAAAATTTATTTTAAAGACATAAAAACAAAATATATAGTCTGGAATAAAAACAAAAAAAAAAATATATTTTAGAAGTTATCATCTTTTTTTTCCAAAATGTAAAATTTTTTAAAGTTTTAAATTCAGCATAAAATAACTTTTTTTTTTTTTAACTAATCTTATACTTATGACTCATTGGAAAGTTCACAATTTTAGCGTTTTCGTCCATAAAAAGATTAAATGTCAAATAAATGATACCAAACGATGCATGAAGAAACATCTTCCAGAAATAAGTATTTTTGCTGTCAGTACCATCAAATATATCTTGAACTTTTAAATAAACGGAACAAAGAAAAGTGACCTTATAATTTTGTCTTCAACGGTTCACATATCCATTACTGTTGATCGTATTAAAAAGTAATGTAAGAATGAAATGAAGACAATTTTAGTTGGATTTTATTTTAATAAAATCCGAGAAGTCATTTTCGAGATATAATTCAATATATATCTAAGGAGTGAGATCGAAAAATTCTTAACATACATAATATTCAATAATTTGGAAACGGTTGATCTTAGAGTTTTCGTCATTTTTTTAATCATTTGATAATTTAGCACAGATCACAGAAATATATAATTTTTATGGTTCTAACCACTAATTATAAAATTGTGGACCATTTTTGAAAACCCTTTCTTTGGAGATTTGATAGTTGCTTCAGTCACTTTTTTGAAACAGTGTGCACATCTTCTGTTAAAATCTTTGGTATTTTGGGACACCTTTTTTGTGCTCTTGAATTCACTTTTCACAAGAGCTCAATATCTCTCCACTGGTCTAAGCTATGGACAATTTTTAAAATTGACAATCTTGATACTAAAACTATGTTATTGATTTGGTACCACTCCAGAGCTTTCTTACCGTAGTGACATGATACCAAATGGGTCCAAAAATAAGTGGACACGTTGTGCTTTCTTAAGAAAAATATTCCTTTATGCATATTTTGGTATTTATCCGATCCGAATGTATCAAATGACTTTCTTGTTTTGCCGCAACTGCAAAAAGCTTGTCATACCATGAATATTGTAAGAAATTTTTGCTGCTTTTGGATCTTAAACTTATCTCCAACATTGCTTCGAGCATTAGCAATAAAAATTTTTGAGAAATTTTTGTATGAAATTTGGTTTTAAATTCCGAGTCCTATTTTTGGCTTGTAATTTTTTTTGCAGAATTCCAGTTTGGAATTTTTTGAACTTTGTATGTTATCAACTTTCCCATTAGCTTTAAATTTTCGCTCCAAATAGTCGAAGCACTAAGAAAACTGAGCTGATTTTCTACCAGATGTGTTTGGAGTTCCTTTCAATATGCCTTCAATTTTCTGGCCTTCCCAATATCATGTGGTCCTTTTTTCTTACCGAACTAGGTTTCACATCAATAGTCAAATTCTCTTGATACTGTTTAATAACATTAGAAATGGTTCCACGGACAACATTTAATTCTGTGGCCAATTATTTGTAAAACCTATTTTGATTTTTTGAAATTTTTTAATAACTTGTAGGACGTAAATCTTTTTCGACACTTATTTTGATGAAAATAAGATGGTTGTTATTAAAAATAGTAACTGAAGTATTTTTTCATGATAACTAGATCAAAAAAAATTTTGAATATTGATTCCGAAAAAAGTTATGAGGCAAAATGTGTGTTAAGATTTTTTCGATCTCACTCCTTAGTACAACATACTTAATTAAGTCGATTAAAAAAAAGGGGCTTAGTACTTATTAATACCGTGTATCCGAATTGAATGAGAAACCCCGTGCGCAGAAGTAGTATTTTCCTGTGTAATACATGACACAACAAGTCAGTGTTATATAAGTAGAAACTGCAGTCCTAGGTCCCATAATTGACCTGTTTCTGGTACCAAATCTTTCATAGAAATACAGTGGTGGCCACGAATTTAAGACACGACATGTAACGAACTAAGTTGTGATAATTATTACAACCCTGCAATATAAAATTAGATTTTGTTAATTTTTCAGTGTACCCTGTAATGTTAAGATCAATTACCGTTATTTGGTTTTGTTTGTGTATACATTTTGTTGCTGTTTTTATTATATTTTCGTAAAAACGTGCTTTTGAAGCTGGTCACGAATTTAAAACATATAAGAAATATTTGGTTTTTAAGTGATTTTTTGGTGTTTTTTGAAGCTAAAAGGTAAGTAATGAATGTTTTATTCCATTTAATGTTAGAATACATCAAAATATTTAGTTAGAAATGGCCAGAGGTACTTGGAGTTCGGATGCCGAGCGAAAATTGATCCAACAAATGAATACTGATGGAAAAACAGTAATGGAAATTTCCAAGCTACTAAAATGTTCCAGATCCAAGATTTACAATGCACTGGAACACATCAAGCAACATGGCACTACCAAAAATGTCAAACAGCACCCTAGAGCCCGAAAAACTACACCCAGGGAGGATAGCTTAATTTATAAATCAGCTGCTAAAGATCCTTTCAAGAGCTCAAGTAAAATTAAAAATGAGATTTCATCGGATTTTGGTATTAATATATCGTCCAGGACAATAAGAAGACGTCTGAATGAGAAGAACTTACGTGGGTGTATTGCACAACGTAAACCACTTGTGTCAAAAAAAAATATTAAATCCCGACTAGCGTTTTCAAGAGAAAATCTCAATAAGCCGATGACATTTTGGAAAAATATACTTTGGAGCGACGAGTCGAAGTTTTGTCGCTTTGGTTCTGATGGAAAACAGTACGTATGGCGTCCTCCAAACCTGGAGCATCACCCAAAGTACACCCTTAAAACGGTTAAGCATGGTGGTGGAAATGTCATGGTGTGGGCAGCATTTTCCTGGCATGGTGTAGGTCCCATTCAGAAGATTATCAATAAAATGGACCAGCATATTTACAAAAACATACTGACAAGCATCATGATACCATTCGCTGAAGACAACATGCCTCTAATGTGGAAATTTATGCATGATAATGACCCTAAGCACACTTCACGCCTAGTGAAGAGTTGCTTAGAGGAAAATAATATCACAGTTCTGAAATGGCCAGCTCAATCCCCGGATCTCAATCCAATTGAGAACTTGTGGAATGATGTTGAGGAGCATGTACGAGCAGTAAAGCCAAAAAATTTGACTGATTTATGGGAAGAAATTCAAAAGGCTTGGTATGCCATTCCAAAGGAGCGCTGTATGGCCTTAGTTGAAAGTTTACCCAGGAGATGCGCTGCTGTGATTCAAAATAAAGGATTTCCCACCAAATACTAATATTGTTTTATGAAGCTGAGCTTTACTTTTGTGAATTAACTTTTATTTTGCCTATGTCCTAAATTCATGACCAGGCTTAAACTTGTATTAATCTGTATAATATGTAAATAAAAATTGGAAACTAAATATAGGTAACAAACTATTGTTGATTTTTTTTCATAACATTACTAGGATCTTTAAAATATAACATGGATCTAAAATTTGTTCGATAAGATGTAAAAATTATCAGAAATATATAAGTGAAATGTCGTGTCTTAAATTCGTGGCCACCACTGTATACACTAAGCTTAATACAAGTAGAGGTATACAATAGACCCTGGGTTCCATATAAGACTTCTTTCTGAAATTTATTTATATATTTCTTATTTATTTACTTAAGGTACGTTCACACTAGTCAAATATTTCATCAAATGACGTAACCACCATATAAAATATTTTCTAACTTCTCTATTTTAATGGAAAATTGTTTTTTACAGTTGCAATACCAAACAATTGCAAATTTGATCAAATATTTGATAAATGTGAACATGCTTCAGTTGTATTTAAATGTTTTGTTTTAAAGGTGACCATCTAACAAAATATCATTTAACTAAAATAAAAATAAAATTAAAATATTTGGTTTTACTTTTTATATATTTTTTTTTTTGGCAGTAATTGTTGTGTTTGATATTTGTAAAAAACTAAAAATGAAATTAAAAAAAGAACTTAATAAGAAATTTAAAATTTTCTTTACTTTTATCAAATTATTTAATTATAATTATTTATTAATTAATTATAAATTACATTATAATTACATACAATAAATACTATAAGTCTTCACTACTTTTTAAATTTTAATTATTATTATTATTTTTTGGTTTTAAGTTAATTTTAATATTTTTTACAAATTTTATATTTTTTATAACAATATTTTATGTATTTTTTTTTGGTAATAATGCTAATTATAATATTACGTAACTTAGAAATAAAAAATATTTTTCTTTTCTTTTTGAGTTTTTATTAATAAAAAGTGTTAATTACGGGTATATTATCATTTTTTTTTTTGTTCCAAGATGAACTTTATTTTTTCTTTAATTATATGGATTTTGATTTAACTAATGTTTTTGTTGTTGTTAATTTGTTTTAATTAAAAATTATTACTAAGTTTATTTTACGTACAACGTAAAATTTATGATTTTTTGTTTGTTTGTTTAAATGTTTTTTTGGGGGTTTTGTTTTCAGTAAATGTTATAAAGTGCATTTGATTTTTTTTCTTTGTAGAGGATTTGTTTTAATGTATTTTATTATTCTATACTTTTTTTTGTTATAAACAATTAACTATTTTGTTGTTGTTATTGTTGGTATTTAACTAAATATTTGGTTTTTGAGTGTATTTTGTTTAAGCTAAAACTACTTTGGATTTTTTTTGAGTTTTGGGGGGGTTTAGGGAGTTTTTTTTGTTATAATTATTTTAATTGTTTTTGTTTTTCTGGTTTCATTTATATGATGTCGTTGTTTAAAATGTTTAATTATTTTATTTGTTGTCAGTTTATTTTTTATTTAATATCTGTATTGTAGCCAACACACACAGCATTTGTGAAGATTTTTTTGTTTTCTTTACAAAACGAGCCTTCTGGCCAGCTTAATAGCATTTGCCAGTTCACATACATAATTAAGTAAATGTAACGAAATTTCTTTCTTTAGTTTTTGGCAGTGTCTAACATAATTTATTTTCTTTTGTTTTATTTTTTTATCATTTAATTCTCTTAAAAGTAAATTTTTTTTTAAGATCTTGTTCTTTTTTTTATTTGGTTTTCCTAAATGTCTTCATGATTTATTGCTTTAGTTTAGTGTAATTTTTTTTTAGAACTATTCGTTAAACATTATTTGCTATGATTGCTTAATTATATATAAAAAAATGTATCTAAAGTGCAAGTACATCCAAAATTTTCATAATTTTTCTCAAATTAAATGAAAATGGTCACATCTTTGCTATATACTTGTATATAACTCTTAAAAGCTCTTAAGAGAGAGAGAGAAAAAAAAGAGCGAGAGAGAGTCATATCAAAAAGCAAAAGTTGTTTATTTTTATTTTGTAAAAAGCTGCTGTTGAAAATGTTGTCACTTTAATGATGATCTCTATCCAGACTTTTGGTTTTCTTATTAAGATGTATGACCACATATTTATGCCCGAAATAGGGTGAAAATTGTGCTGAATCTGATAGGAAAAAAAGAATAAACAAAATGGGAAACAAACTTCAATTAAATAAAGCTTTAAGCTTTTCTTTAAACTCTCTTTAGTACTCTTCTTTTTTTAAATAAACATAAAGATTAAAAAAGCTTTTTTTCCTCTTTGTTCTCTTTTATTTTTTGCGTAAAAAATCTGTGTATTTGCGTGCTCTTTTGCGTACTTTCTTAAAAGCATTTGTTAACTTAAAGCTCTCTCTTAAATGATGATGACCATAATGACCATGATGTGAATGATAGTGAGTATGAGCTCTTTGAATACCGGGCGGATAATCATAATGGGGATGATGCTGTCCCTGCTGTTGTTCATGCTGTAAATGCATATACGAAGACGATGAAGGATTTATGGAAGCCGAATAGTTAGAGGAATTGGCCGGTGAGGCTGGTGATAGCGGCGATAGAGGTGTAGGTGTATATTGGCCACTACCTCTTTGTGAAGACAATAAATTATGACCTGAAGAAGCATCAAATGATTCAAATGACATGCCTTGCTGTTGCTGGTGATAACGTTCATCTGGTACTGGAGACTGTAGTGAAGATGAATGTTGACTCGAGGATGTGGTCATATCATCACCTCTATTCATCATATCTGGTGGTATTTCATTAATACCTAGAGGTTTATTAAATTGGGAATTAGCTGCCATATTAGTATAATCATAGGAAGGATAAGTATAGGGTAAATAACCCGCATGATGTGCCTCAGTAGACACTACAGCCGATGCTGATGTATTGCGTGAAGTGGTATTTATAAATTTAACCTCATTGGCATTACGTTCCAGACAGGAACTGAACACTATATTGATATTGTTGGTGCTAGACGACAAATTAATATTTGCAGGCGATAAGGGTGTAGAACTACATGATGACATGGCACAGGCCCCAGCACAGCCTTCTGATGTTGAAGGATTTTGATTGAGATTAGTTTCTTTGCTAGAGTTACGTCTAAAACGGCTATCATAGCTACGCATACTTTCCGTACCCTCCACCGAGGACAATGTATTAGTGGCAGTGTTGTTATTGGCAAAATTATTTTTATATTGGAACTCCAGGGCATTGCTCGGTTGGAAGGGATAGGTTTTGGTATTATTCAATATATTACCCGAATCCTGTTGACCTTTGGACAAATACTGGTGTATATCTTCACTGGTGATTTGTAGATCTTGATCCAAGTAAGTGTTGCATTGTATATAATTGCTGCAACAATTATTAAAAGCTTCGGCATCTTGATGAAATTGCACCATGGTAGATTCTTCATATTTACAGGGTGATTCACAGCATTTACGTGATGTGGAGGGGCGGTCATCTGAGGAGGATCTTGATTTCCACTGATGTCTGCTTTGTGACCTGTGTGTTTTTGATGGCGGCTTTTCATGCTGTACTTCTCTATGTCTCTCTCTTTCTCTCTTATGTGGTCTCATATCGGCCCTGGTGTGGTGGGTTCGGTCTTCTATAGTTTTTGTTTCATCTGTGTTGTGTTGTGGCCTAAGGTCGTCTGCACTGTCATTGTTAGTGCTGGTCTTACCATCAGCCAGAAAACTCCATCTTATCGGAGAAGGGGAACAAGCATATTCAGGTAGATCATTACTTAAAGCATCTTTGGATGTGTGTCTTTCTATAGTTACCTTGGAAGGAGAATCATGAGATTTGCTGTCACCACCATTAGCTGCATATTGTTTGGCTCTATCGAAAACGGATGTCAATGAGCCCATTTGACTATTGGGCCTTGAGGCGTTTAATGCTCTTAACGATATCGAACTATAGCTGGGTTGCCTTTGTTGTAATTTCTTCTTGCGCATAGTTACTGAGGCCGATTTAACCGAATTATTGCGACTCAGAGAGGAACGTGAACCATACAAACTTGTCGAATCAGTTTGATAGCAATAATCTGATGATGTGCAGCATGATGAAGGCCGTCTGGATGAAGAGCCATATAGATCTTCGGCAAAGTATTGAGCCAGTTCGGTGCGGGAACTAGAACAGCAGGCCGAATTCTTTTGCACAAATATCTCTTGAATTTCCCTTTCTGTACACATGGGATCGTTGCATGTATTAAGTGAAGTTTGTGAGACATCGGTAACGGAACGATGTCGACGAGTGCAAGTATGACCTGAGGATTGACCCTGATGCAGATGACCATTTTGATGTCTCTCCACACCCCCTTCCAATTCGTCTCCTGCTCTTACTCCATTGGCATGATGGTGGACATGATTGCTATCGCTACGTTTTCGTCGACGATGATGGTGTGAGTGGGCATGATGAGCATGAACATGAGATGAAGTGCTGCGTACAGAGGCTCTTGGTGCGCTGTTGCGTATAAAAGGTTCTACACTATCGGTGCCATTTTGGTGTTGATCATGCACATGATGATGTGACTGATGAGGAGATGTGTGAGAATGTCCGTGACCGTGACTGTGGCCATGAGCATGAGGTGATGTATGACGACTGTGCGGAGAGGTATGACGACTATGTGGTGAAGTATGGCGACTATGAGGTGAAGTATGACGACTATGAGGTGAAGTATGACGACTATGTGGTGATGTATGTCTACTATGTGGTGAAGTATGACGGCTATGGGGAGATGTATGACGACTAGGATGTGGACTATGGCTGTGACTGTGTTTACGTGGCATATGCTGATGACGATGATGTTGTGGATGTGGTGTTTGTTGTTGTTGTTCTTGCTGGTTAAACGGCAGTGAATATTCAGCGGTGCAAGTGGTAGCTGTTGTGTTGGTGTTCGTTTGCCAGTGCTCGTTGTGTTGTTTTTGCTGTGTTAGATGCTGCGTTTGCTGTTGGTGCTGGTGCATTTGATTATCATCACATACAATATCCTTTTCATAGCTACACTGTACATGATGATGATGTTGATGTTCTTGTTGCTGTTGTTGCTGCTGCTGTTGATGTTCATGTGAATGTTGTTTTTGTAGTTTTGGAGTTTGTGGTTGCTGCTGCTGTTGCTGTTGTTGTGACTGTTCAGCGTTCGTTGAATGTACACTGGCAGTTTCAGGAAGTGAGTCGTTCCTCAGTCAAGGCCCGCTGTTCTGGTAAGCATGTGCTTGCTGACGAAGGTGATGGGGCACAGAGGCAGCGTTCCGGCCCTGGTGTGTATTTCGGCCGTCTCCTAAACAACGCTCGGATGCAGCTGTTTTAATTAAATTTATATTGAGAATTAATTCATTTTCTACATTTTAAAAGTTTAACAATTCATTTTGTTTAAGGACCTGTTTGGTTGACAAAAAGCGTGCTGTTGTTTTGTTTATTGTTGATGTGGGGGAGGGATTTATCAAAGCTTTTTAAGTGAACATGCTTTTAAGTTTGTTTAAAAGAAAATATCATTTGCATACTTGCCAATTACTTTACTCATGCTATCCTAAGACATGCTGTTTAATTTTTTTGGTATAATTTTATTAATTAAAGTCTTATGTAGCCAAAGTAAAACAAAATAAAAACAAAATATTTAATTAAATTGAACGTTTTATTATTAATTGGCATTTTGTTTTCATTAGCGGTGTTTTAATATGATTTAGTGATGGTGATATATAGTGTTTAAATATTGATTGGATTTTGTCTTTGGCAGTGCTGGTATGTGAAGTACACCAAAAAATGATAATTAAGTTCATAACTATGCACATATTGAAATAGGGTAAGGCTATATGGAAAAGAAGACTATAAGGGAGGACTAAGAAGGATTGGCTCTATAGGAAGCCTAAGATTCCAATATTCATCAACCTGAAGGGATTAGTATAGCAAATGACAGAAAAGGCGTCGGAATTTTCCAACGTATTCGTTCTGATTACTTTGATTGATGATGTCGACACTGAGATCTTAAGGGAAATAGAACTGAAATAAAAGCAGTGTATTTTGGTGGTAGTATTAACCAGTACTGAACTAGAACTCCACTACAACTGAACTAGAACTGAATTAGAACTGAACTAGAAGTGAACTAGAAGTGAATTAAAAGTGAACTAGAACTAAAATAGAACTGAACTAGAACTGAACTAGAACTGAACTAGAAGTGAATTCAAACTGAACTAGAACTGAACTAGAAGTGAATTAGAACTGAACTAGAACTGAACTAGAACTGAACTAGAACTGAACTAGAACTGAACTAGAACTGAACTAGAACTGAACTAGAACTGAACTAGAACTGAACTAGAACTGAACTAGAACTGAACTAGAACTGAACTAGAACTGAACTAGAACTGAACTAGAACTGAACTAGAACTGAACTAGAACTGAACTAGAACTGAACTAGAACTGAACTAGAACTGAACTAGAACTGAACTAGAACTGAACTAGAACTGAACTAGAACTGAACTAGAACTGAACTAGAACTAAACTAGAACTGAACTAGAACTGAACTGGAACTGAACTAGAACTGAACTAGAACTGAACTAGAACTGAACTAGAACTGAACTAGAACTGAACTAGAACTGAACTAGAACTGAACTAGAACTGAACTAGAACTGAACTAGAACTGAACTAGAACTAGAACTGAACTAGAACTGAACTAGAACTGAACTAGAACTGAACTAGAACTGAACTAGAACTGAACTAGAACTGAACTAGAACTGAACTAGAACTAGAACTGAACTAGAACTGAACTAGAACTGAACTAGAACTGAACTAGAACTGAACTAGAACTGAACTAGAACTGAACTAGAACTGAACTAGAACTGAACTAGAACTGAACTAGAACTGAACTAGAACTGAACTAGAACTGAACTAGAACTGAACTAGAACTGAACTAGAACTGAACTAGAACTGAACTAGAACTGAACTAGAATTGAACTAGAATTGAACTAGAACTGAACTAGAACTGAACTAGAACTGAACTAGAACTGAACTAGAACTAAACTAGAATTGAACAAGAACTGAACTAAAACTGTCTAAGAACTGAAGAAGGACTCAGTTAACTAAAAATTTACTTTAGTATTAGAGATTGCTATTGGAAAATATTCCATGTCCATGTAATGAGTTGATTCACATGAAAACATAATGATAAAGCAACTTTTGATTCTGAATTTAGGCAGTTAACTTCCATCAGGTGTCAAATTTATTTCGAAATAGTTTTACAAGCGGAAATTACAAAATAAGCGTGAAAATATAAATGAATTATTGCAGAAATGTTAAAATTTCCATCATTTAGCCGTTATAACGATAAACATTGATGTATGTAGGTGGTGCTATTATAAAAATAATTTAACAAAAATTAAAGTGAATAAAAATGACAACAATTTTATTTTGTTTTTCATTTAAAAGGGTTATGTTTCTTTTTTTTCAACTTTGCTTCATTTTTTTACTCCATAAACTGTACAATTATTAAAAAAAAAATAAATATATAAATATTAATAACAAATTTTAGTGATTATTTGGTTAATTTTGTCTTTTGTTTTTTGATTAATTGTTGTTATTGATTTTGGTGTATTTGACAAAGTGAACATTTAACAGACGATATAGAGCTACCTGATGACACCTACACATTCTTCCATGAGCCGAATGACGTCGAAAATTATCACGATCATAATTATAATCGTAGTAACACTTGCGCATTGGATTTGGCGTACTATACGCATTCGTACCATAGTTCGTGTAACAAGTTGAGCTGCCGGCTAAACTTGTTGTTGGACCCAAGAGATTAGTGCTATCGCTTAACGGATATGGACCCATGCCTTCAACCGTTAATGAAAATGAAGTTGTACCAAATACTTTAGTTGTTTTTTTGTATTTTTTATTTATGATCAAATTATAATACAAAAGAGTTTTTTTCGTAACAAACAAATATTTTTATTTTATTTTATTTTTGCCAATTTGAGTTGATTATTTGTTTCAGTGTATATTTGATTTATTTTTATTTTTTTTTTGGTTTTATGAGTTGAGATTAATCCAATTGTTGCGATGTATTTTAAAGATGTTTGTTTTTTTTTTAAGGTAGATTTTTGTTTAAAATGTTTTAAATTATTTACCGCAAATTATAAATGCCAAAGTAATATATTCAATTATTTATAGAATATGAAATTAAAAAGAAAATTTATGAAATAAAATTAATTAATAAAAATTCTGTAAATAAACCAAGATTATTTTACAAATTTAACCATTTTATCTCATTGAAGATAAAATTTAAAATGTGCGGATTAAATTCGACAACAACAATTGCACTATGTTGTACTATGAAAACGGTTCAGAAAATAATCTGCAACTGCAAGCTTTTCAAGATATATACTGATGAATATTAGATTTCTATTCATAATCTTTTAAGCCACACATTTTAAATTTCATTTTAAATCAGATTTAATGGTTTCACTAATTTTTGCTAAAAATAAAAGAAGTTTTAATAACTAAACAATTACAACTAATGACATACACAATAAACGAGCACAAACATATTTTAGTTACAATAATATTTTTATAATTTTTTTAGTACAAATTATTCTTTAAGCAACTAAAGAGTACAAAAATAATATTAGAAAATTATAAAAGGTTTAAAATCTTAATCGCAAAATATTCCTAAAGGTAAACAATTTTTATAAATTAATTTCATTGATAACAATGTCATTAATAAGAATAACATTTAAATTCTAAGCCAGCTAAGCTGAAGAATACGAATAAAAAAAAAAAAAAGTGTAATAGAAACTAACTACAACACATCTGAATTAGAATTGAGCTATAACTGAACAAGAACTTTAATTAAAAATCACTATAACTAAAATAGAACTGACGTAAAAACTAAATCTTAACTAGAACTGTATTAGAACTGAGCTAGAATTGAGCTGAATAAGAACTGAGTTAGAACTGAACTAAAACTAAACTAGAACTGAACTAGAATTGAACTAGAACTGAACTAGAACTGAACTAGAACTGAACTAGAACTGAACTAGAACTGAACTAGAACTAGAACTGAACTAGAACTGAACTAGAACTGAACTAAAACTGAACTAGAACTAAACTAGAACTGAATTAAAACTGAACTAGAACTGAACTAGAATTGAACTAGAACTGAACTAGAACTGAACTGGAACTGAACTAGAACAGAACTAGAACTGAAGTAGATCTGAAGTAAAACTGAACTATAACCGAACTAAATCTAAACCATAACTAGAACTCAACTAGAACTTAAGTAGAACCGAACTAGAACTGAACTAGAACTGAGCTAGAACTGAGCTTGAACTGAACTACAACTGAACTAGAACTGAACTAGAACTGAACTAGAACTGAACTAGAACTGAACTAGAACTGAACTAGAACTTTTTTTTTTTTTTTTTTTTTTTTTTTATTTATTTAATAAAGTATTTCACAAGTTTTCTTAAAGCTAGTCCCGCGAAGCCATTCGGCTTATCTGCAGGATAGACTAATCTAGAATAATTCTATTATAAATACTGTTTTCATTGCGAGTTTGTAAAGTATAATTTTAAAAATTTTTTTCTTTTATATGTATTTTGTTCATTCAATATGTTTGTGGGTATTTTATTAAATATTGTTGGTAGTACAACTTTTAAACAGTTTTTCCCATAATTATTTCTAAATCGTTCCACCTGATATCTTCCTTCTGCTCGTCGCCTGAACTAGAACTGAACTAGAACTGAACTAGAACTGAACTGAACTAGAACTAGAACTGAACTAGAACTGAACTAGAACTAGAACTGAACTAGAACTGAACTAGAACTGAACTAGAACTGAACTAGAACTGAACTAGAACTGAACTAGAACTGAACTAGCACTGAACTAGAACTGAACTAGAACTGAACTAGAACTGAACTAGAACTGAACTAGAACTGAACTAGAACTGAACTAGAACTGAACTAGAACTGAACTAGAACTGAACTAGAACTGAACTAGAACTGAACTAGAACTGAACTAGAACTGAACTAGAACTGAACTAGAACTGAACTAGAACTGAACTAGAACTGAACTGGAACTGAACTAGAACTGAACTAGAACTGAACTAGATCTGAACTAGAACTGAACTAGAACAGAACTAGAACTGAACTAGAACTGAACTAGAACTGAACTGAACTAGAACTGAACTAGAACTGAACTAGAACTGAACTAGAACTGAACTAGAACTGAACTAGAACTGAACTAGAACTGAACTAGAACTGAACTAGAACTGAACTAGAACTGAACTAGAACTAGAACTAGAACTGAACTGAACTAAAACTGAACTAGAACTGAACTAGAACTGAACTAGAACTGAACTAGAACTGAACTAGAACTGAACTGAACTAGAACTGAACTAGAACTGAACTAGACCTGAACTAGAACTGAACTAGACCTGAACTAGAACTGAACTAGAACTGAACTAGAACTGAACTAGAACTGAACTAGAACTGAACTAGAACTGAACTAGAACTGATCTAGATCTGAACAAACAAATTAAAACTGAACTTCTGCTAAATAAAAGCTGCATTAGAATATAATATTTTCTATTTCAACATTTTATTAAAAATATTGCAATATAAAATTGTTAAACCTTTTACAATTCTACAAACAAATAAAAACTAAATAACAAAATGCTTAACAATGATTTAATGAATAATAGATTTAATTAGTTTGTTAGATGAATAATGAATGACATTGACAATTGACATGTTTATTAGTGTGTTTTGTGTATTTTGACATTTATTGGAAAATTTTGTTTGTTATTGGTATTTTATTATTAAAGGTAATATTTGTTAATAAGTTGTTAAAACGTTTATTAATCAGTTCAAGAAATTAAATAAGAAAAAGTGAAATAAAAAAAAATATCAAATCAAAGTGTTTCTTTTTTCAGACAAATAACAGAATTATACTAATTTAAAATAAAAGGATGGTAATTAGTAGTCAATATTTTTTAATAATTTTATTTTGTTAAAACATAAAAATGAGACAAATTTTATTTAACTACACAAAAACAAAAATATTTATAGAGAATTAAAGACTTTTTTTTAAAAAGGTTTGTTTTGTTTGATAAAATGGTTTTATGAATAGAAATATTGTCTTACGTGAATCATGTTGGGTCTTCTCCTCAGATACCATAAGGGCGGCATGTTCGATGCCCGAATTCATACTTTGTGGCTCCAAACTATTTGTGCAGTTTAGCATACTCCTGAAATTCGCACACTCTACGATTATGTTTTAAATTGTATGGGTATTTTTTGTTTTTGTTTTTGTCTTAATAATAATTTTTTAAAAAATTACTTTTTAAAAATTTATTATTATTTTAAAAACATTTGACACATTTAAGAAGAAATTGTGTTTATCTTTTTGTAAAAAAATACATTTGTAAATTCACCAAAAAAATAAAAAATATATATATTTATGGAAAGAAGTTGTCAAGTAGGTAGACATTGAAGCTCCTTAGCTCTTAAAGATGTAATAATAATTGGATTAAAACTAAGCTAAAATTGAGTTCAGCTTGAAATACAAACATATTTAAAAAAAAATAATTATTATGTATTGAAAGTGTTAGTAGTTGATGCCAATTTGTTCAAAGTAATAAGTAAAATATTTCGTATTATTTCCAACTGAAATTATTCTCTTTATATATTTTTGGCGAATTTAAAATATATTTTATTCTTTAGCCTTTAGTAAAACGTTACAATATTTTTAATAAATCTTTCGTTTACTTACTTTTAAATTGAATAAAAAATTAAAAAAAATTAATCAAATAACTAAAAATATGTATATTTCTTATAATCGTTAAACCTTGGAAGTTGTTTTAGAGTTTTAATAAATCAATTTGAAAAAGAAGAAAAATTTACAAAAATTATAAAATAAGTTTTGAAATGATTACCATTAATTGTAGAAAAAATAAACTTATAATTAAATAATACAAAAACAAAATAATAAATAAAAAGAAGAAAAATTAAATTAAAAATCGTTTACTTAAGAACGGTGCGTTTTGGACTGTTCTGTGTAGGAATTGCGTGGTGTTATTTCAATATCTTCAGTGGATGCTGTTTTAGAAGTGTCGGTTACAGAGTTACGGCTAAATAAAAAAAGGAAAATCAAAACCAAATTAAAAAAAAAAAATTAAGATAATAAAGAAATTAGAATAGGATTTCAAAAATGAAATAAAATGAGAAAAATCTTGAAAACTTTAAATAAAAAAAAAAATAAATAAAAAAAAATAAATTAAAAAAAATAAATAAAGTTACTAGAGCTAAAACTGAACTTAAGCTGAACTAATAGTGAACTATAGCTAGAACTAGAGCTGAACTTAAGCTAAACTATAACGGAACTAGATCAGAACTAACACAGAAAAGTTTAAGAACAGAAATGAACTGAACTAGGATTGAATTGGAACCGAACTATAACTGAATAAGAAAGGAATTAGCACTGAAATATAATCGAACTAGAACTGAACAAGAACTAAACAAGAACAGAACTATAACAGACCTAGAACAGAACTACAACAGAACTAGAACAGAACTAGAACTGAACTAAAACTGAACTAAAACTGAACTAGAACAGAACTAAAACAAAACTAGAACAGAACTAGAACTGAATTAGAACTGAACTAGAACTGAACTAGAACTGAACTAGAACTGAACTAGAACTGAACTAGAACTGAATTAGAACTGAACCAGAACTGAACTAGAACTGAACTAGAACTGAACTAGAACTGAATTAGAACTGAACTAGAACAAAACTAGAACTGAACTAGAACAGAACTAGAATAGAACTAAAACAGAACTAGAACAAAACTAAAACAGAATTAGAACCGAACTAGAACAGAACTTGAACTGAACTTGAACAGAACTAGAACTAAACTAGGAGAAGTAGAACGGCTGAACTAAACTATAACTGAAGTAGAACTGAACCAGACCTGAATAAGAACTGAACTAAACTATGATTGAAATAAACTAAACCTGAACTAGAGCTAATTTTGAAGTGAGGTGCTGAAATATGACTCAACCAGTCTTGAATTAGCATGGAAATATTGTACTAGGAAAAAAAACATATGGAAGTTGAAAAAATGGAAACATATTTCAATTTTAATATATAAAGAAATAATCTAAGGGAATTACTTTCTATTACAATGAGAGTATTATAAAAATAAAAGTATTTAAACAAGCTTGAAATACTTCAAATCTAAATCAAGAAACATTGAATTGTCAGCACTGCTACTAGCACAGAGAAAGCGAGAAGAAACATTAAAAAAAATAAAAATAATAAGAAATAAAAGCTAAATAACAAAATACTTTTTAGATTTTGTGTTAAAAAAGTGTCCTTTCTGTTTCTGTTATTAATATTGTTGTAATTGTTGTAGTTTGTTTAATAAATGACGATGACGTAGGCGAAGGATGATGAAGAGATAGAGCTAATAATGGTTAAGGCATGAAGAACAAACGCTTGACATGAAAACATGATGAAAATTTTATTGTTTTTGATTTTTTTTAGTTTTTGAAAATTTTGTTTACTATTTTTCAATTCTAGGAATTTAAATAATTAAAATAATTTCATGTAATTTTATGATACAAAAACAATTAGAATAAAAGATTGTATTTAAAAATATTTTTTTTTTTTTTAACATTGTATGTATGTAGCATTCAAAGCATTCATAATAGGAAACTATTAATTATTTAATATTTTATTCTTTTGTAATTTATTTTTTTGTATAAAAAATTAACAATTATTTAAACAAAATTATAGCAGTAATTTATAAAAATATATATTTAATTTTTTTGTATAACATTTAAGAAAGAATTTTGTTTTAAGTAATATAAATATATAAACATATTAAAAAGAACACAATTTATTTAACATTTTTTTTGTTATTGAAAAACTACTTATAAAACAATATTAACAATATATTTCTTTCATAAATTCTTTGTTAAAGAAAAGTGTTTAAAAAACCAACTTTAAAATTTGCTTTGTCTATAAATATTTATATAGGGAAGGGGATTGTATGTAAAATTGCAGGTAGGTTTTGGTTTCTTTTATCGTTTTTTTTTTTTTTTTTTGTTTTGTATTTTGTTCATCATGCAACTTACCCGTACAGTCTACTATCTCGGAATGTCCTTCTTGTGTTTTAAGTTTATGATAAAACAAAAGGTTTGTTGGGTAATGGTTTTATTTTTTTACAAATATTGACAATATAAAATTTGTATGGGTTATTTAAATTGTAAGATTTAAGGATTAGAATTGAGATAATAGTTTGTCATTTGAAAATTAAAATTATATTAAATAAAAACAACAAATAAGTGCTTTAAAATGAAATAAACGTTTTTGAAAAATAAAAGAAAATTTTGAAATTAAACTACAAATAATAAAATATAAAAAATGGTATTGTATATATGTAAAAGCCAATTTAAATTTGATTTTTTTTAGATCTAGAACTATTATTGAATAGGAACTGAAGTATAATAAAAGTAAAGCTTAAGTAGAACTGAACTAGAGTTAAACTAGAACTAAACTAGAATTTAAAACTGAACTGAGTCAGAACTGAACTAGAACTTAACTAAAACTGAACTAGAACTGAACTAGAACTGAACTAGAACTTAACTAAAACTGAACTAGAACTGAACTAGAACTGAACTAGAACTGAACTAGAACTGAACTAGAACTGAACTAGAACTGAACTAGAACTGAACTAGAACTGAACTAGAACTGAACTAGAACTGAACTAGAACTAGAACTAGAACTGAACTAGAACTGAACTAGAACTGAACTAGAACTGAACTAGAACTGAACTAGAACTGAACTAGAACTGAACTAGAACTGAACTAGAACTGAACTAGAACTGAACTAGAACTGAACTAGAACTGAACTAGAACTGAACTAGAACTGAACTAGAACTGAACTAGAACTGAACTAGAACTGAACTAGAACTGAACTAGAACTGAACTAGAACTGAACTAGAACTGAACTAGAACTGAACTAGAACTGAACTAGAACTGAACTAGAACTGAACTAGAACTGAACTAGAACTGAACTAGAACTGAACTAGAACTGAACTAGAACTGAACTAGAACTGAACTAGAACTGAACTAGAACTGAACTAGAACTGAACTAGAACTGAACTAGAACTGAACTAGAACTGAACTAGAACTGAACTAGAACTGAACTAGAACTGAATTAGAACTGAATTAGAACTGAACTAGAACTGAACTAGAACTGAACTAGAACTGAACTAGAACTGAACTAGAACTGAACTAGAACTGAACTAGAACTGAACTAGAACTGAACCAGAACTGAACTAGAACTGCACTAGAACTGAACTAGAACTAGAACTGAACTAGAACTAGAACTGAACTAGAACTGAACCAGAACTGAACTAGAACTGAACTAGAACTGAACTAGAACTAGAACTGAACTAGAACTGAACTAGAACTGAACTAGAACTGAACTAGAACTGAACTAGACCTGAACTAGAACTGAACTAGAACTGAACTAGACCTTAACTAGAACTGAACTAGAACTGAACTAGAACTGAATTAGAACTGAACTAGAACTGAACTAGAACTGAACTAGAACTGAACTAGAACTGAACTAGAACTGAACTAGAACTGAACTAGAACTGAACTAGAACTGAACTAGAACTGAACTAGAACTGAACTAGAACTGAACTAGAACTGAACTAGAACTGAACTAGAACTGAACTAGAACTGAACTAGAACTGAACTAGAACTGAACTAGAACTGAACTAGAACTGAACTAGAACTGAACTAGAACTGAACTAGAACTGAACTAGAACTGAACTAGACCTGAACTAGAACTGAACTAGAACTGAACTAGAACTGAACTAGAACTAGAACTAGAACTGAACTAGAACTGAACTAGAACTGAACTAGAATTGAACTAGAACTGAACTAGAACTGAACTAGAACTGAACTAGAACTGAACTAGAACTGAACTAGAACTGAACTAGAACTGAACTAGAACTAGAACTGAACTAGAACTAGAACTGAACTAGAACTGAACCAGAACTGAACTAGAACTGAACTAGAACTGAACTAGAACTAGAACTGAACTAGAACTGAACTAGAACTGAACTAGAACTGAACTAGAACTGAACTAGACCTGAACTAGAACTGAACTAGAACTGAACTAGACCTTAACTAGAACTGAACTAGAACTGAACTAGAACTGAATTAGAACTGAACTAGAACTGAACTAGAACTGAACTAGAACTGAACTAGAACTGAACTAGAACTGAACTAGAACTGAACTAGAACTGAACTAGAACTGAACTAGAACTGAACTAGAACTGAACTAGAACTGAACTAGAACTGAACTAGAACTGAACTAGAACTGAACTAGAACTGAACTAGAACTGAACTAGAACTGAACTAGAACTGAACTAGAACTGAACTAGAACTGAACTAGAACTGAACTAGAACTGAACTAGAACTGAACTAGAACTGAACTAGACCTGAACTAGAACTGAACTAGAACTGAACTAGAACTAGAACTGAACTAGAACTGAACTAGAACTGAACTAGAATTGAACTAGAACTGAACTAGAACTGAACTAGAACTGAACTAGAACTGAACTAGAACTGAACTAGAACTGAACTAGAACTGAAGTAGAACTGAACTAGAACTGAACTAGAACTGAACTAGAACTGAACTAGAACTGAACTAGAGCTGAACTAGAACTGAACTAGAACTGAACTAGAACTGAACTAGAACTGAACTAGAACTGAACTAGAACTGGACTAGAGCTGTACAAAAACTGATGGGATATGGAAAATTTTTTATTTCAAAACTTGAAAAGCTTTGCTTTTACTTTAAAGCATTTTTCAATAAATACTTTTCTATAAAGCTTTTTTAACTTTCTAAAAAGCAAGTTTGGGAATTTTTCTCATATTTAACGAAAATTTAAAACTTTTGTTAAAAAAATCTTAAACATGAATTTGTTCTTAATACAATACCATTTGAAAATAAACTGAAAATCTTTAAAAACTCTATTAAAATCTGAACTTCCAAGTTTTATTTTCTTCATATTTAATCATAACAATAAAATGAAATTAAAATTAAAAAAAAAAAGTTGACTTGTAATGAACTTAAAAATTTGTTTTAAATGTTTAGATAGACACACAGAGAAAAACATAAAAGAATTTATTAATTAGTAAGATAATTAAAGAATATACCTTCCATTTCCATGACGGAATAGAGCCAAAATTTCTTCAAAAGTTTTATTTTTGGTCTCAGGAACCTTTTTATAGGTGAATATCCAAAATATGGCTAACATAACGCTAAACGGTAAGAATGTATAATTTTCCAAAGCAGTCTGTAAGGATAAAACAAAATAAGACAACAATATATTAATATTTTAAATTAAAGTTAATTCCTTATACTTTACCTTCATACTGGGGAAACCAATGCCAACCACAAAATTGGCCATCCAATTGACCAATACTGCTATGGCCATAGCACTTGGTCTGGGACCCTGTGAAAATAGCTCGGCTGTTATCATCCAGGGTATAGAGCCGGGACCAACGGCAAAGAAGACCACAAAGCCAAGAGTTGATACCACCGATAGATAGGACATCCAGTCGATCATTTCCTGTACATAACCAAAAAACTCCTATACAAAACGTGAAGTTACCAAATTCTCGATGGTTTTGTAGGCTTTTCTTTTTAAACGCGAGTTACTTTCTTTTTTAAAATATTTACTTTTTCTTTTTTAAATTTGAATTTAAATTAAAATTTTTTAAAATTATAATTGTTATAAAAAAATTATATATAAATTTAAGAAATTAAATTTAAAATAAATTAATTAATTTTAAAAATTTTAACTTTGTGGGATAATTTTCTGCTATATATTTATTTTATTTTTTTAAGGACGATAACTTTTTTGGTAATAGAAAGCATATGAACGAGTTAAGAATTAAAGAGGAGATTGTCGATGTAATAACTGTAATATTTGCAGTAAATTAATTTTTTATTTTTTTTTTAACTTCAAATTATTAAATTTGCAAAAGCGATGCTAATTGAAAAGTACACCTATCAGTAAGGAATATGATTGAGGTATGATGTTTATTATGGATGAACGAAGGACAAACCTTATATTCGAAAGCTAATGGCTGACGTACAGAAGTTTCAAATCCAAACTTGTTGGTAATAAATTTGCATTCCCTAAACTACGGTTCGGATCGAAATCTTCACAAATTGCTTAACGTCTAATAATATCCAACTGAGGGATAATTAGAAAATGCTTAGTAAATTATATATATATATATATATATATATATATATATATATATAGATATTTTCAGAGTCCTCTTAAAAATCCAAGACGATCTAGCTATGTCCGTTCTTCTGTCCGCCTGACTGTCTGTTGAAAGCTGGATAGGGCTTAGAGCGGAAATACTAGAGGGTCAAAATTTAGCTTAAATATTTGTTTTATATAAGGTTTCTTTGGTATTGAAAATGAGCGAAATACCAGCAAAAACTTTGATTGCCATATAATGAGTTAAGAAGCTAATATATAAGGAGTGCGTTCGAAAAAATCTTAGCATATATAGAAATGGTTGATCTTAGAGTTTTCATATAAATGATAATTTATTACAGATCACAGAAAAGTATAACTTTTGTGGTTCTAACTACTACTTATGAACTTGTGGACCATTTTTGGTAACCCTTCCGTTAGAGATTTCATAGTTGCTTCAGTCACGTGTGCTCTCTTATGAAAAGAAGATGTGTTTTTTGCAAATATTCCTTGATGTATATTTTGGTATTTATAGAGCCGAATGTAACAAATGACTTTCCTGTTTAAAAGCTTGTTATACCTGGAATTTTTTAGGAAATTTTTTCTGCTCTTGGGTCCTAAACTTATCTTTAACATTGACTCGAGCATTTGCAATATAAAAGTTATGCCACAGAAGCTGCGAAAATTCTGCCAGCACATACGTTTCTTCGTCAATTATACAATATGAGTATTTTTGTATGAAATTTGGTTTTAATTTCCGTGTCCTATTCTTGGCTTCTAATTTTTTTGCAGCATTCCTGTTTTAATTTTTTTGGACTTTATATGTCATCAACTATGCATTAGCTTTAAATATTATATAGCAAATATTGAAAGCACTGAGCTAACCGGGCTGCTTTTCTATCAGATGTGTTTGGAGTTACTTTCAATATGCTTTCAATTTTCCGGCCTTCCCAATATCATGTGGATCTTTTTTTCTTTCCAAACTAGATTTTTCTATCAATGGTCAAATTCTCCTTATACTGTTTATACTGTATTTGGATTTTTTTGAAATTTTTTAATAATTTGTAGAACGTACATCTTTTTAGTCACTCATTTTGATCAAAATCATGACAAATCAACATGGTTGTTATTAAAAATAATAACTAAAGTATTTTTCAATGATAACTAGATCAAAAGAAATTTTGAATAATGCTTCCGAAAAAAGTTATGAGTCTATATTATTACATGTAGGCATTTCAGAAAGTCATTACTTTGATGTCATTAAAATAACTAATTACTTTGAAGCTATTCAATAACTCATTAATTTCAAAGTATTACAGGAGTTACTAGTAAGTACTTAAATAGAAACAATAAAAAGCTGTTACTTTTTTAAATTTATTTAAAACATAAACAAATTAAAATATTAAAACGGTCAAGCCCGACCATATGATTCCCTACACCATTGTGTACATAAAAATTCGTAATAAGTGTAAAATACGAATACAGAATATTACGTAGATACTAACGTTAAAACCTTTTTTCAGGAGGACATTTTTATGGAGGCTAGTTGAAATAATGACCATAACCAATTTAAATAGGCTTCGTCCTTGGACTATAAGAAACCTGTTTGCTAAATTTCATCAATTTATGTTAAAAATTGCGACCTGTAGTTTGATTGCATGGTTTACATGGACGGATGTACGGAAGGACATCGTTAAATCGACTCAGAAAGTGATTCTAAGCCGATTGATATAAATTAAAGTGGGTCTTAGACCAATATTTTTGGGTGTTAAAAACATTAGCACAAACGCATAATAACACCACCCCCCCACCTATGGTGGTGTAAGGTATAATTACAAAGTTCAACAACGTAATTGTAGTTTTTCATGAAAGAATTATCATGTATGTATGTATGGAGTACCCCAATGGATTTGTTGACAATAAGCTAGCCTGCCTGCCTTTCGTCGTGAGTTCGACACCTGAGATTCTAGTGCTTGTACAATTGATGAAAAATAACAAAAATTAACATTTCAAAAAATCAGATCTCAAGTACTAGGTAAAAAATAAATAGGTACTAATCTACTTTCATGTAATGCATACTGTTATTATCATTGAAAAATAACTACATTCGTAAATACATGTCATTACCAAGTTTTTGCTGGGATCGATTAATAAACAAAAATACTTGAAACACAGGATGTAACTTCAGTTCATACTTTTCTGCTGATATCTCTTAAAAAAGCATGTACTACAACAAAATGTTGTGTATATATGTAACTTGGAAACCATAAAGGGGGCGTGGCGAAATTTTAAAACGTTCCAGATTGTGGATATAGATTGAGACAAGCCGAAAACATTTTTACATTTGATATTAAATAAATTCCCTATCAGATCCAAAATATAGTAGAAAAGATAATTAAAACTAATTTTGAAAAAATTAGTAAAGATTCGAATTCAAGAACTCTATGAAATCAAATAATTTTGTAAATAAGTAGAAAGAAGAGTGAACAAGTAACTATGTAGGTAACTTAAAAAAAATCTAATGCAGGTTAAAATATTAATATCGCTATAGACTTTCGAATTATAATTATAGCCATGAACAAATCTCAATGCAGAAGAACACAAAGGTTACACAAAAGTAACCTCTTAATGTCGACCACATCCGTGGTCAAAAATATATCATACTGTATCAATAGTGTACTAAGCCGTAATGTGCTGAATTTGTTCATTACGTGATCAAATTAATAACAAATAATACCGTATTCTCATAAATTTAACACCTTTAAAATATTATTAAATAACATTATATTGTTGAGAACTTTTTAACACATGAAATTAATCATGTATTAAAAAGTTCTCAACTAGCGGTATAAAAAAGTAAGACCTTAAATTGTCAATGTAACAACAACCATTGTCGATTTTGAAGAGTGTTTTTTCCCTCATTTGGTCTACTAAATAGGAGCAAAATTCTTATATATATAAAAGAGTAATGACTGAGTGATTGACCGACTGACTGACTTGGTGATTCATCATCGCACAGCCCATACGGTTAAGGCTAGAAAGATGAAATATGGGCTGTAGATTGGTCTCCTACCGAGTAGATCCACTAAGACGCGATTTTTCGAAATTCGAATGTAAATTCGGAGGTAAAAAAGGGGAAAAACGGGTAAAATCGGTAATCTTATATCTCCTAAACTAATAGAGATACAACAAGCGTAAATGTTATATTCGGCCCGGTCGAATCTATATACCCACCATCAACAATTTCAAATTTTACGTTATATGGGAGTAGGCAGTAAAGTGGGCGGACCACGCCCATTTTTTGTTTTCGAGTTTACATTGGTCCTTGAACTATTTGAACACAATTTCACCTTATATAAAAGGTGGGCGGTAAAGTAGGCGGACCACGCCCATTTTTGGCTTCCGAGTTTATATCGACCCCCGAACTATACGTACAAAATTTCGTTGTCGTACATGCTTTCGTTGGAGAAATATCAGAAGAAAAGTATGAAACGGACACCCTGTGTTTCTAGATTTTAGCCCATAACTTTTTTTTTCCGATTTTGCCCATTTTCAATACCAAATAAACCTTATATAAGATAAATATTTGTGCCAAATTTCGTTCCCCTACGTTGACCCGTTCAAGCCCTATCCTGCTTTCAACAGACAGACAGACGAAAAGACGGACGGACACAGCTAGATTGACTCAGAATCTAACCAGGACTCAGAAAATATATACTTTGTGGGGTCTTAGATGATTCCTTCGACATGTTACACACGGAATGACAAAATCAATATACCCCCATCTTTTTGATGGTGGGTATAAAAATCGGATAGGTGTCTGGTACTTTTTTGAAATTCGATTCTTTTAGGGAAAAAACGAGTAAAAACTATATTTTGGTACTTTTTTTGCCAACTTATCTATCTTTTAATCCAGTAAGCATAGAAATAAAATGTGCATCAAATTAGTACCTCATCGAAAATTGGCGAATATAAGTTTAGTACTTTTTGGAAATTCGAACGTTTAAGGGGTAAAAATTGTACCAGTTTTAGTAATTTTTTTTGGCGAATATAAGTTTGGTAATTTTTGGAAATTCTAACGTTTAAGGGGTAAAAATCGTACCAGTTTTTAGTACTTGTTTTCACAAAAATTTTCTTTTTTCTTTTTACTGACACATACATATGAATATTTTAATATTAGATCCCAATAAAATTTAGAAATTCACTGGAATACAATCTTTGTTATATTCAGGGGGAATAAAAAGTACCAAAAAGGGGTAAGATTTTATTTTATTCAAATTAAATAACGCATTTTTTATTATATTAAACTTAGATACATAAACTTAAGTACATGTAGTCCTAAGTGAGTGAGAATTCACAGGGGAATTTTTGAATTTTCTGTAATATTGAACCTATTATTATTATTTAAAATTAAATTTTTTATTAAAAGTTATTTTTTTTTGACAAATATTATATATTTCACTAGAAATTGAATTGTTCGCTAAAAAATTTTAGTGAAAAGTTTAATTTTTCTTTAAAAAATATCTAAAAATTTATCATGAATATGTTGCTCTCTATCTTTGTTATCGTTATTATGCTTTCTTTAACTAAAACCTTTATCGTTTATTAAAACAATAATAACCAAACTATTGTGAATCTTTAACTAGACTTTAACACAAAATTTTATATTTATTTTTATGCATGAGTTGAATATTATATTTTTGTTTTATATTTTATTTCTTTCTATAAAAATTTAAACTAAATTTTACTGTCATATTTAGCAGTTACTTTGTTTGAACTAATTATTAAAATATGTATCATTTGGTTCCATTTAAAATGTTATCATTTTGTTGTTATACAAAGTTTAACAAACTGTATTTTAAGTTTTTAATTTTAAAATGGAACTTTACTAATTTGTATTACTTTATTTTTAAAAGAAATATTAATAAATATTTATTGTTATAAATTTATAAAGTTTATTTAAAATTTTGTGAAATCAAAATATAAAAAGTAAAACATTTTTTTTTTTTTAATTAGAAAAATGCGTGAGTGGCTTTAGTGAAATTTTGTTGTATTATTTATTAGTTTTATTTAAAATTTTAAGTGTTATAAATTGCTAATATTTTACACATTTATGTTTAAGTTTAATTGCTTATTTGAAGTGTAATTAAGAAGTGAATACCTGTTTTATTGAATTGTTTTGTAATTTATTAAATTTATAGTTTATTAGTGATTTATTTGGTGCATTTGTTATCTCAGTGTTATAAACTGTTGATTATAAAATTATTTAAATAAAAAAGCCTAACTAAAGCCTGTTGTTTTTTAAAAACTTATAAGGAAAAAGAAAATAAAATTTAAATATTTTACAAACTGAAAATGAAATATTTAATTTTATATATTATTAGACGTAGTTTTGTTTTCTATATTTTTTAAACGATTTTGGGATAAAAGCCTGCCAAGTCGAGAATTTCTTTTTTTTGTTGGGGAAGGGGGAAAATTGAATAAATGAGTTTTTTTTATTAAGTTTTATAATATTTTTTTACTATAAAAAATTACAATTATTTTAGATTTTAATTTTAAGTTAATTTATTATAAAAGTTTATTTTAATTTTGTATAAAATAAATTCTCTATGAAAAACTTATTTCAAATATTATAAATGAAAAATATTTTAATAAGAGCCGAATGAAATTTAATTAAGTTAACATTTTTCTCTACTTCTAATCTGATTGAAAGTTGTTTTCTTTTAAATTTGAAAGAGATATTAAGACACAATTTTATATGTTTTTTTAAATTCAAAAATTCTATTTTAAATTTTTCTTTAAAACTCATTTATTCAATATAACTTAACCTAAATAAATAATAAATATGTATAGTTATATACAATATGATAACCAACAAACAACTGTACAAAAGTAACAATCACATTCAAAAATTAAAATATTTTTTATTTTTTAATAAATGAACTAAAATTTGTTTGGATTTTGTTCTAAAACAGGCATATTTTCTGGGGCGAAAACTAAATAAAAAAATGAAAATCTCTATTTAAATATTTACAAAATAAAAATGAAACATAAAACATAATATCAAGGTGTATTTGGCGTGCAAAAAGCATGCTTGTATTAAAAAAAAAAAAATAAATTAATTAAAAAAAAAAATTAATATGAAAATATTTAAATATGATGGAGAATAAATTGTATATAAATATAAAGAGCAGGTGTACAATAGAGAATATAGATTTTAAGTTATTTCAAAACTGGTTTAAGATTTTTAAAAGAAGATTTCTAGAGGTTATTTGGATAAAGATCAAAATATTTTAGATGACTATTACATTGCAGCTAATTTCGAAAAGAAATTGGGATAAGTTTACAATCTACGTTAGTTAAAGACCAACACTTGAGTCGTTTAAGTTAAGACCTACGGTTGAAGATAACTATAAGATTCTACAGGTCTTTGTACAGTCTGAAGTAGATCTTAAATAAAATTGAATGAACTAGAACTGAACTAGAACTGAACTAGAACTGAACTAGAACTGAACTAGAATTGAACTAGAACTGAACTAGAACTGAACTAGAACTAGAATTGAACTAGAACTGAACTAGAACTGAACTAGAACTGAACTAGAATTGAACTAGAAGTGAACTAGAACTGAACTAGAATTGAACTAGAACTGAACTAGAACTGAACTAGAACTGAACTAGAACTGAACTAGAACTGAACTAGAACTGAACTAGAACTGAACTAGAACTGAACTAGAACTGAACTAGAACTGAACTAGAACTGAACTAGAACTGAACTAGAACTGAACTAGAACTGAACTAGAACTGAACTAGAACTGAACTAGAACTGAACTAGAACTGAACTAGAACTGAACTAGAACTGAACTAGAACTGAACTAGAACTGAACTAGAACTGAACTAGAACTGAACTAGAACTGAACTAGAACTGAACTAGAACTGAACTAGAACTGAACTAGAACTGAACTAGAACTGAACTAGAACTGAACTAGAACTGAACTAGAACTGAACTAGAACTGAACTAGAACTGAACTAGAACTGAACTAGAACTGAACTAGAACTGAACTAGAACTGAACTAGAACTGAACTAGAACTGAACTAGAACTGAACTAGAACTGAACTAGAACTGAACTAGAACTGAACTAGAACTGAACTAGAACTGAACTAGAACTGAACTAGAACTGAACTAGAACTGAACTAGAACTGAACTAGAACTGAACTAGAACTGAACTAGAACTGAACTAGAACTGAACTAGAACTGAACTAGAACTGAACTAGAACTGAACTAGAACTGAACTAGAACTGAACTAGAACTGAACTAGAACTGAACTAGAACTGAACTAGAACTGAACTAGAACTGAACTAGAACTGAACTAGAACTGAACTAGAACTGAACTAGAACTGAACTAGAACTGAACTAGAACTGAACTAGAACTGAACTAGAACTGAACTAGAACTGAACTAGAACTGAACTAGAACTGAACTAGAACTAGAATTGAACTAGAACTGAACTAGAACTGAACTAGAACTGAACTAGAACTGAACTAGAACTGAACTAGAATTGAACTAGAAGTGAACTAGAACTGAACTAGAATTGAACTAGAACTGAACTAGAACTGAACTAGAACTGAACTAGAACTGAACTAGAACTGAACTAGAACTGAACTAGAACTGAACTAGAACTGAACTAGAACTGAACTAGAATTAGAACTAGAATTAGAACTAGAATTAGAACTAGAATTAGAACTGAACTAGAACTGAACTGGTGTCTATTTATTGTAGTTCATTTGATACTTTTTAGCTGATTTGAGACTGTTCGTAACTATCAGGGCTGTCATAGAATCTAATTGTTGTCGGAATTGGATTTGGAAACGACAGAAAAAATACTTTGGTGTCATGAATTCCAACATTAGAGGTTTTATGTTCGAACTAAAATCAGTGTCGGTTTTAGGGTAACAGAATCCTATCGGTTTTTCTATTAGAAAAAAACCAAGCTTTTTTTTCTTTTTTTTTTAATATTTTGGTAAAATGTAAGTACATTCATAGGTATTTTGTAAAAAGAAAGTGAATTTTTTTATTTACTGTAAGGAAACACTTAAAAATAAAACTTAGAACTCCACAATTATAGGGTTTATTGTAAAATATGTATATCCTTGCAATGTGCTTCACAGTTTGAAAAGCCAACTCTTAAATTCAATTGGCTGAATTACTGGACTGCAGAGTCGTTTCCAACTGATTTCTTATACAAAATGCTAAATACAAAATGCTAGTTACAACATTTGTAGAATTTTAGATCGCTAAGGGGGAACATGAAAATCTACAACTGAAGTTTGTTTGTTTTGATTGATGCTGTTGTTAACTATATGAAGGCTAAAGATTGAAGCTACTTTGAGACGTTATATACGTTTACGATTGTAGTTGTTTTGAGACTTTTGGAAACTATGCGAAGGCTTAAGACTAAAACTATTTTGAGGCTGTATATATATTCTTACGATTGAAGTTTGTTTGATACTATTGTTGACTATATAAAGACTTACGATTGATGGTAATTTGAAACAGGTTAAATATTTACGATTGTAATTAATTTGAAACTATAGAAGACCAAAAATTCAAGCTAGTTTGCTACTGTCTTCGATCAAAGATATTTTCAAACTATATGCTGCTATAATTGGTTCTGCTTTGAGATATAGGAGTGAAACCTTTTTGGTCTTTTATCTATTTTTTAATATCAGTTTCTGCTACCTCGTGAAAGTATAATATTTCGTTTCTTTCATTGTACACTTACTCATAGTTAGATTAATAAAAAAATATGATTTCACAAATTTAATAACATTCGTCGATAATAAGAAATTATATTACAACATTTTAAAAAAGGAAATTATATTTGTTTTAAAATAAAAACTTTTTTGAAAATTCATTAAACAACTTCATGCATAAAATATATTTTTTTTTTGTTTAATTAACTCTTAATATTTTTTACTTTATCGATATATATAGGTATTATTTTACATTTCAAAATTACAAATGAAATTAAGAAAGTAATCAAAACGAAAATGTTTATATTTTAAAGGATTTTTTTTATAAACAAACCACAAAAACCATTTATAAGAAAAATTATATTTTGATATATCAAACATTTGAGTAATAATATACTTAACCTTTTTAAGATTTTTGTTTAACGTACCAAAAAATCTTAATAAAATACTTGCCTTGATTAAAAATGAAATTGTTATAAATATTGAAAAGATGAACATGCCGCCCAGACCATACAAATGTAAAGTACGACGACCGGTACGATCCATAAGGGGTATAGAGACTAAAGTCATAACAACCTGTATGATAAAGATAAAATAAATTAGAGAAATTTATTATGTAAAAATAAGATTGATACTCACCATTATAGCACCTATTCCTATTGTGGCAAATTTAGCACTTTCTTCGGATAGACCCGAACTAACGAACAATGATGTTGAATAATAAAATACAGCATTGATGCCACTAAATTGTTGACTGAGTTGCATTACAATGCCTATAATGAGCGGGGCACGTAATGTGGGTGAGCATATTAGTTCCATTGTAGAGATATGACTTTCTGATTGTTGAGCTCTTTCTTCGGCACGCATTTCTTCGATATCTTCATCTACCGAACTTGAGGCACGTAAACGTCGGAGAGCTTTTAAGGAAAAATAAAAAAAAAATTTTGTGGACAATAAATTTTTATGGTTTGCTTTTACTTACCTTTTCTAGCTTCCTCTTCCCATTGCTTAGTTATTAACAGATATCTAGGAGATTCTGGACATACCGGCAGTAAAAGTAATTGTAAGACCGCAGGACATACAGCTAAACCCAATAATATGGGCCAGCCATCATTAGTTCCTAAAATTTGTTCAATACCCAATACTTGGGATAATAGTAAACCTACTGTCACAGCCAATTGATTAACGGTACCTAGGCCACCTCTCAAATTGAGCGGAGCAATTTCGGAAATGTACATTGGCACTAATGATGTATTAAGACCTGAAATATTAAATAATTGTTGTAAAAAAATTATATACAAATTTCTTTGAAGTCATATGTAAATTTGAATGAAGTTATTTTGGGGAATATAAGAGGATCAATCACTGAAATTTTGAAATGATTTGAAGGGATGTTTGAGACTACTAAAGCTGTATGGTTGATGTCAATCCTGAAGATAAAAAAACCTACGATTTAATATAATTTGGAATGATATTTAGGGCTATATAAGCAATAAAAATTAAATTTAATTTGAGAATAATTAAGCCTTTATTTGAAGTTTATTTGAGACAGAGATTGAAGATAAGTTGTTTCTTATTAGGGATTATATAAAGAGCTGCATGTGGTTGTAAACATATCTCCAACTGGAGCTAATTAAATGTCATAGGGGGCAATAAAAGACCTTTAATTGAGGCTTTTTCGAGGCGATAATTGAAAAGAATTTTACTGTAACTTTTCTTATTTGAGAAAAAGTTTCAGACTACACAAACATATATGATTAAAAATTATCTGAAAACATATTAGAGGCTAAAACATGACGTATAATTTATGCTCATTTGGAACAATATTTAACAACTGTACTAGAATTGAACTAGAACTGAACTATAACTGAACTATAACTGAACTATAACTGAACTATAACTGAACTATAAATGAACTAGAACTGAACTAGAACTGAACTAGAACTGAACTAGAACTGAACTAGAACTGAACTAGAACTGAACTAGAACTGAACTAGAACTGAACTAGAACTGAACTAGAACTGAACTAGAACTGAACTAGAACTGAACTAGAACTGAACTAGAACTGAACTAGAACTGAACTAGAACTGAACTAGAACTGAACTAGAACTGAACTAGAACTGAACTAGAACTGAACTAGAACTGAACTAGAACTGAACTAGAACTAAACTAGAACTGAACTAGAACTGAACTAGAACTGTACTAGAACTGAACTAGAACTGAACTAGAACTGAACTAGAACTGAACTAGAACTGAACTAGAACTGAACGAGAACTGAACTAGAACTGAACTAGAACTGAACTAGAACTGAACTAGAACTGAACTAGAACTGAACTAGAACTGAACTAGAACTGAACTAGAACTGAACTAGAACTGAACTAGAACTGAACTAGAACTGAACTAGAACTGAACTAGAACTGAACTAGAACTGAACTAGAACTGAACTAGAACTGAACTAGAACTGAACTAGAACTGAACTAGAACTGAACTAGAACTGAACTAGAACTGAACTAGAACTGAACTAGAACTGAACTAGAACTGAACTAGAACTGAACTAGAACTGAACTAGAACTGAACTAGAACTGAACTAGAACTGAACTAGAACTGAACTAGAACTGAACTAGAACTGAACTAGAACTGAACTAGAACTGAACTAGAACTGAACTAGAACTGAACTAGAACTGAACAAGAACTGAACTAGAACTGAACTAGAACTGAACTAGAACTGAACTAGAACTGAACTAGAACTGAACTAGAACTGAACTAGAACTGAACTAGAACTGAACTAGAACTGAACTAGAACTGAACTAGAACTGAACTAGAACTGAACTAGAACTGAACTAGAACTGAACTAGAACTGAACTAGAACTGAACTAGAACTGAACTAGAACTGAACTAGAACTGAACTAGAACTGAACTAGAACTGAACTAGAACTGAACTAGAACTGAACTGAACTAGAACTGAACTAGAACTGAACTAGAACTAAACTAGAACTGAACTAGGACTGAACTAGAACTGGACTAGAACTGAACTAGAACTGAACTAGAACTGAACTAGAACTGAACTAGAACTGAACTAGAACTGAACTAGAACTGAACTAGAACTGAACTAGAACTGAGCTAGAACTGAAATAGAACTGAAATGATGATTGTAACTAGTTTGAAACTATAAAAACCCAACGATTGAAGCTAATTTGAAACTGTATAAACAGTACGATCAAAGCTAATTTAAGTCCATGAGGCCTATGATTCAAAGTTTGCACCATTTATGTCCTTTGATTAGATGTAGATTGAGACCATAGAAATTTTAACGATTTAAGCCAATTTGATCTTCAAACAAATTCAGTTCTCTTGGGATTAAGGTAACTTGGACTGTTTGAGACTACATTAACACCTGTAGTTGATCTTTTAGTATAGTAAACATTGATAAGGTGTTCGAAACTATGTGTAAGACTATTTAAAATTTATTGTTTATCTAATCTCGCTTCTATATAATTAAAAATTATGCTCCTATATCACTACCATTATATTTACTTACCGCAATTAACACCAATTATAAAACGGCCAAGGAATAACATTTCATAGGAATGACTAACTTTAGTAAAACCCATTAAACAGCCACCGGTTATACCCAAAACATTATTTAATAATAAACCACCCTTTCTACAAGTAAAAATGAGAAAAATAATTACAAAATTGAATAAAACATTATTTTAATATGAACACAAAAATTCCACTTACCTTCCAAAACGATTTGCCATCCAGCCACCACTGAAACCACCCAACATACCACCAATGGCAAATATTGAAACCGCCACCGAATATAGTTGCTGTATAAATTCTTCACTTATATCCTCACCATAACGATCCTTATAGACATCCTTCATGAAATTCTCTATATTCTTTTCGGGCGCATTTATCACACCGGTATTATAACCGAATTGTAACATACCCAATACCGCCGAAAATATTGAGTATGTTAGAAAGAAGGTAAGACCCTGTAAAAAGAAAAATGGAAAATATTTCTATTAACAAAACTAATGAAAGTTCTTTGGATGTTGGAATTAAAAAAAAGGAAATAATTTAGAAAAAGAACAAAATGGTTAAATTTTGTCATCTAAATTTTTGTTGGTATTTTAACAATTGAATTGTACAAGATTAATAAAGAGAAAATAAAATTCGGTTGCAAAAGTTTTTCATATTTTTTTTTCTTTCTTTTGTTTATAGCAATTCGTTCTAATGACAAGTGTTGCAAAAATAATGCCGATTATGTAAAGGGGAGAGAGATAAAAAATGAATAAAAATAATTATAAAATAAAGAAACATAATATAAATAAAATAATTACATAAATAAATGTAACTAAAAATAAAAATATTTAAAAATATTAAACAAAAAAACTTATAAAACTTCAAAGATCAAAATTCGATTAAAATCGAATGAAATATAGTTTATGGCTAAATTGGTTGCTAAGAACTAGATGATAGCAAACAGATTTGTTTTTCAAAAAAAAATATTAAAGACTTTTTTTTCACATCAGCTATAAGTTGAAGAACAAGCTACTATATATGTATAAGAACATTGTTATGGCATTGTTACTGGATAATGCAGAGAGTAATAACTATGGTTATGGAATCCAATATAAATCTGGAAAAATTAGTCGGTCTATTCCAATATTTAATTTCCTTTTGGACGATTTTAATTTATATATGTATTTACATAGTTTGATGAGATCTTTGATGAATTCTGTACTTTTTACATAAAAAATTAAAACATAATAAATTAAAAGTAATAAATATTTTATTTAATATTAATAAACTTTTTAAAAATTCCAATAAATTATATGAAAAACATATGACTGACCGATATTGCTCATATCTGTTAATATTAAACTATTTTAAAGTATAATTTTAATAGGTATTTACAAAAGCATGTTAATATTTTTTATATTTAAAGAATGTTTAATTTTTGACAGCTTTTTCTTACATATAATTCTATTTCAGCAGGACATGGTCAGCAGAAACAAATAATTTAATGTTGTGATTAAAATCAAAGGGAATTTTTATCAAATACATGAGAATATTATGGGCTGTTATTTATTTATAGATCATTAAGGAGTACATTTAAAATTTTTAAAGGATTTTAAATATTTTTATATTTTATTATTAAAAAGGGTATACAATTTAATAATAGCTAAAATTTGTTAGCAATTTTTATTAGTTTAAAAGCCTAAAAGTATGCTTTTTATAATTTTAAAAGGTGTTCCTAATTTTTTTTGTACAAGAAAAATAAAATAAATTGAAATGAAACAAATAATAATTCATAAAATAAAATATATTTTTATTTATTTTCATTTACATAAATACAAACATAAAAATAATATAAATTAAATTAATAAAATAACGAATAAAACTTAAAAATCTAAATTTGTACATGATGTATGAAATTTTTAAATGGTAATTAAATGAAATTGTGCCGTAAAGAAATAAGTTAACGAATTTCCTGCATTTTATCTACAACTTTTTGTTATTGAAATTAATTTCTAGTCCAAAAAAAAAAGTAAGGTGTGAGATCGAAAAAATCTTAACACACATAACTTTTTTCGGAATCAATATTAAAATTTTTTTTTGATCTAGTTATCATGGAAAAATACTTCTGTTATTCATTCATAATAATAACTATGTTAATTTGTCCTTATTTTCATCAAAATAAGTGACGAAAAAGATTTACGTCCTACAAGTTATTAAAAAATTTCTAAAAATCCAAATAGGTCTTACAAATAATTGGCCACAGAATTAAATGTCGTCCGTAAAACCGTTTCTAATGTTATTAAAAAGTATCAGGAGAATTTGACTATTGATGTGAAACCTAGTTCGGTAAGAAAAAAAGGACCACATGATATTGGGAAGGCCAGGAAATTGAAGGCATATTGAAAGGAACTCCAAACACATCTGGTAGAAAATCAGCGCAGTTTTCTCAGTGCTTCAACTATTTGGTGAGAAAATTTAAAGCTAATGGGAAAGTTGATAACATATAAAGTTCAAAAAATTCCAAATTGGAATTCTGCAAAAAAAAAATTACAAGCCAAAAATAGGATAGGAATTTAAAACTAAATTTCATACAAAAATACTCAAGCTGTATAATTGACGAAGAAACGTAGGTGCTGGCAGAATCTTCGCAGCTTGTGTCTCAAACATTTTTATTGCTAATGCTCGTAGCAATGTTGGAGATAAGTTTAAGACCCAAAAGCAGCAAAAATTTCTTACAAAATTTGTGGTATGACAAGCTTTTTGCAGTTGCGGCAAAACAGGAAAGTCATTTGATACATTCGGATCTATAAACATTTTTATTGCTAATGCTCGTAGCAATGTTGGAGATAAGTTTAAGACCCAAAAGCAGCAAAAATTTCTTACAAAATTTATGGTATGACAAGCTTTTTGCAGTTGCGGCAAAACAGGAAAGTCATTAGGGTGATCGATTATTCCACTTTTTGGAGAAACTGGTTTTCGAATAGTTCGAACAGTTGGTATTTTGAAAAAACCGGTTGCACTTTTTTAAATTCAGAAAAAACCGGTTAACCGGTTTTTTGTAGAAGTTAATATTTCTATCAAAAGACTACATTTCTTAAAGAAAAATCAATAAATCTTTTATTGTTCAAGTTAAAATTTATTAAACATAATTATTTTTGGAAATAACTATTAACCCATTAAGAACGAGAAAGAAAGATATAGTCGGCCAAGCCCGACAATATCTACACCATTGTGTGCATCAAAATTCGGGGAGGAGACTTTTTTTTCTAGACCTGTGGGATTGTGGACCAATACTGTTTTTAATTATGGACCGATCTTCATGAAATTCCGCACATAGATTTAAACTTATATGGAACTTACATGTGCAAAAATTCTTGTCACATTTATGGGATTTATGATCGTTAAACCACCTTTTCCAGGAGGATATTTTTATAGAGGCTTGGTAAAATGATGGACTGATCACAACCAATTTCGACACAGTTCGTCCTTGGTCTATAAGAAAATTTAAATAATTTATGTTCAAAATTGCGACCTGTATTTTGATTTCAAGGTTTACATTGGACGGACAGACGGTCGGACGTACATCGTTAAATCGACTTAAAGCCGATTGATATAAACTAAGGTGGGTCTTAGGCCATTATTCTTACAAACATCAGCACAAACCCATAGTACTTTTCCAACCTATGGTGGTGTAGGGAATAATGTTGTAAGAAAATAATCTTCAAAACTGATAATTAGCTTTTACTTAGCATAAACAACCATGGGTTAATATGAAGAAGCCAAAATCAATTTTATATAAAAAGATTCTGAATGTGAAACTTTTTGTAAAACAAAATCTTTGAATATATTTAAAAATATTTTTAAAACATTACAAATAACACTTTATGAATTTAAAGAAAATCATAAATTTCTATTCAAATATCAGTATTTAGTAGATGTTTTTTAAAATAAAAAGCCATTTTTAAAACCGGTTTTTTGTGTTAAAAAAAACCGGTCTATTCGACATTCGAAAAATGAACATTTTGAAAAAACCGACAGCACATTGACAGAAAAAACCGGTTTAAAAACCGGTTGGAAAACCGAGTCGATCACGCTAATAAATACAAAAATATGCATAAAGGAATATTTGCAAAAAACACTTCTTCTTTTCTTAAGAAAGCACAACGTGTCCACATATTTTTGGACCCATTTGATATCATGTCACTACGGTAAGAAAGCTCTGGAGTGGTACCAAATCAATAACATAGTTTTAATACCAAGAGAGGTAAATTTTCAAAATTGTCCATAGCTTAGACCAGTGGAGAGATATTGAGCTCTTGTGAAAAGTGAATTCAAGAGCACAGAAAAGGTGTCCCAAACTACCGAAGATTTTCACAGAAGATGTGCACACTGTTCCAAAAAAGTGACTGAAGCAACTATCAAATCTCCAAAGAAAGAGTTTTCAAAAATGGTCTACAATTTTATAATTAGTGGTTAGAACCATACAAATTATATATTTCTGTGATCTGTGATAAATTATCAAATGATTAAAAAAATAATGAAAACTCTAAGATCAACCGTTTCCAAGTTATTGAATATTATATATGTTAAGAATTTTTCGATCTCACTCCTTATATATCAAAGCTGGTTTTCTTATGAATCCTAACCTAAGCGATTTATTGATCTTATAATGTTTTCATAACAAATTAAACTTAAAAGTGGTGTAGTTTTGATGGAAATGTAATAACAGAATTTGATGACTGATAATATATGCTTAATTTTTTTGCAAGTGACAGACTCCACCTTTCGTAGCACATTACTAATATGGTAGTATTCTGAGAGTATAGATATTTAAAAGAGAAAGGGATAGAGACAAGCTTTTAAGGTTATCCAATGATCGTTTATCTCTCATAGAATCAATTCCATAACAAAAATGTTTAACTAAAGGTATGTTCAGTCTAGTCAAATATTTGACCGAATTGACGTAACCACTATAAAAAAAACTATTTCTAACGTTTTTTTTAATGGAAATAAATGGAAATAAAATATTTAATTATAATTAATAGTAGCTGTTTTCTCTTACAAAACATTTGCAAGATCAAACAATTCGATAACACAGGTCAACAGCAAAACAAGGCTTGAATAACTACTATATAGATTTGATGTATTATGGTTCCAGTAGTCCAAATATGGTCCAATTTTGAAATTCTATGGTAAGGTTTTTTTTAAAATTTTTTTTTTTTTTGTAAAATTATAAATTTTTTTAGACGTTTTTCCACATAATTAATGATAGCTCAAAAAGTGTAAGTCCGATATTATTGAAATAAACTCAGAAAAATTTGTATTTATATAACCTTCAATCCATTTATATATTACGTTTCAATCGGCTCAGTAGTTTCGGAGTTATAATAAAAAAATTAAACAAAAAATATATTTTTTATGTGAAAATATCAAGTTTTTTTGTTTTAAAAAAATCACTAAAAATCGAAAACGGCTTCAAACTGTTCAGATTTATTGTTTTATCGCAAAGCCACATGTAATAGCAACAAAATGAGATATCGATCATAAAAATCTATTGATTCTTTTCGAATTTATTCGCAATTAAGTGAATTCGCTCATTTTCACAAAATTTTAGTTTTTTTGAGAAATTTTTCCACTTACGTTGTCATAACTCAAAAAGAACTTGTCCGATTTTGTTAAACTAAATTTACAAAAATGGTGGCTAGCAATATCTTTAAATGATGTATACAATTGTTTTTGATGCGATCAATAGTTTCAAAGTTATGAAAAAACATTTTTAGGCAAAATATATAAAGTTAGTAAAAAAATTAAAAAAAAAAAACAAGCGAGAATGTTATATTCGGCTTGGCCGAATCTATATACCCATATCTATATCAACTTTTTATATAGGAGGTGGGCAGTAAGGTGGGTGACCACGACCATTTTCTGTTTCCGAGTTTACATTGATCCTTGAACTACTTGTACAAAATTTCGTTAACATTTCATCTTATATGGGAGGTGCGCGATAAAGTTTGCGGACCACGCCCATTTTTGGTATCCAAGTTTATATCGACTCTCATACTATTTATACAAAATTTCGTTGTCGTACATGCTTTTGTTTTAGAAATATTAGCAGAAAAGTATGAAACGGACACCCTGTGTTTCCAGTTTTTAGCCTATAACACTTTTATTTAAAGTAATAAATCTGAACAGTTTTTGCCGTTTTCGATTTTTAATGATTTTTTTAAAACAAAAAAAGTTGATATTTTCACGTAAAAAATTTATTATACCCTACACCACCATAGGTGGGGAAATTGGTTATAATCGGTCCATTATTTCACCTAGCCCCCATACAAATATCCTCCCGGAGAAGGGTTTAACGATCATAAATCCCTTAAATATAGCAATATTTTAATGAAATTTGGTGCATATAAGTTTCACATAAGCCTAAATAAGTGTGCCAATTTTTAAAAAGATCGGTCAATAATAAACCATAGCTCCCATATAAACCCCTTTCAGAAAATCACTTTAACGGGAATAAATCCCATTAAAATGTTAGTATCAAGTTAGTATTCAACACAAATAAGTTTTATATGAACATAAATAATAGTGCCAAATTTTACAAAGATCGGTCCATAATTTTCCACAGCTCCCATATAAGGGCCTCTTTTGGGAATCACCCAAAATTAAATAAATTCACATAAATGTCAGCATCAACGTAATATTCTGTATTCGTATGTTTTATTTTACACTTATGAGTTTCGGTCCACATTTGACTCCAAGTCTAATAAAAGACCCCTCCCCGATTTATAATGTACACAATGGTGTAGGGTATCATATGGTAGGGCTTGACCGACTATATCTTTTTCTCTCGTTTTTTGTTTAATTTTTTTATACCCACCATCAAATTGTGTTCAAATAGTTCTAGGACCAATGTAAAGTCGGAAACAAAAAATGGACGTGGTCCGCCCACTTCACCGCCCACTTCCATATAACGTAAAATTTGAAAAAGTTGATGGTGGGTATATAGATTCGGCCGGGCCGAATATATTCGCGCTTGTTTATTATAACTCCGAAACTACTAAGCCGATTGAAATGCAATATATAAGGGGATTAAAGGTTATGTAAATATAAATTTTTCAATGTTATTGCCTTGTGTAATAAACTAAGGATTTCTTTACAAAATATTTTAATTTGCAAATAAAATTAGGCTATTTGGCAGCAGATCCTGGAATATCGAAAGATGGTTCATAGAAGGGGATAAAATTGTTAATCGAAATCATAAAATGAAAAATAGTACATCTAACTAGAAGTTTAAAATAAGTGGGGTCTTAATGCATACGCATGTTTTTAGTGGACAGCTGAAAATAATGGTTGATAACAAAATTATAAATTTAGCGTATTTTGCGATTTTTATTTTTGTATTTTTTTTACTATAACTTTTTGACCAGAAAGGATTAAAATTTGATGGAGGAAATATTTTCGTATTTCTCGCTTACTATGCAGAACGAAACTTTTTTTTTAAATAAATACGTAACTTTTACTTGACTGGTTGAGTTTTGAAGTGGTACCCACAGACCCCTTAGAAGCGGAGAACAAATATTTGATAAAAAAAAAAAAAAAAAATAGGTAAACTTTAGGAAACCCTGGTTCTGGCAGGAATAATTTTTTTGTTTGTTCCTTAAAAATATTTTATGCTTAGAAATCTTAAAAAATAAATAAATACTAAATATTATTTGTATATAACAAAAAAAGTTGTGTCCACTTAAAAAAAAAAACTAAAAATAAAAGTCAGAAAAATCGGTTGAAATACAAAACGCTTCAGAATCACTTTTTAAATCGATCTAACGATGTCCGTCCGTCAGGCTGGCTGACTGTCTTTTTGAAGATAATTCAATGAAATTTGGCAGTTGGGACTTTTATGATAAAAGGACGAAACCTATTGAAATTGGTTATGATAGGTCCGTTATTTCACCTATCCCCCATACAAATGTCCCCCCCGAATGGAATTTCAACACTCAAAAATGCCTTAAACATAAGAAAATTTTAATGAAATTCGGTGCAAAAAAGTTTTGTAGAAGTATCAATCTTTGTACAAAATTTTATGAAAATCGGTCCACGATTGACCATAGCTCCCGTATAAACCCTTTTTCCCAAAATCACTTTAATGTGAATAAATTCCATAAGAATGCTAGTAGCAAGTTAATATTCGACACAAATAAGTTTTATGTAAGTAGAAACAACATTGCAAAATTTTATGAGAATCGGTCCATAACTTACTATAGCTCCAATATAAACTCACTTCTGTGAATCGCCATATAGAGTATATAATCATCAAGATTCTTTTGAATTTGTATATTTTATTTTAGATTTAGTACCATTTATCTACAATTAGGTCTGATATAAATCCCCTTCCCGAATTTTTATGTTGATACTTTATGGTGTAGGGTATCATATAGTCGCTCTTGATCGACTATATCTTTTTTTTCGTTGGCAATAAATCTGTATCTTCTAAGCTTCTGGTCGGATCGAATTTAATTGTAAAGTTGTAGAGGAAGACATAAGCTTTCGGGTGGTCACCTTGCAATAGGACGAGACGGGGTGTCAAAGTTGACAATCTCGAGTGCGAAACAGATTAAGAAAATCTTATAATTTTAAATTTTGTTTTTCGGGAATAAGTCCTATATAAAAGATTAACGTCACTGAGTAATTGACTTACTTGAACAGCCCAAACGGTTAAAGCTAGAAATATGGAATATGGACTGTAGATTAGTCTCTTACCAAGTAGATCTACTAAGATGGGATTTTTGGAAATTCGAATGTTTAGGTGGTAAACGGGTAAAATCGGTAACCTAATATCTCATAAACTAATAGAGATACAAGAAAAGGTAAATAGTTATCGTTATTCATTTGAAAAATAATCGAATAGGTGTCTGGTACTTTTTTGAAATTCGGCTCTTTTAGGGAGAAAACGGGTAAAACTGTAATTTGGTACTTTTTTGGAAATCTATCTATTTTTTAATCCAGTAAGCATATAAATAAAATGTGCATCAAATTAGTATCTTATTGAAAATTTGCAAATACAAGTATGGTACTTTTTGGAAATTTGAACGTTTAGGGGGTAAAAACTGTACCTTATTTTGGTACTTTTTTCACAAAATATTTTTTTTTTTTACTGACACAATATTTTAACATTAGATCCAAGTACAATTTAGAAATTCTTTGGAATACAATCTTTGTTGCATTCAGAGGGAATAAAAAGTATCAAAAAGGGGATAAAATAGGGAAATTAAACTTTGTTCAAATTAAGTAATGGATTGTTTTATTATATTAAACCTAGAAACATGATCTTAAGTATATAAACCTAGTCCTAAGTAAGTGAGAATTCACAAGAGAGGACTTTGTGGTACTTTTTTGATCTTCTAATGGTCTTTTTGAATTTTCTATAAAATTAAACCAAGAAATATAGGCTATATGATCCTAAATGAATGAGAATCCACAACAGGGGACTTTGTGGTACTTTTTCATTCTCTTTATGGTACTTTTTGAATTTTCTACAATATTGAACGTAGAAACATGAAATTAGAGGTAAATAATCCTATGTGGATAAAAACTCAAGAGGGGGAACTTTGTGATACTTTTTCGTTCATCTAATGGTACTTTTTGATAATTTTATATAATTAGGAATCTAGAAACATTAAATATGCATGTTCCAAAGTAAATGAGAATCCATAGGAGGGAACTTCGTAGTACTTTTTTGTTCTTCTAATAGTACTTTTTGAATTTTCCGTAATATTTTACCTAGAAACACGAAATTAAATATAATTGGTCCTAAGTAAATGAGAATCCATAACAGGAGACTTTATGGTACTTTCACATTCTTCTAATAGTACTTTTCTATAATATTAAAAATCATGAAATTAGAGATATATGTGGGTAAGTATCCAAGAGGGGACATTTTGGTATTTTATTTTTATACCCTTCACCACAGGTGTAAAGGGTATATATAAGTTTGTCATTCCGTTTGTAATTCCCACAATTTTCGTCGGAGAGAAAAAAAGTTTACATTTTCGGGATCCTTGTAAGAAATGATGACGATAGGACCATGTCCGTCGGTTTATAAATGGCGGAGATATGCTTTAAAAACCGGTTTTTCAGTTTCTGAAGCCTCTGCATATACCAAGGAATTCGAATTTTTAAAGGGGCTCGGAAATTATTTTCTGAGTTTTTGTTCTGAAAAAATGAAATAAATCGGTTCAGTAATAACTGAGATATCGGGGAAAAAGAATTTTTTATTTTTGAAGCCCTTGCTCAAGCTACAGATTTTTATTTTTATATAGATCAGTCATAAATATTTTTATAAAATTTCGGTTTTTTTAATAAACCAAATTCGTTTATAATCAACAGAGTTATGGCCCACAAACAAATCTGTTAAGAATATAAATACACACACAAACATGTATATTAAGCATTGTAATGACTATTAGTGACGTTTTAGGTTTTTTGTATAGACGAGTAGTTTAGTTATCAACAGCAGTTATATAATGAATAACAGTATTGTTGTTGTTGTTCTTTGTATATTCAGTCAGTTTGTATATAAACACATACAAAAATAAATAGATATGGAATTGTTGTTGTTTCTTTTTTAAAAGCAAAGCCTGCTATGATTGTTTTTTTTTTTTTCATATTAAAATTTTCGTAGTTTAAAAAAAAAATTTGATTTATATACAGTGTCTCACTAAAGTATTTGAATTTTTTTTAATTAATAATAAAAACGGTTTTATTTCGTGATTTTAAAAAATAATTTTTAGATTTATTAACTGAATTGTGTTTGTCTATTTGTTAACTATATATTGCAAAAAACTGCTATCAAAAATATTACTTTGTTTCCAAGTTATTCCAGAAATAGTATGAAAATTCATCGAATTTACCTCACAAAAGTATTTGAATTTTTATCACCTTTGTATTTGAGAATGTCAAACAAAATAAAAATATAAGAAATTCTTGAAATTTTTTGTTAATAATGGGTCATAAGTATCACCATTAAATGTTTACTGATTTATTTCCCCAATTTGGAGATAAAGTTTGAGGGATTTTTAGTCCAATTTTTTATTTAATGGATTTTAAAGGTTGATTTAGGAAGAACACACCTATTTTTCATCTATAAATGACAAATATGATAATATTTTTTATCATTATAGCAAAAAAATTATAAATATTTAGTTCCTTATAAGTTTTTTTGTTAAAACGCCATATATGAAGGATCCAAGTCGTTAATTATGGGGCATTGCACCATTAAAAATAGAATATCTCAAATATCAAGACCATTTTGGTTCCCTTTCAATAAAAAATTTATTTCAAAATGTTGGAAAATATCTTCCCGATATATAGCCATTGATAAATTCGGAGACCAAAACACCTGACTTTACGATATAGCTGCAAAATATACCACGACATAATTGTACATGGTTTTATTTCTCTAAATACTTAGCCATATTATTTCTGGATCAATAACTAGCACTCCAGAAATGTTGGAGCGGGAAACTTTCAACTTTATCTTCATCAAAACAAGTAATATTAACAGAATAGTAAACTTTTTCGTATATTTTTACCTTTTTATAGTGTCCCTATAGCTTGAAAGACATATAGTTTTGTAACCTAAAATATACCTCTTGTCGCGTTTTGTACTATAGCCCCAATTGGCTTTGTATTTTTGTAGCCGGTATCCAAGTCTCCCATTTTATAACAGCTAATACCTACAGAAACACAATCTGAAAGTTTTGTTAAAATATGTGGTTCAATATTTCAGTAAAATGGGCTTAATGTTGAAGATTTTTCATTTTTAACAAAATAATGAACCAATGTACACAGCTTGGAATGTCAATATTTAGAACTTTTGCAGTAAAAATTATTTTTCGAAGACATAATAAAGTCCATTTATATTTCCAAATAAAATAAATTAAATTAAAGAAATAATTTAGGAAAAATTACCCGATTATTCCAATTTTTTTTTTGTAAGGTACATGTAAAGAAATTTCACTAAATTTCCCCAAATTTTGACCCCCAAATTTATAAATATAATTAGTAAATGCTTATCAGTGTTATTTAATAACAATTAATATAAAAAAACATATCTTTTTAAATCTTTTTTTCTTTTTTGAGTATCTTCAAATATAGAAAATTAAAAAATTCAAATACTTTTGTGAGGTACCTGAAATGACTGCACGTGTTATTTTTCTCAATTTCTCGGAAACGATTTAACATTTTGTGCTACTTTTTGCAGCATTTGGTAGATGATAGAACAGGCAAAAAATCCAATTCATAAAAATTGATTATTTTTTTATTTACCTAATGTTATAAATAAAAAATAACTAATTTTTTATTTAAAATTAAAATTCACTAACTTATGTGAGACACTGTATGTGAAAATATGCAAGCATACGTTAAGGCACAGCCGAATCTTTTTTCAATTTCATTATTCTTCAAATGGTACTTTTAATTAATGAAATTAAATATATATGGTTCTAAGTGAATGAAACCCCATAAGAGGATACTTTTCGTTATTATAATATTACCCTTTGAATTTTTTGTAATAAAAATTAATTTTCAAACGTGAAATTAAAGATTTATAGACAGAACACCAATGATGTAATATCGCTGTTCTGTCTTTTCCCACCGGAGATAGGAATCATAGTTGAATTTTACGGGTTTCTTTACTTTTAGTATTTTATTTTGTTTTTTCGAAATAAAAAGGCTACCAGATCGGGTTAAATGCTAACTATATAAAAGTGAACCTGTGCTAGTTTGTCTGTTTTTGAACTTTTTTTCGAGGCAATTTATTTCAATACAATGGGGTGGCGAAGCGCACTGTGTTTAAGCTATTAATAATATTATTCATAAATTTATAGTTATTATTATTAATATGAGCTTGAAAAAGTACGAAAAAATGGTATAATACGCACAGAATTATTAAAAAATAGCATGAATATATAAATAAAAACCAACGAATTTATGCAACCTTATACATATTAATACATATGTAAAAAATGTGCACAAATATGTACTTTTTAACTTTTAATCTCTGATAGCTTTCGATTTTTATAAAAATATAACATAAAATAAAATGTAACTATAAATTTCACAATTTTTTTACCAAAAGGTGGCAATATTTATTTACTGACAAATATTGTTTTTTATTCCTGGCTTTATCTTCTCTTTAATCTTTTCGAAAGAAATCCTAATGCAATGTATGTAACCCTAATGCATGTAAGCAAACCCGAAGGAGCTTGGGGTAAAAGTCCCCCTACAAGCCCTATTCAAACTTGGTCAATTTTTGATTTTTTAAAATTTTATTTTTTTATACCCACCATCAAAAAGATGGGGCGTATATTGATTTTGTCATTTCGTGTGTAACATATCGAAGGAATCATCTAAGACCCCACAAAGTATATATTTTCTGGGTCCTGGTTTGATTCTGAGTCGATCTAGCTATGTCCGTCCGTCTGTTGAAAGCAGGATAGGGCTTGAACGGGGCAACGTGGGAGGACGAAATTTGGCACAAATATTTTTCTTATATAAGGTTTGTTTGGTATTATAAATGGGCAAAATCGGTTAATAAACAAAAAAGTTATGGGGTAAAAACTAGAAACACAGGGTGTCCGTTTCATACTTTTTTGCTGATATTTCTTCAATAAAAGCATGTACGACAGCGAAATTTTGTATGTATACTTCGGGGGTCGATATAAACTCGGAAACCAAAAATGGGCGTGGTTCGCCCACTTTACCATCCCCTCCCATATAACGTAAAATTTGAAAAAGTTGATGGTGGGTATATAGATTCGGCCGGGCCGAATATAACATTCGCGCTTGTTAATTTTGAAATTACAAAGCTGGAATCAATATAAATCTATATATAAGATAATTACTCAAAAAGTATTTTCTGACGTACGCCTCTGATAGGGACAGTGTGACTATTTCAAGGAAAGAAAGCTACTTTTGAAAAATGTTTTTCCCGGATTGAGATTTTGGGCATTTGGGAGTTTGGGGGTGGGAGTTTTTCAAATTCCTTAATTTGAGGACAGTTTATCTATGTTAAGTCAGAAATTCAATGGGATATCTTTGTTCGTTTATATTTTATTTTAATTTATATATTAATATTATTTATCAAAAAAAAAAAAAAAAAATAAATAAATAAAAAATCATAGTCTGAAGTCCTCAGTCTTGATATCTGTTGAAAAAAGGGCAGGCCCTTTTTTAACAGGTTTGTTTCCACTGATTTTTTTTTTTTTTTTGCCAGTATCTCCTAAATAAAATTATATGGCAATGACATTTCTACGAATGAAATTTAGATTTTTAAAATAATGACAAGGGTTATGAATTTGTATGAAATATGCAATTCCAAGCTACTTTCTTTTACTATTAAATAGAAGTGCTTTAATAAACTCAACTTTATTAAAAAAAAAAACATACAAACTAAAAATTTATACAAATCTATAAACAAGGATTCTAAAGGATTTTTAAATAGAAAAAAGTGCCTTAAAAAAACGTCTAACAAATTTTAAAGTGTAGTATAAAAAAGAAAAAGACTAACTTAAACAATTTAATTTCTTTTAATATTTCAAAAAAATTTAATTAAGCTGCCTTAAAAGTGCTCATAAAAAACTCGAAATTTATAAATAGAACTAAATAAACAGTGGGTTAAAACTGGGGGGGGGGGAGGGAGGTTTGTATTAATTAAAGTGACAACATTTGACTGGCATAATTTCATTTAATTTTGATTCAATTGTGTTTCAGTTATAAACTGAATGTTTTGTTTCTATTGTTTTGGATTCTAGATTGATTAAGAGGTTTGAGAGGGGTTTTTTTTAATAAATTTTTTTGTTTCCATTATTTTCTTTAAAGGAAGGTGTTGTTGTTTATTTTTTTTAGTGGTGGTAGTGGTAGGTATTTGAATTGTTTTATTTTTTTAAATGAAATTTGAAGTCGTTTGTTTTTTTGTTAATATTTTAATTACACAACATGGCAAATAATTTAAGCTACAAACTTGTTCTAAAAGTCTTAGCTTCCTTCTGTGCGTGTGTTCTTCTAATCTATCGACATATTCACGTAATTCTTCAATTTCTTCTTTAACTTGTTGTACAGTATCGAGTTCGTGTTTTATGGCCACCATATCACGTTTTACCTAGAGAGAAAAAAAATAAATTAAAATATTAAAATTATAAATTATATTTTAAATAAATTATTATTTTTTAGATACTTACTTCCGATACTTCACTTTGACAACTTTCTACTGACTTTGTAAGTTCTTGTAGTTGTGTTCGTATCTCACACAAGGCCACTGTAGTCTCCATGTGTCTATCGCCTCTTTGAAGCTCATCCAATTTTGCTGATAAATTCATACTCATCACGCTGACTTGCTTTTGCAAACTGTTTGATTTTTTTTTTCATTTTATGTTTTTAAAGCAGCATTTTTTTTTATTTTTTTTTTTTTTTTTAATAAAGAAAATATTTATTTATGCTTTTGTTTAGTAAATATTTTTATTAAAATGTTTTTTAATATATTTTATTTAATAAATATTGTAACATATTGTTTTAATAATAAATATATAAATGATTATGGAAAAAATTTTGTAATTATTTAATTAAATAAAATTAAGCGAATTATGAAAAAACATGACAAAAAGTGATTAAAAATATTTGTTTAATTAGTTGAAAAAAATGCTTTTTAAATATTAGTTTATTTTTATTATAAAAATAATAAATTTAAATAAATACCATGAAAAAGAATTATTAATGCATAATGAATAAAACGTTAGTGTATGTGTGTAAATAATTTGGAAAAATATTATTTAATTAATATTTTAAAAATAGGGTGATTAAAAAACAGTTATATTAAAATTTTTATATGTGTATTTTGTTACACAAACGAATTTTTCATATTCAATATAGGTATGAGGAATTCCAAAAATTTTGAAAAGTAAGTAAAAATAATTTAAAATTTTTAGTTTCAGGAGAAAAAAAAAATTCATTTGTGGTTTTATTAACGAGTATTTATCTATATAAAATATATTCGCGATCATCATTTTTATCAATGAGCCACAGTGGTTCCAAAACGCTTTTTTTTAAATAATTCAGTTACTAAAGAACCCTTAGAGGTATCTCTAACGGCCCCTAGCGTGCCAGGGGGAAGTAGGTGGCCGTCCAAAGTTGGCCATCTCGGGTATGTAGTTTTTTTGATAAATCGACAAAAATTTATTTATGATATGACAGAAAAGAAATTTTATATATAGATAGTACTTGTAAAAATCTACAAAAAATATGCTTACATGTGTAGGTTATCTCTTTTAGTTTAAGAGATATTCTGGTCGAAATAAATTTTTACTTCATTTTTAGCCTCGTTTTTTTAGTTTTTTAAACTTGGCGGGCTTAATATTGTCCCTAGAATTTCTAAAATATTTGCCAGATTTCTTACAAAATTCTAAATAATACTTTTGTAAGAATCATATCAATATATGAATCCATTAAAAATTGATATTAATCTGAAGTTGGATCTTTAAAAAATTTTAAATTTTTTTGGGTTTTTTCCAAAAAGGTGGCAATATTTATTCACTAATAAAATTTGTTTATTGTTCTGGGCTTTATCAGTTTTTTAATGTTTTCAAAAGAAATCTTAATGTAAATGCGTGTAAAGTAAAGCCCAAATTACAATAGCGTGTAGTCAGCAGCAGTGTGTGCTGACATAATCAGCTGATAATTTAGAAAGCACTGTTTGTTATGGTGTTGATTACATTTGGTCAGCAGCAGTTTGCAGTGCTGCTTCATTTAGTCCTGTTTCTAAATTCACTGCGCTGCTTTCAGATTGAGAGCGAGACAAAGAGAATGAGCAAATAAATGAGAGGCTAAAATGCACAAGTAGAATAAAGCAAGATGGTGGTTGTAAATTTTTGCTGCGTACGCTTGAATGTAATTATATGGTCAGCAACATGTTATTCTGACAGTGAACAGCTGATAATTTTTTCTGATACTGTTGCTGACTACGCGCTAATATAATTTGGGCTTAAATCAGGAGGAGTTTGGAGCAAAGGTCTGCCCACAAGCCCTATCCAAATTTTGTCAGTTTTGGATTTTTTTTTTTTCTTTTTTGTTATGTTTTCAAATCGCAAAGCTGGGATTGACTTAAAATTATTTTAATTTTTTAGCTCTATATGTAAGGTTTTTCGGAATCATTATTGACATTTTTTTTGATCTAGTTATCATGTAAAAATACGTCAGTTATTATTTTTAATAACAGCCATGTTGATTTGTCGTGATTTTTATCAAAATGAGTGGCGAAAAAGATTTACGTGCTACAAATTATTAAAAAAAAGGCCAGAAAATTGAAAGCATATTGGAAAGGAACTCCAAACACATCTGGTAGAAAAGCAGCTCAGTTATCTCAGTGCATCTATTATTTGGTGCGAAAATTTAAAGCTAATGCTGAGTTGATAACATACAAAGTCCAAAAAGTTCCAAACAGGAATCCCAAGAATAGGATACAGAAATTAAAACCAAATTTCATATAAAAATACTCAAGTTGTATAATTGACGAAGAAACGTATGTGCTGGCAGAATTTTCGCTGTTTCTATGTCAGAACTTTTTATTGTTAATGCTCGAGACAATGTTAGGACCCAAAAGTAGAAAAAAATTCTTAGAAAATTTCTGGTATAACAAGCTTTTTGCAGTTTCGGCAAAACAGGAAAGTCATTTGATACATTCGGATCTATAAATACCAAAATATGCATAAAGGAATATTTGCAAAAAAGACTTCTTCCATTCGTAAGAGAGCACAACGTGTCCACATATTTTTGGACCCATTTGGTATCATGCCACTATGGTAAGAAAGCTCTAGAGTGGTATCAAAACAATAACATAGTTTTTGTACCAAAAAAGGTAAATTTTCAAAATTGTCCATAGCTTAAACCAGTGGAGAGATATTGAGCTCTTGTGAAAAGTGAATTGAAGAGCACAAAAAAGGTGTCCCAAAATACCGAAGAGGATGTGCACACTGTTCCAAAAAAGTGACTGAAGCAACTATCAAATCTCTAACGGAAGGGTTACCAAAAATGGTCCACAAGTTCATAAGTAGTGGTTAGAACTATAAAAGTTATATTTTTCTGTGATCTGTAATAAATTATCAATTAAATTAAAAGAGAATGAAGACTCTAAGATCAACCATTTTCAAGTTATTGAATATTATATATGTTAAGATTTTTTCGAACGCACTCCTTATACACCCAAAAAGTATTTTCTGACGGAGGCCCCTTATAACGACAGGGTGACCTTTTCAATGAAAAAAGTAATTTTTTTTTAACACGTTTTATATGGACTGGAATTTGGACATTTTCATGTAAAAAGGTGGGATTTTTTTTAATTCTCATATCTTAGGACAAGTTACATACTATACTAACATTTCAAGTAAAAATTTATTTCGACCCGAATATCTCTTAAACTAAAAGAGATTACATACACATGTAAGCGTATTTTTTGTAGAGATTTACAAGGATTATCTATATATACAATTTCCTTTCTGTCATATCATAATTGAATTTTTGGCGTTTTTTCAAAAAAATTCCATAACCGAGATGGCCAAATTTGGAGGGCCACACACTTTCCTACTGACCTATTAGGGGCCTGTACTCCTCCAAATCAACATAGAAACACCTCAGCTCTGGCCATGTGAAATTTTATTGAGATACCTTTAACGGTTCTTTAGTTATTGAATTATTTCCAAAAAAAAGCATTTTGGAACCACTGTGTGCGTGCAAAAGTTATATTGGTTTGAACTTAAAAAAAAAAAAATCTTAAAAATAGAGCTTTGGTATTATCAAAATCAAAACAAAGCGATTTAATAGAACTTCTAAGATGCTATCAGCACTTGTCAAAACTATTACAAAATCTCCAAAATTTATCGAAATACACTGAAAAGAAAAATTTTTAACTTTAAGTTTTGCCCAATTTCGTAAATAGCAAAAAACAATATTATTAAAAATTTCCCAAAATTATGAGTAATAATAGACATATCTTGAGATCGTTTGCTGAAAAAGTTAAGTGAATATCGATTTTAGTTTGGAAAATATAGTTCTTTAAACATTACTATTCATAATAAAATTCTAGCAAAAAGCGCGATTTTTAGCAAAAATTTTAATTTGTTTCTTATTCGATAATAAATTTTACATCGAGAATTGATTTTACTATTTCAAAATTTGAAATATAATGCAAAATATGTGATGTTGATTTTTGAGGTCAAGAAAATGTTTTTTGGTCCATATAATTATAAGATCTTACAATATTTTGACGCAGTCTTAATTTTAGTATTAAGCAAATAAAATGCCTTCATTTGACATCAATATTAACATCACTTATACTTCGCGATAGTTGCCAGCAAGCGAAATAATAAATATAAATGACATTTTTTTTAATTTTGTTTTCATAATGTAAATTTTAACCATTAAGATGATTCTTTAGAGATATTTTTCGATGGTCCAAAGTCATATCTTATCTTGAAAAAAATTCGAAAAATGTTCAAATTACATAAACATATTTTAACGACATTTTGGCTTGGGCAATTTTTATAAAAGCGCTGTTGAAAAATAATTAACAAAAGATATAAATTTTATAAGTATTTAGTTCAATTATATGAAAGTTTGTGATGATGCTATCCCATGCCTAGTTTCCCGACTTCAACGAGATATACATCAAACTGTAAGTAATTTTCTTTAAAATTCAGTTTTATGAATTTAATTTCACTTATCAAAAAAAAAAAAAAAATCGTAAATTTTTGTTTTCTTTTGTTTTAACACCGCATAACTTTTTACCATATGGTAATACGGTTACTAATAAAAGAAAAAGCCCTCGAAAGTTTTAATTTAGTTTTTTTTTTTTTTTTTTATATTTATTAGTTTTAAATTCCTGTAGTCACGTGAGATTTTACGAGAATGACCTAAAATTTAGGATTTCTTAGTTATTTTATAAGATCTACTAAAATCCGTCAACACTTTTCCACCTTTTAAAACAAACTTTGAAATACAAGACACTACTTACAAGTAGGTTTTGCAGAGTTTCGTATTTTTTTTTTTTGAAATTCCTCAAATATAACCGACATTATTCTGTATTATATAACCGCGGATTATCTGATGTTTAAAGTTCGATCAATTTTAAAAAAACATTGCGACTCTAACGGAATTTAAAATTTTTTTTGAACATTAAAAACTTGTCGAATAGTAAATTTTCAACTAATAAGGAACCTTTTGAATTTCGACCTGTACTTTGCGCACAAATTTACAAAAGCTAGGCAGGTGGACCGACGGACATTGTTGAATTTATTCAGATAGTGAATCTGAGTCGAATGCCATAAGATGGGTGTCCAATAATTTTTTTTGTGAGTTACAAATATCAGTACACCTAAGGTAATATCTTTCAATTCTTTTTTACAACTGCCAAAAAAAAAAAAAAAATATGAAAATGCAATAGGCCGTAAACGCAATTTATAGTTTAACCCTATACCACTATATATGGTTGGGGTACGAGTATTATGTGCTTGTGCAGAAATTGTAATGCAGAGAAAAAATTTTCGGACCCCCAACTTAAAGTACATATATCAATCAACTCAGAATCACTTTCTGAGTCGATTTTACGATGTCCGTCCGTCTGGTCTTCTGGCTGGATGAAAGCTTGTGCGTAAAATACAGGTTGTAATTTTGAAGTTTATTTGAAGAAATTTGGTGCGTATGATTTTTTTATACGAGGACGATGCTTATTGATTTTAGTTATGATCGGCCCATTATTTCACCTAGCCCATATACAAATGGGTATAATAATATAGAGTAAATCATTTTTGTCATATCCTATTATGTATCCTAATGTACACTAACTCAGAGAGAACAAGCAAAGAAAAAATATGCTTCTAGTGATTATAAACTAAGAGCAACATACTATAATTGAAATATATGATTACAGGTAACAATAAGTATATTTGTACGTAATCATTATTGTGATTCCATTTTATAATTTATAATTTTATCATGTTTTTATCATTTAATAATCCCATGTTATTATATATATAAATTAATTTCATCATATAATTCCATTTTATCACATATATAATCTCATTTTATCATATATATAATCCCATTTTATCATATATATAATCCCATGTTTTCATATTTATATTCATTTGTACCACGATATGTGGTAAATTCATCATAATGAATAAAAACAAAAATTGTCAATTTATACATGTTCATATCTAAACTAAATGATAATTAATATACTAACAAACTACTGGACTGATACACAAAAATGTGTATTCAAAAGTTATTAAAAGCAAATAAAAATATTAGCTTAATGGTTGTAGAATTAACTGAATATTTAAATACGTATTATAATTCAGTCAACCATATTAAAATTTTGATTATGGGTAATCATTAAATTATCAAACAGAATAATAAACGTTGCTATCATGAACACGGTATTATTAAAATCAATGAAAAACGGCTATACAAACATTGAATAGTAGTAGTGATCATGCTGTAATCATGTTTTTTCTCTGAGTGAATGATCGCATAAAAAAGTAATAAATCTGAATCTCCTGAAACAGTGGCAGTTAGAATTTAAATGTAAGTGATATTTGTAAAATAGGATTTAAACCTTTAGAAAAATTATATTGTAATCACCCTGTTATAAGGTATGAATTACAGGATGTCAAATTTGACTTCTTCAAAGAAATTAATATCGATTACGTTTTTCGTAAATATTTCCGTCGTAAAGAATTTTATATTTTAAAAATTATATCAGGGGGCGGAGATATGTGGATTTACATATAATTTTCTAATTTATATTTTTTGTATTTAATGTAATATATTTAATCAATGTTTTAGTTTTAAGGAATTTTAATTTGTTTGCTCTCCAAATCATATAAAAACAGATTTTGCTTTTCGCCCTGGCAGCTCATTTATATTTTTGTTTTTAGTTTTAAAAAGTTCACTAATTTTTTACTTTCACAAAATTCTAATGGCTTCAAATCATTAATTAGGGAGAAGAAAGGTGTCCAAATGTTGCACAGTGGGGTCAAACGCAAATTTTTTGGTAATAAATCTGTATCTCCAAAAATACTGCTCGGATTAAATTGAGATGTACGGAAGAGTTGAAGAGTGGGACTTATGCTTTCAGAAAAATCATATTGTAGTCACCCTGTGATAACACAAGATAAGATACAGGGTGTCAAATTTGGCTACCTCGAGTATGTAAAGGTTAAAAACAAATCGTAACTTCTACAAATGAAGTCCGATTTTAAAGATTTTTTATATTTCTGGAAAGTGCTTGGCAAGATAAAGAAAAAATAAGCCTAGTCATCTAAGTTATCTCTTACAGCTAAAAAGATATTTACGCTTGAATTTTGGATTTTTGATTTTTTCCCAGTACTATCTTTCGTTTTTCGGGAATAAGTCCGAAGGTATAGGAGGTATTAAATTATTTTGTAGTTTGTTATATATTTCAAAATGATATGCTGAAAGAGTTTGTGGATTATCTCAATTCGTCTAGACGTGAAAAATATTCAAAGTCAGCACTCTGAAATGAAATAGTATGAAAAATGGCTATTTTTTACAAAAATATAGTAAAACTTTTTCACTTTTTTCTCAAAGTTTCGTTTAAGAAAAAAAATTTTCCTTTTTATACTTCAAAAGATAAGGCTTCATAAATATTAAAAAAGAAATTTTGAATTGATTTATGTTTGCACCCTACATCAGGCATTGGTAGAATATGGTGAATTTTGGAAAAAAAGTAAAATATGTATCGATTAATAAAAAAATGTCACGCGAGCTTTTTTAAATTTATTGACGATATTTTATCAAAAAATAGTTTTAGAACGATTTGACACTAAACTGCTTCCCGCCCGGCCATAAACGAATGCAGGAGAACAGATTTCATGAAAAAAGTCAATTTTTTAAATGACTTTTAATTGCATAAAAAAACATATTAGCATAATATTTTCGACATTATTTCTCATGCATTGTATAAAATATATCGATCTTTCACTCCTGCAAAAATCATTTAAAAAGTTTTACAAATTATTTTTTTTTTTAATTTTTATAACAAATTACAGAATATTTTTAAAAAATGTTTACCTCATATACCTCCGGACTTATTCCCGAAAAACGAATGATGGTCGAGTCAAAAAGTTAAAAATCCAAAATTCAAGCGTAAATATCTTTTTAAGTGTAAGAGATAACCTAGGTGAGTAAGCTTATTTTTTCTTTATCTTGCCAAGCACTTTCCCGAATATCTCTTAAACTAAAGGAGACAATCTACACATGTAAGCGTATCTTTTGAAGACATTTACAAGGACTATCTATATATAAAATTTCTTTTCTGTCATATCATAAATTAATTTTTGGCAATTTTTCAAAAAAATTACATACCCGAGATGGCCTAACATACCCCTAACCCGCTAGGGGCCTGTGCTCCTCCAAATCAACTCGAAAACACCTCAGCTTTAACCATGTGAAATTTTATTGATATACCTCTAACGGTTCTTTAGTTACTGAATTATTTCCAAAAAAAAGGGTTTTGGAACCACTGTGGGAAGATAGTTTAATAAAGGATTTCGACAAATTAAGTAAATAACAAAGTCTATGAATCAAAAAACCACCTTATGATTGTGACTAAATTTGTTAAATACACTAAAATTTAATACATTATTATTTTTTTTACGTTGGCAACATTGGTCTGTTTTTAAGCAACTTCCATGTAATGCAGACAGTCTGTTGTTGTCATTGAAAAGTAGTTACAACCTTAACTAAATGACATTACCGAGTTTGTGCTGGGTCTTTTTGTTTAATTTTAAAAAGTGACTTCTTATGGAAGAAAATTTTTTGGCTTAAAGGAAAAAAAAAATTAAAGAATTAATGTTCAAAGCTTAAGAGTAATCCATGTCAAAGTGGATAAACAAAATGATATGTTTTACCAACAAAAACAAAACATTTTAATTATATATTATTGTACTATACTCAAAGTAATCCTCTTAGTAATAACATAAACTTAATGTTTCCTTGCCAAAAAGCAAATCTGTTACCAATTTAGTTATAGTATACCCTATTTTTAATGACATTTTAAAAAGAAAAAAAAAAAAAAAAAAAAACAAAAAAACATTAAAGTTTAATTTACAAATTGCAACCAACAAAAAACAGCTAGAACTATACCATATTAACATTTTTTTAATGTTACAAATTGAGTTTAATTTTCAAGTCGATTGTATCCTTGTAATCCTTTTAAAAGGAGAGTATTCAAGCTATAGATAAGTGTAGGTACAAACGTATTGAATAAAAAGCAAATATCCAAAATGAACAATACAACATTTCTACTCATTTATAATTAAACACAATGGTTTTCAATTTAATATTAATCTGTGATAATCAAGCCCAAAATGCAGTTTTATACTTTTGAACACATAGAGAAACACCTTATTGTTTAATACAAACAAACACACTTGAATACCCTCATTGACACTGAAAGAGAGAGAGAGATAAAAGTACTTCAGTAAGCATAAACAAAAGGAAGGAAATAATGTAATTGTTGGGAAAAAAGTTTGGATTTTTTTTTTTTGTTTTTTCTCATTTATTTTGAAACACATCTGGTAGAATTGAAACAAGAGAATGATATTACAATGTTTAAAACATACACATACATATATAATTCTATAGAGGAAAATTTGGCATCATACTTAATTACTAAGCACAGTGGTATTAATTGTAATAAATACACAAAATTATTATCATAAATTTATAGATTTAACAAATTTCTTGATAAAAATTTAAATAAATCAACGGCTTTGAAGTCCTTTTATAATTGATGATTATTGTCATAATCTTAAAATTTTCTTATTTCCATTATTTTAAATAAACCCACCGTATATTAATACTTTTGCATGTAGATTTTAATTTTAATGTAGATGTTTTAATGTTTACTTGCATTTGTAAACACATATACATATAAATACCAGGACCTACATACATATAAAATGTGTGACAACAATAACAACAACTGCAAAAATACAACAGCAAAGAGAAAAACTTCATTATGGATATTAATAAAGTCAAGTGTAGTTGAGTGTAAATAAATGTTTATAGGTCATTGCATACCACTTAACCCTTGAATCTCTACTGTTATTGATACAGAACATTTTGATTTACACTGTGCTATAAAATTACAGTTTTTATTTTCACTTGAAAAAATTATTTAATGTGTCTGCAGATCTTTTTGATTAATATCATAAAGCAATTCACGAAAATTTCGAAACACCCTCTAAATTTTGAAAACAATCTAGAAGATAGTTGTTGCACTTAAGATCTCGCAGCTCCCTTAATTTTAAGTCAATTTCAGATTTTCTAATCGATTTTGAAAGAGGAAAATGTAAAAGTATATTCGCGTAATTTGTAAGTGAGATATCTTCACTAATTTGTGAATAAAATCAAAATTTATCCAGAGATTTGAATATTTATTGCAACATTGTTAATTTTACAAGTAGCAATTTATAGCGAGTATCCGAATTTACTGAGAAATGATTTATTTAATATTTTTTAATTAATTAATTTTTCCATTCCATTTTCAAAATATTTGAATTTTTTTTAAGACTAAAAATATTTGTACATAGAGTTTGAAATGTTGTTTTGTTTGGAATAAAAAAAAATATAAATTTTTAAAAGCTCAAAAATTTATAAAAATTTTCTAAACTTTATAAAAAATCCTCATATTTTTTATGACCAAATATTTTATAATGAAAAATCTAAGGAAAATTAAAGTAAATAACCACATAAAATCTAATAAAATTTACATAAGATTTTACATTTGTAAAAATTTTGAAAACTATAACTCGATAAAATAACAACAAAAATGTCTTTAAAAATTATGGTTTTTTATTTCCTTCAAATGTTGAAAACCACAAACCACAAAAAACCAAAAAAAAAAAAAAAAAAATTATATATATATCAATCAATTAGCTATTTACATGATGTAAATAATATAAAGAATTTAATAAATTTAGTATTAACGTAAAAAATTACACTATGCAACAGTATTTTGGGGGAGGAATCATTCCGATTGCAATTGATAGCTCTTAAAAGGATTTTTCGCTGGTAAGCAAAATTTTTGTTTTATGACCACTTAAACCTTGTTATTTTTGCACCATGAAAGTCGGTTAGAACTTGTGTTTAATGGGTTAAAATGATCTACAGATATTATCTTTTTCAAATTTTACTTGGGGTCTCCAAAGATAAAAAATTCATCCGACTTATCATATGTTGATAAAAAAGAAAATTATGAAATTTTCCTACATTTCGTATATAAACTCCTTAAACTAGGCAATGAAATATAACATAAAATTAAAAGTTTTGTACAAATCGTAAATAAAATTAATAATAATTTCATCATCAACTTTGGACTTTTGGTGACCCCTAGTGAAAATCGAAGTAGAAAAATTCTGTAGAGTATTTTAACACATTAAACTCAAGTTTTAATGGACTTTTGTTTAATTTTGTTTAAACGGACTAGAAATGACCCCATTAATCAGAGATAGATGAATAGAAGGTTCTAATGAAATATTGCCATTTAAATGTTCTAAACATTTATGTTTAAATATTTTAGCTTTGAACTATATTTATATTATTTTTTCTATTTATCTGAAACTACTTTGGTGCAAAAATAGAGAAGTTTAAGTGGCTATAAAATAAAAATTTTGCCTACCAGCGAAAAATCCTTTGGAGGGCTTATTACACATATCAAGAGCTATCAATTGCAATCGGAATGATTCTGCCCCCACGCGATGGTCATCAATTTGTTGCATAGTGTTATCAAAATACTATTTCATAAGGAAAATTTTAAATTTTTTAAGAAAAATTTATTGTTATCATGAGGTAAACAACATAAAAAATGAAATAAATTTTGAAAATAACATCAACAATTGTCAAGTTAATATTTCTTATGGTAAATTTTTAAAGAAAAAATAATTGTTGACATAATGTAAACAATGTTCTAAATGGTAAAATTTAAGTTTATAGTGGTTAATTTAAAAAAAAAAGTGTAGTTTCTATGCAAAATTTGAAATTTTTTAGGATAACGAGTTGTAAACTATATTAAAATGGGCCAATTTACAGTTTACAAAGGTAAATTTTAAAATTTTGAAAGAAAAAATAATTCTTTACATCATGTAAAACATTAAGTATTTTTTTTTTTCGAATACGCCAAAAATTTTCATATTAATTTTTTTAAGAAAAAACAACTTTTTACATGATGTAAATAATGTAAACATTTGGGTAAATTATGTAACTAAGTAAAAAAATTATGGTATAATTTTTAAAGATAAATAAATAGTTTAAATGAAGTAATCAAGGTAAACTATTATGTAAATAATAGTCAAATTACAGTTTTTTAAAGGTATTTTTTTAATAATGAAATTCTAAAAAACTGTTGTCGTTATTTATATCATGTCAAATATGTTTTTAGAAGCAAATTAAAAAAGTAAAGTTTTTCTGGCAAATTTTAAAATTTTTTGAAGAACACAAATTTTTTGAGATGATGTAAATAATGTAAAAATTAAGTAAATTATATTAAAAATGGCCAATTTAAAGTTTACAATGGTACATTTTTAAAGGGAAATCAAAGTTTACATAATGTAAACAATGTAAATAATTTTAATTTAAAAAGTATTTTTTTTTTTTGCAAATTTAAACTTTTTTTGAAGAATAACGAATTTTTGATATGATGCAATTAATGTAAAAATTAAGTAAATAATATTAAAAATGGCCAATTTACAGTTTACAAAATTAAATTTTAAATAAAAAAAATAAAAAATATACATGATGTAAACAATGTAAAAAATTACGTAAATAATGTCAAAATTTTAAAATTATAGTTAAATTTAAAAATTTTTAAGAAAAATACATTTTTTAACTAAGGTAAACCATGTAAACGATTAGTTAAAACGATAAAACGAGATGATGTAAATAATGTAAAAATTAAGTAAATAATATTTAAAATGACCAATTTACAGTTTACAAAATTAAATTTTAAATAAAAAAAAAAAAAAAAAAAAATCAAAAGTTTACATGATGTAAACAATGTAAAAAATTACGTAAATAATGTCAAAATTTTAAAATTATAGTTGAATTTAAAATTTTTAAAGAAAAATAAATTTTTTAAATAAAGTAAACTATGTAAACGATTAGTTAAAACGATTGTAAATTATGTATCCAATAAACTTTGTCATTTTTCTGTTGGACATTATAACAGTTTGCATGAGAACGCGCTAAAATATCATATGGTATTATTTGGTTTGGCTTATATTTCTATGTAAAAATTTTTAATTACAATAAAAATAATAATAATATACATATTTCTGAAAAGTGCTTTTTAAATATATTTCTTATGATATACAATTTTCATATTATTCCTTGGGCAAATATTTAAAAAAGAATCCAAAATATCTGAAAAAGTGCGACTTTTATTTTGATATAGCATGCGAAAGGATAATTCCAGGAGGAAAATTTTTAGAAACGATATCTTAAAATGAGGTCAATTTGTATTTGAGTTAGGAACATCAATTCCATTTATTTTGGGTTTTCCCTTATGCATATATATATATATATATAATTTTATTTCAAATCGATTCCTATAAAATAAATTTTAATTATTTCATAAGTTTATCTATACTAGGGGTACCCCACTATGGGACCTTTCTGACTTTGTTATTGAACAGATTTTTGCGTAACACATGTGTGGCGTACTTGGAGTTATATCTAAGGAAAACTCTGAGCTACAAATACTAAAATAATTACTGGGACTCAAATTTTGATGTAGGGACAGTTGGAAGTAGTTCAATATATATTTTTATACCCTACACCACCATAGGTGGGGAGGGTATTATGCGTTTGTGCTGATGTTTGTAACACCCAAAAATATTGGTCTAAGACCCACCTTAATTTATACCAATCGGCTTAGAATCACTTTCTGAGTCGATTTAACGATGTCCGTCCGTCCGTTTGACCGTCTTTCCGTCCATGTAAACATTGTAATCAAACTACAGGTCGCAATTTTGAATCAAAATTAATTAAATTTGGTACACAGGTTTTTATAGTCCAGGGACGAAACCTATTGAAATTGGTTATGATCGGTCCATTATTTCACCTAGACCGAATACAAATGTCCTCCCGGAAAAGGGTTTAACGATCATAAATCCCTTAAATATAGCAATATTTTAATGAAATTTGGCACATGTAAGTTTCATATAAGTCTAAATAAGTGTGCCGATTTTTAAAAAGATCGGTCCATAATTAATCCCTCTTCCGAAAATCACTCTAAAGGTCATAAATCCCATTAAAATGTTAGTATCAAGTTAATATTCGACACAAATAAGTTTTATATACACATAAATGATAGTGCCGAATTTTACAAAGATCGGTCCATAATTTACTATAGCTCACATATAAGGCCCTCTTTCACATGTGACTCCAAGTCTAATAAAAAACCTCTCCCCGAATTATAATGTACACAATGATGTAGGGTATCATATGGTCGGGCTTGACCTACTATATCTTTATACCCTTCACCAAAGGTGTAAAGGGTATATAAAAGTTTGTCATTCCGTTTGTAATTCTCACAATTTTCGTCGGAGAGCAAAAAAGTTTACATTTTCGGGATCCTTGTAAGAAATGATGACGATAGGACCATGTCCGTCCGTCCGTCCGTCCGTCCGTGTGTCGGTTGAAATGGCGTTTATGAAGCCCACCGATAACTGACATATATAATATATATATCAAACGATCGGAAATGCTTTCGAGAATTTTGCTATTGGAATTCAGCAAGATCGGTTCATACAATGCGGAGATATGTCAAAAAAAAACCGGTTTTTAGAACCGGTTTTCCAGTTTCTGAAGCCTCTGTATATACTAGGGACTTCGTTTTTACAAAGAAGTCTCTGACATTTTTTTCTAAATTTTTGTTCTGAAAAAACGAAATAAATCGGTTCAATAATAACTGAGATATCGGACAAAACGCATTTTTTATTTTTTGAAGCCCTGGTTTAAGCTATAGATTTTTATTTTTATACAGATCGGTCACAAATATTTTTATAAAATTTCGGTTTTTTGAATCAGCAGGATCGGTTTTTAAATGGCGGAGATATGCTTTAAAAACCGGTTTTTGGAACCGGTTTTTCAGTTTCTGAAAAACCGGTTCCTCTGTATATACCAGGGACTTCGAATTTTTAAAGGGGGCTCGGAAATTATTTTCTGAATTTTTGTTCTGAAAAAATGAATCGGTTCAGTAATAACTGAGATATCGGGGAAAACGAATTTTTTATTTTTGAAGCCCTTGTTCAAGCTACAGATTTTTATTTTTATATAGATCAGTCATAAATGTTTTTATAAAATTTCGTTTTTTTTTTAATAAACCAAATTCGTTCATAATCAACAGAGTTATGGCCCAAAAACAAATCTGTTAAGAATATAAATACACACATAAACATGTATATTAAGCATTGTAATGACTATTAGTGACGTTTTTTGTTTTTTGTATAAACAAGTAGTTTAGTTAGAAACAGCAGTCATATAATGAATAACAGTGTTGTTGTTGTTCTTTGTATATGCAGTCTATACAAAAATAAATAGATATGGAGTTGTTGTTGTTTATTTTTTAAAACTAAAACATATCTGTTAAGAATATACATAAATACATACACAAACATGTATATTAAGCATTGTAATGACTATTAGTGACGTTTTTGCCTATAAGACAAGTAGTTTAGTTAGCAACAGGAGTAATATAATGAATAACAGTGTTGTTGTTGTTCTTTGTATATGCAGTCAGTTTGTATATACACACATAAAAAAATAAATAAATATGGAATTGTTGTTGTTTATTTTTTAAAAGCAAAGCCTACTATGATTTTTTTCATATTCAAATTTTCGTAGTTTGAAAAAATGTAGATTTATAAATGTGAAAATATGAAAGCATACGTTAAGGCGAAAATTTTATTATTTGTCGGTAATATGGTAATATGATGTCGATAAGATAGTAAGATGGTAATATGGTGAAGGGTATCAAAGATTCGGCACAGCCGAATCTTTTTTCAATTTCATTTTCTCTCGTTTTTAATTAATAAAATTTAAGTGAAATATAGTCTGTATATATGTAAATACACTATTCATGTTGAAATTCATTATTTTTTCTGTTTTATAATTTTCAAATGACATCAAATAATCTTTTGATACTCTCAAGGGTTAATTTCATAGCAAATCTCTAACGCACACAAATAAACTCAAAATGTTGCACAAGTGTATCGTAATCATAAATCGTAGGGAGGGGATTTTAGATAAAAAAAAATATTTTTATTGAAAAAAAAAAAAAAAAAAAATTTTGTTGCTGCTGTTCAAACAAATCTTGTTGTAAATGATTTGTTGTTAATACATATGTTGATGACGAAGATGGTGATAATGATTTTGTTATTATTGTTATTGTTATTGTTATTTGATAACACAATGAGACTTTTGCATTTTAAGATTGCAACATATGTTATAAAGGCTTGAAGGACATGTTATTACAATGATTGTATATAAAACAACTTAAGGGTGTCCCAAGGTAAAGAAAAATGTTGATGATTGCAATAATAAATATTTGTTTTCGAATTTTTTTTTATATAAAACTATTTTCTTTTAAAAAGACATAAATATGTATATATTTTCTTTTGTCGTTAGGGAACACTCTATATTTTTATTTTTATGATAACTTAATGTTAAATCATCAATAGTTTTAAATGACTTTCATTCACTTTGTAGATTAAGTAGAAAAGTTTTCAATGTAAATTTCTAAGCAAATAAACTTGAAAATTATTGATATAGTTTTAATTTTTTGTTGATAATAATTTGTATGTAGAGACAATTTTTATGATGATAAATATTTTTAAAAAATATATGATGAATTTGAGATTGAGTATTAAGAGTTTATTTGTTATTAAGTAATAACCCAACAAACCAAATGATATCGTAATGATATCATAACGATATCATTTGGGCGATGAAGAAGCCCGAGAATGATATCATTTATAATTCTAAAATGATATAGGTTGCTTTCTAAAAGGTACACTCGAAAATGATATCATAATTTTTGAAAATAACGATATTAGTAATGATATCGTTAAATTTAAGCAGCGCGATAACTTAGTAATATATTCAAGATTATATACATACATATGCACCATAATTGGCTGACTTATTAATATTATAAATAATTTAAAATTAAAACGAGATAACAATAATAATAAACTAAAGTCCATTCTGATCCAAATTTATATTGAAATCCAAGCTGATATTGATTCCATTGTCTTGTCCTCTTTTATTTTTTGCGATTTCACTAAAATTTGCTGTAAAATATAATATTCATATAAGACATAACATAAAATATAGTTTTTCCACAAAAGTTTTCAATTTATTTTTATTTTCCTAAAAATATTTGAAGTTTTTTCCTAAGGAAAAAATTATTTCGATATTTTATCATATAATTTTAAAATTATGATATCATTAATGATACTGTATCGTTTCTTGGTTTGTTGGGAATTGTATTCTAACGTAGTTAGAAGAAAATTTTTGTTTAAAAAAATTTTTAAACATTTGATAAATCAATTAAGGAATAAAATTGAAGATACTCTTAAATACATTAATACTCGAATCGTTATCTTTCTTATATATGATATTGAAAATAAATAAAAAAAAAAAAAATAATAATTTTGATATATTTTTTGAGCACTTTAAAAATATAATTCTAAAAATTTTACTATTTTCATGAAATATAGTCTCCTGTCTAAATTTTTCAGCAGGCAGAAATCACTTTAATGTCAAATCAATCCATATATATGTGGTTTATAAAAATATTTTTTAGATTTAGAAAATATCGTATGATTTTTCTTCTCTAGCCCGATGAACTTAAAATTTTGTTAATAATTTCACCATTTTTAAGCAATGCTGGATACAGAGTGCAGCCCTCAATCAAATAAAAATTTATTAGCTATACATTCTTGAAGTCTGGTCTTTTAGAATATATAAAGAAAATATTTTTTTATTAAATAAATTTTGAGAAAAAAGTGAAAAAATAATTTTGTAAACAAATTTTCATAATCTTGTCTTTGATAAATTTTCACTAGTAGATAATTCAAAATAATTTTCAACACATTATTTTGGAATAAATTGGGGATCTTAAGATATTTTAAAAATATTTTGTATTTTCTATTACGGAAATAATTTGAGAAAAACCAAAAAAGCTCAGGCAAAAAATCGTAAATTTGTAATTCAAGCTTAAATATTATTTTAAATCATAGGAGATCTCTGCGAGAAATTTGTGGCAATGGACATTTCACTCAGTATGGGTTGAGTACCAGTTGACACCTAACTCATCACCACAGTTCCAGTTGTGAACTAGTTGACACCACCACACTCACTAAATATCAATTGAGAGTCAATCACAATCTGTGGCTGAGTGGTCAGAGTTGAAGTCTATAAAACGTATGATACGCCAAAAGAACGTGTGTTCCATACGGAGTGGCGCCATCGACATTAACGAAAAATTTTAAAATAAACGAGAGAGAAACTATAGACCATATGATACCTTACACCATTGTGTATGAGTTTAAAATTAGACCTGTGGCCAATTGTAGATCAACACTTTTACTAAATGTAAAATAAATTATACAAATACAGAACAATCCATTGATACCAACATTTATACGATTTTATGTCCTTTAGGGCGATTCCCGGAAGTGAGTTTATATGGGAGCTATGGTAAATTATGGATCGATTCTAATGAATTTTGGCAGTGTTGTTTCTACTTATATAAAAATTATTATTAACTTCATACTATCATTCGTATGGTATTTATGCACGTTAAAGTGATTTCCGGAAGAGGGGATTATATGGGAGTTATGGCCAATTATACGGTTATACAAAACTGCTCTTTGTACCGAGTTTCATTGAAATATTGCTATATTTAAGACATTTATGATCGTTAAACCCCTATTCCGGGAGGACATTTGTATGGGGGGCTAAGTAAAATAATGGACCGATTAGAACCAATTTCAAAAAGGCTTCGTCTTTGTGTCAAAATAATTATTTGTGCCAAATTTCATCAAGATATCTTTAAAATTGCAACCTGTACTTTGTTCACAGGGTTTACATGGACAGACTGCCAGCCATCCAGACGGACGGACAACGTTAAGTCGACTCAGAAAGTGATTCTGAGTCGAACGATTTATTTTTTCTGTGCGTTACAAACATTGGCACAAACGCATAATACCCCAACCACCTATGGTGGTGTAGGGTATAAAAAGTGCTTAAAAAGTAAATTTTTTTCTTCAAATTTTTATTATATTAATCGACTCTGAACTTATCCTCTTGGACCAGTCCCGAGTCCTGTCCCAAGGGTCTAATTAGCCACCTCTAATGGCAGCCTCATAAAAAAGTGACAGGTTCCTCCGATATAAAGTTCCGGAACTGGAACCGGTCACTAGAACCTGCCACGTGATTTGTTTCGAACCGGTTGTCTTTCCTCTAGGGATGTTACAGGTTATTATATTATCTCTTTACAAAGGTTCTGAAATCTTTGAAATTGGATTTGATTTGAAGAAGTAGCGATATTTTGTAAAACTTTTTTTCATATTGTGGTGGTAAATTTTGACACACTGTAGCTTATCTCATGTTACTACAGGGTAATTACAAATTAATTTTTCTAAGAGTCTAAAATCTTCTCTATAACTCTTCTATACATTTTAAAACGATACGATCAGTATTTTAGGAGATAAAAATTTATTAATAAAATGTTTGCGATCAGCAAAACTGTGTCTATTAATTATACCCTAACCACCTATGGTGGTGTAGGGTATATTATGCGTTTGTATTGATGTTTGTAACACATAGAAAAAAATATCCAACACCCACCTTAAAATATACCAATCGACTCAGTATTACTTTTTGAATCGATCTAACGATGTCCGTCCGTCGGTCCATCGGGCTGGCTGTCCATTGAAAACTTGTGCACAGAATACAGGCCGCAATTTGAAAGATAATTCAATAAAATTTGGCACGTGGGACTTTTATGGTTATGATCGGTCCATTATTTTACCTAGTCTCCATACAAATGTCTCCCCAGAATACAGTTTCAACACTCAAAAATGTCTTAAAAATAAGAATATTTCAATGAAATTCGACGCAAATAAGTTTTGTAAAGGTATCAATCTTTGTACCAAATTTTATAAAGATCGGTCAATAATTTACCATAGCTCCCATATAAGGCCCACTACGGAAATCGCCCAAAAGTGCATGAAATCATACAAATGTAAGTATGAAAGTAATATTATGTATTCGTATATTTTACACTTAGTAAAAGTATCGGTTCACAATTGGCTATAAGTATAAGCCCCCTTTCCGAGTTTTATACAGAACATATACAATGATGTAGGGTATCATATGATCGGTCTTTTTCTAACTTTAAATTTATTTAACTGTAATTAAAATTTCTATAAATAATAATTTTTCAAAAATACACAATATTATTACCAAAAAGTACTTTACCATTGTATTTGTTAAAAAATATTCCATTTATTTATTTTTTTTTTAAATTCTTAAACAATCGACCAATTGGCATTTAGGACATTCACCAAATAAAGCAAATATTTATTTTATAAAAAAAAAAAATCTGATAGAATTTGAGTTCTTCATTATTTATAAAAAAAAAAATTAAAAACAAACAAATTTGTATTTAACAACAACAAATATTTGATTTTTATTACAAAAAACAAAAAAATCTTAAATTGAATTTGATTTAATTTATTAACTATTAATAAATTCAATTGTTAAAGGCAAAGTATATACAAGTAGTCCGACTCTTTGGCAGAAGTACCTAACTCTAAGAGTGTGTTAGTGAAAAAGTACCTAACTCTATGTATGTGTTAGTAACAAAAAATTAAATGTGTTGGTGCTTTTTTATATTCTTAAAACAAACAGAGTTATATAAAAATGTTTTAAATTTAAAATTGTTTAAATTTTCAATACTAAAAATAGAAACTCTGTTATACCAAATAATTTTTGAAACAAAGCAAAAGAAAATGTCAAAAATTAATAAAAATAAAATTTTTCGGTTTGTCCAAAATGGACCTGGTTTAAAAATAAATAACAACCTATAGTGTTCAAAAAAATTGTAAAGTTATTTCAGTAAGTGTAATAGTGCGTAAAAATGCTTTAAAATTCGAAAAATTTGCATTTAAAAATTCTGTGTTTTTGTTTTTGTTTTCAGTTCTCTCAATTCACACGGCACCCGTATATGTGAGAGAGCCATTTGAAAAATAGAGAGTCGGACTACTTTGTATACTTTGGTTAAAGGTAAATAAATGATTTTTGTAAAAATGATTTTTTTTTTAAATGTTTTTTTCAAACAAAATCAAATTGTTATTAATAATCAGTTGAGAATGTATGAAACCAATGATTAAATAAATAAATTTAAATTAAAAAAATAAAGGCGAGAAGAGGTAGATAAATTGTTTTTTTATGGAAAATGGAATATTATTTAACAATACAATGTTTAAATATGTATGTAGGTATGTGTATGTTGTTATGTACGAACACTTAATGTAAAATTAATTTTATTTTATAATGAAAAATCATTAAACTTTAAATAAAAATTAATAATAAAAAAAAAAAAAAAATAATAATAATTATCAGAAAGTAAATAAAATTATGTTAATAATTAAACCAAAAATTATATATTTAATTAAAATTGAAATTTGAATGTTGGTTAATAATATTTTATGTTGCTTATGAATTAATTTAAATGAAATGAAATGGTTTGATTATTTTGGAAAAATTATTATTTTTTCTTATAATATACAAGTTAGTTTATGTTTAAGTTTTTTACTTTTATTTTTTGGTGAAAGGCCGTTAATACCAATTAGTTTTTGTTACAAATATTTATAATTTTCAATTATTTTTAATAAAATAATTATTATTTCTTGTGGTAAAATTTTGTTTTTAAATTTAGAAAACAATTAAGCAAACATTTATAAAAATCTTACAATTAAAAAATGGTTTTTACAGGGATGTGTGCATATGTGTTTGTATTAAAGTTAAGAAGTGTATTAAAGTTAAAAAATTTTCATAAGAAATTAATTAGAAGAAATCATGTACATTATTTAAAAGATCAAATTCAGAACTTTGAGAAATATGTAACTATTTTGAGTTGAATTAAATTATAAACGTCTGTCGGGATATTTGTACGTATTTTGTTTAGAAAAAAATTTTGAAAATTTTCTTTTTTCGAAAATATTGAATGAATTGATAGGAGATATTCCATATACATATATTTTTATGTAGATTTTAATTTCCAATAACATATTCTTTAAGTAGAAAATATACGATAAGTTTTCTTTTTACAAGAAATTCTCGATCAATTTCCGTCACTTTTACTTTTGCCGAAAATTTGCTATAAATTCTCTTTTTAAGAAAATGTAAGATCTGTTTTATTTAAGTCAAAATGAAGTTTTCGATAAATTTTAATTTTATAGAAAATTTGCGATACATTTTCTTTTATAGAAAAATACGATAAATTTTCTTTTTATAAAAAATATACGATAAATTTAATTTTTAAAGAAAATATACGACAAATTTTCTTTTTAAAGGAAATTTACGATAATTTTTATTTTTGTAGGAAATTTACGATAAATTTTATTTTTATAGGAAATTTACGATAATTTTTTTTTTTATAGAAAATTTACGATAAATATTATTTTCAAAGAAAATATACGATAACTTTTATTTTTAAAGAAAATATACGATAAATTTCTTTTTATAGGAAATTTACGACAAATTTTCTTTTTATAGGAACTTTACAATAAATTTTCTTCGTATAGGAAATTTACGATAAATTTTCTTTTTATAGGAAATTTACGATAAATTCTCTTTTATAGGACATTTAAGATAAATTTTCTTTTTATGGAAAATTTACGATAAATTTTATTTTAAAGAAAATATACGACAAATTTTATTTTAAAGAAAATATACGACAAATTTTCTTTTTAAAGGAAATTTACGATAATTTTTATTTTTATAGAAAATTTATGATAAATTCTCTTTTTATAGAAAATTTACGATAAATATTATTTTTAAAGAAAATATACGATAAATTTTATTTTTAAAGAAAATATACGATAAATTTATTTTTATAGGAAATTTACGAAAATTTCCTTTTTTATAGGAAATTCACAATATAAATTTACGATAAATTTTATTTGTAAATAAAATGTACGATAAATTTTATTTTTAAAGAAAACATACGATAAATTTCTTTTTATAGAAATTTTACGACAAATTTTCTTTTTATTGGAACTTCACAATAAATTTTATTTTTATAGGAAATCTACGATAAATTCTCTTTTATAGGAAATTTATGATAAATTTCCTTTTATAGGGATTTTACGATAAATTTCCTTTTTGTAGGAAAGTTACCATTCTTTTTATAGGAAAACTCAATAAAATTTCTTTTCATTTTTTCGATAAAATTTATTTTTATTTTCTTTTTATATACATTTTACGACAAATTTTCTTTTTATAGGAAATTTACGATAAATTTTCTTTTTAAAGGAACTACGATAAATTTTATTTTTAAAAGGAATATACGATAAATTTTCCTTTTATAGGAAATTTTCAATAAAATTCCTTTTTAATGGAAATTTTCGATAAAATTCCTTTTTATAAATAATTTTCGATAAAATTTCTTTTTATACGAAATTTACGATAAATTTTCTTTTATAGAAAATTTATGATAAATTTTATTTTTATAGAAAATTTATGATAAATTTTATTTTTATAGAAAATTTACGATAAAATTTCTTTTATAGAATATTTACGATAAATTTTCTTTTTATAGAAAATTTATGATAAATCTTGTTTTTATAGAAAATTTATGATAAATTTTGTTTTTATAGAAAATTTACGATAAAATTTCTTTTATAGAATATTTACAATAGAATTTTTTTTATAGAATATTTACGATAGATGTTCTTTTTATAGAAAATTTACTATATATTTTCTTTTTGTAGAAAATTTACGATAAAATTTCTTTTTATAGAATATTTACGATAAATTTTCTTTTTATAGAAAATTTATGATAAATTTTCTTTTTATAGAAAATTTACTATAAATTTTCTTTTTAAAGGAACTACAATAAATTTTACTTTTAAAGAGAATATATGATAAATTTTTCTTTTATAGGAAATTTTCAATAAAATTCCTTTTTAATGGAAATTTTCGAAAAAATTCCTTTTTATTAATAATTTTCGATAAGTTTTTCTTTTTTTTTTTTTTTTAATAGGAAATTTACGATAAATTATCTTTTTATAGAAAATTTACGATATATTTTCTTTTTGTAGAGAATTTACGATAAAATTTCTTTTTATAGAATATTTACGATAGATTTTCTTTTTATAGAAAATTTACGATATATTTTCTTTTTGTAGAAAATTTACGATAAAATTTCTTTTTATGGAATATTTACGATAGATTTTCTTTTTATAGAATATTTACGACAAATTTTCTTTTTAAAGGAAATTTACGATAATTTTTATTTTTATAGGAAATTTATGATAAATTCTCTTTTTATAGAAAATTTACGATAAATATTATTTTTAAAGAAAATATACGATAAATTTTATTTTTAAAGAAACTATACGATAAATTTATTTTTATAGGAAATTTACGAAAATTTCCTTTTTTATAGGAAATTCACAATATAAATTTACGATAAATTTTATTTGTAAATAAAATGTACGATAAATTTTATTTTTAAAGAAAACATACGATAAAATTTCTTTTTATAGAATATTTACGATAAATTTTCTTTTTATAGAATATTTACGATAGATTTTCTTTTTATAGAAAATTTACGATATATTTTCTTTTTGTAGAAAATTTACGATAAAATTTCTTTTTATAGAATATTTACGATAGATTTTCTTTTTATAGAAAATTTACGATAAATTTTATTTTTAAAGGAACTACGATATATTTTATTTTTAAAGAGAATATACGATAAATTTTTCTTTTATAGGAAATTTTCAATAAAATTCCTTTTTAATGGAAATTTTTGATAAAATTCCTTTTTATTAATAATTTTAGATAACATATTTTTTATAGGAAATTTACGATAAATTATTTTTTTATAGAAAATTTACAATATGTTTTCTTTTTGTAGAAAATTTACGATAAATTTTCTTTTTATAGAATATTTACGATAAATTTTCATTTTATAGAAAATTGTCGATAGTTTTTTTTTTATAGGAAATTTTTCGCTAAAATTTTTTTATAGGAAATTTTCTATAATTTATTTTTTTATGAAATTTTCGAAAAGAATTTCTTTTTATTAGATATTTTCGATAAAATTTCTTTTTATAGGAAATTTTCAATAAGATTTCTTTTTTGATAAATTTTCTTTTTACAGCAAATTTTCGATAAAATTACTTTTTATAGCAAATTTTTGATAAAAAAATATTTTTATAGGAAATTTTCGATAAAAAAATATTTTTATAGGATATTTTCTTTCAGAAAAATTCTTCGATAAGCTTTCTTTTAAAGGAAATTTTCAACAAATTTTCTTTTTGTTAGAATTTGTTTTCAGTAATTTCTGTTCAATTTCCTTTTTATAAGAAATTTTTCAACATTTTTAATTTTTTTACAGAGTATTTTTTACTTTTACTTTTATAGACAAATTTCGATAAATTTTTATTAATTGGAGTCCAGTTTTTATTTTGATTTTATAAAGAAATATTTTTGTACCTAGACCTATATGAAGGTGGTCTATACTTTAACTTTTCAAAAAGTACCTTTTATTAAAAATCCCTTTTTTTTCAAAAAACCGTAGATTTTATAGAAAATACCGAATTTTATAATAAATATCCAACTTTAATTAATAAAAACAGATATTGTAGCTCTTAACTTTAACATTTAATGACAAACACACTGATACACTCACACATATACTTGCACACATAAATGTAACTGAGATTCTATGTATTTATGTTTGTGTATTGAATAAAAAAAAAAAAAGATTAAATAAATAGAAAATAATCCAAATGCATTTTATGAAAGTGTATATGATTGTATTGGTATGTGAGCAAGAGAAACATTTTTATATTTAAAATATGTATGTATGTGTAATATTAACACAAATACAAACACAATAATGTAGATGTAATTAAATGTATTTTTATTCTTATATTATCTGTCAGTTTGTGAGTATAACCAGAAATTATTTTTTTAAAAAGCATATGAAATCGATATAAAATTAAACAAAAAAAAGAATTGTGCTACAAGCTCATTGAGAGGGCGTGTACCTATTACAGCTGCGTTTCTTTTAATTAATTTCGTTTTGTAAAATATTACAAGGTACTTATGTTTGTGTTTAATTATTATTTTTTTCTTTTACGAAATAGTTGTTTTTTCATTGAAAAATAGTAGTTAATAAACATGTTAATTAATTAGGTTTGAATTTTTAATTATATATATTTTTTTATTTTCAAATGTGCACTTATTTGCTCGCTTTTTTTTTTTTTTGCTTAATTTACTGCCATTCACTTCAATTATCATTGAAAGCTTTTAATTTGCTACAAAGCCTAAAAACTTAATTTAAATAAAAACTCATTAAATTGTAAATCTTTTTAGTAAGCTTTTCATTCTACTTTTGTATTTTTGTAAATATTTAAATAAATTACATTGCATTAAATTAATAACGTGCTATTAACATGCTTTTTTTAAAGGTATTATTTTTTTAAATTTTATTAATTGTAGATTTAAGACTATGTACTATTACTCATAAAGCAAGTATGAATGCCTTAAATTATATATATTTTTATACAGTTTTAGAATTTTTAAATTATACGCATTATTAACAATACGAACATTTTACGATTTTTTTTATAAGCTAAGCTTCGCATAACAATAGGTTGACTATTTCAATGAATAAAGTCAATTTTGTGATTTCATTGAAGGCCTCTATTCGATAAAACTTTTTTTGATCTATGATCTACTGGCTTTTTATTAAAAAAAAATCAGATCAATATTGACATGCTTTAACTTGGTGACTCAACAATGCGAGAACCTTAAAAGACAAGGTCTTAGGTTCCATTACAGGCGCCATGAAAACTTGTACTATTTTTGCTCTAGGAACCATTCCACTGTGGTATGTTTCGGTGATATTTGTCAATTATGTTGATGGCATTTGAACAAAATATCTTTAGAAAATTTTCCGAAGCAAAAAAGCGAATTAAATGATTTTCGATTTAAAAGTAAAGATGAGAAATGGCTCGGTGGAAAGAGATTCAGCTCCAACGATGAAATTATTGACCAAACAAATGTCTATTTTAAGGATCTCGAAAAATCCTATTTTTTGAAAGGGATACAAAAACTGGAGAAACGTTGGACTAAGTGTATTGAGTTAAAAGGAGATTATGTTGAAAAATAAATTTTTGTTTTGCAAGAAAAAAAAAAAAAAAAAAAAAACACTGTGTTTCATTCAAAAAGTCACGGACTTATTGATCTGCTCTCGTACATATAGTTTAGGTAAACTCGGAAAAAAAATAGACTGTACCGCCCACCACTCATATAAGGTAAAATTTTTAAAAATTGATCGTGGATATTTGGGTGGGTCAATTCTTTTTGTAGATAGGCGTATAGCAAAAATTTAATCTACAATAAATTCTAAGAAAACTTGCCTAAGAAACTATGGGTCTAAAATCAAAACCTAGCTCCCGCTGAAAGACATAATGGAATCTTAGAAATTGGGGAAAATCGTTTAAATTTAACAACAGTGTTTTACATAAATGCTGCTATCTCAAAAACTACTCAATATACAGATCCCAGTTAGGTTTCAAATAATAGGTAAAAATTATTAAAATGGTCAAAAATACCACATTTTTCAATAATGTAGGGTTTAATTCTGTTTCATATTTTCAAGCCATATTTTAGAGACCATCGGCTATGTGATAAGAATCGCATATCGCATAAAATTGGCGATTACCATTTCAAATCGCATAATAGGTGTGATGTGGTTCACAATACTAGAAAATAAGCGATTTCAAATCGCATGCTTATACCAAAGTGAAGTTGTCTATTTTGCTTAAACATGACTTAAAAAACAATAAATATGGCGTACAAATAAAATTTAATATGTTTTCTTTTCATTTAGGTAAAAACTAGTAATATTTTCTACCAATTTTAAGTAAAAATATGAAATTTAAAATTTAATCCATTATTCTCTTTCTTATTTGTTTTCTCATACATAAGCGATTTAATAGAAACAGCTGATCAAATTGAGAGAAATCGAACAAGTAAAACGCGTGAACTGCAGCACATGCTGAAATAAATTTGGCGATTTTCAAAACGCATGCGAAATGACAATCGTATGATTTCCATCATATAGGCGCATATAATCTGTGCAATTAAAATTAATGGGATGCTTTTTATAAGCCCTGAGTTTAGTTGAGTCATACAATACAAAACTTTGTTAAAGCCAACTTCTCAAGTGGGTCACCAAGCAAGAGCTTGTAATAACCCCTGATCTATGTCGGGGTTCAAAAAGGAATACTTAACTTTCCTCTCTCGTCTACGAACTTAGAATTGCAGCAAGAAAAACTGCTGTGTATGAATCCCTACAAAATTAAGATCCTTAATTTAAAAATAGCTTCACAATGAAAAGAAAACGTACATGAATAAATTAGTTCTTCGAAGCAATTTATAAGTTTAATATGACAAATGTTCATTGTATATTGTTAGAAATTTTCCTTTAAAAAATATAATAAATTTCAATAAATTTTTAAAATTGTTGACCTTAAATGGGGCAATGCCAGAAAAGTGTATTAAATTGTATTAATTTTATTTTTTATTCAATTATTATTAGCTACTATTTTTTATTCAATTATTATTATCAGTGACTTTGTTGAAGCTGAATTTACATTTTAAAATTATTTGAAATTTGAAGCACTAAAAATTTTAGTTAATTTGTTAGTTTTTCTTAAAAAAAAAAAAAAATATGTTGGCGATTTCTGATTTACAATAGATTCAAAAATATCTGACAACCCTGACAAGAACTATTAATAATATTGAATTCTAATTACTCTCTGATTACTATGTTATACCTTTTAAAAGAGAAGAGTTGCTCCGCTCTTCATTCTATTTTTTAAGCTTCGTAATTCGTACAAAAATTAAAATGTAATAACGATGCAAGACCAATGTGCCATTTTTCTTGATCAATACTTATCGGGAACATAATAATTTATTTGTTACCAAATACGGTTTAAGAAAAAATGGGATAAATAGGTCCAAATAGAGCAAATATATTTGTGTTTTGTAGTAATATATCAGAAGTTGCTAGTTTTTTATTTTCATAATGAATCGTTTAATAAAACACGGGATAGTAATATAAGCTCATAAAATTTCCTTTAAAATAAGCCCAAATTAATAGTATATTATGTTTGGATTTAGTAATAAAATGTTGTTTTCCATTAAATCTATGACAATTTTTTGAAATACCTTAAACTTCATGTCTCTCGGCGGGAGCTAGGTTTTAATTTTAGACCCATACTTTCTTTGGGTAATTTTCTTAAATTTTATGTAGATTTCGATTTTGCTATACGCCTGTCACGTTTTTTCTCACCCGAACAAATTGACCCACCCTAGTGGATATATAATTTCAGTCAAGCCGAATATAACAATCTCGTTTTTTTTTTAATTATAAAATTTTTGATAATTTATATTTTTATATGAAACCTGTACTTTTATAACTGACGAAACGATTCAGAAGATTCTTAGGAGCCTATCTAATGTATTGTCGAAGGTTTACTTAAATAAACCCTGTCTGTTGGTTCAACTAAATTTATATTGTATATCCACTTGAATATTATTTAAAATAAGCTAAGAAAAGTAATCATAATTTTCAATGCGAAAAGTTTTTATTAAACCCCTATTTATTTTGTTAAATTCAATTCTATCAAAAATCCTATTATTTTTGTAAAAAAAATTTTACTAATATTTCTTAAACAATAAATTTGCATTAAAATTTCTTTAATAATTTAGTGAAAAGTGCATGTATGTATATAATTAAAGAATACCATCTAGATATGTATAAAATAGTATTATTTTTTTTTTTTTTTTTTGTGTAGGTAAGTGTTACAATTAAATGAAAAAAAAATTTCTAATAAAAAAGGTGTTTAATTAATGATTAAGCAAATTAAATAATATAAAACATACTTATTTAGTGGCGATAAAACCATTCCACCACTTTTTATTATAATTAGTACGAGTAAAGTTGTATTTGTATGAGAAGACATTTTTTTATTTTAATAATGCATGAGTATTAAAAAAAATTTACATGAAAAGTGTTGTTGTTGTTGATTAAAACGTGACGGTGTTATTTAATTTTTTTGTTTTAGTTGCATTTTACGTATAATTAAAGTGACAAATTACACAGAGAGAAATGTAATGTTATGAAAAAGAAATTTACAATGAATAGAAGAAATAAGAAGAAAACAAATAAATGAAATGATGTTTTTTTTTTTGAAAAATGTTACTTTAGGTGATGATTAATTAAGTGATAAGTTGGGGGGTGAATGAAGAAGTGAAACTTATAAAATAAAGTTAAAAAAATAATAAAATTACAAACGGTTTAAACCGATTGTGGGAGAAATTTTACACCAAGTTAATAGATTAATTTAATTATAGATTAATTTAAAAATTTAATTGTTGGTAAAAAATTTTAAATAAGCATAAAATCTAATATATATATTTTTTGATAAACTGTCTTTTTGAAGTTAATATCTATAGGTTACTTTTAATTGCTAGTAGCTTCATTTTTTCTTCTTTTTTTATAAAGAAATATTTTTTTTATTAAATAAAATTTTTCACAAACTTTTATTCTCATTAATTTGTCTATTCCAAGTAAAACTATTTATTTTAATGAGCTTCCTATAAAAGTTATTATGTTTTGCATTCAATGGTGTAAAGTTTTGAAAAAAAAAAAAAAAAAAAAAAATAAAAAATAATGATATAAAAAATAGTTTTATAAAATTTTATTTACACAAATTATGTTAGTTTTATTTTAAAGTTTGTTTCTTTAGTTTTGTATTTACAATAAAGCATAGCTGTTCATTGTGAATATTTTCAATCAAAATATTTGTTAAAAATAAATTATTTTAATATTTTATTTATATTTTTAGAAATAAATTTTTTTAAAATTATTTTATACTCTTTGTAATATGATTTTCAGTTACTTGAAATTAATTTGAATAAAAATTATTTAAATATTATTCCATTTGTTAACAAGTTAGATAAAATAAAATTTCCACAAAAGTATTTGAATATGAATTTATAAAATATAAATCAAATTCCTAAGTCTTTAACTAATTTTAAAATATATTTTATTTCTTTAGTTTGAATACAATTGTTCTTTATTTTATTTTCCATTTTAAAAATAAAATAATATCTGTTTTAAAACATTCAATTTTTTTTTATTCATAGAAAACTTTTGAATATTTTTATTCAACATGAATTTGTTTGAATAGTTTTAAATTTACTTTGAAAAAGAAAAATAAGTAAAATATTTTTTTTTACTTGAATATTTGAAAAAATTTTATAATTTTTTGTTATTCAAGCCTTTTGAGGCTGAATATTTTTATTTTTTGGAGTTTTTGTTGAATAAAATAATAAAAATATTTATTTTAAATGTTTCTATTTGAATATAAAGTTTTTGAATAAAAATCAGAAAGATTTGTTGAATTTTTTTTATTTAAATAAAATACATATGAATATTATTAAACTTTAAAATAATCAAATAAAAAAACTTTTGATTATCTTCTTATAAAAATATATTTGTTTTTCTTTTGGTTAAATAAAATATTTTAATTTTTAATTTATTTTGTTCAATCAGATACAAATTTATAATAAATTCAATCGTTTTAGTATAAATAAAAATCCTTAATATTTTTATTCAAAAGATAATAGATTGATTAACAAATATTTTTAATTAGAAGTAAGAAATAGAAATGAAATAAAAAGTATTTTTATTTTTTATTTCATTCATAAGTTACAGCTATGCAATAAAGCAACATAAAATTATAATGATGGTAATCACAGTTTGATGTAAAATAATTAGATTAAAAAAATAGCATACTTATGAGGATATAATATTTAATCCTTATTTTTACAATAATATGTGGAGAACGAATCTAAATACATTGATTTGTTCAAAGTTTTTGCCTAGTGTGGCTAAAAGATGCGTTGTAATATGATTCTACCACATGAAAAATAAACCCAATAAGAACACAAATTTCAAAACTTCAAACTTTGGAAAATTTGCTGGAGTCCAAGTAAAATAAATTTGACTAGAATTTAAATTTCCCTTTCACTGTAGAATGCTATTTAATTAAAGTGTAATAATATTTTAATTCAATACTTGGTACTGGATTCAAGGCTTGAAATACATTTGGTCTCAAATTGAATTCCAGCAAAAATGCAATGGCCATGGATGTGTACTATCGATGAATATAAGTAATCGTGATTCTCGAATTGTATTTGTGATTTTTTTTTTAAATTTTCAAAAATTAATCTTTGCAAATATAAAGCCTATCATACGCTTTAAAGATCCAGATTAGTCTGAGCCAAAATGGACAACTTATAATTAGAGATAATGGACATTCATCAAGAAAATCAAGTTATGAAAATTTAGTAACAGATTACATGATAAGTGAAACTCGATGGGATAAGGAGATTACAGCGATTATACCGCCGAGAGAAGACTGGGAGACCAATAATCGTAATGTAGAAGGTATTGAGGTGTACACTGATGGTTCTTGGAAAGAGAATGGAACGGGAAGTGGAGTTTTCTGTGAAAAGTTAGGTATCAAACACAGCTCAAGACTGAACAATGCTTGTAGTATTTTCCAAGCTGAAATCTTTGCAGTGTCTGAAGCAGCAAGACTAATATCTATGATGCAGATATTTAGGAGCGATATCACAATATACATAGATAGTCAGGCTACCATAAGGGCACTTTGTAGCAGAAATATTAGATCAAATGTGGTCAGCCATTGTCGCAGAGATCTGCAAGTTCTCAACGAACAACACTTTTCAAAACTGTGCTGGGTACCGGGTCACAGTAATATTCAAGGTAATGAAATAGCTGATGAACTAGCATGAACAGGAGCAGATATGGAACCGACTAACGCATGTGAAGACATTCATCCTGGACTAGATTATATATATTGAAAAATAAGAGATAAATTCAAAGTGAAAGCCGATGCACTCTGGGATAACTCATCGAGATAAAAGTAGATAAAGGCGTTCTGGAAACCAAGGGATAACAATACATTGAGGAATTTTCTAGATATGGAAAAGAATGAACTGAGAATGTATGTAGGTATTATTACGGGTCATAACGACTTAAAATATTTTCTTAAGAAAATTGGTTTATGCGATAATAACAACTGCAGACGGTGCAGTGAGGAGGAAGAGGATACATTTCATTACCTCTGCGAGTGCGCTGCACTATCGCGCTATAGATTTAAGTGTTTTGATTCCTATTTTTTCAGAACCTGGAAGATTTAAGAGGGATAAGTCCATTAAAGATTTTGAAATTGATTAAGGCAGCAAAGATGCATATAACAAGTAATAATAGAGGTCCAGCAACAAAACAATCGAGACCCCGAATAGATTGACAAGGTATCAAAAGATTGACTGTAAAGATAAGCACCTGTGGAGCTAAAGGAACTTTGTATACTTATACTTATATATATATATATATATATATATATATATATATATATATATATATATATATATATATATATATATATATATATATATATATATATATATATATATATATATATATATATATATATTTATATATATTATTTCTTTTTTTCTTTTTCTTATTTTGTTATTTCTCTTTTCTTTCTTTTTTGAGGATTCACTATGGATCAGCATAATTGGTCTTGTGAATACACACAGTTCTGTATGATCCTCTTTCAACCTAACCTAACCTAAAGTCTATCAGAAGTTTGCTAAGGATTTTGCCCACTGTGGCCAAGTGGTATCTTAGGAAACATTACCTACATATGGAGAATAAAGCCAAAGATAAATTCTGTACTTGGATTTAAGTGGAATTCCTGTATTTGTATTTATATATTTTTTTAAAAGATTTTAAAAATTAAATTTTTTAAATATAAAGTCTTTCAGAAGTTTGCCAAGGATTTTGCCCACTGTGGCCAAATGATAACTTATAATACGTTTTTACCATATGGAAAATGAAGCCTAAGATAAATATTATTCATTATACTTAAGTTAAATTCATGAATTTTATTTGCGATTTTTTTTTTTTAAATTTTAAAAATTATACTTTACAAACATCGGGCATATCAGAGGACTGTCAATGATTTTGCGCACTGTGACCAAAACATAACTTGGTATACCATTCCAACATATGGAGAATGAGATCTAAGATAAGTACTGTTCATGGTTATGAGTTCAATTCCTGTATTGTATTTGTGGGTTTTTTTTAACAAAATTTCAAAAATTATATTTTGTCAATAGGACTTTCAAAAGTCTGCCAATGAATTTGCACACTATGGCCGAATGGCAGTTTGGAATTTATATCCACCCTATTGTGAACATAGTTAAGGATAAATATTATCCACGAACATAAGTTGAATTTCCGAATTGTATTTCTAAATTTTTTCAAAAATTTTTAAAAATGTATTTATGATGTCTACCAATGATTTTATCCACTGTGACCAAAAGGTGCATTGGCTTGTATTCCTATCATCTGGTGAATATAGCCAAGAATAAATACTATCTTTGAATACAAGTTGAATTTCCGAATTGTATTTTAAATGTTTTTTAAATAATTTTCAAAAAATAAACTTTGTGCATATAAAGCCTTTCAGATGTATATCAAGGATTTTGCCTTCTGTGGTCAAAAGGATTCTTGGTGAATATAGCTAAGAATAAATACTATTTGCGAATAAAAGTTGAAATCGCGAATGGTATTTGCAATTTTTTTACAAACAATTTTCAAGAAAATAAAGTTTGTGAATAGCATATAAATCTTTTTAGATTTCTATCAATCACTATGACAAAATAACAGGTGGCATGTATTCCCACACTATGGTGAACATAGTCAAGGATAAATACTATCCGCAAATATAAGTTGGATTACCGAATTGTATTTCTAAATTTTTCAGAAATTTTTAAAAATTTAACTTTGGGAATATGAAGTGTATTACGGATTTTGTCCACTGTGGCCAAAAGATTCATTGGCATATATTCCTGCCATATGGTGAATATAGCCAAGGATAAATACTATCTGTGAATACAAGTTGAATTCCCGAATTGTATTTATAAAAATTTTTTTAAGCAATATTCAAAAATTTTATTTTGTGAATATAAAGCGTTCCTGATGTTTATAAGGGTTTTACCTATTGTGACCAAAAAGTGCGTGGGCATGCATACCAAGCATATGAAAAATTAAGCTAAGTTTAAATACTATCCTCAAATATAAGTCGGATTCCTGAAAAATTTCCTTAAAAATTTGTTAAAGGTCTGTAAAGGATTTTGCCTCTTGTGGCTAAATGGTACCTTGTTGGTATGCATTCCCACTATATGAAGAATGAAGCCAATGATGAGTATTATTCGTAAATATAAGCAGGATTCTTAAATTGTATTTGTATTTTTTTTTTTTTTAAATTCTAACATTTTTTTGTAATTCAATAATTTCTGATCATTTTGAAGACTGTCAAAGTTTTTACCCACTGTGGCCAAGTAGCGGGTAGGGGGAAATACTATTCGTGAATATTATTTGATTTCGTGAATTGTATTTCAGATTTTTTTTTTTTTAATTTTGTGAATATAAAGTAATTCTAAAGACAGTCAAGGATTTTACCCACTGTGTCCAAATGGTACCTCGATATACATTCCGAAAATATAGAGAATGGAGCCATAAATACATACTATCCATGGATATAATCCGGATTCTTGAATTCCGTATGTGAATTTTTAAAAAAGATTCAAAATTTTAACATTGTAAGATAATTCTGAATACTTTTTATTCACAGTTGCTAAATGGACTCTTGAGTAATTCCATATCAAAACGGACAAAAAAAAAACAGTAATTTTCGGATTTCATGTCTCCGATTTCAATGAAATTCGCTGCAGTTATTACCTATTACAAGTGTTGCTCAAATTGCAAACTTTCAGACTTAAGACCCTTTCCAGTCCAAAAATATGACGTTTTAAAAATTTAAAAACCAACAAATTTTATCCAAAAGTGTACATAGTTCATTGCTAATAACTTCTAAACTATACATTGTAAAATTCGAATTTGTATCTCATTTAATAGAAATAGATATTGGCTTTAAAATTACGCATATAAAATTTATTTTCTTCGAAAGTTCAAAGGTCAAAATATATAATATAATATTCAAAGCTGAATATCTCAAAAAACGGTATTTTAAAATTCTTAAAAAAATTATATATTGATAACTCCATTCTATACTCGAGCCAAAATTCAAATTGGAGTCTCTTTTGGTTTAGGATTTATGAAGCAAAATATTGTAAAAAGCAATTTTTTGTGTGTAACAACTTTAAATATTTACAAAAATTCATTTAAATTATTTTTTTTTTTTTATTTAAAAAATATGAAATTTTATATACAAAAATTGAATTTGGTTTATATTTTGTTACATAACTTCTAAACTAAATGAGTGTACAATATGAAATTTTACACAGGTATGGACAAGAGTTGTGTTAACATTATATAATTTTTTAAGAATTTTAAAAATGTCGTTTTTGGAGATATAAAGATTTAATTTTTATAAGTTTAAATTTGACCTTTGAAGTGTCAAATTAAATAAATTTACTTTACATAATTTTGAAGACAATATCTTAATCTTTAAAATGATACTAAAATTTAAATTTTATTGTGTATAGTTTAGAAGTTATAAGTAATTAAATTTTATTTTGGTCCATAACTTCTAAACTAAATGAGACTCCAACATGAAATTTTCCGTGCGTAGGAAGAAGAGTTACGTCATCATTACATATTTTTTTTCAGAATTTTTAAAATACGGTTTTTTAAAATATAATGATTTGATTATTATAAGTCCAACTTTGACCTTTGAACTTTTGATTTAAAAAAATTTATAAATATCTTTATTAAGGTAATATTTTTGTCTTTATTATGAAACTAAAACTAGATAATTACCGTTTATAGTTTAGAAGTTATTAGCAATTAAACAAATACACCTTTGTAAATTTTTTAAGTTTTTCTCGTTTTTCAAACCGTCATATTTTTGGACCGGAAAGGGACATGAGTCTAAAATTTGATGATTTGGGAAACACTTCCAACTGCCAATATCTGTAGAGAATTTCATTGACATCGGAGATGTCAAGTCCGATTGCTGTCCGTTTTGACATGGAACCACTCAGCAGTTTATTAAGTGGCAAATAACCCGCTTTTAGATACTAAGATTCATTGGCCGGTCTCTATCGGTCACCAATCAGCTTATGGCAAAAGAATATATCAAAAACTTTTAAATGAGTTACACCTTGTATCCGTTGAGGTGATTGTGTATGTAAAAAAAGATCCACATCGTAGTTGTGGAAGTGCCTATTGTCACTTTATTGACCCTTTGGTAGTCATGGAGGTGATTGTGTGTGCAAAGAAGTTGAGGTGGCAATTGACTTCCTAGTAGGACAAGCCTATCTTAAAGTGATTAGTCACGTAGCTAATAAAGTGACTAGTGGCACAGTAATGTAGTCGGTTAGGTAACTTGTATGCTACTGCCAAAGAGTAAAAAGAGACGAAACTAATTGTCAAAAACCTAACTCATGCAACAACAAAATACATGTAATCAAATACATTTTGTTGTTGCCAAAAGAAAATAAAAACACATTTTTGTTTAAAAAACAACAATTTTGTTTAATTGTCAATCGAGAATTTCGTCTCTATGTGTTACTCTATGGCTACTGCCACCATAGACTGCAGGGTATTTTTAATAATATGTTAGCCCGAAAGTATGCTACTAATTTTTTTCTTTATCATATTGGTATAAGAAACTGTGAATACCCTTATTATATTATTATACATTAAAATCATATGGTTTATTTAAAAATTTAATAAATATTATTTTTAACATAAAAGAAGCAAATTATTTTTTATTTTAATGATTTTAATGAAGTGATTAGTTTTCTTTTGCGATAGCGATTAAAACAAAAACAAACAGAAATAAACTTATTACAACTTTTTAAAGAAGAATAAAAAAATTAGAAATTTGATTATTTTGTTGTTTAAAATGATTAATGATTACATGAAATGATTAGTTAAAAAAAAATTAAATAATTTATTTTAATTTATACCTGGGGGGCATTGTTTCCATCATCATGATGTTGAGTTTTTAATATTTGGCTGTTGTTAAAATTTTCTTTAGTATAAAAAAAATGTTTCGTTGATAAACTGGGGGAATTGGAAAAAGTGATCCTTTTTTTTGGTTTCTTGTTTGAGATTAGATGACGTGTTGTAGTTTAATTGTGGCAAATAAATGAGATTTTGGTTTTTTGTTTATAAAATTATGTATAAAAGATGAGTTGATGTTTATTTGTTTGTTTTTAATTTCTTTTGTTTTTTTCTTTTTTAAGTTAATATTAATTTATTAGAACTTCTATTACTTTTGCAGTATTTTTTTGGTGAATGTCGTTTAAATGCCTTTTTTCTTTCTTTACTTTAGAATATTTTTTTTTTTTTTAGCGACAATTCAAATGTGCAGTTATTTTTTTTTTATATATAATACTTTTGTTTTAATATTTAATTAATAAGTTTTGCTTTCTATTAGTATAATTGACTTTAAAGTTTCGTTTAGTGTTTTTTACTCGAGTTTTTTTCTTTTATTGTTTTTTGTTCTTTAAATATTTTAACGTTGCTTTAAATTAACATAATCTGCGCAATAATATTGTTATTTAATATTATTTTGTTTTCATTAAATATGTAAATACAAATATTTAAATATTTTATATGTTTAAATATTTTAAATTTGTTGTTGAGGTGATGGTGATTGTAGGGAAAGTGAAGAAAACATCCAGAAAAGATAATAAATAAATACAACATAAATTATTATATATGTTTTTTATATATTTATGTATATATTTAAAAATTATAAACCAGCCAACATTTGAATTTTATAATAATTAGTAATTTGTTAATATTTTTTCTGTTTGCTGGTTTATGTTTATTTAAAGTTTCTAACTAAAAAATAATAATTGTCAATATTATGTTTTAAATCAAAAGGGATTTATTGGTAGTTATTTTAATTTGGTTTTTAGTTATAATAGTTATATAATATAAATAAATAATAAATAACAATTAAATTATAAAAGTGTGAAAATCAGTCTTATTATCTGCATATTAATAGCCAATTATATTGTGATGTTTTTATGTGTAAGTAATGTTGTAAATATTTTTATTTATAAAATTTTTAATAAATATAATAGAGTAGATTTTAACAGATATAATTAAAAATTATAAAGTAATTCCTTTGAAGAAGTTTTAAAACAAAAATATGTAATTTTATTGTAATCAATACTAAAAATTATTTATTAATTTTTTTTTAATAATGATAATTCAAAACTTTTTTTAATAAATTATTAATAAAAAAATAAAATTTTAACTATTTATTTACAGCCTGTCCCACGATGTCGAACGAAAATTTCGTTCGACAAAATGTATAGGAAACAATAACAAAATTTTAAATTTATTTGTTGTTTTCCATATAAATTGTCGAAACGAATTTTTCGTTCGACATCGTAGGACAGGCTGTTAGTTCTTAAATATTGTCATATAATTAGGAAAAGAAAATATCTGTTCAAAATTTACTCATATGTATGTTAGGTATAAATAAATATCTAAATACATAATTAATTAAATTAAACAAAAACAAATAATAAATTATAAATCTACAACAGTAGAATTTCAATTATTCATTAATGTAAAATGGCACTGTGAAACAATTTTCAAAAAATTTTCTCACACATGATAAAATCGATATATGTATCTTACTTAAGTTCATACGAGGGCGGGTCAATATTTCCGTGACTTTTCGAACTTCCCTCGTAGTTATATGAAATGCAACACTGTTCCCATGAAGTACCACCTGTTAATAGACTACTGTCAAATTGTGAGCAAGTGTCGTCATTTACTTTGCGTTTAACAGCTGTTCAAAATATACAACCTCATTAAACATTATTTTTTGCAAAAAAAAAAAAAAAAAAAACGTCAAACAAACCAAGGAAAAGCTTGGTAAATATTATGGGGACTCTGCCCTATCGATTTCAATGGTAAAAAAGTGGTTTACAGACTTTCGTTGTGGTCGCACAAGTACAAATGACGCTGAACGTTCTGGATGGCCAATTGAGGTCAGTACACCCGAAGATGTCGAAAAAATCCACGATATGGTGTTGGCCGACCGAAGAGTAAAAGTGCGTGAGATTGTTGATGCCATAGGCATTTCATATGGCAGTGTGGTTTCGATTTTAAATGATCAGCTGGGTTTAAGAAAGTTGTCTGCAAGATGGGTGCCGCGTTTGCTCTCAATTGACCATAAACGTAAACGTGTGACAACTTCAAAGGATTGTTTGGAGTTGTTTAACCGCAATCCGAATGAGTTTTTGCGGCGTTTTGTAACTGTGGATGAAACATGGATCCATTACTGTACTAAACAATGGGTTTCTCCGGGTGAACCTGCTCCGAAGAAGGCCAAGGTAAGTTTGTCGGCCAATAAGGTGATGGCAACAGTTTTTTGGGATGCATGCTGGATAATCCACATCGATTACCTTCAAAAGGGAAAAACAATAAATGGCGAATATTATACCAACTTATTAGACCGATTTAATGAGGATTTAAAAAGAAAACGACCCCATATGGCCAAGAAAAAAGTTCTTTTTCATCAAGATAATGCACGGGTGCACACGTGTGCAGTCTCTATGGCAAAACTCTACGAATTGGGCTACGAATTTTCTCCGAATTATTCCTCGGATTTAGCCCCTAGTGACTACTTCCTATTTCCAAATCTAAAGAAATGTCTTGGAGGAAAGAGATTCAGCTCCAACGATGAAATTATTGACAAAACAAATGCCTATTTTAAGGACCTCGAAAAAATCCTATTTTTTGGAAGGCATACAAAAACTTGAGAAACGTTGGACTAAGTGTATTGAGTTAAAAGGAGATTATGTTGAAAAATAAATTTTTGTTTTTCAAAAAACACTGTGTTTCATTAAAAAAGTCACGGACTTATTGATCCGCCCTCGTATAACTCGAGAACGATTTGTTTAGATAAATAAAACTATAATAGAGATGCCTACGAAAACTATCCTTAAGTTACCCTAACATTATTTTTTTTTTATCCGTCTAATAGTTTCTGATTTATTAAGAAATTAGTGATGAAAAAAAATTCCTCATGCTAAATTGGATTTCTTTTTTGTTTTTAATCATTCATCATAAGGCAAGGAATACTACAGATAAACTTATGAAAATTATTGAATAATTAACTGAAGACATTTGTAGTAAAAATGTATACAAGTGAAATCTCTGAAATAACTTTCAAATTCGAAGAGAAACATACTTTTAAGTGATTTTTTTAAATTTTTATTATTTTTTAAAATTATGGACATATATGAAATCGACGTCTTATATTCAATAAGAGCTATTTGCAGATTTCTAAAGATATTTTTTTTTTTTGATGTCAAACACTTTGTTTTTATGTTTGGTATTATCAGTGGTGTTAATTTTGAAAAGAAAAGTAAATAGGAAAGTTATAGGCGGTCAATTCCGACCAGGATGTCAAATTTCCTCTCAGAAGGACTTCAAAATTTCGAAAAATGCAAATTTTTTAATAGTAATATAACATATTTGTAAATATTATATTGCACAATATGGATGTCAAATGAAAGCTACGTATACCTGCGATATATTTATATATTTAAAGTTAAGAATATATATTTTTGAAATTTTAATATTTTAATATTATATTTCCTATTTAAAGTCCTTATATAAAGGATTTTTTTTCTTAATATTTTGTGATGCTTCATTTATATAAAAGCTTTTGTTATATTGCAGGAAATCATAGCTTTCATTTGATATCCATATAGAGTTGATATAATTTTGATATATAAGGAGTGAGATCGAAAAAATCTTACCACACATTTTGCATCATAACTTTTTTCGGAATTAATATTCAACATTTTTTTTGATCTAGTTATCATGGAAAAATACTTCAGTTATTATTTTCATCAAAATAAGTGACGAAAAAGATTTACGTCCTACAAGTTATTAAAAAATTTCAAAAAATCCAAATAGGTCTTACAAATAATGGGCCACAGAAATAAATGTCGTCCGTAAAACCGTTTCTAATGTTATTAAACAGTATCAGGAGAATTTGACTATTGATGTGAAACCTAGTTCGGTAAGAAAAAAGGACCACATGATATTGGGTAGGCCAGAAAATTGAAGGCATATTGAAAGGAACTCCAAACACATCTGGTAGAAAATCAGCTCAGTTTTCTCAGTGCTTCGACTATTTGGTGCAAAAATTTAAAGCTAATGGGAAAGTTGATAACATATAAAGTTCAAAAAATTCCAAACTGGAATTCTGCAAAAAAAATGACAAGCCAAAAATAGGACTCGGAATTTAAAACCAAATTTTATAAAAAAATACTCAAGCTGTATAATTGACGAAGAAACGTAGGTGCTGGCAGAATCTTCGCAGCTTGTGTCTCAAAACTTGTTATTGCTAATGCTCGAAGCAATGTTGGAGATAAGTTTAAGACCCAAAAGCAGCAAAAATTTCTTAGAAAATTCATGGTATGACAATCTGTGCTAAATTATCAAATGATTAAAAAAATAATAAAAACTCTAAGATCAACCATTTCCAAGTTATTGAATATTGTGTATGTTAAGAATTTTTCGATCTCACTCTTTATTGAGCTAGGTTGTGTTGTTTCCTTATATGGAGCTTTCAAAGTTAAACATATTTTTGTATTATGAAAAAAGTGCAAAAAATTAAATTTTTATTAGTGAAAAGTCGTTTAAATAGTTTACAAATGGCATAAAAAAGGTTTAACCACTAGCAAATGTTTGTTCTTTACCAGATTTCCAAGATTTTTATATCACATTGAAAAATCTTTTGACAAACATGCTTGTATGTACTATTTTTTGAGTTATATGCATTTGAAATATCAAGAATCTAAATTTTTCAAGATCTTGATCAAGATTTTTGCATATATAGCTTAACATTTTCAACCGATTTTATTATATTTTTGTGCTTACTTTAAAAACAAAACTATCTTTCGAATAAAGGAAATTTAAAGTCTTTATTGAGTTATAAATATAAACGATAAACGATTTTTAATTGAAAAAATTGCAGAAATTAACAAACAGATGGACAGAAGGACGGACATTAGAATGCTCTTAAGAAAATAATTTTTAAGTTACAACAATACATTTATTTACTCTGCTATCAATATAAAAAAATAAACGTAAATATAAAATTGTCGTTATCACGGACATTCTGCCAGAATTAAGCATCATTTTCGACCCAAAACCATTCTGCCAATAAAAACTTAAAATTTCAAAAATGCATTTTTTACCTGATAATAAATAGAACAAGCGCGAATGTTTATACCCATCATCAACTTTTTCAAATTTTACGTTGTATGGAAGCTGGGTGGTAAAGTGGGCGGACCACGCCCATTTTTTGTTTATGATTTTACATTGATTCATTTTTGGTTTCCAAGTTTATTCGACCCTCAAACTATTTATACAAAATTTCGTTGTCATACATTCTTTTGTTTAAGAGATATCAGCAGAAAGTATGAAACGGCCACCGTGTGTTTTTACCAAACAAACCTTATATAAGATAAATATTTGTGCCAAATTACGTCTCTCTACGTTGCCCCGTTCGAGCTCTATCCTGCTTTCAACAGACGGACAGACGGACTGACATAGCTAGATCGACTCAGAATCTAACCAGGACCCAGAAAATATATACTTTGTGGTCATAGATGATTCCTTCGACATGTTACACACGGAATGACAAAATCAATATACCCCCCATCTTTATGATGGTGGGTATAAAAATAAAATATGATTATTGAATTGAATTCCCTGAATTAAGCGCCATTTTTGACACTTTTTAACTTAATGTGCAACGCTCTAAAATAGTTATTAGTTTAATATTAATTTAAATTTAATTAGTTTCAAAAAAAGTGGTGAACTTTTTACATATTAAATATGTATAACGTTGTTGTTTTTAATAATTTAATTTCTATTAAAACTAAGAGTTTTAATAATCGAAATTCTACTGTTTAAAAACAAAATTAAAAAAAAAAAAAAAACAAATCATAAACTTAAATATTTAACACCAAATGCAAACTACTTTTCAATGCATCTATGTATGTATTGTTAGTATTTATGTATTAGTATCTATGTATGTATATAAAAAGTAAAGTCCTTATAAGTATATAAAATGTATGTATATGAGTTTTTTTTTTTTTAATTTAAATAATTTTTCTTTTTATTGTTAGTATAATAATGATGGTGATTGTTTTCTATGTAAATATAAGTATGATTATGTTTGTATGTATGTATATATTTATAAATATTATTATTTTCTTATATGTTTGTATGTATGTTAGTATGTTATGTTATTAATAATAAATTGTAGTTAGTAGATAAGTGAAGTGAAAACAAAAAAAAAACAGAAAATAATAAAAGATATACACAGATTAAAATATATGTATATATTTGTACATACTCAAGTAACAATTGCCGCAGGGTTGCTTCATCTTCGCCATGACATCTTAATCTTGATTCATAATTTGCATTTCGTTCACGTTCGTTTTGTGAATGACGAGAACGTTTTGGTACGTAACTAAAGGAGTGACGATAAAAACGACCACCACCAGTATTGCCGTTATTTGAATTTGTAACAAAACCACCACTACTAATATTGCGTGTATTATTATAAGCGTCTAACATAAGATAAATATTAGTAGGAGTATGATAATGAATAGAAAGAAATTAGAGAAAAGATCGTTATTAGTTTTAAACTTTAATAAAATAAGAAACGATTTTTAAAAATTTTTATTAGTTAAAAAAAAAAAATAATTACCTTCTGGTCTCAGTCGTACAGGAGGCGAGGTCAACTTAAGTGCTGTTGTAGAAGGCGGAGTCTTGCGTCGACCACCAAACACATAGTCATATGAATCTTCACTCAAATTGGACACTAAATTAATAGATTTTTTTTGTTTTGGTTTGTTTTTCAACTTTAATAACTTTAAGAGTTTATAAATAAAATCAAAATGTTTTAAAGCTTATTTTTAATATAGATTTTTGTTTAAAGAAATTATAAATCTTTAAGTAAAAGAAAAATAGGAAATTAAAATTTTTAATTAAAAAGAAAAATTTTGTTTTATAAATTTATACTCACTCTACAAAGAAAATTTAATAATTTATTATTTAATTGTTAATTATTTTGTTACGATTTTTTGTTAAGCCATTTGATTGTTTTATTTTTTTTTAAAGAGTAAAATGTTTATTTTTTATTTTAATAATCAAAGAGGATTACGCGGAAAATAAAAGAAAATAGAGAAAGAGGTAAAAAAAACAAGTTTAAATAAAATTGTTGTTATCTTTTATTATAATTTTAACGATCTCTTATGGTGATAGAAAGGATATTTAGAAAGAGTAAGAGAGAGATAAAGAGCTTTTATGAAAATTACAACAATTACATTAACAATGATGAAGTATGTAGAGAAGAAAAACAAAAAAAAAAAAAACAAGTGTAAATAACACAAAGTCAAATAAAGCTGCTTTAATTTACAGTTACAAAACAGAGTTGCAATTTTTACTTTTTTTTTTTTTCAAAAAATATATTTCTTTTATTCTCTGAGGCAGCCATTTTTTTCTTAAATCACACATACAATAACATACATGACTTGGAGGAAAAAAACAAATCAAATGAAAGGAATTTAATACAAAAAGCAATCGTTCAAAGAAATTTTTCCAAAACAAAAAGAAAAGCTACCAAAAATGAGTGATTGATTGACTGACTGACTAAATCACCAAGTGAGTGAGCTATTGAGTGGCTCATTGGGTGAATGAATGATTGACTGATTACCCTTTAGTTCATAGGGTTTTTATTAAATATGATTTAAGGGGAGGGAAATGAATCATGCTTTAAATATTTATTTATGATTTTGTTTTGGGGATTTTAAACAAAATTAAAAATTCAAAAAATCTATCAGGGGTCCATGTTTAATTAAAAATATGTTAGTGTTTTTTATTTAATTCAGTGTTCATTTATTTTCATTTTTTTTTTTTTGTTTTTGCGAGTGAAAAAGTGTAGTGAGTTTTAACTAAACAAAATTAAAACACATCGATTTAACCAAAAATTGTTTTCTTCATTAATAAAATGATTAAACAAAATAAAATATCTAGCAAAAATTTCAAATTTAATAATAAAACTCAAAACAGACAATAACAACATTACAACAAAAATTATGTTTCTTTAAAGGAAAAAAAAAATAACACTTAATCATGCTTCTTTTTTTTATAAAAAAAGAGAAAAATGATTTTACAAAAATTATCAAAATATTTTTATAATCCCACCTGGAAATGCCGTTAATGGTTTAAGGACTTGTGTTGAACGCGGTGGCGGTAATAGCGGTGGCAATTGTCCAAATGGATCTTGGTCGGTCGATATGGAAGACGATGTTGGTGGTGAGATCATCGATATATCAACGCTATGCGCCATTTCATTATTGCGGCCAGCTACTTGATATATATATATTTTTTAAATAAATTATAATTAAACACAAAATTTAATAAGGAAATAGAGAGGGAAAAGATAACAAAAATGCTTAATTAGAGGGGAAATATACATAAATAAATTAAATACTTATTGAAGTTCAGAAATATTTTTTTATTATAATTTATCAATATACCCGCTATTGCCTAATAGGAGCCTTAAAATATTAAATCAGGAAAAAGAAAATTGAAACTAGAGAAAACAAGCGCGAATGTTATATTATGGGTGGTAAAGTGGGCGGACCACGCCTATTTTTTGTTTCCGAGTTTATATCGATCCCAGAACTATTTATACAAAATTTCGTTGTCGTACATGCTTTTGTTTAAGAGATATGAGCAGAAAAGTATGAAACGGACACCCTGTGTTTCTAGTTTTTAGCCCATAACTTTTTTTTATTAACCGATTTTGCCCATTTTTAATATCAAACAAACCTTATATAAGACAAATATTTGTGCCAAATTTTGCCCCTCTACGTTTTCCCGTTCGAGCCCTATCCTGCTTTTAACAGACGGACGGACATTGCTAGATCGACTCAGAATATAACCAGGACCCAGAAAATATATACTTTGTGGGGTCTTAAATGATTCCTTCGACATGTTATACACGAAATGACAAAATCAAAAAAGATGGGGGTTATATCTTTTTTATGGTGGGAATAAAAACAAAATTTTCTATAAAAAGCAAATTTATCGAAAATTTCCTATAAAGAAGAAATTAATCGAAAATTTACCATAAAAAGGAAATTTATCGAAAATTTCCCATAAAAACAAAATTCATTAAAAGTTTCTCATAAAAAGTAGATTTATCAAAAATTTTCTATAAATTTATCAAAAAAATTCCATAAAAATAGAGCTATCGAAAATCTTACAAAAATTATCGCCAATTTCCCATAAAAATTAAATTTCTCAAAAATTTTCAAAAAAAAGAAAATTTATCGAAAATTTCCTTTAAAAAGGATATTTATCGAAAATTTCCCATAAAAAGGAAATTTATCGAGAATTTCCCATAAAAATTAAATTTCTCAAAACTTTTCTATAAAAAGAAAATTTATCAAAAATTTCATTTAAAAAGGATATTTATCGAAAATTTCCCATAAAAAGGAAATTTATCGAGAATTTCCCATAAAAAGGAAATTTATTGAAAATTTCCTAAAAAGGGGAAATTTATTGAAAATTTCCTATAAAAAGAAAATTTATCGACAATTTCCTTTAAAAAGGAAATTTATTGAACATTTCCTATAAAAAGGAAATTTATAGAAAGTTTTCTATAAAAAGGAAATTTATTAAAAATTTCCTACAAAGGGGAAATTTATTGAAAATTTCCTACAAAGTGGAAAATTATTGAAAATTTCCTATAAAAAGAAAATTTATCGACAATTTCCTACAAAAGAAAATTTATCGACAATTTCCTATAAAAAGAAAATTCATCGACAATTTCCTATAAAATGAATACTCATGGAAAATTTCCTATAAAAAGGAAATTTATCGACAATTTCCTATAAAAAGAAAATTCATCGACAATTTCCTATAAAATGAATACTCATGGAAAATTTCCTATAAAAAGAAAATTTATCGACAATTTCCTATAAAAAGAAAATTCATCGACAATTTCCTATAAAATGAATACTCATGGAAAATTTCCTATAAAAAGGAAATTTATCGAAAATTTTCTATAAGGGGAAAATTATCGAAAATTTCCCATAAAAACGAAATTTATCGAAAGTTTCCTACAAAAGAAAATTTATCGAAAATTTCCCATAAAAACGAAATTTATCGAAAGTTTCCTACAAAAGAAAATTTATCGAAAATTTCCTATAAAAAGGAAATTTATCGAAAGTTTAATATAAAAAGAATATTAATCGAAAATTTCCTATAAAGAGGAAATTTATTGAAAATTTCATATAAGGGGAAATTTAACGAAAAATCCTATAAGGAAATTTATCGAAAATTTCCTATAAAAAGAAATTTATCAGAGATGTCCTATAGAAAGAAAATGATCGACAATTTCCAATGAAAAGAATATCCATGGAAAATTTCCTATAAAAAGGAAATTTATCGAAAATTTCCCATAAAAACGAAATTTATCAAAAATTTCCCATAAAAACGAAATTTATCGAAAGTTTCCTACAAAAAGTAAATTTATCGAAAATTTCCTATCAAAAGGAAATTTATCGAATATTTCCTATAAAAAGGAAATGTATCGAAAGTTTAATATAAAAAGGATATTAGTCGAAAATTTCCTATAAAGAGGAAATTTATTGAAAATTTCCTATAAGGGGAAATATATCGAAATTTCTTATAAGGGGAAATTTATTGAAATTTTCCTATAAAAACGAAGTTTATCGAGTTTCCTATAAAAAGGAAATTTATCGAAAATTTCTTATAAAAAGGAAATTTATCGAAAATATTCTATAAAAATGAAATTTATCGAAAACTTCCTATAAAACGAAAATTTTCCATAAAAACGAAATTTATCGAAAGTTTCCTATAAAAAGTAATCGAAAATTTCCTATAAAAAAAAATTTATCAAAAATGTCCTATAAAAAGGAAATTTATCGAAAATATTATATTAAGAGAAAATTTATCGAAAATATTTTATAAAAATTAAATGTATCAAAAATTTCCTATAAAAAGGAAATTTATTAAACATTTCCTATAAAAAGGAATTTAATTGAAAATTTTCTATAAAAAGAAAATTCGATAAATTTTCTATAAAAAGAAAATTCGATAAATTTTCTATAAAAAGAAAATTTCTATAAAAAGAAAATTTATCGAAAATTTTCTATAAAAAGAAAATTTATTGAAAATTAAATTTCCTATGAAAAGAAAATGTGTTATGAAAGGATATTTTCTATAACAAGAAAATTTATCATGAACATTTTAGTATGTATGTATATGTATTTTACATCACTCATACGACTTTCATTACTGCTTATTTTAACATATCAGTTGAATTAAAATTAAAATTCCTTAAAAGTTAATTTAATTTATGTAACTGCATAAAAACTAAATTTTCACAAAATTTATTCAATTCAATTTGAAATCCAACAAAATCTTCTCTAAACTGTAAGATTTAAAATGTCAGACATGAATATAAGATTTATATCTAAATTTCATCTTCATAAATAGCAACAAAATAAATTCAAAAAAGATTTATAATAAAATTTAAATAAATGTTCTTTTCATTTGGCCCAGAACTAAAATCAGTGCATGAGCGCAATTTGTAACTAGAAGTGATGTTCTAAAACTACAAAATAAGCGTATATATGTATGTGTGTGAGTGTATGTGAACGTGTTAGGGTTTTAAATTTTATTGACACGTTTCGCTGTCAGTGAGCGTATGCAGTATATGTATGCAATTAGATTCATATACATACAGCAGCATACATAAACTACTTCATTCAAGACATTCGCAAGTACTTATTCAACTCATACTGACACATATTTAAGCTTACAAACATATTTATACAGAAAACGAAACGCATAGATAACCCTACAGTTTTGGTGGTATTAAGGCACTTTCCGTAGGGGCTGATTATGTGGCTACATACAGTTTATATATTTTTCAATATTTTTTCTATTATATATTGCTAATAGTAAGGCAATTATCTAGTTAAGTGTCTCTAAAAAAACTTAATAATCTACAGAAAGGTCAATATACTTTGTGGTAAAACAAAAGTTTTTTAAGAAATAAATTTAAAATAAAATAGTTTTTTCTTTCGCCCGTTCTGTAGGGTCATATTACATGTATGTGGAGAGATACATATAGAAATCTAGTAACTGCTACTAATGGCCTTTTCAACCGTGAGTCAAATTGTGATGAAATGATGAATGAGCAGGAGTTTTGTAAAAAAAAAAAATAGCGAAGAAGGAAAAATGCCATTTAGAGTGCATAAAAGAAAATGAAAGAGTAAATGAATGAATGATTGAATAGAAAGAAAAGATGACTTAAATTGGTAAAAAATTTATATATTTATTTAAATAAAGGTACATACATACATATAAATTCTAATTTAAAATATTTTATTTGTATAAATATTCGTAATTTTTTACGTGGCTTTATTTTTTGTTTTATTTATTTGCCTTAAGAAAAAACGATTTGTAAACATTTATGACAGGTTTTGTTTTCTCTATTATTGGATCAATGGAAAATATCAAATGTTATTTAGTGGTTTTGCAGGGTCGGATATATATATATGTCAATAGGAAAATAAGGTATTATAAATATAAATTTCTTAAGTTTTTTGGTATTCATTAATATATAATTTTAAAACCTAATGCTAAATTAGGTTTGAGTCACATAAGGACTGCACTCGAAAAAATCCGAACGTACTTCTAAACTTGTAACTTTTTACATAGTGAAAAAAAAAAAAAAAAATAGTTCCGTTAACTTTTCTTCATTTTTCATTATGTTCAGTAACCATGTGCTAAATTTCATGGTAATAGAAAAATTAGTTTTTATTGAAATGGAAATTGAACAAAATAATAATTTATAATACAATTGCTAGGTAGGCAGATACGATTCATATATTTATATGATTCTTGCAGCAATATTATTTACAATTTTGTAAGGAATTTGGTAAATATTTTAGAAAAATTTTAGGGGCAAGTTAAAAAAAACTAAAAAAACGAGGCTAAAAATGAGGTAAAATTTTATTTCGACCCAAATATCTCTTAAACTATAAGAGATAACCTACACATGCAAGCGTATTTTTTGTAGAGATTTACAAGGACTATCTATATATAAAATTTCTTTTCTGTCATATCATAAATGAATTTAATGATTTTTAAAAATTATTTTTTTAAGAAATGGCATACCCGAGATGGGCAAATTTGGAGGACCACCCACTTCCCCCCTGACCCGCTAGGGGTCTGTAGTCCTCCAAATCAACTCGAAAACAAGTCGGCTCTGACCATGTGAAATTTTATTGAGATACCTCTAACGGTTCTTTATTAAATTATTTCCAAAAAAAAAAGCATTTTGGAACCACTGTGGGTCGAAAATGGCGATTAATTCAGGGAAAGGTGATATCAAAATTTTAATTATCACGTTTTATTTTTTTACTGAATATTAAGTAAAAAAAGTTAGTTTTAGAATTTTAAGATTTTTTATTTTTTTTGGCAGATTAGTAATGTCCGTCCATCTGACTATACATAGAGTAAAATGGGTCTAAAATTATGCATAATTCAGGGAAAGGTGATATCAACACTTTAATGATCACGTTTAATTTTCCTATTTATAAGTAAGTAAATAAATGCATTTTCAGAATTATGAGATATCTTTTGATAATCACGTTCTCTTTTTTCTATTTTTTAGTTAGTAAAAATGCATTTTTAGAATTCTAAAATATTTTTTAGCAGAATAGCAAAATAAATGTCCGTTCGTCTATACATTTGGGTTAAATGGTTCGAAAATGGCACTTAATTCAGGGAAATGTGATATCAATACTTAAATATTTCAATTTAGGACCTTATTTTGTAAAACACTTCCCCTCACTCTAAACAATTTTTAATGTAAATTGTTTTTGTTTTTCAAAAATTGTTATGAAAATTTTATCAAAGTGTGGTGAAGAGATTTACAAAATAAGGGGGTTAGAGTTTATATGAATCAAAAAGTATAAAATAATATATTTTTGGAATTTTAAGACTTTTTAAAGAATAGTAATTTTCCGTCCATCTGTTTATTAATTTTTGCAAATTTTCCAATTCAAAATCGTTAATTTTTTTTCTTTATTCGATAGACGATTTTGTTCTTTAATAAACTGCATATAATAAATATAATAAAATCGGTTGAAAATGTTGGGATATATATGGAAAAGACTTGATTAACATCTTGCAAAATTGAGATTGTGAAATTTCAAATGAATATATCTCGAAAATATATAAGAGAAATAGTACATGCAATCATGTTTTCTAAAAAATTTATCAAAGACTTTAAGGTGATATAAAATTCTTGGAAATCGGGTAAGAAACAAAAATTCCCTAGCGGTCAAATACTTTCTATGACATTACAACTCTATTTTAAGACGTATACGGGATTCTGCTTCTAAACTAAAAATGCTACTGTCATTTGCTACGCCTATGAGAAATTTTATTTAAATCCAACCAACCGATTTGAAGTTACAGATTTATTACGATTCTGCCCCATTGTTTAATGTTTGATAAAGCAATGAAATGTTTGTTTTCTGGAGTTTTTTCGAAAAAAAAATTAATTTCTCAAATCGGGCTATACATATATGCGCACGATTTTTTTCCATAATATTAAAGGGGATAATATGTACTATTTTTCAGAAAATTTTCAGAACAAACATCCTGTAACATTTTAAGTTGCATTCCATGAAAATTTAAAATTTGTGTATTTTAGAACAATTTTCAAAAAAAAAAAAAAAAAAAATATTAGGACAAAATATAATTTACAAACCTTGAAGAAAATTACACTTAAATATTTGAAGTGGATAGTTCCATTTTAAATTTTTACTTTAAAAGACTTTATTTAAAATAAAGATACTGAAAATTTATGAAAATTTAATTTTTTTTCAATAATGTTAAAAAATATTTAAATTAGATAGCTTCTTATAAGAAAACAACACAAGCTAGTTTAATGATTTTAATTGATATTGATACACAATTTTGTCTATTTTTAAGCGCTAAACAACTTTATTACAAACATTTTAATTTCAAAATTCAATTAATCGCTACTTTTGACACATTTTACCCCAACGTGAGACACCTGACAGCAAAATGATCCAAAGCAGCTAGACCAGAATCCTACCCACACACAAAAAAAAAAAAAAAAAAAATTGCCTGGAAAATGCTTGTAATTATTAAAATTTATTACAACAAATCAAATTTTTATTATAATGACATTTTATATTTAAAACTGAAACCAAATTATCTTTCCGGATATAAGGTGCTTACAAAAGAAATATTAGTTGAGACAACCAATCAATGCCTTTATTCATAATAATTTACCAATTCATTGCAGGGAACTATATTTAATTGAATACAATCATTTTCAAGATTAACTGTTGATGATAACAATCATTAAAAATGGTTATATTAATAATTTTAAAAATCTAAATAAATTTTCCTTATTAGAACTAACAATATAGCCGTTTCGGTGTTGGTAATCAATATAATTTTATTTTCTCTGACATTTCAAAAAACAAAAATAAGAAAATAAAAAAGGGAAAAAAAAAATTAAATAGAATTCGTAAAAAAAAAACAATATATATACAACGTGCGAATGTACATCAACGGTAACTTAAATCGCGATATAATATTATAATACCCCAGTCAAATAATTATATGTGCATACCTATAAAGTAATTTATTTTCTTCAAAAATAGGATTTTCAAATTCAAATCTTTTTTATATTTTTAATGTTTATTAGAGCTTTATAAGTCAAATGAAAAATTTATTTCTTACGTGTATTTTGTGGCAAAATTTAATTGATTTTAAAATTGTTCATAGAAAATAATTATATGTGCACGACAAGAATTTTATAAAAATTCTTTATTTAAATAAAGTTAATTTTCAATATTCATGAAAGTTGTTAAGGAATTGTGTTATCCTAATATAACGTTACCAAATGCATCCTTCGTTATACCGATTCGTCCCTTTTCCTTTACATATAATAGGTCAAAACTGTAGTATACTTATACAAAATCAATTTGAAACATTTGATATTATCATATAGCTCTGAATCTAAATATATCTCAGCATACAGTATTCTTTGGGAATCCTTATGTCATGAAGGTCTGAGGATCATTACTGGTCGCTGCAGAAATATAATATTTTGTGACTTAAAAACCGATTTTGAGGCCCGATATAGTAACATCGTCACATTAATTTACTGGAAAATCAGATTTTTATAGGAAATTCATCAACGAAGCTATTGGATTTTTTGTCCAGTAAATTTATGTTGTGCTGTGAATTAATTTAGCTACGTCCAATAAATATTTTCAACTTCAATCTAGAACTAAAATTGACTTATATTATGTGCGATTCGACACTATGATTACGCTTCAAGCATGTCTTTTGTAGACGTCGAATACCCATTTAATATTTTTGATAAACACTTGGATAATTTAAATATAATATTTTCATCTCTTATGCACATGAACTTATGGTGTAATTAAAGTTTTTATCCAAAAAAAATATATTTATCATAAAATCCTGCATGTGGATTTTTGTACCGCTCTATTAGTTATGTTTTTGCCACCCAAAGGTCATAATTTTAATCTAAAACCTCTTTTATTATTTTGTGCTCACGTCCAATTATTAAAACCCGTTCATTTGGCCGTTATTTTTCTGTAACACATGTTGTTTTTCTTCGAAAAATGTCCTTAAGCCCCGCTAATCACCAATGGATTATGGGTTACCGCTCCTAAAATGATAGCAATTTCTCAGATTTTTTGAAAATTTTCAACAGTATTATGATAAACATTTTCTGTATACACCATTTTTTGGAATTTTACATAAATTGTCGTCTTACTTAAATAATTTCAGCACTTCAACTGACAGTTCATGACCTGGTGACATATTTTGACTATAAATTAAAAAAAAATAAATAAAAAAATTTTGGTATTTTAGGTCTAATCATTTTATATATTCCCCAAATAACTTTAATTTTAACTTTAATTGGTTAAACGATTCAAACTGTGGACTTCATGTCAATCTGTTGATTAAAAATTTCAATTTGCACATATAATTATTTTCTATTAAAATTTAGAGAATGATATGTTTATTTTAACGGTACTTTAAACACAATGCCAAGAAGAACCTAAAATTTTGCAAATAGGGACATTAGGTAAGAATGAAAAAAATCGTAAACCAAAGAAATGTATATCACTCTTGGAATATGTAAAAACCAGAAAACAAATATTGCACATATAATTATTTGACAGAGGTATGTTGAAATATTTACAAATAATAATAAAACATTTTCTAAGGTGATGCTATACGGATGTAAACAAACGCTAATCTGGATAGATTAGGACCAAAAAATTAAGAATGATATAAAGTATTTGCTTTAAAATTTGGCCTGTAATCAGTAATAAATAAATATGTGAAATTTATGTATGTAAGTACAAAATCTAAACAATCTAAAGAACAGAATTGGCTTCAATGTGGCATTTCAAATTTAGATCCGTTTATTGTTTATTCAAATAACGGCGAACAGACCAAGGAAAGGAATAACTGTTTTCAGAGTTATGCAGGAATTATTCATAAAATAATTAATTAAAGTCATGGTTTGTACAAGAAATATAGAGCTGCAATAAAAAAGATATAAAATACAAAATAAATAAAAATCAAATGACTTTTTAAATTGGCTTCTTCTATTGAAATTTGGTTTTAGTAACCGAATTATTTTTATATAAAACCAGTTGCATGTATCGAAAAATTTGGTTGAATGTATTGAAAAGTTCGGTACATGCAACCAAATGTATTAAGTAGTACGTGGAACCGACAGAATTCGTTTGGCAAAAAAATTCGGTTACAACAACGAATCTGTTTTCTCTGTGCAGGGCAAAGTTAAAACTATTTTCATTCTGAATGTAACTGATTTTGTCCAGAGTTTTATCATATGATGAATAAATGTGCATACTAGAAAGTGTCATAATGAACATTGTTTGAGGTTGATTTTTTGTAAATATTTGGGAATTTTTTCACTATTTTTCAGAAAATTTTCCATTTTTCTTTTTTTGGACAAGTTTTTATTTCTTTTGGTTAATTTTTCATTGGGGTGATTTTTCTATATTTGATTTGGGCGATTTTGCTTTGGTTCACTTTGCTGGCAGCCAGACAGACATCAGAATTTTTTGAAAAAAATGTTAAAGTTCCAAAATTGCATGTTTTGCTTTTTGATTAAAATAAAAAAATAATAAAAAAATAAACGTTAATATATTGATATCACTTTTCCTTGAATTAAGTGCCATTTTGATGGCTTTTATCCCCATGTACGCTGGTAGGGAACTCAAGATTATTTAAAAAAAAAAAAAACTTCATATACTTTTTCCTAACACAGCTCGTTAGAAGGGTTTTCAAACGTGATAAAAAAACTGAAAACAAATTATTTTTAAACGTAAAATCCCATATAGTTTTGTTTAAAGAAGGATGTCTCTGCCGATCAAAGTATTTTAAATAAACAACCTTTAAAATAAACTTATTTAACAACTCTTTGTTATAGTTTTTCCTGATTTTAAAAGCTGAATGAACTTTATTCTTTAGTGAAACCTGAGTACTTGTTACATGAAATCCTGAATAAATTTTATTAAAAGAATTCATTTAAGCGTATGACTAATATTAATTAAAAATCATTGAACTAAAAATTATTAATCATACGTAATGATGTTTTCAATAAAAATAAACTTACATGTGTATTTTGCAAATTGTCAAGTATGTACTTGTAGATTTATGTATGTATGTATGTGTGTATGCAATACCATTATTAAACAAATAATTTCAACTATTTATTTATACACTCATTAAGTTTATATTTCCTGCATTTGCTAAAACAAAGAAGGTTTTTATTTTATAAATATTTGTATCCTCTAGAAAACTAGCAGTTCATAAAATAATGCTCATATTTTTTTTTTTTTTTTTTATTTTCTTTTCAATAAACAAACAAAAAAGAAATTTGAATAAATTTTCTACTTATGGTAAATTGCAATATTTTTCCTGGGTTTTTCATAAAACGTGAGTGTACGATATATTATAATATATACAATTTTATATAAGCTCTTAGGAATTTGTTTGTGTGTATTTTTATAAGTATGTATTTTTATATAGAGTCTGTTTTTCTTTTTTCTAATGTTTTTTGTTGGTAACACTCAAAACATATTTAAACAAAATAACAAATCAAGCATCACGGTCTTTAACCTTTTTTTGTCAATGTAAATCTTACTCACACTCTTTTTTTTTGTCTCCTTCTTTTTTTTTTAGAAAATTGTCCTCTATATGAGTCTATCATCTATGTAGTTCCGCTTATACTTTTATATGTATATACAAACTTTCTCATCATTTAAGTGTTTTATATATGTATTTATGAGTGTGTGTGTGTAAGTTTTATCATATGTTTACTTATGTCTATGTGTAAGTTAAGAGTAAATATTAGCTTTTTATCCTCGCTTAACTTGGGTTTTCGCCTGGGTTTTTTTTTCGATTTTTGTTTTTTCTTTTGTTGTAGGTTGCATGTGGCTGGTTTAATGTTTGTATGCATAAATAAATGTTTAATGTTGGCTTCGTTGTTGGCACATTGGCCTGATTGTCATTGCAGTGTTTTTTTTTTTTTTTTCTTGTATAAATATGAAAGAGTGAACTGAGTAGTTGATATTTATGTGTCAGCGAAAAGAGAGGGAAATGCGCGCGAGAATATCTTAAAAAAAGTAAAATTTTCTTCCGCATTACTAGAAGACAGTGGGATGATTTGAGGTTTAAAATTTTAAAAATATTTTTTTCTAAGACAAGAGTTATTAACGAAATTTCAAATAAAGAAAAATATAAAAAAATTTATTGCAAATTAAATTTATTTAATTATAAATAGAGTATTCAATTTTGGTGAAATATTTGGAACTTAATAAATTATTAAAATTAAGTTATTAAAAAATATATTTCTACTTTTTTCCACAGTAGCAATTCTGTTAAATCTCCAGACTCATTTATTTAGATTTTTATTTATTTACTTTTTTTATTCTAAAAATATAAAGTTTTCACAGGAAAACACTGATTCGGCGGCACGGGGTTTAACATTTAATTCGGATACACGGTATTATAAAGTAATAAAACTTTAAACCACTTTTTTTGAACTGACTCTAGTTGTCGCCATAAAACTGAGATTTGTAAAATTATGGCGGTTCTGATAGTTTTAACAAAATCGGACAAGTCGTTTTTGAGATATGCTATAAATAGTGCAACCTTCATTATTTTACAATGCGCGATTTATAGCAAGAACTAGAGTTAATTCAAACGGAAGCGAATTTTAGAATCTTTTATACCCTTCATCACTTTGCTGGAAAATAATAAAATATGCACCCTAAAGTATGCTTTCATATTTTCATATTTATACAAATCTAATTTTTTTCCAAGCTACACAAATTTAAACTGTTATAGCAATCATTCTTCCGTAACAAAAACAACAATGTATATATATCTATACTAGCTAATACCCGGTGTGCTTCGCCACCAAGCTACACAAATTTAAACTGTTATAGCAATCATTCTTCCGTAACAAAAACAACAATGTATATATATCTATACTAGCTAATACCCGGTGTGCTTCGCCACCCCCCGAATTGAAATAAATAGTAATTAAAGGATTAAAAAAATATTAATAAATATATTAAAATATAACATTTTTCTTAAAAATTAGATAGATAGATGTTTCCCGTGCAAAATTTGAAAATTCAAGCTCTGATAGTTTCCCAGATATACTAATTTTTGTATTTAATTTTTATAGGAGGTACCATACCCCCATAATCCGCTAATTTATTAGACAAATGTTTTCATGGATGTCAAAATTCTTTGTGCAAAATTTGAGCATTCCAACTCCAATAGTTTCCCAGATATATGAATTTTTGCATTTAGTTCATATGGGAGGTACCATGCCCCCTACTTCAAGTCCGCCCATATTTTTCTTAAATATTAATATTGATACCAAAGTGGCTCCGACAAAATTTTAGAACTCTAACTGTTATATCTTCTCAGATATGATAATTTAATATTTTCTTTATATGGGAGGTGCCACGCCCACAATTGCTAGTGTACCAATTTTTTTTCCAAAATATTCATATTGAAGCTAATGCTAGTCGTACAAAATTTGAGCTCTCTAGCTTTTATAGTTTCCCGGATATAAAAATTTCGGTATTATCTTTATATGAGAGATGACATGCCCATTATTTCTTTTCCGCCCATTTTTGCACAAAATGTTCACATTGACACTTAAGTTTATTATACAAAATTTGGGAAATGTAACTGTAATAGTTTCCTAAATTTACGGCATTTGGTATTGGCAAGCAATATTAGGCGTGGGATGTGCCACACCCCCTATTGCTAGTTCGCCTATTTTTTCCATAATGTTCATATAGGTGTCGAAGTTGTTCGTGCAAAATTTGAGGACTCTATTATTACCAATTTCCGAGATATACTACTTTTAATAGTTATATAGTAAATAGTTATATGGGTAAGTGGAATTTCAAAATAAAAAGTAGCCTATTTTTCCTTCCAGGCATATAGGAACACACTGTGTTAACCGAATTTCAAGAAAATTGGTTTAGCCGTTTAGGCGGCTATAGACTTCAAACAAACATACATACATACAAACACACATTAATTTTTATATATATAGATAGATAGAAGAAGAAGATAGATACATATATAACGGAGTAACGGCTGAGTGATTGACTGACTGACTTACTTGGTGTTTCATCATCGCACAGCCCAAACGCCTAAAGCTAGAAAGATGAAATATGAACTGTAGATTGGTCTCCTATCGAATAGATCCACTAAGACGGGATTTTGGAAATACGAATGTTTAGGGGGCAGAAAAAGGGTAAAAAACGGGTGAAATCGTTAACCTTATATCTCCTAAACTTTCAGAGATATAAGAAAAGTTGAATATCGTTATTCGTTTAAAAAATAATCGGATAGGTGTCTGGTACTTTTTTTGAAATTTCGCTCTTTTAATAAGAAAACGGGTAAAAACTGTATTTTGGTACTTTTTTGGCACCCTATCTATCTTTTAATCCAGTAAGCATAGAAATAAAATGTGTACCCAATTAGTACCTTATCGAAAATTTGAGAATACGAGTTTGGTACTTTTTGAAAATTCAAACGTTTAAGGGGTAAAAATCTTACCTGTTTTTGGTAAATTTTTCACGAAATATTTTTTTCTATCTACTGACACATACATATGAATATTTTAACATTAGATCCAAGTACAATTTAGAAATTCATTGGAATACAATCTTTATTACATTCAGGGGGGAATAAAAAGTACCAAAGAGGGGATAAAATCGGGAAATTAAATTTTATTTAAATTAAATAATACATTTTTTATTATTTTAAACTTAGAGACATGAACTTAAGTACATGTAGTCCCAAGTGAGTGAGAATTCACAAGAGGGGGATTTGTGGTACTTTTTCATTATTCTAATGGCACTTTTTGAATTTTCTACAAAATTGAACCTAGAAACATGAAATTAAAGATACATGGTCCTATGTGAATAAGAATTGAAGAGAGGGATTTTGTGGTACTTTTTCGTTCTGCCAATGGTACTTTTTGAATTTTCTACAAAATTGAACCTAGAAATATGAAATTAAAGATACATGGTCCTATGTGGATAAGAATTGAAGAGAGGGACTTTTTGGTACTTTTTCGTTCTTCTAATGCTGCTTTTCTATATATTGAACATAAAATCATAAAATTGAGTTATATGATCTATGTGGTTAAGAATTCAATGGTACTTGTTGAATTTTCTATAATTTTTAATCTGAAATCATGAATTTAAAGATATTTGTTTCTATGTGAATGAAAATCCATAAGAGTATATTTTGTGGTACTTTTCGTTATTATATTACTCTTTGAATTTTTTGTAAAAGTAATTAACTTTCAAAAACGAAATTAAATATATATTATTGGTCACATGCTTCTCTACTAAAATATAACAATAGAAATTATTTGTTAGCTTTTGAACCTTCGAACGTTAAAGTAAGATGTAAGAAACTGATAACAAAAATATTTAAAAAGTTTATTGAACGTAATGCTGAGAGAACTCCAATATTGTTACTATTTCCACAGGATATAGGAAACATAGTTGAATTTAACGGATTTCTTAACTTTTGGTATTTCATTGTATTTTTAAATAAAAAGGCTAACACGTTTTTATCTGATCTTTATAAGAGTACTGCAAGATCGTGTTAAATGCTATCTATATAAAAGTAAATCCGTGTTTGTTAGTCTGTCTGTTTTTGAATTTAAATGGCAAATCGAAGCGCACTGTGTTTATGTTATTAGAAATATTGTTCAAAAATTTATATCTCTTTTTCCTCACTGTAGCAACTCTTTCAAATCTCCAGACTCATTACATTTAAATTTTGTTTTATTTTTTTCTAAAAACATAATGATTATTTTTAAATTAAGATAATAATAATGCTGATGACGTTGATGTTTTGAATATGTAAATACAAATACATATATACATAAATATGTATATGTATACAATATATAACATTCTCTAAAGAAAATATTTACTTGCAACTTTTTTTTTTTCTCTATTTTTTGTATGTTTGCATATTTGAGGTTATGTCTTTTTAAAGGCAATTCTGGCTGCTAAACAAAAATTTACACACAGACACAGTTTAACATTAAACAAACGTTAAGTTCAGCACTTCCCTCTGTAATATAAAATGAAAAATTCAAAGGGCAAAAATTATACATTCAATTTACATTCATAACCATTTGTAACAAAAAAAAAAAAAAAAAAAAAAAAAATACCAGCAAAGAGTAGAATGAAGGCAGTTTGACACAATTATTATTTGTATGCTGCTAAATTGCTAAATGTTTAAAAGACCTTTGTATGGACAATATGGTAAAGGCATGGGGAGTTGGCAATGATGGTGGTGAATAGGTTAAATTTAAATATGATTTGCAAATGCAATAATTTAATAAAATACTTATTTCTAAAAAAAAACTCACTTATGAAACATTAAATTAAACTAAATTTAATCTACTAAAGTCTTGGAGAAACAAGAGAATACTCCAACTATAGATTTTGGAGCTCTCTAACAAAACAGATTATACAAACATACTAACGATTGCAGAAATTTTTGAACATTTTCTAAGTGATGTTAAATTTTTCTGACAAATTTTTCCTCAATTCCCTTTAAATTGTTTTTATTTTCATGTAATTATAACTTTTAACTAAGAACTATACCATCCCTTAACTATTCCTAAGGACTGTACCATTCCTTAACTATTCCAATTCCTTTTTCCAAACCATAATGACGATGTACCATTTTAAACCTTCATCTAAATGTCTTCTTGGCTCTTAATGATTTTCATAATTTTTGCCACTATTTTTAGATTTTTGCTTACACTGGTCGACAAAAAAATTTTGTTCGTGCTCTTTCAAAAAAAAAAAAAAAAATAATAAAAAATAAATAAATAAATAAATAAATAGAAAAATATGTGGACTAGATGGAATTCCGCATGCTAAACGCGAATCAGCTTTCAGTTTTTTTCCCACCAGGTCGAGATTTTTTTTTATGGGCGTGTCTAATATTTCGTCCTAAATAAGCCAATTACTTGAGTATAGTTCACTATAACTCGAGAACGGTTTGCACGATTTATATAAATAATACAACAAAACATGTGGAATAAAATTGGGCTTAAGTCGTTCTACTAAAAAATTTTTATCTGCTCAATAGCTTAGGAGATATTTCCAAATAAGTGTCCAAAGAAATTTTTTTCATGGTAAATTCAAGATTTATTTTTTTACTAAAACTTCTTTTTAAAAGTGAAAAAATCAAAAATGTTTCAGTTTATTATCTTTATCTCAAAGCTAAAAAAATTACGAGTAAATAAAGCCACGTATCATAAAAGTGTATGCACAAATCTTGATTGCATTCAGTTAGGATACCCATGCATATCTACAGTTAAGTGGAGATACACTAGTGGGCAAAAAAAAATTTTTTTTCGTCTTAAATAAAAAAATAGGTGGATTAGATGGAATTTAATGTGCTAAACAAGAATCTGCTTTCGTTTTTTTTCTATCATGTATTGATTTTTTTTATGGGCATGACTACTATGACTCCGCCTTTAGGCATTCACACTTGTATAACTCGAGAACGGTTTGCCCTATTAAGATAAATTAAACTCCAATATAAGTGATTTTAATTGTCTTTGAGCTGAATTTACATAATTTTTTGTTCAGTTAATAATTCCGAAGTTATTCAGTAATTAGTATTTTTTTTTTTTTTTGAAAAGTATTGAATATTTTGATCCATAACTCTGAAATTCTTGAGCGAATAAAAAATATTATTGATACAGCTTTAAGATAATTTTCGTATGCGTCGTTTAGTGTATCATTTTTAAAATCGAGTAAACGGTTCTTGAGTTATAGTCTAAATTTGACAAACCATTCTCGAATTTTATAGTGTGACCGCTGAATAAGGTGATGATATTAGTCAGCACATGATAGAAAAAAGTGTATGCAGATTCTTGTTTAGCTCGTCAAAATCAACTTAGTTCACCTAGTTCAAAAAAATAAAAAAAAAAATAAATTATTTTGTCCACCACTGTATTTCTACACAATTGTGAGTAACATGGGTATTTTTATTTAACTGTGAATAAAATCAAGATTTATGCATCAATTTTATTCGCAGAATAAAATTTTTGGGAAATTTCGTCACTCTACGTTGTCCCGTTCGAGCTCTATCCTGCTTTCAACAGACAGACAGACGGACGGACATAGCTAGATCGACTCAGAATCTAACCAGGACCCAGAAAATATATAATTTACGGGGTCTTAAATGATTTCTTCGACATGTTACACACGGAATGACAAAATCAATAAACCCCCCATTTTTTTGATGGTGGGTATAAAAATTAAGTTTAAGAGGTTTAAATATATTTTTAGCCGGCATCATTTGGAGTATCACTTATGTCAATCGTATACACCGTTCTTGAGTTATAAGGAAATATACTAGAGTAATGGCCTTACTATGGGCGAAATAAAAAAAAAAAAAATTCAGACCTGATGGAAAAAAACTGAAAGCAGATTCGTGTTGAGCACATCAAAATATATCTATGGTTGTGTATTTTTTTGTCGACCAGTGTTATCAGTAATAAAAAATAGTTTGTTTAACAAACTTAAGTTAATACTTGTGGATCCATGCGTTCCCTCCTTAATGTGTCCGACAGGGATTTTAAAGAACTCGTACAAAAGTACAGAAGATTAATTAATTAAAATAGGGTCGTATGCTAACTATTTCTGTGAAGAAATAATAAAATCTTTGTTTCTGCAATAATAAAGTTTGTTTTTGTAAAATAATTATAAATTATTTTGTTATTAATAAAACTTATAAAAAAACTCAAATTTTAAGGAGTTTTTTTTAGCTTTCAAATCAATTGGCCATTTTTTTTTTTTTTTCAAAATAACCCCTTTTTTGGCGACTTTTTATTTTGAAATCCACTTTTTTTGGACACTTTTTAAAAATTCTCAACGGTAACGCTGAAGATGGCCATTGGTTTGAAATGAGGTATGGGGCCAGCTCAAATGAGCTGGTTTTATGATACGGTCGTGAGACCAATAATGACATACGGGGCCTCTGTCTGGTGAAAAGCGCTGGACAAGATGACACTTCGCTATGTCATCACTAAGATCATGAGAACCTCTGTTGTTCTCAAGACTGGGGCTATAAGAACGACTCATTCTAAGGCATTATTTGCAATGCTAAACTGGCTACCGACAAACTTGATGGTAGAACAAATTGCGATCAACACTGCGGTTAGTTTGAACGCAGTTGGGGACTGGAAGAAGATGACGTATGGTCACTCCAGTATCCTTGGGATCATGGAAGATTTTTCAGACTATATAGATTATTGTACCCTGCTCTGTTCTTTGACAGAAACTTCGGGGTGACTTTTCAAGGGAGTACTGATTTTGATAGGGATCCTAATTGTATTTGGATCTATACTGACAGTTCTAGAAAGTGAAATCAGGTAGGCGGTAGATTCTTCATTGAGGAAAATCAGTGTATAATTTAGGCTTCCGGATGGTTGTAGTATTCTTCAGGCTGAAATTTCGGTTATTAAGAGGGCGATGAACTGCCTTAGGTATCACAGGATTTCTAATAAGAATATTTGTATTGTTACTAATAGTTAACCTGCTATTAAATCCTTGGTTGGTGTCTACTCCACTTCGACACTGGTCCATGTATACCGGGCATCAATGAACGGGATGGTGAAACATTCAAACGTAACACTCATCAAACGATCAAGAGCTTCAAAAAAGAACATTTTCACCACTTCAAGAGTAGAACAAAGTGAATATTTTAAACTTTTTGGAAGTTTTTAAAATTACTTCCAAAAAAGTGAAAATAAATGAAATTTTAGCTGGAAAAAAGGTTAATAATTTCTAAGAAAATTAAAATTTTATAAATTTTAATGCATTTTTATTATCTTTTAATATAAAACTGAATTTTTGTAAAAAAATTTCATAAACATAGTTTTTAAAGAAGTACTTCAAAATATATGAATAAGAAGCATAAAAGAAGAACATCCTACCAATAACAACCATGGGTTAAAAATAATAACTTCTGCAAATCTTTTGCACCAGTAAGTACTTTCTTCCAATGCCAACTCAATTTTAAATTCATGACTTTTTCAGCTCTTTTTCAATTCCTTTTTTGCTGGGGGTAGATGATGGTCACATTCACCGTCTCACAGTGTGCGATTCAAAAAATAAAATGGAAAGATTTTTATATGGATGGATTCTGCTAGTCGATATCTACAAAAAACATTGTCGTTTGCATATATTATCTCTTTTAGTTTAAAAGATATTAAGCTTAAAAAATTAAAATTTTTTCGTTTTAGCATGTCTTGGTGAAGTTTTATCGCTACAGAGGGTCCAATTTTAACCCCATTTTCTTTAAATTTTTCTTATTTCATTAAAATCAAAAAGAAAAATTGTGTAGAGAATGAATTTTGAAAAACTATTTACGTAATCAAAAGTTACAAGCATTTAAATTTAAACTTTAAAAAATTTTTTTTCAAATTTTTTCCCGTTTTTTTGCCAAAAAAGTGGTAACATTATTTTTATGTTATATACAAATTTTCTTAAGTAACATATATAATATTTATATTGCTCTGAAAGATAACTAAAGACAAAATACTTTGAAGGAAAAAAAGTTTTCAAAAATTGATTTTTGCGAGAACCATCGTTTCCCAAATTTGACCTATTTTTTCAACTAATTTCGAATTTTCGCCTTAAATTCTCAAATCGCAAAGCTGGAATCAAAAAAAAGTTATAGTTTTTATTAAGTCTAAAGTGTTTTAATTCCATAATTATTTCTATTTTATTTTTTGAAGAGGAGGAAGAGTCGATAACTCATCTTCTATGTGGTTGCCCTGCTCTGGAGATAACAGGCAGTGTATTCTAGATATGCCGCGCTATGAAGATCTTGGGGACCTATCGGATATGGCTCTATGCAAGCTAGATTTATTTATTAGGAAATCGAAATGATTTACGTGATAAATGCAAAGGGCCTACACGGCTTAGGACACTTCTGTTTTTGTCCTCTTCCTGTCTATACTGTGCATTATTTTCCTTTCTTATTACTCTTTCTGTCTAGCTATCTTTTCTTGAACTTTCACTATTTTTCAATCTTTTCAGGTATCCCAAATAGAACTTTGGACCCAAGTGTGTCTTCCTTGGAAACCAACCTATCCTACTAAAAATCAAACAACTTATCAGTTTTCAATTATTTTTCTTATTGTATCGATTAAAAAATTAATCAAATACATTTTTTTCCATAGATTGAATTTCAATTAATAAAAATTTTTCGTAGGGTGAAATTGGATTTTAGGTTTATGTAAAATTTTAACTTATTTCGTTTGAATACTTTGATTTTGAATAAAGTATTTAATTATACAAATATATACAGAAAATACTTGCAGCAAAACATTTATGGCATAACTTTAGTCCGGCTCATTAGGAATCTAGCGAATGATTTCCAAAGGGAGTCTATGCAGCAATGAATATTTGTTTATACTTTAAATTAAAGTATTAAAACAGATGTTTTATTAACGGTTTATTCATGATTTCCGTTAATTGGTTATTAAAAAATGATGAGATGCACTCGGCCCCTGAGAGCTATGGGTGCCGATCACTGTTTTAATAGTGAAATGAATCAGACATAATTTTTACAATATTTTGAAATTAATAAATTATAAAATACTTATAAAATTTATTATTTTTTTATTATTTAAGTAAATTAATCAATTTACTTTTTTCCTTCTTTTGTTTAAATAAAAGACGTTTAAACAAATTTAAATATGAAAACAGTGGAAAGTTTAATTATTAATATCATAAAGTATATAAAAATTTTTTCAGTTATTAAATATATTAATATTATTTAGCAAATATTCCCAAATACTACTTTTGTCTTAAAAATAAAAGTTATAGCAATTTTTTACTCTGTAACTCTTATATTTAACATATTTCAAATAGAGTATATCCACCATCTTAAAATCACTATTTTAATTTTATTAAAAGGCATTTGTTGCCAACTTATCACTTTAAATGCCTTTAAATTGCCATTTTTTGTTACTTTTATTTTAAAATTCACTTTTTGTTCTCTTAAACTTACCTTAATACAACAACAATCTGCCATGATTTAAACGAAATACTAAAATAATAAATGATATCTCCTTCCTTTGGATTTCCACCAATAACAGCTTAATTATATTGACCAATACAAAATTTAAAATAAAACCACAGGCAAGTGGAGTTTATAATAAATTAAAGGAAAAAAATATTAAAACGATCTGAAACTAAGAAAAATAAATATAATTAATTAAATTGGAAAAAATATAAAAAAAAAAACATTTTAAAGTAATACATTAAAAAATAAATTTTTAAATGTTAACATTTTAAAATTTCTTTTAGACTACATATCAATTTGTTTGTTTGCTTTGCGGTTTATGTCCTTAAATATAAATTATACATTTCTTTTCTTTGATAAACTTACCACTTTTATTTTGATGATATTTAACGTGAGCTATCGCTCGCTCTTGCTTTCTTCTGCTGCCTTTTTTCTTTATGTGTAAGTGTCGTTTATCCTTTTGATGATTCAAATAAAAAAATCAAACAAAAAAGGAAAAATCTGTTTCTAAGAAACAAATTAGGCAGGCAGTTTGCTTTTTTTCTCTGGTTCAATTCTATTTTCTAAGATGTTTTTCTTTTTTTTTTTTTTATTAATATTTTTTTCTTTGTCTATTCGCTTTAAACTCAATAACGGAAAGAAATTAAAAAATGCCTTTGCTAGAAAATATGCATTTTGTCTGTATGTAGAACATAAAAGTAGACGAAGAAGAAAAAAAGTGTTTAAAGAAAGAAAAAAGTTGCTTTTTTTTAGAAAATTGTTGTAAGATTTTGCCTTGGTCTGCAGATCTGTAAAGATAAAAAGAAAATTAAGCATAAGAATATTTATTGTTAATTAAGCAGAAATATTTGAAAATCAGTTTTATTATAAGAGAGTTATAAAGAAAGTATAAATAATTTTTTTTTCTTCATAAAAAGATTTTTATTTTAATGAAAAAAAAAAAAAAAAAAATTATTTATAGTTCTTGTACAAATTGACCTAATTTCGAACTTGCAAATAAATATTATAAAGGAATAGAGGGAGAGTTTTTAGATTGATTGAGTTTGGTCTTAAAGCAAGTGGTTAAATTTTTCAATTTGTACGTATAAATTATAGGAACATGACATACAACAACACCTGACCTATGTAAGTGTAATTGTTGGTTTGCTTTTGTAAGTTTGTAATTTTCCATCTTAATTTTCAGCATAAGTGGATAAATGTGTGCATAGACAAACTTAATTACCGCATTTGGGACAATGAAAATCTACTCGAGTCAAAAAAAAAAAAAAAAAAAAAAATACCATCAGTGTTGCCGGAGTCTATAGTTCATATTACACAACCAAAGCCTTCAAATTATCCAAAATTCAAAAAACTACACAAAGATGCAAAATTTTTTAAAATTATTAAAAATTATTATCAGCTCTATGATCTCCAAAATAAAAAAATAAAAAAACCAGCAAAAAGCGCACTAAAACAAACTGTAAAAGCGATGATTTTAACAATGTGTTGTTATTAGGAGGGAGCTTTTAGTGCTGAAAAAGAACTGCAGTGTCCTACAAATGACAAATCTTTTTATGTACACTGCTTCTCTGTTTATAACATTATTTAATTAAAATGTTTAAAAAAATACTTTTTTCCTGCTAAGAATACATTGATTTTAACTTTTCTGTAAATAATTATTAATAACTTTTAAAAAAGCCTACATTTCTTCTCCTTTTGCAATCTTCTACTAGAATACCACGGTTTTTTTAAGCCTTGTTTTTTTAAAATTCATTGGAGCAATTTTATTTAACAAAAATATTCAAATAGAGACTTTTTATGAAGAGTTAATTTACAAAGTGAACTTCTACTGAAATTACAAAAAAATTACACAGAAATTTTATTATCCAAAAATTATCCAAGAAATTTTAAATTGTCCCATTTTTGGATAATTACACAGAAATCGGCAACACTGATTACCAAGCATTGGCAGAAAGTCACTGCCTATACATTTTCTGGTCACGGAGATCGTATGATTAGATATCATGTAGGGTTTTGTTATATTTGTAAATATAAAAAATAAGAAAGCTATAGTCGGAATAATTTTCGGGATTCTGTCCTCAATTGTAGATTAAGTCCGGAATGACAATTTATATTTTTTGATATCTAAATTAAATTAAAATTTTACAATTTAAAATTTATTAATATTTTAGTGCGGAATTTCCAAACTAAAAATGTTTTAATGGAATTTTGTGTGGATGCTATATATGGTTTTTTTTATGAACAGACAGACGGACGGACATCGACAACCCGCTCAAAAATGTTTTCCGCTTGTATTTACTGATACGCTTTTAGTTATATTACTAATTAAAATAATATTTAAATAAATAATGAATTACCCTCGTAATTTTATGCACAAAAAAAAAAAAAAAAAAAAAAAAAAAAACAATCAAGGAGCGTAAATAAGGGTTTTTATGTGTCAATTTCCAAGCATTTGTTCTCTTTCTGAAGTTCCCAGACGTGGTAGAAAATCAAAACTCAGCTTACTTATAAAGCTATTTCTTCTACAAATCCTAACGGTGCCAGATTTTGAAATTGCTATCAGAGGCTGGATATAATCAGATTTTTGTGTCCTTATCTAAGGATTTTCTCTATTCAGTGCTTTCTGAAGTTCTCAGTCGTAGTAAAAAACGGGTTACTTATAAATCCGTTCATCCTGTAAGCCCTAACGAATTCAGGGAGCGGAGATATGCGACTTTTTCATTTAAATCTTTAACTTCGATAAAGGAAAGGAAAAACATAAAAATTTTTTCAATATATTATTTTAATCACCTTCTTTTTATTTACATTCATAATTATGTAATGTAAATAAAAAGATTTTGCATCTCTGCGAAATGCGACCTCAGAAAATATGGCCTCAAAACTCAACACGCAATATTTTTTAATTTTTGCGGCATTTGGGTGGTGCTATTTTGGAGTCTATTTTCACCAAATTGCAATGAAAAATAGCCCTAAAAAGATGGAATAAAAAAAAACCCATTAGAATTCTTGAACTCTTACCGACATAGGACAATTTATCTTTAATTTTATGTTGCTAGGTTTAATATTGTAGAAAATTCAAAAGGTACCATTAGAAGAATGAAGAAAGTACCAAGAAGTCCCTTGTTATTTTAATGTTTTTAGGTTAAATATTATAGAAAATTCAAAAAGCACCAAAAGAAGAATGAAAAAGTACCACAAATTCTCTTTTTTATTTAAATTTTTTTATGTTCAATATTATAGAAAATTTAAAAATACAATTAGATGAATGAAAAGGTACCACAAAGTCCCCTTGTTATAGACTCTCATTCACTTAGTCTCATATTCTTAATTTCATGTTTCTAGGTTCAATATTATAGAAAATTCAAAAAGTACCATTACAAAAAAGTACCACAAAGTTCCCTCTTGCGAATTCTCACTCACTTAGGACTACATGTACTAGGTTTAATATAACAAAAACATTTCATTATTTTATTTGAATAAAATTTAATTTTCAGATTTTATGCCTTTTTGGTACTTTTTATTCCCCTGGATTTAACAAATGCGAATTTCGGAAAAGTACCAAACTTGTATTCGCCAATTTTCGACAAGGTACCAATTTGGTACGCATTTTATTTCTTTGCTAACTGGATTAAAGGATTGATGGGGTACCAAAAAAGTACCAAAATACAGTTTTTACCCGTTTTCTCTCCTGTTCTGTTCTATTATTTTTTAAATGAATAACGACTATTTAACTTTTTTGTATCTCTATTAGTTTAGAAGATATAAGGTTACCGATTTTACGCGTTTTTACCCTTTTTTAGTGGATCTATTTGATAGGAGAACAATCCATATTTTATTTTTCTTTTTATTTAGGATAAATTTCATTGTACAAATTTTTCCCAATATTTGTGCAAATTTTTCATTTCAACTTTGGGGTAATATTGCATTTTTCTGGGGTTACACTTCCAAAAATGTTTCATTCTAAAAAATTTGCCCCTTAATTGGGGCCATTTTTCGTAGCGACAAATTTTGCACTGTATTAGTTTTAAGCCTTGTGAATTTAGATCTATAAACTTTGTTTCACCCAGGTTAAAAATTTTTAGAGAGGAAGATAGATTTGTCTAAGAGCTACGGTCAATTGTATACTGATTTTTATGAAATTTGCTTTTGTGTGATTTACACCTTTATGAAACTTATTTGTGTCGAGTTTCATTGAAATATATCTATATTTAAGAGCGTTAGACCCTTATTCCGGAAGGATATTTGTAAGGAGGGTAGCTGGAATAATGAACCGATCTTAAACAAATTCAATAGGTTTGGACCTTGTGTCGAAAAATCATATGTAACAAAGTCTCTTAAAATTATTTTCATAATTGGCACCCGTACCCGATAGATGGACGGACATGATTAAGAAATCAATACTGAGTGTAGCGATATACTTAATGGTGGGCGTCTAATGATTTTTTTCTCTGCGTTATAATTATCCATACAAATTTACAACACCCCAACTACCTATAGACTTATATGGTATAATTAAATATTAGCTGAATATATCAGTTTCAAAAGTTTTAATAAAAGTCTTATTTTGATTTTGATCCAATTAACTCTTTTTGTTTTTTCAATACCAAAATCAAAGCTAAATATATTGGTAAAAGCAAACTCTTATACAAAAAGATTTAATTGAAATAAAACTTTTATTAAGATTTTAAACTGCATTCTCTACTAAAAAATTCCTTTTGTTTTATTTCTTCGTTGTTTTCTTATTATTTTTTTTTACCTTTAGGAAAACTTAATTTCATTTCCTATTAAAGTTTTACCATCTTGTTTAAACTTTTAGTGGATATAACTGAAAATTGATTTCATTTGTGTAATGGCTGGATGCTTTGTAAAGAAGTCTATTTTTGTTAAATGACCGAAATGGTTATTTTATAAGAAAAGAAATAAAATAAAATCGGACGTAATGATAAATATAGGAATGGAAATTATTGAAATTGTAACTGAAAAAAAAAAAAATAAAAAAATAAACAAATACAATAAATTGAAATTGAACTTAGCGAATTGTGCGAGGGTCACTCTTACAGGAATTGCAATTAAATTCTTTAAATTATTTGTCTTAACTGCTTAAAAATATGATCCATAAAATCCTGCTAAAACCTCACAATAACTCAATCTATTGTACTTAATGGTAGGTGGTCTGCCTAACTTCAACTTAAGGTTTTTTTGTTTGTGAAAATTTTAAACTCCTAACAAAACACGTTAACTTTCATATGAATAATTGCATTTGTCCTCTTTATATATGAATGTAGAGGTGTGGTTTTATATTTTGTGGTAAATGCTGACTGAATGAGTGAATGTTTTACCTTAAGCCGTACTAGTACAGAGAAATTTTTCTGTGTCTTATGTGGCATAAATTGACCACTGCTCTGGTGGTTTGTGGTTAACTTTGTTTTGAGTTTTAGCTGCAATTTTAGATAAATGTATTTTAATCAGTTTATGCAATTGTTAGGAGTTTAAAACTTTACTGCAGCAACATTAATGGCAGGAAAATATAAATCTAATGTAGCCACTTTTATGAATGGCTTATCATCTTGACACGCATTCAAATTGGTAAATTTTTTATATAATATTATGAAAGTCTTGATACCTGCCACTCTGCTAAGTTTAATAACACATTTCTTAACCTTATCTTTCCGTTAAAGCTTATAGTATACTTTAGGGGTTGCTCATTTAGCATGAAGCATGAATAAAGTCTGATTGATGTTGTCTATTCACACTGATTTAAATTCGTCATTCTCTATCTCACTGACATAACATGAACACTTTTTTTGTTTCTAAAGAAAAATTTAAAATTTATGAAAATCTTCTCGTCCTTTTCTAAATATAAAAAATAAAATTATTTTGTTTCTAACTTTTTTCTGATTACATGCTGCTGCTACGAATATGAGAGTTTGTTGGGGCTGCTATATTTTGCATTAAACAACTCATGCATAGTTTGGTCCAAAAAACCATCAGAAAAACAAAATGTAAAACTCTATGTTTCACGTATTTTCAGCAGCAAAAATATAAAAACAAAATAATTCAAAAAAATAAATAAAAGTTTAACAAAAATCACTGCAGAGAAAGTCTCTGACAAACTAAAAACACATAGCATAACGAAAAAATTAAAAATACGAAAAAAACTAAAACAGAAATAAAAGTTACAAGAACAAGTGATACAATGAAGTACAATTTCCACTAAAATTGTGAAAAACAACAGATGATACTGAAAAACATTTATTCATTCATTTCTTGTTTTCGTTTTTTTTTTTTTTCAACTCTTAATACGAGTGTACAACTGATAAATACAGCAACATCAGGAAAAATTAAAAAAAGAGGAAAAACTTTTTAGATTTTTTCACATTTTTTTTATTTTTTTTTTATTTTTTTTTTTTTTTTTGTAAATGAGCAAAATGTTGTTAAATGAATGAATGAATGGATGAATAGAAAATTTTGTAATGAGAAAAACGCTCAAGTTACATAAAAATGAGAAAAAATAAAAACTATTTGAAATTGTTACATGAATATTAGGGATACACCTAGATTATGGTTTGTTACCAAAGACTGAAAAGCAAATCATATCATAATTTTCAAGATTTTGGGGAGGGGTTTTTAAAAAAGAAAATACACATGAGAAAAATCAAAAAAATTTAAAAAATTATTACAGAAACTTCAATATTTATCGAAATAAATTGAAAAGAAAATTTTTCAATTAGTTCCCAGCAAAAACTTTGCTTGCATGTAATGAGTTAATAAGCTAATATAATGGCTCTTCAGTACTTTCACATTAGATGAATAACTCATTATTTTAATACGGTGATGTCATTAGAGGCAACTACTTACTTTATATTATTACAGGTAGGCATTTCAGAAAGTCATTACTTAGAAGTCATTACAAGAACTAATTACTTTGTAGCTATTTAATAACTCATTAATTTCAAAGTAATACAGAAGTCATTATTAGCAAAATGAATAGTAACTAGTTACATTATCGGTTACAAGTAAGTACTGAAATATATAAAATATTAAGCTGATATATATTTTTAAAATTTATTTATTTCAAAATATGCGGAAATGAAAATTTGATATACTATTTCATACCATAGACTTGAAATTAATTCTTAGAAATGCATTTTTGTGGTCAGTGCCGAAGTTTAATAAAATATCGGACAGTCTTGAAATTATAATTTTTATAATATAAATCAAAAGATTGATAAAAGTAACATTTTCAAAAATCTGATCTTAATTATTTGATTACATATCAAGTTAAAAGTAAATAGTTTGTAATCTACTTTGATGTAATGCAAAAATTATGTTGTTATGTTGAAAAGTAACTACACAGAAAAAATGATTACGGTATTTTTTTCAATTAACATAGTTGTTTCATTTTGCATCGAAATTTAATAAATTTATTCAAACAAAAATGAAATAAAAATAAAATTTAACTATACTATATAAATTTTTAATTCAAACTATTAACTACTTGATTGATTTAATTAATTTATTAATTGGGAATTTTTTGCTGTTTTGTATTTTTTATAGTTTTTAGTAATTGATATAATAATTTTGGTGAGAGGTGCAAATTTGAACAAGTTTTTAATTGAATGAATTATTTTCATATATATTTGTTAATTGGTGACTTTTTTCTGTGTACATCCGTAACTACAAACCATTACCAAGTTTTTGCTGGGTTCATACGAACATTTTTTTCGTCTCATATTTATTTCTTCTTTAAATATATTAATTTTTAAATTAAATAAAAAATCAATACAAAGTAGTTTTTTAAAAAAATTTTATCATAAATAAATAATTACATGCATCGTTATAAATAAGTAGTAACTAAACTCGTTCTACGTAATGTAAATGATATGTAGTTGTCATTGAAAAGTAACTAAATACCATTACCAAGTTTTTGCTGAGATATTTATATCACATTTCCCTAATCAAACGCAATTTTCGACTCATCAACCCATTTAACCCCAATGTATAGACGGACGATCATTTGTAACTTTTTAATTCTATATAATTTAGATGAAAAAAAATCGAATTTATACTTTTTCTGATTTTTGCAATTAAAGTAAAGAATCCCACAATCTCCAAAAAAAAGATGTAGAAAATCCAAAAAATGGGTTTTTGTACATTTTCGGCTATAAAATCAAAAAAATTGATTGAAAACTTTTAACAACATACTATAGATTTCTAAACTGCATTCCATTTGTAGGTTCGTGCTTTGCGATTTTAGAAAATATAGACTAAAATCAAAACTAATTTTTTTTTGTAATTTTTGTTGAACTTATTTATAGAGTTTTTAGAATTTGTATTATTCGGGCTCAAGTTCATTGAATAATTGCAGAAGAATACATTGTAAAAGTTTTATTGGACACTCGGCAGAATGGAATGCATTTTCTAGTCAGCCACGACCGTCATCAGCACTCTTCAGTGTCCCACCGTGGTGTTCTCTGTAAACATCATCTATTTAACTTACAATTTTTAGGAAATGGAATCTGTGACTTCTTTTCCTAAATGTTATTAAGTTAGACGAATGGTTTACGATAAAGCTTTTTACAATTATTTGTATTCTCCTTTTACAATTATTATTGTTTATATAGCAAATTGTAAGTTAAATAGATGATGTTTACAGAGAACACCACGGTGGGACACTGAAGAGTGCTGATGACGGTCGTGGCTGACTAGAAAATGCATTCCATTCTGCCGAGTGTCCAATAAAACTTTTACAATGTATTCTTCTGCAATTATTCAATGAACTTGAGCCCGAATAATACAAATTCTAAAAAATCAAAACTTTCATATAAAATGGGTCAAATTCGGGAGAGTGTGTACATTGAAGATATCTTTCAGAAAAATATAAAATTAGTATATGTTTTTAAAGAAACTTTAAAACAAATAAACAAAAACAAATTCCAAATCGTTTATTTTTGGACTCGGTAAAGAAATCGACTTCGGGTTTCCTTTATTTCAATTCAATTTATTTATTCTTTAACTAGCAAAAGAAAAAAAAAAAAAATTAAATCGGTTGTTGAAATACTAATATCACCTTTCCCTAAATAAATGGTGTTTAATCGACCTCTTTTATCCTAATGGCTTTCTTACTTGTTTTTTAATTCTGGGATTTTTAAGGGAGCATTTTCTTCTTTTTTAAGCTACTGATTTTTTGAAAATATGTGTTATTTTAATACCCACCATCAAAAAATGATATCGGGTATATTGGGATTATCATTTCATGTGGGTCCTCATAAGATTCTTAGTAGATCTAATATTGTTCGTCCGTCTGTGTCTCTATTAATAGAAGGATAGGGTTCGGGGCTCAAATATTTCGTCCCTGCGCTGACCAAATTACCTATGTAAAAATTTTTTTTTATTGGTGCATTTAGAACCCCTACTGGTCATACAGAAAATCACCACAGCATTTGCCGATATTTTAACTGGTCTAGGATTTACAAAATAATCTACTTAATACTATATATAACATAATACTAATATTAGAAAGAATTTTTGTTTTATCTTTTTGGAAAATTTTTCTGAGTTCATTAACAAATTATTGTTTAGTAGCATGCTCCAATCATCTTAGGAAGTTGAAACTTGCCCAATATATTACTAATAATACCTTCTTCCATAGTTCTAACTTAAATTTAAATAAACTTAAGAATATACAAAAAGATAAGCAAAAACGTATCTTAAAAAAATTGCGCCACAAAATTACCTATTTAACTTTTTCGTTGATTTTCTCCAAAATGCGCAAAAAATTTGGTTCTTTTTCATAATGCGCATAATTTGTGTTATTAAGCCTATTTATAAAGTAATAATTTAGCAAAGTAACGAAAAAACTGCGAAATTAAACAGTTTTTTAGCTTTCCTGAAAAGTTATTGAAAATTACATAGGTAATTTAGTCAGCGCAGGGTCGATTTGTCTTATATAAGGTTTGTTTGGTATTGAAAATTTGTTCAATTCATATATAAGAAATGTATAGGCCAAATGCCAGAAAAACAGAGTGTTCATTGTAAATCCAGTTCATACTTTTCTGCCGGCATCTCTTACAAAAAGGCATGTATGTCGACGAAGTTTAGTTATAAATAATTCAAGGATTAATATAAACACTTCACTTTCCACGTTCCATATAAGATGAAATTTTGAATTTGGTATGTATATAGATTCGGCAAGACGAATATAACATTCTCAATTGTTTTAACCCTGCAAATCTACACTTAGTTGCATCGATGACGCATTTTTCAGTGATGTTGGAATTTGAAACAGATTTTTTTGGTAATAAAGTGAATAGAAAAATATTTTTTTTTTTTTTTATTTAATTTATATACAAATAAATAATTTAAAAAGCTAGATTTAGAAATAATTTTCAAGATTATATTGTGTACAAAATCTTTTTTAAAATCACTGTCGTCGATTCGTCGAAGAGTAGCCTTTTCGTAGTAATAATAAGTGTAGCCTTTCAGGGTTAATTGACACTTTTTTGAAACTTTATAAATATTTTTTTTTTTTAACTTCAAAAATTAAAAAAATTTTAAAAATGTGTACTTTTATTGAAAGATTTATTTTTTATATTTTTATTTTACACTTGTTCCTAAACCGTTGGAGATATCTCAATATAATTAAACACGGTCAGAGGTGAGATGTTTTTAAGTTGATTTGGAGGAGTACAGGCCCCTAGCGGGTCAAGGGGGGTAGTGGGTGGCCCTCCAAATTGGTCACCTCTGCTATGTAATTTTTTAGAAAAATCGCCAAAAATTCATTTATGATATGACAGAAAAGAAATTTTATATATAGATAGTCCTTGTAAATCTCTACAAAAAAACATACACTTACATGTGTGGATATTCGGGTCGAAATAAATTTTTACTTCATTTTTAGCCTAGTTTTGTTTAGTCTTTTTAACTAGGCGGGCTTAATATTAAAATTTTTCTAAAATATTCGCCAGATTCCTTACAAAATTCTAAAAATATTGCTGCAAGAATCGTATAAATATATGAATCTGTTAAAAAGTTATATTAATCTAAATTTGGAACTTTTAACAAATTTTAAATTTTTTGGGTTTTTTCCCAAAAAGGTGGCAATATTTATTCACTGATAAAATTTGTTTTTTTGTTTTGGGCTTTATCATTTTTTTAATTTTTTCAAAAGAAATCATAATGCAAATGCGTGTAAAGTGAATCCGGTGGAGCTTGGGGTAAAGGTCAGCCCACAAGTCCTATCCAAACTTTGTCAATTTTGAAAAATCGTTTTTACTTTGTTTGTTATGTTCTTAAATCGCAAAGCTGGGATCGACTTAAAATTATTTTAATTTTATAGCTCTATATGTAAAAAACCTAAAAAGTATTTTCTAATGACAGGGTGACCATTTCAAATAAAAAAGTCAATATTTTTAACTCGTTTTATATGGATTTAGATTTTGGGTATTTTAATATAAAAAAATATGAGTTTTTTTAATTCACATATTATGCTGAAATTTAAATATCATATCATTTTGCGTTTAAATTTTATTAAAATTTAAATATTAACTTTATTTTTTTAAAAAAGCCGCAAAACTTTTTTTTTTATAAATTATGAATCTCAATGTTCTAATATTTTCCTAGATACTATAGTATTCATTTTACTCGACTTTTTCATTGTTCGAATAATCAAATAACTCGAAAATGCAGTTTTTAAATTACTCGAATAATCGAGTAAAACTTTATAGTTACTCGAGTTATTCGAGTAAATTATACCTTAACATTTTATTGGTTTTTTTAAAGTTTTTAAAAAATAAAACAATCATTTTGTGTGTCCTAGTGTTTTATTAAAAAAGAAAACAAAAATATAGCTTAAAACAAGAAATAGTCTTTCCAAAATAATATATAATTAAAATTTGGGTACATATTTATGAATATTTGTCTCTTTTGCTTTGATAATGCCGTTGTTTCTCTACATTTAATATATTCATTGATAGGTCTAACAAATTTCACTATACTATTGATAAAAATCAATGATGAGTTTTTATCCACTTTGGAATAATTAGCGATTTTGTCTCTAAACCTCACTTTTTAATTTGGACACATACTAACCTATGTGCTACACAGTGGTTTTCAGTTATATTCAAAATGTTTGTTCAAGTATCGGAGATCTACAAAACCCAAATTTATTTTGAGCATAAAATGTCTTTAAATGGTTTAGTTATAGCGAAAACATATCTCAGCATCTGTAATATCAGAATTACATTAATTGAAATTTGGGAAAGTATTACCCATATACTACAATGACTGATCGCCAGACATAGCAAAATAAAGTACTAGAGAGTCATTTAATATTATACAAATAAACCATAATTTTTACCCAAAATGTTCAATATTTTATTTTTATTTTCTTCCTATTTTAGTTATAATTTAGTAAATACAACTCAGTATAATATTTTACACATATATTACTTGGACTTGTGTAAGTTACGTTGTGAAAGAATTGTGAAAATATATTTAATAGCTTTATTATATGACGTTTTGTTTAATTTTTGTGATCGAAAATCGGTTCTGTTTACTAAATACAATTTTTTTAAATAAACTTCCGAATTTTGATGCCACTTTTAGATTCTAAACATTCCATAATAATTTTGAAACATCATAAAAAACAGTTAAAAAAAGAAATATTTAAAACATTTTTTGCTCGAATTATTCGATTAATCGGCATAATTTGCTCGAATAAATAATTACTCGAAATTCTTGATTTTAATTTAATCGAACCATTATTTGATTTTAATTTATCGATTAATCGAGCAAACAATATTCGAGTGAATACCCTACTAGATACCAAATACTTCTATAAAAAGTTTATACTTTCCCTTAAAACTTATTAGAAAATGGGCTTTATTTAGACTTTTTGTTGTAACTTTTGAACTAAAAGCTATAAATTAATAAATAAAACTGTAAACTGAAGTTCACTTATTACGAGTATATAAGATCATTTTAAGAAAACCCAGACAAATTCATTTTATATTAGCATTAATGTTATTGAAAGTATTAGAAATGAAAGCAAGAATTTGCGATTTATTTCATTTAAGATATATTTTAGGCAAGTAAGAGATCCAAACTTATGAGAAATTTAATAAAAATGATGATTTAAAATCATCATTTTGAACTTCCTGTGATCCCTCTGGTAGTGTAATCAAATATGATTTTTGCATAATTTCAACTGTTTTATTTTAATAAAAAATTAAATATCTTTCGTTTAGGCAAATATTGGCAAACCGTTTTTCTTTAACATCTTATATTTTATCAATATAAAAATGTTCACCAATTGTACCTATAACTCTTTAAAACTCTTCATATATCTCGAATATACCCCATTTTTGGGGTCATTTTTGCAAAATTATTAAATATATATCCAAATAAATTTTATTTTAGAATAGAGTTCACTATCGGAACTTAATCTATTTGTTTAAAAAAGTAATTATCATTTTACAAAAACTAACAAAAATCCCACTTGGAATTTTGAAAATTTAAATTAAAACTAAACAAAATAGAAGAACAAATTTCACAAATTATGATAATTAAGTTTGTTTTCTGCTACCCGGTAAAAAATTTGTTACAATATACATACTTTATTTTTTGAATTAATCTTTGTTTAGATTACTGTTCAATCAGAAAATTAAAATTTGGCTTACTTAAGTAACTTTTCGTCCTACGAATCCTAACGGAGTCGGATTTCCTAACGTAGAGAATTTATGTGTCATTTTCTAAGCATTTTATCTCTTTTCAGAGCTTTTTAAACCCCCAAAATTCGGCTTACTTATAAAGCGGAATCCTTCCGTAGATTTCTGAAGCTCCCAGACAATGCAAAATGATAAAAATCGACTTAATTACAAAACTATTCGCCCTAGAAATCCTAACGAAGCTAGATGTTTCTATCAGGGAGCAGAGATACGCGATTAAAATATAGATTTTTTTAAATCTGTTTTGGTTTAAAGAAATTTTGATTTGCTACGAGGGCGGATCAATATTTCCGTGACTTTTCGAACTTCCCTCATAGTTATATGAAATACAACGCTATTTCCATCAAATACCACCTGTTAATAGACTACTGTCAAATTTTGAGCAAGTGTCCTCATTTACTTTGCGTTTAACAGCTGTTCAAAACATAGAACATCGTGTATTTTTCTAAAAATTTAAAAAAGTGAATTTCGAGCGCTCATTAAACATTATTTTTTGCGAAAAAAAAAAAAAAAAACGTCTAACAAACCAAGGAAAAGCTCTCTAAATACTATAGGGACTTTGCACCATCGATTTCAATGGTAAAAAAGTGGTTTACTGACTTTCGTTGTGGTCGCACAAGTACAAATGACGCTGAACGTTCTGGATGGCCAATTGAGGTCAGTACACCCGAAAATGTCGAAAAAATTCACGATATGGTGTTGGCCGACCGAAGAGTAAAAGTGCGTGAGATTGTTGATGCCATAGGCATTTCATATGGCAGTGTGGTTTCGATTTTAAATGATCAGCTGGGTTTAAGAAAGTTGTCTGCAAGATGGGTGCCGCGTTTGCTCTCAATTGACCATAAACGTAAACGTGTGACAACTTCAAAGGATTGTTTGGAGTTGTTTAACCGCAATCCGAATGAGTTTTTGCGGCATTTTGTAACTGTGGATGAAACATGGATCCATTATTGAACTAAACAATGGGTTTCTCCGGGTGAACCTGCTCCGAAGAAGGCCAAGGTAAGTTTGTCGGCCAATGGCAACAGTTTTTTGGGATGCACGCTGGATAATCCACATCGATTACTTTCAAAAGGGAAAAACAATAAATGGCGAATATTATGCCAACTTGCTAGACCGATTTAATGAGGATTTAAAAAGAAAACGACTCCATATGGCAAAAGAAAAGTTATTTTTCATCAAAATAATGCACGGGTGCACACGTGTGCAGTCTCAATAGCAAAACTTTATGAATTGGGCTACGAATTGGTACCTCATCCATCATATTCTCCGGATTTAGCCCCTAGTGACTACTTTCTATTTCCAAACCTAAAGAAATGGCTCGGTGGAAAGAGATTTAGCTCCAACGATGAAATTATTGACCAAACAAATGCCTACTTTAAAGACCTCGAAAAATCCTATTTTTTTGGAAGGGATACAAAAACTGGAGAAACGTTGGACTAAATGCATTGAGTTAAAAGGAGATTATGTTGAAAAATAAATTTTTGTTTTGCAACAAAAACACTGTGTTTCATTCAAAAAGTCACGGACTTATTGATCCGCCCTCGTATATCCAAATCAGATCGAAAACTGATTTTACTTTTCGGTCAGGGAGGGCATTTTCGTCTATTTTTTTTAGAAAGTTTTCTAATTTTATACTTTAATCACTATTATCCCTTCAGATTCTATCAACTTAAAATCTTTAACTTCGAATAGGGAAAGGAAAAGCATCAAAATATTTTTCATATATATATTTTTTTAAGATTTTACATTTTTTGTGCATATTTTTATTATGATATTATATTTCCTGGCATTGACAGTCTTATACGCTCGCGATATCATAAAATAGTTTCTGACATAATGATGTATACGTAAGTACTTATTAGTTATATGAGGACTACAAAAAAGATTAAAAATAATATGGTATCAAAAACTAATATTGTAAAAACTAGAACGTAATGACAAATTTAATTATATCTACCTTAAAAAAAAAGTTTTTTTTTTCTTTTTTAATCAAAGTACCTTTTAAGACGATTCTCTTTTAATTACCATTTTTACAGCCAACAATCGTTATAAAAATCGCAGCTTAATTTAAATTTTTATTACATGTTCCTTCAATTTCATTACTGCTCAAAGTTTAACTTCCGATCATAAAATCTAAGCCACAATACATAAATACAATGTTATATGTATATGTGCATATATTAATGTATGAGTATGAGTATAAATAACAGTAAATTCCTAGTTAAACTATATAACAATACCTTGCATATTTTAAAGAGCTTCATATAAATAAATGCCTCATACCTCAGACCAGAAACATGCAGTTATATAATAAGTATTTGAGTGAAAATTTATGTTTATTAGTGTAGGTACTATATTGAGTGTAGTTGTTTTAGTAGTGGTGAGAGCTTTAAAGTAATAGTGCTTGTTTAAGGTGGTTTAATAAAGAAACACAAAAAAAAAAAGGAAAATTAAAAAAAAAAAGGAAAATTAAAAAAAAAAAAAGAAATTGAAAAACCAAGTGTTGCACAATTAATATTTAAGTGTTTGAAACTTTTCCACTCTTAGGCTGGCAATTGTGTATTGTTCAAATATATGCATATGTATGTGTGTATGTATATAGCAAATGTATAAATTATTTTGAATAATGTGATGTAAACTTACAACTTTTCTTTCAAAAATTTATTCATGTGATTTTACTTAATTTACAAACATAAATTGTTCAGGTCTATTACATTCTCTATATGATAGCCACAGGCAAACAAAAAAAAAATTGTTGTTAAATTTTGACATTTTAATTCATGGGAAAGGATTTTTTTTTTATATTGAAACAAAGTTATTTGTTGCAATTTTGTTTATTTCATAATAAACATGATTTTTTTATATTTTAATTAAAAATTCTAGGTGCTTGTATTATGAAATTGTTGAACAATTTTTATTTATTTTTTTATTAAAATAAAAACAACTTTTACCTATGTTTCTAGGTAAATTGGTATTCTTTATAGTTTCACTTTTTTATGGAAAATAGCAAAAACTTTTATTTATATTATAATATGAATTAAAATTGGCCAATATTTTTTAGTTTTTAACAAATCAGTTTTATGAAAAAGTAAATTATGTAGATTAAATTAATGCCAGTAAAATTTCATGCCAATTTGAATTTATTTTAAATAAAAATATTTAAAATTTAATAATTATTTTAATAAAAGTTAGCACCTTTTTATAAAATTTAAATCAAAACGAAACACAATTAAATTTTATTTTTAGATTCAGGGCATTAATAAATTAATTTATGTTTTTGCTTTAATTTTAATTGTGTCATTCCCCTATAATTTAAAGTCTTAAATGGGTTATTAAAATGTCAATAAACTTTCTAAAAAAAAAAAAATATAATTGTTAACTTGCAATTGACTGATAATAACATTTGAAAATAAATACTAATCAAATATTTTATATACTAAACATGATTTGCTTTAAAGGTATTTTATAATAATTATTTCAATTTTCCTTTACAAGTAATTAATTTATTTCTAAACATTTTGCAATAAGTTAGCCTCTAGGCAGTTGGAGACAAGAATGTAATGTTTGTAATTAAAAATAGGTAATTAACTCTTATTAAATATTTCACAACATTTAATTCATTTTTAATAAGGAAATATTAGAAATATTCTATTAGAAAAATATAATAAGCTTTTTTATTGTTATATGTTTTAAAGGTTATTACGAGTATTTGAGATTAAATAACATGCACGAATATTATTGGTGATTTTATGCATCATTTTTATATTATATTCTCAAAGACAATTAAATTATTTTCACGTTTTCAATTAAAATTTTATGTATAATATTTAATTGGTATACAGTAAGTTTTTCCTTAACGTCATTTCGAATTAAAATTTTGTTGTGCTACACATTATGAGAAGGTATAAATGTTTTAATGAGGGATATGATAATAATAAGAATATTTATACAAGGCTGCAATGGGAGGAGTGTATTGTATAACATTTTGCACTAAAAATAACTAACTAATACTTTAGTCTTATGTAATTACACTGGTCGACAAAAAATTTTGTTTCGTCCTCCTGCTTTCAGTTTTTCCCCATCAGGTCGATATTTTTTTATGGACGTGTCTAATATTGCGTCCTAAATAAGCCGATTACTCGAGTATATTTCACTATAACTCGAGAACGGTATGCACGATTTATATAAATAATATACCAATATGTGAAATAATTGGCTTTAAGTCATTCTACTAATAAATTTTTATCTGCTGAATAGTTTTGGAAATGTTTCGAAATAAGTGTCCGAAAAAAAATTTTTCATGCTAAATTCAAGAAATCCTTTTTTTTTTACTATCCTTTAAGTTAGGATACCCATACATACCTACAGTTAAATGGAAATACACTAGTGGGCAAAAAAAAAAAAAAAAATCGTCTTAAGGAGTGAGATCGAAAAAAATCTTAACAATAACTTGGAAACGGTTGATCTTAGAGTTTTCATTATTTTTTTTTTAATCATTTGACAATTTAGCACAGATCACAGAAATATATAATTTTTATGGCTCTAACCACTAATTATAAAATTGTGGACCATTTTTGAAAACCCTTTCTTTGGAGATTTGATAGTTGCTTCAGTCACTTTTTTGAAACAGTGTGCACATCTTCTGTTAAAATCTTCGGTATTTTGGGACACCTTTTTTGTGCTCTTGAATTCACTTTTCACAAGAGCTCAATATCTCTCCACTGGTCTAAGCTATGGACAATTTTGAAAATTGACCTCTCTTGGTAGTAAAACTATGTTATTGAGTTGGTACCACTCCAAAGCTTTCTTACCGTAGTGACATGATACCAAATGTATCCAAAAATATGTGGACTCGTTGTGCTTTCTTAAGAAAAGAAGAAGTATTTTTTGCAAATATTCCTTTATGCATATTTTGGTATTTATAGATCCGAATGTATCAAATGACTTTCCAGTTTTGCCGCAACTGCAAAAAGCTTGTCATACCATGAATTTTGTAAGAAATTTTTGCTGCTTTTGGGTCTTAAACTTATCTCCAATATTGCTTCGAGCATTAGCAATAAAAATTTTTGAGACACAAGCTGCGAAGATTCTGCCAGCACCTATGTTTCTTCGTCAATTATACAGCTTGAGTATTTTTGTATGAAATTTGGTTTTAAATTCTGAGTCCTATTTTTGGCTTGTAATTTTTTTGCAGAATACCAGTTTGGAATTTTTTGAACTTTATATGTAATCAACTTTCTCATTAGCTTTAAATTTTCGCACCAAATAGTCGAAGCACTGAGAAAACTGAGCTGATTTTCTACCAGATGTGTTTGGAGTTCCTTTCAATATGCCTTCAATTTTCTGGCCTTCCCTATATCATGTGGTCCTTTTTTCTTACCGAACTAGGTTTCACATCAATAGTCAAATTCTCCTGATACTGTTTAATAACATTAGAAACAGTTTTACGGACGACATTTAATTCTGTGGCCAATTAATTGTAAGGCCTATTTGGATTTTTTTAAATTTTGTAATAACTTGTAGGATGTAAATCTTTTTCGTCACTTATTTTGATAAAAATAAGGACAAATTAACATGGTTGTTATTAAAAATTATAACTGAACTATTTTTCCATGATAACTAGATCAAAAAAAAAAAAAAAAAAAAAAAAATTTGAATATTGATTCCGAAAAAAGTCATGAGGCAAAATGTGTATTAAGATTTTTCGATCTCACTCCTTAAATAAGCAATAGTGGATTACTTCTTTTCTATCACGTATAGATTTCTTTTTGTGAGCATGACTACTATGATCCCGCCTTTAGGCAGTCACACTCGTTTAACTTAGGAACAATTTGTCCTATTAAGATAAATTAAACTCCAATATATAGCGACTTAAATTGTTTTTGAGATGAATTTACATAATTTTTTGTTCATTTAGTATTTGCGTAGTTATTTATTCGGTAATTAGTAGCGAAAAAATCAAATTTTTTTGAAAAATGGTGAAAATTTTGTCCCATTACTCTGAAATTCTTGAGCGGTTCTTGAGTTATAGTCTAAATTTGACAAACCATTCTCGAATTTTATAGTGTGGCCGCTGAATAAGGTGATGATATTAGTCATGTCCATAAAAAAAAATCAGTAAGTGAAAGCAGATTTTTGTTAACCTGTCAAAATTCACCTGTCCACCTTTTTTGTTAAAAAAAAAAAAAAATTTTTTTTTTTTTTCCACCACTGTATTTCTACTTAATTGTATGTAACATGGGTATTTTTACTTAGCTATGAATAAAATTAAAATTTATTCATCAATTTTGAAGATATATGACTCATTTTATTCGCAGAATTACCAGCTTTAAGATAAAGATAATAAACTGAAACATTTTTGATGTTTTCATTTATTAAAAGAAATTTTAATAACAAAAAAATCTACAATTTTGCATGAAAAGTTTTTTTTTTTTTTTTTTTTTTTTTTTTGACACTTATTTGAAATAAGTTTGAAACTATTGAGCACATAAAAAATGAAGATATTTTTAGTCCGCATCTGTTGGTTCTTGAATTATAAGGAAATATACTAGAGTAATGGCTTTACTATGGGCGAAATATTAGACATGCCCATAAAAAAACTCCAGACCAGATGGAAAAAAACTGAAAGCAGATTTGGGTTTAGCACACCAAAATACATCAAGTCTAACTATTCGTCTATATTGGAGGATTTTTTTTTTGTCAACCAGTGTTATTGGGGATTTTTTAAAGTAATTTTATAGTATAATTTTTTATTTTTTTATTTTAGCAATTTATTTATTTTTTGCGGTTTTGTTGTTTCCCCGTTTTATTTAGGCAATAATAATTATTTTTTTTATATTGGCAATTTTTTATTTTTAAAGTTTTTCTTTTTGTTTTGAAGATTTTACCGGGACGGATAGACGTACATCGTTTTTTCGGCTCTACTGCCTTATCCCGGTGAACTTCGTTACTACTTTTAATGCGATAAATAAAATTTACTTTATATGGGAGATAATGCACCCTTCGACCTATCAACCCTAAGAAAATTATTTACAAAAATTTGTAAAACTCACTAAATCACTCTTTCAGATATGCGAAAATATTTTTTCTCTATATTAGTTTTTCCCACAAAATTTGAGAGCTCTCTTAGTGAATAGTTCTTTAGATATACCATTAATAATATTTTCTTTGTAGGGGGGTACTATTTCCCCTTGTCCTACCCATCGCACCTGAATCTAAACATATGAAGGTTTTTGAGAAACTTATTCTTACAAAATTTTTTAAACTTTTGCTGTAGTAGGTCCTAAGATATACGATATTTAATAATTTCGTTGTATGGAGGACACCATTTCCCCTGGTACTTTCCGTTTCATTTTAATATTGAGTTTGGTGGTTAATAAGAAAAATTTTCCCATCAAATTTTAAAACTGTAACAGTATTTAAGTTATGTAATAATTAGTATTTTCTTTGTATGGGGGCTATCACTCCCTCTAGACCTACCCGCTTCATTTATATCTTAATTTTGTAAATTGATAATAAAGTTATTTCCACAAAATCTCAGGACATTATCTGTAATAATTCTGGAGATATGTGATAATAAATATTTACTACCATTTACCCCAGCTCCTATCGAACATTTAGGTAGCCTATTTTACTTTCGGGTATTATAATAAAATTGGTTCAAAGGTTTAGCTTTCTATAAAGCCCAAACAAACACAGTTTTATTTTTATATACATATATACATATATGTTATGAGTTTTTTTTTTTTTTAAATATAAACGGAATGTACATATGCCCTTTACACCTGTGGCAAAGTATAGGAAAAGATGATTAAATTAAAGGGTATATAAGTTCCGCCACAGCCACTCTAACTTGTTCTCGAAGATTTCACAATAAAAATATAAAAATTTCCGGTAGATTTAAATTACAGTCTGACAAACTTATACATACTCGTATTCATTTCATTTTTAACACAATTAATCACTTTAATATTTTTCGATTGAATGTTTATAAGTGTAATTAATATTTATAGTAAAAATATGTAAAGAGGCGAACATTAGTATTCCAATACGAAATACATATGTTTTTTTTTTTTTTGAAAATATTTAACCAGGGTTGCTAATAAATTTATAAATAAAACAAAGAACATTTGCCAACAAAATTCCAATAAAAATGTGTATTATATTTTATATGAAAATTGCCTAATGTTTTGAACTTATTTTTAAAAATTTTTTAATTATAATTTTTTAAGAATTTTTTTTGTTTAAATTATATTTATAAATAATTTGTATGGTTAATAAAGTTTCTTAAACAATAATTATTATAAATTATATAATAATTTAGTCGATAAAATCGGTTAAGTTTATTATTATTAAGTTTACAATTATTATTTTAAGTAGATACTATTACGTTACTATTTGTAACTATTGCAGTAGAATTTGCAAATTTAGATAAACACAATTATAATTTTTACGTTACTTATTTAGAAAATTCTACATAATACCCAGCAAAACATTTGCCTGCCATGTAATGAGTTAAGAAGCTAATATAATGGCTCTTCACAACTTACACATTAAATGATTAACTCATTATTTCGACACGGCGATGTCATTAGAGGCAACTATTCTTTATTATTACAGGTAAGCATTTCAGAAAGTCATTACTTAAATGTCAATGCAAGAACTAATTACTTTGAATCTATTTAATAACTTATTAATTTCAAAAAATATTAAAGAAGTCATTATTAGCAAAATGAATAGTAATTAGTTGCATTATCAGTTACAAATAAGTACTGAAATATGGAACAATAAAAAGCAGAAATTTTTTTAAATTTATTTATTTAAAGCGTAAACAATTTAAAATATTCAAATTACAATTATAATTTTTCATGAATGAATTATCATGTGTGCATGAAGTACCCCAATGGATTTTTTGACAAAAAGCAAGTATGCCTGCCTTTCGCCGTGTGTTTGACTCCACCAGAGAATCTGGTGTTTATAAGATTAATAAAAAGTAACAAAAAGTAACATTTCCAAAAATCAGATCTTAAGTAATTGATTACATATCAGGTTAAAAGTAAGTAGTTACTAATCTACTTTCATGTAATGCAGACAGTATGTTGTTATCATTGAAAAGTAACCACAAACGTAACTACATGGCATTACCAAGTTTTTGCTAGGATAAATTAAATAGGATCATATTTTATTCCACTTGCCCTTAGAGTTTTTAAATTCTTCAAATAATTTAACAACTAAATAAAATTCTATAAAAATTACAGTAGAAAAAACAATCACCATCTAATAGTCCTTTCGTCTATGTATCGGTTGAAATGGCGTATTTTTAAAGTCTCCTCTTTTTTTTGAAATCGACAAAACTACAAACACTTATTTCTATTTATTGAAGCTTCTATATAAGTTTTAATACTTCATTGATTGTCAAAAATTTAATTGATCAAAGATATTGCTACATAAACAGTTTTGATATGAAAAAAAAAAAAATTTGATCTTTTTTTTAATTTTTGTAGAATTGATTAAAAAAAAAAGGAAGTATTAATAGCAAAAAGCAAGTTTTTAGCATCAATTTTGTTTATTGTTTATTAATTATGTGAATATTTTCAGTGAGACGATGATGCCAACCGTAAAAATAGATAATAGGGACTATAAAAACGCTATATCATAAAAAGTAATATTATCGCAATTTATTGTTAATTTACAGAATAAAAAAAAACTGAAATAGAAAAAAAACAATCGCAGAAATATAAATAAACGTTTTAAGTAGTAAAAAAATTTATAAAAATAAGAAAATAATCGCAAATTAAAACAATACGAAAAAATTGGTAAAACCCGACCACGATACCCTATACCATTTTATATGCGCATCAAAATTCGATAAGGGAGGGGTTTATATGGCACCTGTGGGTAGTTGTAGATCGATGTATATGTATTTTTACATTTATTACGAATAAAAATATCTTGCAAATAAATAACTCATTGTTTATACACAAATTTCATAAAGAAATATATTTTCTTATTTGGTTTTATGCTATTTGAGATGATTTCTGAAAGTTGGTCTTATATGGGTACTATGGTAAACTAAGATCCCGGCTTATGGCATTCTAACTGTGGCTTTTATTTCATGAAACATAATTGTGTTAAATATTAACCTAATACTTACATTTTTTTTGTATAATTGCACGTTTTCGGAAGAGTCATACTAGGGAATGCAACCCGGGATTCCCGGGAAATTTGCCATTTTTCTGTCCCGGAATTTTTAAAGTACTTAAATGGAAAAGAACTGCGTGAATTTCATCAAAAACTTATATACTTTAGTAATTTTTAAAGAAAAATTAAACTAAAAATTTAGATGTGCTCTGTATTTTCAGCAAATTTTGAATTACAATTTATTAGGTGATTTATATGAAATGTCAGCATCAGCTAATGAAAAAGACTTTAAAGACATCACAATACTTTTAAAATTATTAAATTCTACATTTTTTAGGAATTTTTAATAAATTTATTTTTAAAGATACCCAGCAAAAACCTTTTGGTTTTAAGTAATGGCAACTACTTATTAAAGTAGTTTCTTGGTAATGAGGCGTCATTATTATTTGCTTTCTCTACCTTACATAAACAAGTACTCAATAGTATAATAGCACAGTAATTTGCAATCACTTGGAACAGTTGGCTAGAGGGCGGGATTAACAACCAGAGATTGTTGGTTCCATCCGATTCTGTTGCTGTTTCTTTTTTTTTTTTAACAAAGATGCGATAATCCTGGGATTCCCGGGATATCTCAGGAAGTCGAAAAATTATCTTTTATCTTACATTAGGACAAACTCAGCACAAACGTATAAAAAATAAAAATCTCTTAAATAAAAATATTTCAAAATTAGGAAAAATAATCTACAAATCATTAGAAAAAATCAAAGTAAAATTACGGAAATGATTAATAAATTAGTGTAAAATTATAGATATAATAAAAAACGAAAAAAGTTGCTGAATTAAAAAACATAAAATTAGAGAAAAAAATTGTCAAAATAAGAAACAAGTACAAAAACTTAAATCAAACATAAAACGAGAGTGGACGATATAGTCGGTCAAGCCCGACCATATGATACCCTACACTATTGTCTACATTATAATTCGGGGAGGGGTCTTTTATTTGACTTGGAGTCAAATGTGGACCGATACTCATAAGTGTAAAATAACCCAGCAAAAACTTAGTTTCTATTTTTGAAATCAACAGCTTCCTGTATGCATTACATTGTAGCCTTATTCGCCACTCGCAGCATTACTTAATACTACTTCAATAACTGCTATTTAGTAAATATAAAAGTAATTTTATTTTTAAGTGGATCAGTTGTCTAGAGCGCCTAACTAAAAAAACGTGTTTTTAAAATTAAAGTGAGTTCAACTCCCACTCAAGGCAAACGCATTTTTTTTATAAATTGTGTTTATTTATTTCCCTATATAAAAACTACTTTTTAGCGTACAAAAATATAAGGCGATTGAGGTGTAGCGAGTAAGACGGCAGACTAACACACACAACCAGTATGTTGATGCGTGGGTTCAAATCTTAACCGAGCGAAATTGTTTTTTTTTTTGTGCGTAAAAATACAGCATCCAAAACAGCTCTTTTGGAACCCAAAAAAAAACTTATTTAATTTTGGACATCTCGAACAAAATTCATCAGTTATAGCACTAAAAATGGAAGCAGTTTTTCATACCGACTTCGCTTACAAATCACGTCATTTGGTAAGCGAAGTTTTTGCTGGGAAAATATGAATACAGAATATTACTCTAATGCTGACACTTATATGAATTTATTCACTTTTGGGTGATTTCCGAAAGAGGGCCTTATATGGGAGCTATGGTAAACTATGGACCGATCTTTGTAATATTTGGCAATATTATTTATGTTCATATAGAATTTATTTGTGTCGAATATTAACTTGATACTAACATTTTATGCCCTTTAAAGTGATTGTCGGAAGTGGGGTTTATATGGGAGCTGTGTTCAATTATGGACCGATCTTCCTGAAATTCGGAATACAGATGCCAAATTTCATTACAACAATGTTATATTTAATGGATTTATGATCGTTAAACCCTTTTCCGTAAGGACATTTATATGGGAGCTAGGTGAATTAGACCGATTATAACCAGTTTCAACAGGGTTCGTCCTTGGCCTAATAGGAGATCGTGTGCTAAATTTCAATGACTTATCTTAAAATGGTGGTGTAGGGTAAAAAAATTCAAAATTTAAGAAAAAAAAAAAAAAAAAAATCAAGGTAGTTGCCCTTACCGAAAAAGCTAAATTACCTATACCGCTAAAATACCAATACCGAAACAATTTATGTAGGCCTTGGTTCTTATTAACAACCGATTATAAATTAATTTTTAATTAAATTCCCTCCAATGACATCATAATTTTAATATTATTACTTTTTGAGTTAACTTTTTGCTGGGATATTATTTTTATGTTATGTTGTTTCTGTATAGTTTTCCGATCTCAGTCCTTATCTAATAATTACCGTAGCTGTTTTCATACATAAAACAATTAATTCCAAACATGTTTTTATTTTTAAACAGTCACGCCAAAATAATTTTTGTTTTTAAATATTTTTATTAGTTTTATCTTACAAAATTATTAACTTATCACATAAATTTAAACAAAACTAACAATTTTTTTGTCATTTAATGATATCACAGCATAAATATTAGTTATAAAGATAAATACTAGTGTTGCAGTAATAAAACAAATAAAAAATCCAATTAAATCTTAAATATTATACAAAATATGTGATTTAGAGATGGAAATAAAAAGAAAAAAAAAAAAACATATAATATATTATTGCACCAAGTTTAATTTTATATGTATACAGTGGTGGCCACGAATTTAAGACACGACATTTCACTTATATATTTCTGATAATTTTTACATCTTATCGAACAAATTTTAGATCCATGTTATTTTTTAAAGATCCTAGTAATGTTATGAAAAAAAATCAACAATAGTTTGTTACCTATATTTAGTTTCCAATTTTTATTTACATATTATACAGATTAATACAAGTTTAAGCCTGGTCATGAATTTAGGACATAGGCAAAATAAAAGTTAATTCACAAAAGTAAAGCTCAGCTTCATAAAACAATATTAGTATTTGGTGGGAAATCCTTTATTTTGAATCACAGCAGCGCATCTCCTGGGTAAACTTTCAACTAAGGCCATACAGCGCTCCTTTGGAATGGCATACCAAGCCTTTTGAATTTCTTCCCATAAATCAGTCAAATTTTTTGGCTTTACTGCTCGTACATGCTCCTCAACATCATTCCACAAGTTCTCAATTGGATTGAGATCCGGGGATTGAGCTGGCCATTTCAGAACTGTGATATTATTTTCCTCTAAGCAACTCTTCACTAGGCGTGAAGTGTGCTTAGGGTCATTATCATGCATAAATTTCCACATTAGAGGCATGTTGTCTTCAGCGAATGGTATCATGATGCTTGTCAGTATGTTTTTGTAAATATGCTGGTCCATTTTATTGATAATCTTCTGAATGGGACCTACACCATGCCAGGAAAATGCTGCCCACACCATGACATTTCCACCACCATGCTTAACCGTTTTAAGGGTGTACTTTGGGTGATGCTCCAGGTTTGGAGGACGCCATACGTACTGTTTTCCATCAGAACCAAAGCAACAAAACTTCGACTCGTCGCTCCAAAGTATATTTTTCCAAAATGTCATCGGCTTATTGAGATTTTCTCTTGAAAACGCTAGTCGGGATTTAATATTTTTTTTTGACACAAGTGGTTTACGTTGTGCAATACACCCACGTAAGTTCTTCTCATTCAGACGTCTTCTTATTGTCCTGGACGATATATTAATACCAAAATCCGATGAAATCTCATTTTTAATTTTACTTGAGCTCTTGAAAGGATCTTTAGCAGCTGATTTATAAATTAAGCTATCCTCCCTGGGTGTAGTTTTTCGGGCTCTAGGGTGCTGTTTGACATTTTTGGTAGTGCCATGTTGCTTGATGTGTTCCAGTGCATTGTAAATCTTGGATCTGGAACATTTTAGTAGCTTGGAAATTTCCATTACTGTTTTTCCATCAGTATTCATTTGTTGGATCAATTTTCGCTCGGCATCCGAACTCCAAGTACCTCTGGCCATTTCTAACTAAATATTTTGATGTATTCTAACATTAAATGGAATAAAACATTCATTACTTACCTTTTAGCTTCAAAAAACACCAAAAAATCACTTAAAAACCAAATATTTCTTATATGTTTTAAATTCGTGACCAGCTTCAAAAGCACGTTTTTACGAAAATATAATAAAAACAGCAACAAAATGTATACACAAACAAAACCAAATAACGGTAATTGATCTTAACATTACAGGGTACACTGAAAAATTAACAAAATCTAATTTTATATTGCAGGGTTGTAATAATTATCACAACTTAGTTCGTTACATGTCGTGTCTTAAATTCGTGGCCACCACTGTATATGCTATAAACATGTTTGAAAAGTAATTATATATTGTTTTTTTTTTTTTTTTTTTTTTTTTTTTTTTTGTATAATCGAAATGTTACATATTTTATTTTATTTAAATACCACACCCTGTTTGTCTTGCCTAAAATATTCGTTCATCTTGATTAACTTTGTAAAGTTAATATTCTTTTACAGAGTTTTGTGTTATAATTTCAAGATTATTTTATTATTATTATAAAGTTTATACATTTTATTACACATTCATAGACTTTTGGTTTCTACATAGGAAATACTTATACAGTTTGATACTTTTTTTTATATAATACGAAGCAAAATAAAGTACCTTATGAGTGCTGGGAATATCACTATTATTATCATCAAGTTTTTTTTTTCCACATCATCTGTCAACTCTCCCTCTCTTGTTCTCTATCTGCTCTATTATAAAAGATGCATTTGCTTTTTAGATAATCGCTGCATTATAAATGGTTACTTTACAATGCCAAGTAAGCACACATGCAATGCATACATACATACAAATCGTTTATAAAAAAAACTCTATATGTATGAAGTGCGCATTAGAAATGCTTTGCGTGTATAAATTTTAAGAATTAATTGAGCTTAAGTGCTGCTTTTGTGTTTCTGTATAAATTTTGTGCGAAAGTGTGTGATGACTTTTTAACAAGTCAAAAGTCAACAACATAATCACAAAAGTTGCTAAAGAAAATATTAAAGCATTAAAACTGCAGTGGCGAAATCCCTAAAAGCTTTTTTGAAAAAAAAAAAAAAAACAATATTAAAGCTTTGAAGTAAACATTGCTTATGCAATATTTGAGATTAGAATAATTGATGTTTAGGAAAAATAATTCCTCTTTTTATAAAACCGTGCTAATTTATTTAACAACACTTTTTAATTCATAAAATATTTTGAATTTTTCTTTAAAAGCAATAATAAATTCTTGGCGAAATAATTTTCTTTGGTATTTTTTATCATACTATTTAAAGATTTTTGTTTAATCATGTTTTTAGTAATAGTAACAAAATTCGTCGCGCGTACTTTAATCTTATCAAAGTAACAAAAAAGTAAATAAATATGGGTCTAATTTTAAAATTATTTCTATAGTATTTGATATTAAATACTTTTTAAATTATACAAATAAATTTAATTTTATAAGGGAAACAGTTAAATGATTATACAGAGATAAAAAGCCGATTAAGTAACTATATTAGGTCTAATTACTTAATAATTATTTAAAAATCTGTGTTAATTCTAATCAGATGAAAAACTCATCAGATATCTAAACCAAAAAAATAAAAAAGCTTTTGTGAAAAAGTTCTAAATGCCTTAAGGAGAGTTTTAAAAATGTAAAAAATCCTTCAGATAAAAACTAAAAATAGGAAAGCATTTGCAAATTCGTTTGTGGTGACTGTAAAATAAACACTTTACAAGAAAACACTTTTCAAACAAAAAATATTACAAAATAATTTTTTTTAGAAAAAACAAATTTTCATTGCTTTTGAAGTAAAAAAGAAAAATATAATTTTTAGTTGAGAATTTGAATTTTGTAAAAATAAATACAACTTTTTGTAGAAAATATATATACTCATTGTTGGTTTTCATTTAATTCATTAACATTACCAACAAATTGGTGACCCCGAATTTTCCAAGATACATTAAAGGATGTCGACATCGGAAGAAGATTTTTCATCTTTACCATCAAATAGTCCACAAATGGAGATTTCAAGAGTCGCTGTAAAAGCACCACCATTTTGGAGCTCGGACCCTTTGCTATGGTTTAAGCAAATGGAATCGCAATTCATAATGGCTGGTGTTACTCAAGACACTACGAAGTTTCACACAATTGTGGCATCAATAGAAAGCAACATTCTTGAAAAAGTGCACGATATAATCATCAACCCTCCAGCAGCGAACATGGATGAAACATTAAAGGCAAAACTCATCTGTTCCTTTTCCGATTCCGAGGAAAAACGTCTCAAGAAGCTTTTGACAGAAATTGAACTAGCGGATAGAAAGCCATCGGACTTGTTGAGTCAAATGCGTTCCTTAGCTCAAGGAAAAGTAACGGATGATATTTTAAAACAACTTTGGATGCAACGACTACCGTCACAAATGAAAGCCATTTTGTCTGTCAGTGAAGACCGCTTAGAAAAACTAGCTACAATGGCAGATAAAATTTGTGACAGTTCCGACACAGAAATCAATGCAATTTCGACAACAGCAGAAAGTCGCATGAGCAGACTGGACAATATTGAACGTCAGCTGGAAAGTCTGTGCAGCAAAATGGAATCTTTTGGAAGATCAAGAAGCATGAGCAGAAAGTCAGGTAACCGTAATTGTTCTAATTCCAAAAAAGAGAAACCTTTGTGTTGGTATCATTTCAAATTTGGAAATAAAGCTAAGAAGTGTGTTACGCCATGCAATTTTAACCAATCCAACCAGGAAAACTAAATGGCGCTCCATCTTCGGTGACGGATGGAAGCAACCAAGAGCTATGTCGCCTGTTTATTCGAGATGTTAAATCGAAATCCAGGTTTTTAGTCGATTCGGGAGCTGATGTTTCCGTAATTCCAGTATCATCCCTAAATCACAAGCAAGCACCAAGTACTCTCGTTTTATATGCAGCAAATCACTCAGCAATTAAAACTTTTGGAACTAAAACTCTTACTGTCGATTTGGGATTCAAACGCAAATTCACATGGAACTTTGTCATTGCTGATTTCTTAGGTAATTTTGGTTTACTCATTGACGTTAAAAACAACCAATTGATTGATCCTAAGTCTAAACAAAGTTCAAAAGGTATTGTTGATAATGAGGTCAATTTTTCAATAAAAACATTAGCACCTTCATCGCCATTCTACTCACTTATAAGGGAATATAATGATTTGTCAAACATTAATTTTAATTCTAAAGCAAAACATTCAGTACAACATTTCATAGAAACTACAAACGGTCCTCCAGTATTTTGCAAGCCTAGACGTCTTTCGCCTGAAAAAGTACTATGGTGACTGTAAAATAAACACTTTACAAGAAAACACTTTTCAAACAAAAAATATTACAAAATAATTTTTTTTAGAAAAAACAAATTTTCATTGCTTTTGAAGTAAAAAAGAAAAATATAATTTTTAGTTGAGAATTTGAATTTTGTAAAAATAAATACAACTTTTTATAGAAAATATATATACTCATTGTTGGTTTTCATTTAATTCATTAACATTACCAACACGTTTAATTTTTAAAATATTTTTATTCTGCCCCACTGTGAAATGCCCATCTATTTTTTGATACATATAAGAATAACACTGAAATTTTTTTTTTTTTCATTTAAATAGTTCCCAATGTCAGTGTTGCCAGCTAAAGAAATGAAATCTAAGAGAGATCTTCCTGGGAAATGTTTTTTTATAGAAAATTTACGACAAATTTTCTTTTTATAAGAAATTTACGATAAATGTGCTTTTACAGAAAATTTACGATTAATTTTACGATAAATATACTTTTCATTGAAAGTTTACGATCAATTTTACGATATATTTTCTTTTTATAGGAAATTTACGATAAATTTTCATTTTAAAGAAAATTTTCTCTTGATATAAAATTTAAGATAAATTTTCTTTTTATAGAAAATTTACGATCAATTTTCATTTTATAGAAAATTTACGATAAATTTCCTTTCAGTACAAAATGTACGATAAATTTTCATTTTATAGAAAATTTACGATAAAATTTCTTTTTATAGATAATTTTCGATAAATTTTCTTTTTAAAGGAAATTTACAAAAAATTTTCTTTTTATTACGATAAATTTTCTTTTTATAGAAAATTTTCGATAAATTTTCGCTTTAAAGAGATAAATTTTCTTTTTATAGAAAATCTACGATAAATTTTCTTTATAGAAAATTTACGATAAATTTTCTTTTTATAAAAAATTTAAGATAAAATTTCTTTTTATAGAAAATTTACGATAAATTTTCTTTTTATAGAAAATTTACGATAAATTTTCTTTTTATAGAAAATTTACGATAAATTTTCTTTTTATAAGAAATTTACGATACATGCGCTTTTTACAGAAAATTTACGATAAACGTACTTTTTATAGAAAATTTACGATAAATTTTACGATAAACGTACTTTTTATAGAAAATTTACGATAAATTTTCTTTTTATAGGATATTTACAATAAATTTTTTTCGATAGAAAATTTACGATAAATTTTCTTTTTATAGGAAATTTACGATAAATTTTTTTCGATAGAAAATTTACGATAAATTTTCATTTTATAGAACATTTTCTCTTGATATAAAATTTACGATAAATTTTCTTTTATAGAAAATTAACGATAAATGTTAATTTTATAGAAAATTTGCGATAAATTTTCTTTTGATAGAAAATTTACGATAAATTTTCTTTCGATAGAAAATTTACGATAAACTTGTTTTTAAAGAAATTTACGAGAAATTTTCTTTTTATAGAAAATTTACGATAAAATTTCTTTTTATAGAAAATTTACAATACATTTTCTTTTTATAGAAAATTTACGAAACATTTTCTTTTGATTGAATATTTACTATAAATTTTCTTTTTATAAGAAATTTACGATAAACTTTCTTTTTATAGAAAATTTACGATAAATTATCTTAATGTAAAATTTACGATAAATTTTCTTGATATAAAATTTACGATAAATTTTCCTTTTGTGGAAAATTTACGATAAATTTTCATTTTATGGGAAATTTACGATATTTTTTTTTCTTTTTTGATATAAAATTTGCGATAAATTTTCTTTTGATAGAAAATTTACGATAAACTTTCTTTTAATAAAAAATTTAGGATAAATTTTCTTTTTATAGAAAATTTTCGATAAACTTTTTTAAAGAAATTTACGAGAAATTTTCTTTTTATAAAAAATTTACGATAAAATTTCTTTTTATAGAAAATTTACAATACATTTTCTTTTTATAGAAAATTTACGAAACATTTTCTTTTGATTGAATATTTACTATAAATTTTCTTTTTATAAGAAATTTACGATAAATTTTCTTTTTATAGAAAATTTGATAAATTTTGGTTTTACAGAAAATTTACGATAAATTTTGTTTTTATGGAAAATTTACGATAAATGTGCTTTTTACAGAAAATTTACGATAAACGTACTTTTTATAGAAAATTTACGATAATTTTTTTATAGAAAATTTACGATAAATTTACGATGTTTTTTTTTTTTTTTTTTTTTTTTTTCTTTTTTGGAAAATTTTTAATAAATTTACGTTTTATATTTAAAAATGCAAATTTTTGGAAACATCTAGCACTACATTGAGCATATAAAAATAACTTTGTCTGGCAACACCACTGTATGAAGCCAACAAAAAAGCCGGTTCTGGCTCCAAACAATAAATAAAAACAACAACGCATTTAACTAAACTACTCAACTAGAAATTAATAGAGAACAAAACAAAATTCCAAGAGAATTTTTAGAATTTACAAGATCTTCTTGGGTAAAATTACGAAAAGAGATTTGTTTACATGTTTACAAAAATAAAATCAAACAAAAATGATTACAAATAATCCGACAAGTGAATATTGATATTTTTTGTGAGAATGAACAAAAAGTAAGTGGCATTCATTATTACCTTGTTTATTGTGGTTTGGAAATTCCGTTTAAATAATTGTTAATTTATAAACCGAAAAAAAATTATTGTTAAAAATACAAACACACAAATTAGAGTTAACAAAAATAATAAATAACTTTAAAAAATATTAAAAAAAAAAACAGCTGAAAAAATATTTAAGTGGATAGTTGTATTTAAATTAATTTCTATAAAACATACATATATTTTTTTTTGTATACTTTGATTAAAACACTTGTTATTACAATTTTTTAGACAGATAATATTAAAATTTTAAAATAACTAAACACTTTCACTGAATTTTAAATTTATTTATCAGTTAATTTTTTTTTCTTTTTCCCAAAATATATTTAATATTTTTCGGTTAAATTTTATTAATTTTTTATTTTTTTTTTATATGAAACTGATATATTTTTTAATATACTTTTGTTATGTTTTATTAGCTTTGTTTACGTTGTCGTATTTTTTACATTTTTTAATTTATTATATATATTTTTTTTAATCATCACCCTCACTCTTTTAGTAACCGTATCTGACTAAATTGATATTTTGTTTTTATTGTTTGCCTTGTTTGATTTTATTTTTATTATTTTTATTATTTTTTTTTTTGTCTTCTTTGCCTTCGCCTCTACAGAGGTTTTCTGTTTATTTGGTTGGTCTCACTCACCGCTTCTCTCATATCAAAATATCATGTATAGCATGACAAGCTTAAACCTGTTATAGAAATTAAAAGTAAAAACAAAAAACTATAGTAAAATACGACCGTAATATACCCTATAGCAAAAGGATTTACGTATATGGGCACGATGATCAATCGTGACTCCAATATGTTTATGTATTAGAAACATATTAACATAAAGATTTTTTGATTCATTTTTGTAAGTGTATAACAAGTTTTATAGTGGAGGACCAAACTGTATTTATGTGAATATCACTAGATTGATTTTTCAGAATTTTGATTGAATCGATGTTTGATTACTGCTGCTGTAAGTTACATACGTTATCACATACGCAAAATGCTGTTGCTTACCTTAGGTTTTGTAGGGTATAAAAAACATAAAAAGAAATACAATAGAAACTTGACAAAAACAACCTGTTGTTTTTTAATAGAACACACAATTCAATTGTTTGTGTTTTTTTAATAAAGAGCATGCATGTTCGTAAGTCTGTTCTTGATTTTGCCAGAGATCAGTTTTCGGTTCTCACCTATAAGTTTAATATATAGAATGAAAATTTATCGCAAATTTTACATAAAAAGAAATTTTATCGTAAATTTTTTTATAAAAAGAAAATTTATTGTATTTTTTTTATAAAAATAAATTTCATCGTGAATTTTCTAAAAAAAAAAATTATCAAAAATTTACTATAGGAAGAAAATACGTCGTAAATTTTCTATAAAAAGAAAATTGATCGTAAATTTTTCATAAAAAGAAAATTATTATAAATCTTCTATAAAAATAAAACTTTTCGTAAATTTATTAAAAGAATATTTTTAGTAAACTATATAAAAAAGGAAATTTTATCGTGAATTTTTGTAAACACTTATTGTTATTTTCCATAAAAAAATCATCCTTAAATAAAGAAAATTAATGGTAGTTTTTCTATAAAAAGAAAAATTTTCTATAAAAAGAAAAATTATAAAAAATTTTTTATAGAAAGAAAATTTATAAGCAATTTTCTATAGAGTAAATTTTTGTATAACAAAAAAAATAATGTAAATTTTCTATAAAAATAAAATTTATCGTAAATTTTCTATAAAATGAAAATTGATCGTATTTTCTATAAAATGAAAATTGATCGTAAATTTTCTATAAAATGAAAATTGATCGTAAATTTTCTAAAAAAGAAAATATATCGTAAATTTTCTATAAAAAGAATAAAATGAATATTGATCGTATTTTCTATAAAATGAAAATTGATCGTAAATTTTCTATAAAATGAAAATTGATCGTAAATTTTCTAAAAAAGAAAATATATCGTAAATTTTCTATAAAAAGAAAATTTATCGTGAACTTTCTATAAAAAAGAAATTTTTTCGTGAATTTTCTATAAAAATAAAATTTATCGTAAATCTTCTATAAAAAAAATAAAATTTATCATAAGTTTTGTATAAGATAAATTTATCGTAAATTTCCTATAAAAAGAAGATTTATCGAAAATTTTCTAGAGAAAATTTATCGCAAATCTTCTATAAAAAAATAAAATTCATCTAAAAATTTTGCATAAAAATATTTAAGCAAATTTAATATAAAAACAAAATTTATCGTAAATTTTCCATAAAATGAAAATTTATCGTAAATTTTCCATAAAATGAAAATTTATCGTAAATTTTTTTTGGAAAGAAAATTGATGTTATATAAAAAAAAAATCAAAAATTTTATACAAAAAAAAAAAAAAAAAATATATATATATATATATATAAAAAATTTTCTATAAAAAAAAAATATCGTAAATTTTCTATAGAAAATAATTTATAAAAAATTTCCTATAAAAAAATATATCGTAAATTTTCTATAAGAAGAAAATTGATCGTAATTTTTTTTTAAAAAAGTAAATTGATCGTAAATTTTATATCAAATTTTCTATAGAAAGTAAATTAGTAAGTAATTTTCTATAGAAAGTAAATTTTTATAAAAAGAAAACATTTTATTTTATTTATAGTAAATTTTAAATAAAAGAAAACTTTATGGTGAATTTTTTATAAACATTTATTGCAATTATTTTCCATAAAAAAATCATCGTAAATTTTCTACAAAAAGAAAAATCATCGTAAATTTTCTATAAAGAAAATTTATCGTAAATTTTCTATAAAAGGAAAATTTATCGTAAATTTTCTATAAAAAGAAAATTTATCGTAAATTTTATATAAAAAGAAAATTTATCGTAAATTTTATATAAAAAGAAAATTTATCGTAAATTTTCTATAAAATTTACATTTATTTATGTAAATTTTCTATAAAAAGAAAATTTATCGTAAGTTTTCTATAAAGAAAATTTATCGTAAATTTTCTATAGAAAGAAAATTTATCGTAAATTTTCTATAAAATTAAAATTTTTTATAGAAGGAAAATTGATGTTCTATAAAAATAAAAATCAAAAATTTTCGATAGAAAAAAAATGTATAAAAAATTTTCTGTAGAAAAAAATTTATCGTAAATTTTCTGTAGAAAAAAATTTATCGTAAATTTTCTATAGAAAAGAATTTATCGTAAATTTTCTATAGAAAAAAATGTATCTTAAATTTTCTATAAATATGAAATTTGTTGTAAATTTTTTATAAAGGAAAACTAAAAATTTAAAAATTAATTTTTTTCCCTTAAATGTTGAAAATATTATTGAATAAGAATTTAATCTGGCATCACTTTCTTGAAACCAACTAATTTGCATTTTAACATTTTGTCATTAAAAGCTAAAAAAATTCACTCAATATTAAATCCACACAAGCTTTTTAATATTTTAATAAATATTTATTGTTGGATGTACATACATATATAATGACGTTTGTGTGTTAATTTCAGTGTCTGAGATAAGATTAAAATTTGTTTGTTATTGTTGTCGTGTTAATCTGCATTTCGCTTTAAAATTTTAAATTCTGTTAGTTTAATGTTAAATACACATTTTGATTGCGTTTAAGAAAGATTAAATTAATAACAAATTCAGTATGGTAACAAGTCATTAAAAAGAAGATAAGCAATAAATGCTTTTATGGAATAACTATTTTTTTATTATAAATAAATCAAACATATATTTTAAAAATAAAAAAAATAAAAAAATAAATAAATAAGCTGAAAACCCTAAAAATGAGCTTTAGAATAAATTATTTTCATAAATAAATCTCTATGTGCATTAAATTGTATTTAGCTGTTTCATAATTATGAATTACTAAATCAATTAAAATTTCTTATCATGAACCTTTATTATGTGGCAAATTAAATTAAGAAATATTTTTTATCTTTTACTCTTTCCAGAGACCAATTTCCAAATGGGAAGCTTCTTAAGTAATAAGCCTAAAAGTAAACACTTCTTTTGCTGGATATTTACCCTTGGTTTTCAATTGCTATATTTCAACTAAACAACATAAGAGTCAAGTAAGTTGCTCCCTAATGTATACCTACATAGTCCCTCTACATGCACTCATGTGTGTGTACATATATTTATGCATATGTGTGTGTATGTAAAACATTCATATGTAAATATCAATATAGTATTCATTTGTTTTTTTATTTAGTTTTTATTTTTTTTACTTCTTTTTTGTAATATTTTATTGTATTTTCATCTTGTTCTTATTCTTGTTTTTTGTTTTTTGTTTTTTTTTTACTTCTTTATTTAAACATCCTGTAGGCCTTTCAGCATTTCCTTGCCAGTGGCTTATTGTTGGTCATGGACGACAATGTTACTATGTTTTGTTGTCTTGTACAAGTAATATTTTATGTTATTTTATAGTGTTCTTTTTTTCTTCTTTTTTAAGTATCGCACTCTCCCTTTTGCCTTTCTCCCACACTTTGTTTTATTTTATTTTTTTAATCTTCATTTCTTTCTTAGTAAGTATGTTAATATTTACGATAGTAAGTATGTAAGTTGAGTGAAATATGAGAAGGAGGAGAAGAAAGTAAGTGTTGGAAAGTGTCCATCTGTATATACGTGTTAGCTTTAATAAATGTTAATATGTGTATGTATGTGTTTAAAGTTTGCGTGTTTTTTTATGCTTACATAAATACATGTATGTATGTGTTGCATAATATGTAATCTGTTTTTTTATTTTGTTTTCTGCCAAGATTTTTCCTTTTTATTTTTCAACACATTTACACATAAATCGTTTATATAAGTGTGAGTTGGTAGGAGTTTACAAATACACTTAAATACATACATATAGAAACATAAAAAAATAACAATAATAAAAAACAAAAGTAATGAGTTTTTAACTTTTTACAATCGTCGCTTAGTTGTATAAGTTTTAAGTGTGTGTATGTGTGTTTGGATTAAAATAAAACAAATAAACCTTGTTAAAGTTAAAATTTCCATCAGTTTTCAAATTTAAAAGTGAAGTTTTTCCTTTTTTTATTTTTATTTCTTTTGTTTTGTTTTCTTCACGTTGCACATGTGTGTGTATGTTTGGTTTTTACATGAAATCGATTACGTGCGTTTAAAGTCTTGGTAAAAATTTTATTTTGTTTATTGTAAGTTGACCCAGTTTAATTTTTTCTTATTTTTCAATGATGAATTTTAAAAATTGATAGCTTTGGATTGGTAAATGAAAAATATATAAAAACATTAAAGTAGCCCCAAAATTAATTATATCATGTTTCTAAAACAAATAAAAATTTGCTGCATTTTGATACAGTTTTTAGTTTTAATATAGTTTTTTATATCTTCATACTATAGTCCTAGTATAGACTTTCTATAATCCAGAAAATAGTATTTCTATAGACCAGACTGTGGTCTTTCTATAGTCCAGATTATAGTCTTTCTACAGTACAGACTATAATCATTCTATAGTCCAGACTGTAGTCATTCTATAGTCTAAACTATAGTTATTCTATAGTTCAGACTAAAGTAATTCTACAGTACAGATTATAGTCATTTTATAGTTCAGACTAAAGTCATTCTATAGTTCAGACTATAGTCTTTCTATAGTCCAGACTGCAGTCATTCTAAAGTCTAGACTAAAATCATTCTATAGTCCTATTATAGTCATTCTGTAGTCCAGGCTTTAGCTATTCCATAGTCATTTTAAAGTCATCCCATAGTACAGACTATGGTCTCTCTCTATAGTCCAGACTGTAGTCATTCTATAATCCAGACAATAGTCATTCTAAGTCCAGGCTATAGTTTTTCTATAGTCCAAACAATAGCCTTTCTACTGTCCAAACAATAGTAGACGGCAGTCAATCTAGAGTCCGGACTATAGTCCAGACTATAATCTCTCTGTAGTTCAGAGTCTATAGTCTTTCTATAGTCGAAACTATAGCTTTCCTATTGTACAAACTATAGTCATTATATAGTTTAAACTTTAGTCATTCTAGTCTAAACTATTTCCTTTCTATAGTTCGGACTATAGTCATTCTATAGTTCAGACTAGAGTCACTCCATAGTTAAGACTATAGTCATTCTATAGTCAAGACTTTAATCATTCTGTAGTCTAGACTATAGTCGTTCTATAGTCCAGATTATAGTCCTTCGGTATTCCTGACTATAGTATTCCTGTTTATAGTAATTTTATAGTCCAGATTGTAGTTATTCAATAATCCAGACTGTAGTCATTCTATAGTCCAGACTAAAGTCATTATGTATTTCTGATTATAGTTATTGTTTAGTCTAGACTATAATCATTCCATAGTCCAGACTATAGTCATTGTATAGTTCAGACTGAAGTCATTCTATAGTCCAGACTAAAGTCATACTATAGTACAAACTGTAGTCTTTCTATAGTCCACACTATAGTCTTTCTATAGTGCAAAATATAGCCTATCTATTGTTCAAACTTTAATCATTCTATAGTACAAACTATAGTTATTCTATAGTCCAGACTGTAGTCATTCTAAGTCCAGACTATAGTCTTTCTATAGTCCAAACAATAGCCTTTCTATTGTCTAAATAATAGTAGACTGCAGTCATTCTATAGTCATACTATAGTCCAGGCTATAATCACTCTGTAGTCCAGATTAAAGTCTTTCTATAGTCCTTCTATAGTCCAAACTATAGCTTTTCTATTTTACAAACTATATTTATTCTTGTCTATACTATCTCTTTTCTATAGTTCGGACTATAGTAATTTTATAGTTCAGACTAGAGTCACTCTATAGTCAAGATTATAGTCATTCTATAATCTAGACAATAATCATTCTGTAGTCTAGACTATAGTAGTTCTATAGTCCTGATTATAGTTTTCCTGTATTCCTGTCTATAGTCATTTTATAGTCCAGACTGTAGTCATTCAATAGTTCAGACTGTAGTCATTCTATAGTCCAGACTAAAATCATTATGTATTTCTGATTATAGATATTCTTTAGTCCAGACTATAATCATTCTATAGTCCAGACAATAGTCATTGTATAGCTCGGACTGTAGTCATTCTATAGTCCAGACCAAAGTCATACTATAGTACAGACTATAGTCTTTCTTTAGTGCACACTATAGTCTTTCTATCGTCCAAAATATAGCCACTACACTAATTCTTTTCTGTAGTCCAGACTATAGCCTTTCCATAGTTAAGACTATGGTCTTTGTATAGTCAAGACCTTGTCTTTCTATAGTCCAGACTGCAATCATTCTACAATCTGGACTATAGTCATAACTATGTAGTCTTTCTATATTTCAGACTATATCCTTTCTATAGTTCAGACTTTGTCTTTGTCCAGACTTTGTCTTTTTGTAGTCCAGGATATTTCTGGACTTCTATTCATATTCAGGGCAAACATTAACAAACTCTGTGTAAATTTAAACATTTTTATAAGTTTTAAATGTCAACTATTATGTCATTTTTTAGATTTTAAATTCGTGTTAGAATTTGATTTATTTGCTAACTTAAAATGATTGTGTATTTTGTTTTATTTCCTGTTTCATATAAATAAATTACATTTTATTTAAATGAGAAATAAATAGAAATATGATTTCAGTCATACATTTGAATTTCTTGTTATTACAACATGTCTAAGTCTGATGAAGCTTTATTATTCTGGGACATATTTTTGTTGTTGCTACTCATGAAAAACGTACATACATACATGCAATGATTTGATTTTATAAAAAAAAAATAATGTATAAAAATGAAAAATTTTAAAAATATTTTTTTTTTATTTCATTTGAAAAAAATAAAATTTATTAACTAAGAAAACGAACATCATAAATATTGTTGTGTTCAAATTAGAGAACAAATTACGATATGTATTTTTGAAATGTTTGCTTATGATTCTATTAGCCGGATATCGGCTAACGAAACTGCTGAAATCACATCTGAAGTGATTATTATTTGTATATATTTAGGCGCTTTACATATTACTACTTTTCTTTTAATTTACATATTACTACTTTTCTTTTTCTTTTATTTAATACTTTTTTATATAAAGATTTTCTATTGTAAAGTGTTAGAGTGCTAAAATGACTGTCTCTATGTTATCCAAATGGAGGTCAATTGTCAGTACCTACTCATATTTTAAATGACGTAAACTAGTGACTAGTTTCCTATTTGTACCACGAATTACAAGGATAATCTTTATACACAAACACTTATGTAAAGTTTTTTCCAGCTCTTTGTTTTCTACTTAAGCTTAACAAATAAACTAGACATCTTTAATACCTTAGACCTTTTATAATACCTTTGAGAATATTTATATTTTATTCATAATATGAAAAACTTTGAATACACTTAAAGAAATTTCTATATTTAAATACATTAATGGCTAGTTTTAGTTTATCCTTTTCAGTTTTCAAAATATATGTATGTTTTGGCAAAAGCTTTTTTTTAACAACTTTATTAAGATTGTTAAATATTTAAAATTTAATTAAAAAACTTTGTGGTAAAGAGTTACAAAAGAAGGTCATGAAAATAAAAAATTAATTATTTCTTTTATTTCGGCAAGGACTGACTACATATAAAAATATTTAAATTCGTACAAAATTTACAAAAAAAAAAAAAAAAAAAGAAGAACAAATTCAAAGGTTTTAATAAATATTAATAAAGGTTTAATAAAACGTTTAATAAATAAATTGGAAACAAATACAAAAACTAATATTGAGTTGTCAAATATACATATATTTAATAAACTAGATTATTTATTATCTATTCTTGTTTGAAATATTTATTAAATTCCTTTTTGTAATTTTATTTTTTTTTAATTTAAATCTTTTGTTTTCTTTTATTTAATTCTAAAAGAAAAAACTATTCTCAGGATTTACCTTCTGCTACTAAAATTGTTTTTTTTATTTATTTATTTTTAAAATTTATTATTTTTATCAATTTATCTATAAACAAAAACAAGAGCTACAACAACATTTCAAAACAATTCATGTAATTTATTTATTATTTCAGTTCAGTAGTTGTTGTTTTTATTTCATTTTTATCGCATTTAAAGACATTTTGTATGAACAATAACAAACACATTTTTACTTGTATCTTTAAAATGTATCTACACATGTATTTTTATAACTCTAACAACCATCTAACAGTAACTACATAAACATTTATAATTACATGTGTTAGTATGTATTAGAGTCATTGAATGAGTGTAAGTATGTGTGTGTATGTATTTGTGTTTAAGTTTATTTAGTGTATTTTGTTTATTTATAGCTTCTTGTTTGTTTTCGTGTACTTTATCTTAATGTTTTTCTCTTGTTATGTTTTCGTCTTTTTTTTTAAACTTTAAAACTTTCCTCGACATCCTTTTGGCTTCGTTTTGTAGAAAATGTTTATTTTTCTTATAAATATAATATATATTTTCCACGTCATTGTCTGTCTTGGTCCTGTTTTTTTTTGTTAGCTGTAACTCATAATGTGTTGAGAGTGTGAATGTGTATAATTTTATAACATTTGTTAGCCGTTTATTTTTGTATGTACAAAAGTAAACTGCAGAACTTTTGTTAAAATTTTAAAATATTGTTTTTTTGTAGTTTTTTAAATGGCCTTTTAAATGTTCTAAGACCAAAAAAAAAAAAAAAAAATTAAATAATAATAATAAAAAAATATGTATATGGATCTAATAGAAATGTACCTTTAGGTAAAACAGTTTTTGTCCCTATAATTAAGCTAAAATCGGTTAAAAGGCTGATTGAATTCTTTTAATTTCATTCAAGTATAAATATTAATATATTTGATTTCATATTCATAATATTAGTGTATATTGAGGAATTTTAGCCATATCTTAAAAAAAATTTACATCTTAGTGTTCAAAATTACATGATATTCCTAATTACATGATATTACAGAAAGAATATTTCGGAAATTTTCCATTCATATAAAATTTTTAAAAGAAAGAAAGTTTACAGGGTAAGTGTACCGGTGGTCGGCAGTTTAACTTTTTTTCTGACTTTCAAGATTGATATTTCCAAACGTGACCATGATATTTGGATAACGAGCAATTGCACCACTTTATTAAAGGGTACTCTAGGTTAGATTTTTGCAAAGAAATAAATGTTTAATTTTATTGCATTTTATAAAATACATCGTTTGTATCTATAGTCGGCATATTTTTCCAGTGTTCGCCAAGTTATTTCTTCCGAACTGTAGCCGAACTCGTAGTTAGCCCACCAAGAGCCGAAGAACTTATCTCGTCGGATTGTATTTTGAAGGCCGAACCTTGTAGTTAGCCGACAGAGAGCCAAAGTATTTATCTCGACGGATTGTATTTAGTTCATAAAATAGCTCATGCGATCTTAGCTAGCCGATTGAGAGCCGAAGAATTTATCTCATCGGATTGTATTCAGAATTTAGCGTAGCTCACACAGTTTTATTTTGATTTCATTTCGAGAGACGAAACCCGTAGTTAGCTGACCGAGTGCCGAAGAATTTGTCTCGTCGGATAATATTTTGTTAACTAGTACAACTAACTGAGAAATAACTTTGCCAACATTATTCTTTCCTCTCATAGCTAGGTAACATTTCGTCTCTCTGTGGTAACAGTTAAAGGAAGCAGACCTTTGAAGAAACTGTACAGACTGAGTATACCCCAGCTGGAAACAAAACTGCGTTACAATGCTCAGATCGTTCCCGCCCACTACTAGTAAGATTTTGCCATGTTCAAAAAATATATTTGATATAGACATCAAGTGGAGCTAAGTACAACGTAGACTCTAAGCTAGCTTGAGTAATTGCAAGACAAGCTTGTCTCTCTACCCTGCCCTAGTTGGAGAGATAAGTCTTTGAATTGACATCACTCCACCAGACAAGTGCTCCATAGGTAAGAATTTGGAAAGGACCAGAGAAATTTCGCCCATTCAGGGAAGTCTTAAAGCTGGAATTTTATATTTCCTGGTAAAAAGTACCAGTTTGATCTATGTAAAGTAATGTCATTCTTCCAAACCGTTCGCATTGGACCATTTAAGTAGTTCGTTGAAGGCCAATTCCATAACATCACTCAGTGTGGGGAGAAATTTTCCCCTAATAAAGAGCACAACGTCATCCGCATATGCAACTACTTTGATGCCCTTCCTAGAGATTTGGAAAAGGTTCCATAGAAACGGTGATATTACACCACCCTGTGGAGTGCCTCTAGACACAACCTTCCTCATCTTGACATTTTTTATAAAAAGAAAATTTATCATAGATTTCACTACGTGACAAATTGAGAATCATTGCGTGGGGGACGGAATCATTCCATCTGCAATTGATAGCCCTTGATATGTGTAATAAACCTTTTAAATGATTTTTCGCTGGTAGGAAAAATTTTAGTTTTATGACCTCTTAAACTTTTCTTTGGAGTGTGTACATCTTCTGTTAAAATCTTCGGTATTTTGTTATACCTTTTTTGTGCTCTTGAATTCACTTTTCACAAGAGCTCAATATCTCTCCACTGGTCTAAGCTATGGACAATTTTGAAAATTGACCTCTCTTGGTACTAAAACTATGTTATTGATTTGGTACCACTCCAGAGCTTTCTTACCGTAGTGACATGATACCAAATGGGTCCAAAAATATGTGGACGTTGTGCTTTCTTAAGAAAAGAAGAAGTCTTTTTTTCAAATATTCCTTTATACATATTTTGGTATTTATAGATCCGAATATATCAAATGACTTTCCTGTTTTGCCGCAACTGCAAAAAGCTTGTCATACCATGAATTTCGTAAGAAATTTTTGCTGCTTTTGGATCTTAAACTTATCTCCAACATTGCTTCGAGCATTAGCAATAAAAATGTTTGAGACACAAGCTGCGAAAATTCTGCTAGCACCTACGTTTCTTCGTCAATTATACAGCTTGAGTATTTTTGTATGAAATTTGGTTTTAAATTCCGAGTCCTATTTTTGGCTTGTAATTTTTTTTGCAGAACTCCAGTTTGGAATTTTTTGAACTTTATATGTTATTAACTTTCCCATTAGCTTTAAATTTTCTCACCAAATAGTCAAAGCACTGAAAAAACTGAGCTGATTTTCTACTAGATATGTTTGGAGTTCCTTTCAATATGCCTTCAATATTCTGGCCTTCCCAATATCATGTGGTCCTTTTTTCTTACCGAACTAGGTTTCACATCAATAGTCAAATTCTCCTGATACTGTTTAATAACATTAGAAACGGTTTGACAGCAGAAATTTAATTCTGTGGCCATTTATTTGTAGGAACTAAACAATTTTTTGAAAATTTTATTTTTAAAAAGCGAAAAAGTTCAAATGAAATTCTATATACAAATTATATAAATTTCTATAAATTATTTGCAAGCAATTTATTTAGTTTATCCTCGTATATTATTTTTATATATTTATTTAGTTTCCAGCCTTTTTTTATTTTATGTCTATGTACTAAATAAAACAAATAAATAAAGAATATACGAAACAGTAAAAAGGACCTGAATGAGGCTAATGTCCGTTTTCATGTTGAGTGCCATTAAGCTTAGTTGTCACTTAGCCTTTTTTTATTTTTGTTGCTATTCTTGTTGTTTCTCTGTTTTATTTTATTTATTATTATTTGGCGCTGTATTTTGTTGTTGTTATTTTTGTAAGTTCTTAAACTAAATATCCTTTCATCTTAAACTTTATTTAAGTTTCTAGGTGTGAGTTATAGTGAATCCTTTTCTATGTACTCGTATATGTATGTATGTGAGTTCACATAGTCTTCTTATTTTGTCGTCAATTTTATTGTTGATGTATTTTAAATGTTTTTTGCTGCTGTTGTTGTTGGTGTAGTAGTTGTTAGACCAAGTTGTCTTAAGCTTAACGGCCAAATGTAACACGTTAAGTATGACAAAGAAAAACCTTAGAAAATACTAACGAAAGAGAGAAAGAATAAAAAAACAACAACTCGGTAGTGACGATGACGCTAACAATAGCAACAATATGATAAAACGGTTTTTTTGTAAAAAGAGCCACATGTAGTTTGGAACAAATGAGAAGAGTAAGAGCTAAGAGGTGAAACTACAAAAAGGATTAAAAGCCATTGTTAAGCTGTGTCCGTTGTACAAGCAAACAGTAAAAAAAGAACTGTAAATGTAGTGCCAAAGAATGTAGAATAAAAAAAAGAAACAACAAGAAGAAACGGAAATGTTTATCTTTCGTGTTGCATTTTTATTTTTGATCACATGCTTAAAAGCAAAGTAAATTTCCGTTTTCCTTTCTATCTTAACATGCAATAGACAAATTTTTATAATGTTTATTACATTTTAAAAAGAAAAAAAAAAGGACATAAAATAAATGGTATAAAATAAATATAAAAATGTTATTATATTTTAAAAATATTTAATAGTTTAGAATATGTTTTTAAATAGTTTAGAATCTTAAAAAATCTGTAAAATTCCACCTGCTGTTTTTTAAAACAATTTTATATTTAATTTATTAATTTTTTATTTAATGCTTTAAGTTTTTTAATAACACGTTTATGGTTATTAACAGATTTCGCATAAAATATTATTCTTTATATTATTTTTTTATATTTTTGGCCGCTATTAAAAAAATACGCATTTCATTAAACACTTTATTTGCCAAATCATTTTATGGCATTTAATTTTAATTCTTTTTATTTTTCTAGTTTTTTTTTTTTATGATATGCAAATCATTTAGTTTTACAGGGCAATTAAATACTCTATAATTATGATGTTCATAAAATGTTTACTCATAAATAGAAACAACCTTATAAAACCCTATTAACTAACACATACATACTTTTACCCATTAGTATGAAACCATAAAAACCATAAATTTTAATAAATAGCAGATTTTTGAAGACACTTTTACCTTCGAAAAAAGGCGTTCAGTTGTAAAATAGCAGTCCGCAGAAAGTAGTTAGTTGGTAATATTTTCTATTACAACTTAATTTGAATATTTGTAATGTATGAGAATGACTATTCAATACACTTTGTTATATATATATAGAAATAATGGAACAGTGGAACAAGGGATGCATGAATTTAAAAGCAACGTTGACATGAAACAAATGAGATTATTATTTTCCTATGTGAGGTAAGCAGTAAAATAGGCAGATAATGACCATTTTTGTTTTCCGCGTTATATGGAACCATGAACTATTTATGCAAATTTTGTTGCCATGCACTATAGACTGGAGTTATGGATAACACTAAAACCATATTTGAGTCAAATTTCATCACCCTAGATGATCCGCCCCGAGCCCTATCCTTTTACATAATAGTAATTCATAAAAATGTAGTGTATGTTTTCATACCCTACACCACCATAGGTGGTTGGGGTATAATGAGTTTGTGCTGATGTTTGTAAGGCACAGAAAAAATTAAATGATGTCCGTCCGTCTGGTCGGCTGGCTGTCTGTCCATGTAAACCTTGTGAACAAAGTACAGGTCGCAATTTTAAAAATATCTTGATGAGTTTTGTATAAGTTGTGCCAAATTTCATCAAGATCGGTCTATAATTGACCATAGCTCCCATATAAATACACTCTTCCGAAAATCACTTTAACGTGCATAAATCCCATACGAATGATAGTATCAAATTAAAATTCGACACAAATAAGTTTTATATAAGTAGAAACAACATTGCCAAAATTTATGAGAATCGGCTCATAATTTAAAATAGCTCCCATATAAATCCACTTCCGGGAATCGTCCTAAAGGGCATAAAATCATATAGATGTGTTTTTAAAAATTTCAAAATTTGTAAGTTTTTATACTTTTTTTAATTAAACAATAAATAAAATATAATTCATACATTCACAGAAAAATTTACGAGTGTGGATCAACATTTCCGTGACTTTTCGAACTTCCCTTGTAGTTATATGAAATGCAACACTGTTCCCATCAAGTAGCACCTGTTAATAGACTACTGTCAAATTTTGAGCAAGTGTCGTCATTTACTTTGCGTTTAACAGCTGTTCAAAACATACAACCTCGTGTATTTTTCTAAAAATGGAAAAAAGTGAATTTCGAGTGCTCATTAAACATTATTTTTTGCGAAAAAAAGCCGTCAATCAAACCAAAGAAAAGCTCGATAAATACTATGGGGACTCTGCACCATCGATTTCAATGGTAAAAAAGTGGTTTACTGACTTTCGTTGTGGTCGCACAAGTACAAATGACGCTGAACGTTCTGGACGGCCAATTGAGGTACAGTCCAAACCTAAAGAAATGGCTCGGTGGATTAGAATGTGCTTTTGTATAGAAGTTTATTTTACATCAAAACTTAAAGTCACTTTTAAAACGATGAACATTGGGGTAAAAGGGGTCGAAAATGGCGATTTATTCAGGGAAAAGTGATATCAATATTTTAATGATCACGTTTTTTTTTATTAAGATTAGAATTTGAGTTTTTTTTTTTTTTTTTTGGCAGAATGGTAATGTCCGTCTGTCCGTCTATATATTAGACTTATATGGTTCATTCAGGAAAAAGTGATAGCAACACTTTTTTATTTATTATTAAGTAAAGAAATAAGATGTTTTTTGGTTGAATTGTAATGTCCGTCCGTCTGTCTGATGATCACCTTCTATTTTTTATGTTAGTAAAAAATTAATTTTTAAAATTCTAAAATATTTTTTGACAGAATGGCAATGTCCGTCCATCTATATATTTGGGTTAAATGGGTCGAAAGTATCAATTAATTCAGAGAAAGGTAATGTCACTAGTTTTGTATTTAAATTTAGTTTTTAGATTGGCCAAGAAGTAAAAAAAATTATATACTTTTGAAATTTTAAGACTCCTTTTACAGAATTCTAATGTCTGTCCTTCCGTCCATCAATTTATTAGTTTTTGCAAACTTTCCAATTCAAAATCGTTTATTTTCTGAATCAATGAAGATATCGACAAATTAAAATTTTCTTTATTCAACAGGCAATTTTATTATTTAACAAACTGCATAAAAATTAAATGAAAATGTTGATATATATATATAGAAAGAACTTGAGCAACATCTTGCAAAATTAAGATTATTGAAATTTCAAATGAATATATCTCAAAGAATATATAAGAGAAATGATACAAACAAGCATTTTATTTAAAGAATTTATAAAGGACATTAAGGTTATATAAAAATCTTTGAAATTGGGTAAGGAACCAAAATTCGCCAGTGGCTGAACATTTTCTGTGACATTAGTACCCCATTTTGAACACCCATAGCTACGCTCCTGAAACGTATTTGGGATCCTGTTTCTAAAGTCAAAATATTACTATCGTCTGCTATTATTATGTGAAATTTCATGTAAATCTAAGCAGCCAATTGGAAGTTTCTGATTTATTTCGATTATGCCCCACTATTTAATGTTTGATAAAGCAATGAAAATGTCTGCACTTAAGCTATTTTTTGTATGAAATCTTTTTCGAAAAAAAAAATTCATTTATCAAATCGGGCTATATATGCGCACATTTTTCTCTTCATAATGTTAAAGTGGGCAATATGTTCTATTTTTCAGAAAATTTTTAGAACAAATATCCTGTAACATTTCAAGTTGCACTCCAAGAAATTTTAAAAGTAGTTTATTTAAGGACAATTAAAAATAATAACAAAAATATTAGGACAAAATATAATCTTCAAATACCTGAAGAAAAATAAACTTATATACCTGAAATATATGGTTCCATTTTAAATTTTTACTTTTAAAGACATTTTAATTAAAATAAATACACTGAAAATTTAATTTTTTATTCTTTTTCAAAAATGTGTAAAAATTTTTAATTTTGACAGGTCCTTATAAAAAAACAACACAACCTAGCTTAAAGATTTTAATTGATATTGATAGATAATTTTATATAATTTTATTCGGTACCAAATTTTATTACAAAAATTTAAATTTAAAATTTCAATTATTCGCCACTTTTGTAAAAAAATGTGAAATTTTTATTATTATACCCACCATCAAAAAGATGGGGGGTATATTGATTTTGTCATTCCGTTTGTAACATGACCCACAAAGTATATATTTTCTGGGTACTGGTTGAATTCTGAGTCGATCTAGCTGTGTCCGTCCGTCCGTCCGTCTGTCCGTCTGTTGAAAGCAGGATAGAGCTCGAACGGGGCAACGTAGGGAGACGAAATTTGGCTCAAATATTTATCTTATATAAGGTTTGTTTGGTATTGAAAATGGGAAAAATCGGTTAATAAACAAAAAAGTTATGGGCTAAAAACTAGAAACACAGGGTGTCAGTGAAATACTTTTCTGCTGATATTTCATCAATAAAAGCACGTACGCCAACGAAATTTTGTACGTATGCTTGGTGGATCGACATAAACTCGGAAACCAAAAATGGGCGTGGTACGCCCACTTTACCGCCCACCTCCCATGTATGGTGAAAATCAACGAAATTGTGTTCACATAGTTCAAGGACCAATTTAAAGTCGGAAACAAAAAATGGGCGTGGTCCACCCACTTTACTGCCTACTTTGATGGTGGGTATATAGATTCGGCCGGGCCGAATATATTCGCGCTTGTTTTTAAATTTTGAACGAATAATTTTAACATTAATATATGAGATATATATATATAAAAAAAAACTGAAAGCAGCAGTTGCTCATACCCTTCAAATAAAAAAAAATCAATATAAAACCTCTATTCGTTTAACCACAAAAAAATATCATATAAACCTGTTAAAATTAAAAAAAAAAAAAAAAAAACACCAAAAACGAATTTAATTTTCTTCACTTTCCTGACTTTGACATCGTCTCAAATCTACAAATCTCAACTTAAAGTCGTGAATATTCACTGTATAATGCAGAATTGTTGTTATCTATCGAACTGCATACTCAGTTTCTTAAATTTATTTAAATTCACTTTTGCCTTTTTGGCCAGCTTTTCAGGGTAAATGCCGCTTAGTGCGTCCGTCCACTCGTTGCAAATGTTAAAGTTCTGATCAAACTATACTTTACAATTTGCAAGCTATTTTAATGAAATTTTACACAACTTTAAATCAAGTGAATTTTGTGATAGAAATATTGTTTCTATTAAAGTAAAAATTATGATGGTAACTATCATTCAAATTAGCATGCACATAAGGCTTCCCTTAAAGAAATACAACCATTTAAACATTAAAAAATAAAAAAAATTAGTTAAAGCTTTCGAAGATTTTTGCATTTATTTTAGTTTTGTACTGACAATTTAAATCTTACCGCTTTTACAGAAATTGAATATATCTTTAGAAGAGTCCATAGCACCCCAATTTTTTAATAAGATAGAACGTAACCATATTAGTGGTTGTGACAAATATGTATATTTTATGTCTACCCTAAAAATAATATGGTTTCGAAAACGAATATTTGATTACCATGACCATAATATGGTTACAGTCGTAAAGTAGCTTTGTGTTGGGAAACAACTCTAGCTTCGTTATAATTATCTCTTAAGTACAGCCAGGAGGGTTTTTGTTGTTTAACCTTCGAGAGTTGGGCTATTACCTAACTGTACCTTTACAGTTTCTTTTAGACTTAACATTTGTCACATGCATTTGGATTTAATCAAACTTTTATGTTTGTAACTTGGTAGAGTAGCATACAAAACTCAATATTGACATTGGAGCCCAATTCGCAAATTCTTACTTTATATATGAAGGTATAGATCGGCACCAGCTAGCCATTTGATTTTGAAATCTACAAAAAAGGCTCAAAAATAACAAAAACTACTAATCAGTCCCACTGTTTCTTTGGTCTTTTGTCATTAGACTAAATTTACTTCTATATAGACTATTGTGTAGTTATTGTTTCTGCTGTCATAATGGCAATTAAATGTCAAGTAAATAGAAAAACTTACCAAACAAAAAAATCAAAGACAGACAAGTTGCCACTATACAGAGGTTATTTTCTCCTTACTTTATTTTGTTTTGATTGTTATTATAGTTCCGTTATTATTTTTGTTTTGTTTTCACCGTTTTCTGTTATTTTTATTGTCCAACATATATTGACAGCCGTTAGTTTTTATTTTTATTTTTTTACTCTAACTTATTCGCTGTTTATTTTCTTAAAAGGAAGAAAATAACACACACACATACATATATACAGCAAAAATAATAAAACATATATTTAGTTGCATTTACTAGCAAACAAAAACTCAACATTTTCATAAAACGATAACGATGACAACAAACTAAATGTTTCGTTAAGTTGGTTTATGTACGAGTACTAAGTGTGTATGTGTTAGTGTTTCTACTACAACTGCTGTTTTAAATGTTTCCGTTTCCTTTAACAAAATTTAGTTTGTAAATACATTTGAAGTTCGAAGCAAAAAATTTACATACAATACTAGTATTCGTTTAACTATTACAACAAATAAGTCATTTAGTAAATGTAAGAGTTTTTCAATTATTAAAATTTTTTCATTTTTTATAAAATTCTTTTCTGTTGCAATTGATTTTACATTATTGAAAATTGTTTATACACAGACAAGATGTTTTTGAAAATATTTTAATTAAATTTAAAATGATTATATAATTAAATAAATCGCTCAAAATCAAACTATTCTAAGAAATTTAATTTAAATTTTACATAGAAAAATCTAAAATCCAATTTCAGTTACGCACAGAAAAAATTATTCGAAACAATTTTTTAATAAACTTTTTATTTAATTTTTAGTTGGAATTCAGTAAAATTATTAACTAATGTAATAAATATTTTTAAGCAATTTTAAAATTTGAAAAGGTACAAGAAAAATATGTCATTTGAAAATAAAAATTGAAACATAAAATAAAAATAAAACAAAATTTTTATTTGAAAATTTAAATTGAAAATAAAAATGATTTAAAAAAAAAATATTAACATCAAACATATTTTGAATTATGAACATTTCTGGATGTATGCGAATTTTGACCAAAGCAGAACAAAGGTTTTAGTATAAATGCAAAGTAAGTGTACGTTTTGAGTTTTTGGTAAAACATAAATATTGTTTTTTCCGGCTTTATTTTAGATGCATCATGCAGCGATGTAAAGGTCCATATAAAGGGTCAGAGTTGAATTAATTGGAATTGGCTAAAATAGTCCCATATACTTCTAAAGTTTTTGAGAAAGACAATGTCATATAGTTGCAAGTTTGATAATGTGATAAATAATCTTTCGCATATCATTAAATGCAAGTTGTGAAAAAGTCGGTGTAGAATTTTTAATTAATCTCTTTTGTTGAAGTGTTCCAACAAAATGGGTGTCTTTAGAAGGTGAAATAGGGTAAGTGCACATAATGTCGACATGTACTAGTAGTCGGCATTTTTAAATTTAAACTGAAATAATTAACAACAGCGAATACTAATTATTGATGTATGATCAAGTTTGCCAAGAAAATATATTTATATTTTAAGTGCAAATGTTCAAAATATACTAATAGTAGCAGTTTTTTTTGCAAATTCATCCATTCTTAAACAACACATTTTTGATATCAGTTTTTAGAAAAAAAAATTAAAGAAAGGCTACTTTTAAGGATGATATTAATTATAATAATTCAAGTTGTATTTCAACAAAAAATTATTCAGAAGATAGACAACAATTGAAATCTTATGTTAAATGTGTAAAATTTTGCGTAAAGAATTCCATTTCATGGTTTGGTGGTTGCCGACCTTAGGAACAAAAAAAATTTTATAGTATTCTATAGTCGGCATATCATGTTAATTGGGAGATAATAATGTAATTATTACTTCGGACCTAAATGCTTCTTGCAAATACATTTAGACCCTATTATTAGAAATATTTCGTCGGAACTATGTGATGATTTATCTGTTATTATAAGGGGTCATTTCTGTAATGTTTGTAAAAAATGTGTTAAAAGTGAATTAAAACTTAAGATTTATAGATAAAAATGTTCAACAGAATTTTTCACCGTAAAATTTTACTATAGGTCGCAGAAATGTAAAATTATATCTGTAGGACCATTTTTCCAAAAAAAGATAAACTATAAAATCTATCAAGTATTTTGTTAAAAGTTTTTTATATTTTAAAATTATTTTATTTTTCAGAGCGTAGTTTAAGGCATTTACATACAAAATGTGTCAATAAATTTCATGCCGACTATTGGATCATCACATGCCGAACACTGGAAAAATATGCCGACTATAGATACAAGCGATGTATTTTATAAAATACAATAAAATGGCCAATTAAACTTTTTTTCTTTGCAAAAATCTAGCAAAATATGAAAGATTACCCTTTAGTAAAGTGGTGCATTTGCTCGTAATCCAAAAATCATGAACACGTTCGGAAATAATAAACTTGAAAGTCAGAAAAAAAGTTAAACTGCCGACCACCGGTACACTTACTCTATATACTTATTTTTTACTCCTATGTTTTTAAAAATAATTGGAAATTAAATAAAAATATCAAATTTTATATGAAGATAATATGGTTGTGTATGTTATATTTTTAAAGGAGAGAACATTTTGCAATGTTGGGGATATTTGAATTGGATCAATAAATATTTTAATCCATTTCAACCAAAGTTCCAATCATGAAAGGTTTTAATTTAATTTAAAATTTAATTAAAATTATAGAAAAGGTCAATCAATTTCATTTAATTAATATTATAATTTTGATGATTGGAGCAAAATCAATTAATATTTTAATTAAAGTAAGCAATTTCGTAATCATTATCATTTTTATTTTTTTTCTGTGCGTATACTACATATTAAATTATTTTCTTAATTGAAATTCAACCTATGAAAATAATTGTAAATTCAATTATTCACATTTAAACTTATTTTTGTTTATATTTGATTAATTTGTTAATTGATGCAATAAAAAAAAAAAAATAATTGAAATCCGTTAAACTGTTTTATTTTTAGTAAAAAATATTAAAAAATTAGAATTTTGATCAATTGAATAATTGATACAATGAAAGCAGTAACTGAAATAGTTTTTACCTAATTTAATAGACCTAATTGTTTTTTTTTTTTTTTTTTTTTTTTTTTGCGTTTAGAAACAAAACTTACTCGAAAAAAAATATTAAACAATTTACCAAAAAATTCAAAATTCAAATTATGTAATATATTTACAAAAAATAAGACCACATATCGGCTTTCAATTATTTTTATTATATCAATTAAAAATTTAATCAAATATAAATAGAAATAAGTGATAATTTGATCACTAGAATACACAGCTTTATTCCAATTAATTAAATAATTGAATATGTATTATTTTTAATTGAAATTGCATTTTAGATTTTTGTGTGTAAAATATGAAAATAATTTGTTTGAAAACTTTGATATTGAATAATATATTTAATTTTAAAAATATTGGAAATCATCTTGATTAATAATTTCATTGACATTTGTTCGCAAATTTATTTTTTTCTGTGAGGGTTTTTTTTTAGGATTTTCATTTGTATTCCATTTTTTTTCACTTACCATTTAATTTTCCTTTCTAATTTGGTATTTATGATTTTAGGTATTCATTTGGTATCTAAAAAGAAAAAGAACAATTTTGAAATTAATTTTGGAGTGTTCTAAGTTAAAAAGAGATAGTTATATATTTAATATTATAAGTGAATATAGAATAAAAGATACGATTAGAAAAGAAATGTATATTTATTTTATGAAGTCAGACATTGGGATTTATTACAGAAAAAATTATTACCATATATTTTTCAATTAAGACAATTGTTTAATTTTGCATCAAAATTTAATAAATATATCCAAGTAAAATTAAAATAAGAATCAAATTTAAGTAAGATTTTATTTCTCCTTTAAATTTTTAATTTATTCAATCATCCACTTAATTGATTTAATTAATTTTTTAATTGGAAATTTTTTTCTGTTTTTAATTTTTTTACAGTTTACCAATGGGGTCCTCAGCCTCTCCTATTGTGGCAGATATTATTATGAATAGATTGTTGGACGAATCTCTGCAGAGACTTGACGAGAAACCACAAATTTTGACCAAATATGTGGACGATTTATTTTGTATCGCAAGGGAAAGTGCAATAGATAATATAATGACTAACCTAAACAGTTTGTATTAAATTTACAATAGATAAGGAACAGGACCATAGACTTCCATATCTGGATACAGTAGTAATTAGAGAGAACGGTAGTATAAACATTTATTGATACATGAAACCTACTGTTTCGGGAAGGATCACAAATTACCATGGCACAGTGAGACTGGCTCACTATGCCAGTGCTAATCATTTTCCAGATTTTGAAAAAGTGAGCATACTCTCTACAGAGAACAGTTACAAAAAAAGGGTACATGCTTGAGATGCTGAATATTATTAACATACCTAACAACAAAAGAATAAATTACAAAGCAGTAATGACAATTGTTCTCAGAACTACAGACAATTAATAAAGAAGTTAAAAGAAAAATGCAAGTAGTTGTAGATAATCAGGCAATATTGAACACTGAACAGACAACACCCATGTTCGTTTATTAGTCAATATTTTTGTAATGAGTATGTTTTTATACCCTACACCACCATAGGTGGTATTATACATTTGTGCTGAAGTTCGCAACGCACAAAAATAATTATAATTACCTTAAAGTATACTGTTCGACTCAGATTCACTTTTTGAGTTGATTTAATGATGTCCGTCCGTCCGTCCGTCTGGCTGTCTGTCCATGTAAACTTTTTGAACAAATTACAAGTCGCAATTTTAAAGATATCTTGATGAAATTTGGCACGAATAATTATTTTGACATAAGAACAAAGCCTATTGAAATTGGTTATGATCGGTCCATTATTTCACTTAGCCCCCAAATAAATGTCCTCCCGGAAGAGGGGTTTAACGATCATAAATGCCTTAAATATAGCAATGTTTCAATGAAACTTGGTGCAAAGAAGTTTTGTATAAGTGTCAATCTTTGTGCCAAATTTTATCAAGATCGGTTTATAATTGATCATAGCTCCAATATAAATACCCTCTTCCGAAAATCATTTTAACGTGCATAAATCCCATACGAATGATAGTATCAAGTTAATAATCGACACAAATAAGTTTTATATAAGTAAAAACAACAATGCCAAAATTTATGAGAATCGGTACATAATTTACCATAGCTCCCATATAAACCCACTTACGGGAATCGCCCTAAAGTGCATAAAATCATATAGATGTTAGTATCAATGCATTGTTCTGTATTTGTATAATTAATTTTACATTTAGTAAATGTGTTGATCTACATGAAGTCACAGGTCTAATTTTAAGCTCATACACAATGGTGAAGGGTATCATATGGTCGGTGTTGACCGACTACAGTTTCTCTCTCGTTTGTTATGTGGTCATGATGACTGTTAATTGTTTATGACCTATGATGTTTTGTATATGTTAAATATTATGACGTTTTAATATTTATATTAACTAATTATTTATTAAAATAGCCCTGAAGATGTTACTCGATGAGTGACGAAATATTGGCATTATAAATTAAACGTTTAACATCGAAACTTTTTTACAAATAATATCAAAGGCTGAATTAAACAAATTTACAAGTTTGTTATTAAATTTATTTAATTTTGTAAGCTTTAGGTATGAAGTTTATAAATGTTATCCATATTCAATAAAAAAGCATTAATATTTTAAAAATATCTCACTTTTGTATATAAAAAACTAAGACGTATTAGTAATATACATTTAGCTAAATACATATTAATCATACGCTGTCATAATAAATGCATAATAAGTGTAAAAAAACTGATATTTTTCACCTTTAACATTATGATAAATTTTAATGATTTTAAGACCGCGAAGCATTTAATTTACTATACCCACACTTCATTAAAGCTCCTCAAAATATATATATTTTTTTTATCATTTCAGCGTTTGTCCTTAAACCTTTAAAAAATGCATTAAACTACTAAAACTTTTTATACCCTCATGTTAGTTGCAACACATTGTTTATTTAGCTTTATTGTTATTATGAAATATTTACCTTTAACATGAAAATGTCAAAATATAAACTTTCACATACTTATTTAACATTTCAAATGTAAATTAATATTAATAAATAATAAAAATGTATTATAAGACAAACATATTTTACATGTTTAAAAATTATATAGCTACCAAAAGTAAATAATATGAAAACTTAACAATAATGAAAGTACTTTAGTTGTAGAGGAAACTATAATTTTTATTTTTTTATACACTTCACTATAAGTGGCAGAGGGAATGTTAACGGAAATACAGCTGGTTTAAAAAATATTATGGAGAAAGAAAAAAAAAAAAAAAAAAAAAGGTAAATAAAAATATATGTCGTAAAATATACAACTAATATGTAGTTTTTTATTATTATTATTTTTGTTTAATTTTTAATAAATTTAAAGATTGTTATTTATATTAAGTATGTGAATTACTTATATCTAAAATGTAATTTATAGCAGCGCATAATACCTTCCCCACGTATGATGGTGTAAGGTATAAAAATTATAAGAAAATAATCATCAAAAATGATATTTAATTTTACTTAACATAAAGAGAAACAATGGATTAAGGAGTGCGATCGAAAAATCTTAACACACGTTTTGCCTTATAACTTTTTCCGAAGCAATATTTAAATTTTTTTTTTTTTTTTTGATCTAGTTATCTTTGAAAAGTATATCAGTTATTATTTTTAATAATAACCATGTTGAATAGTTGTGAGTTTGATCAAAATGAGTGATAAAAAAGATGTTCGTACCATAAATTATTAAAAAATTTAAAAAAAAATAAATAAATTGGTCAGCCAGATAATTGGCCAAAGAATTAAATGTCTGCTGTCAAGGTTATTCTAAGGTTATTAAACAGTATCAGGTAGAAAAGCAACGCGGTTAGCTCAATGCTCAGACTATTTGGTGAGAAATTTTAAAGCTAATACGGAGTTGAAAACTTATAAAGTCGAAAAAGTTCCAGACTGGAATGCTGCAAAAAATTTAAAGGCCGAGAATAGGGCACGGAAATTAAAATAAAATTTCACACGAAAATACTCATGTTGTATAAAGAACGAGGAAACGTATGTACTAGCAGATTTTTTGCAGATTTTGGGTCAAAATTTGTATGTTGCTGATGCTCGAGGATATGCTGAAGATAAGTTTAGGACTGAAATTCTGACGAAATTTCCTAAAGTATTCCTGGTTTGGCAAGATTTATGCAGTTGCGGTAAAAGAAGCAAGTCATTTGTTACAATGGGCTCTATAATGCCGAAAAATACATCAAAGAATGTTTGCAAAAAAAATTTCTTCCTTTCATACGAAATCACATTCTGTTCACATATTTTTAGTCTGATTTGGCATCATGTCACTATGTAAGAAAGCTCCAGAGAGGTCAATCCTCTAAATTGTCTGGAGCTAAGACCAGGGAAGAGATATTGGACTTTTGTGAAAAGATGATCGAAGAGGACGAGAGAAGTGTCCCAAAATACCGAAAATTTTAAAAGGAAATAGGCAGGCTGTTCCAAAAAATTTACTAAAATAACTTTCAAATCTCTAATGGATGGGTTGCCAAAAAAGGTCTACGAGTTTATAACTAGTGGTTAGAAGTATAAAAGTTATATTTTTCTGTGATCTGTATTATAATATAAATTAAATAAAAAACAATCAAAACTCTAAGATGAATCGTTTCCAAATTATTGAATTTTATATATGTTAAGATTTTTTCGATCGCATTCCTTAATATGGAAAAAGTCAGAATCAATTTTATTGAAACTATTCTAAAGGCAAAACTTTTTTTAATATAAAAAGTTGGTTTATTCGACAATCAAAAAATTAACATTTTGAAAAAGAACACCCTAGTATGTACACTTTTGGAAAAAAATTTGATAGTTTTTTCATTTTTAAAATATTATATTTCTGGAATCATCAACTTAAATGGGCGTGTAGCTTACTGCTCCAATCATCGTAGGAAGTTGAAATTTGGCAAATATATTAAAAAAGACATGTTCTTTCATAACTTTAAGTACACCGAGAATACAGTTTCGTTATGACAACCGAATTTTTAGCCAATCGAATTCGTTCGGTTACACGTACTATCACAAAAAACGGTTGTGATGACTGAATATGTCATTTATGTGTATCAAATAATTGGTAGGTTTTAACGATTTTTCAGTTAGAATGGCCGAAATTAATGGTAGATACAACTGAAACAATAACCAAAAATTCGGTTCCGAAAATTGAATTTTAAATAAATAACAAAATGTCAAAAACATAATTTATATTTTTATATTTTATTTTTACAACAATAAAACATTAATGTGCAAAATAAATTATTAATATTTTCATATTCATGTTTATAAAGTAGAGAATAGTTGTCTTCTTGTTATTTCTCAAGCGTTTGGAACTACTGAACCTGATGTAATATGATGGATTTAAACGCATATCAAATATGTTAGCAAGGTATATCCCTGAAAGAAATTAAGCAACAGTGGTTGAGCAAATTATATTGCATACTATTTTATAATACTATATTTACCTTGTTGAAATGAGTTCTTGATTTTAATGAGCTCCGGCCGTTTAACATACATACAAAATCATGAAATAAAAAATAGTTTGTAAAGATGAAACATAACTTTTTAAGATTTATAATAATATTAAACTTACTCGCATAACTTTCGCAATTGGTTTACACTGGATCATCATTAGCTGCGCCTTATATGGGTTTGATGTTCTTATTTGAATGCAATTAGTTTTTCTTCGCAGTTTTTAAATACTTTACAATATTTTTCTTTTTAAATTTTTCTTTTTTTATAAAACGTCAAAACAAAATTATATAAGTATGAATTCGTTTGGGAGATTAGAATTCTTTTGTCTTCGGTAACCGAATTTTACAAATTTTTGAACCAAATATTGGAAACTGAACCTGAAAATGAATTATATAAACGAATTTTGATTGAGCTACAAAAATATTTTGTATTTAAGTGAATTTAAAAGAATTATTTTCGGTTACCTTAAACGATATTGTAAATTATTAATTAGTTGATTGATCCGAATGTATTGTTTTGTATGGGAACACATATACCATTGGGGGAATACTAAAATTGTTACAAACGTAGAAAATCTGCCAAATTTATATATTTTTGATATCAGACATTGAATATTGTTTAATTATCCTAATTTTTTTTAACAGTAACCATTTTCTTAACAATCCTTTTTCTGTATGTACGTTTAAGAGTTCGATACTCTTTGGTTATCTTCATACCATGTTGGACTAATGTCTCACAGAGGGGTGAAATTTAAATATAAATGGCGATTAATTGAAAATTAATATTTAGAGAAAGTAATAGATTCTAGATAAAATTCTTAAATTTTTTTCAATCTCTGTGTAGTGTACCGTCAAAGTCACAGATCTTTTGCAATTTTTAATGGCAGTGATTACAAACTTAAAATCGAAATTTTTCAATTTTATATTTTTGTCTTTTATTTTATAAAGAAATTGCTTTCTTTATAAAATAAAATGCAGTTTGATTGCAGAATTTTCGAAGGACTTAAATTTAAGCATTTTTTTTTTTTTTTTTATAAAGTTAATTTTTAAACTTTAATTAAATTTAAACTAAAACTAATATTTTATTGAAATTTCAGTATAATATGTATAAATTTTTCCTAAAATCAGAGAATTAAAAAAATCCCACTTTTTTACACGACAATACCCAAAATCCCAATTCATATAAAACATTTTTATAAAATTTACTTTTTTCATTGAAATGGCCACTCTGTTGTTGTAAGGGGCGTCCGTCAGAAAATACTTTTTGGGTGTTTATCTTACATATGGAGCTATATAATTAAAATAATTTTAAATCGATCCCAGCTTTGGAATTTGATAACTTAACAATAAAAGTTAAAAAGATTTTGCAAAATTGAAATATAACTTTTTAACAGATTCATATATTTATATGATTCTTGCAGCAATATTATTTAGAATTTTGTAAAGAATCTGGCGAATACTTTAAAAATTAAAAAGGGGCTATATTAAGCCAAATAGACTAGGCAAAAAATGGGGTAAAAATTTATTTCGACCTATTTTTTGTAGAGATTTACAAGGACTTTATAGAAATAAAATTTCTTTTCTGTCATATCATAAATGAGATTTTGGAGGTTTAAAAAAAAAAATACTTTCGAGTACCCGCTAGAGTCATCTACTCTAATAGTTCAAAAGTTAAAAAAAAAGAATAAATAAAATCTATTTTTTTTATAAATTTGGGTGTTTTATAAAATTGGGTGTTAAAGCCACTCGGATCGCCTAAAAGCTTAATGTTGCGAAAACGCATCAATGGTAATTTCGACAATATTTTTAAATTTTCTTTATTTAAGAGGAAAATAATTATAAATTTCAGCTAAAAAATGTTCAAAATATTGTTAAAAAAAATTTGCCTATGTCCAAAAATGGTTAGATTTCAAAAATTTTCAAAGCCCTGTAACTCAGAACCAAAATTATCGAAGCTTCAAATTTTCTGAATTTGTTATCACAAAAACAAACTTTGTGCAAAATTTCGTAAAATTATCTCAACGGAATCGGGTAGAGGTCCAAAATGGATTAAGAAAGCACAATAGATTTCAAAGCTATATTCTGTTTGAAGATTTATATAAAATAGGTCAAATTGGGGAAGGTGTTTACTTAGACCACTTTGATTACTAGGGCTTTTTTTCTATTTTAAAATCATCTTTATGAAGATACCTTTCAGAAAATTCTTATATATTGTTAAAGAAAATTATATTTTACAGATATACACACAGAAAAAGGATTGTTAAGAAAATGGTTACAATTAAAAAATATTAGAATAATTGAACAATATTCAATGTCAGGTATTAAAAATGTATAAATTTAGCAGATTTTCTACGTTTATCACAATTTTAATATTACCCCAACGGTATATTTGTTCCCATACAAAACAATATATTCGGATCAACCAATTAATTAATAATTTACAATATCGTTTAAGGTAAGCGAATTAAATTCTTTTAAATTCACTTGAATACAAAATATTTTGGTAGTTCAATCAAAATTCGTTTACGTAATACATTTTTAGGTTCAGTCTCCAATATTTGGGTCTAACAATTAGAAAATTCGGTTACCACAGACAAAAGAATTCTATTCGCCTAAACGAATTCATATTTGTATAATTTTGTTTTGACGTTTTATAAAAAACAAAAACTAAAAAAGAAAAAATATTATAAAATATACATAAAAACTGCGAAGAAAAAAAATTGCATTCAAATAAAAACATCAAACTCATGTAAGGTGCAGCTAATGATGATTCAGTGTAAACCAATTGCGAAAGTTATGTGAGTAAGTTAAATGTTATTATAATTCTTAGTATCTTCTTTATGCAAACATTATATGTACATTAACGTACGCATTAATGTTTATTGTTGTATAAATAAAATATAAAAATATAATTTACGTTTTTGACATTTTCTTTTTTATTTAAAAATTATATTTTAGGAACCGAATTTTTGGGTATTGTTTCAGTTGTATCGACCATTAATTTCATGCATTCTAACTGAAAAAACATGAACAACTACCAATTATTTGATACACATAAATGAAATATTTAATCATCACAAGCGTTTTTTGTGATAGTACTTGTAACCGAACGAATTCGATTGGCTAAAAATTCGATTACCATAACGAAACTGTATTGTCTGTGTACTTATATATAAAATAAAATCGGAATTCTTGCAATTTTCAAATTTAAAATCGGTTATTTTTGGATTTGGTAAAGATAAAAGATAAAGATATATAATTTTTTTATTCGATAGATAATTTTGTTCTTTAATTATATAAGCAAATAACTAATAAAATCGGCCAGATATAATGGGAAATATATGAAAAAATCTGAATCAAGAACATCATAAAATGAAGTAGTTAAAATTGCAAAAACAAACAACTAGAAAAATGTGATAAATAATTCAAATGTACCTTATAATTGTATATTTCTTTGTTACATATATGTGAAATTTTATGTAAAACCAATTGGCTGAATAGAAGTTACAAAATTATTTATAGATATAGTATATGGGTGTTTTCACTTAACTGTGAGATTCACAGTGTGAATAAAATCAATATTTGTGCATAAATTTTTATTATACATAGCATAATGTTTTTTTTTTTATATTTTTTATTTTTGAGGAAAAATTTCTATGCCGATCAGTACTACTTATCTCTAAAATTACAACTTGCACTTTGTGCAGAAGGTTTGCATGGATAGCCAGCTGCTTAGACAGACAGAAGGACAGACATTGCAGAAATAGATTCTGAATTGATTAATATATATTACGTTTATACGTGCGATTATTGCAAATAAAAATAACTTGCAAATAAATTATTCACTGTTTATACGCAAATTGAACAAAGAAATATATTTCCTTATTTGTCGTGCCAGATGGGAAAAATGAAACTATTATCATCGAAAATTCTATGAACGTAGAAGGAAGTGGCAAGGCTGTACGTTTTATTTGCAATTAGCTTCACTAATCACGATTATTTTTCGTGAGTTATTAACTTACAAATATAATACTAACTTACTGTTTATACAGCAAAATTTTCATATCGCAATATTTTTAATTGCGAGTAAATGGTGCGTATAAACGTAATAATAGTTTAAGATGGGTTGGAATAGGTTTTTTATGCATGACATAGCCAGCTATAATTCATAATACGCAAAACTAAGATAATATAGGGTACAAATACTTAATACTATTACCTATTAATAAAGTTTAATTTAACATATTCTTTAACATTTATTTTATTTCTCTCTTAAAACCAATATGTTTAAAATATAAAAAAAAAAAAATAAAAATAAAAAATAATAATACTAAAAATAAAAAAATAGTGATAAAAAGCTGGTAAGTACAGCTTTTTATCACTATTTTTATTTTATTATTATTATTATTATTATTTTTTTTTTTTTTTGTCAACATGACTTAAACACTTTTCAAAATAAAATTCACAAATTTTAATGTTTGAATAAAAAAACAAATGTCGACAATACCAAAAAAAAAAAAATGATTTCTTTTGTTTTCATTGCTTATAAAAATTAAAATAAGAATCTTATAAAACTACTTGCATTCGCACACTTAAAATAGATTTAAGTATTTTTAACATGAAATAATCAAAAAGAAAATATTTTCTTTAAGCTGCTTAAAAGAAATTCAAACAAATAAAACTTATTTAATATATGGACTTCAACAAAACGATAATGAACAAGAAAAAATGCAAACTTTTATTTTTCGCATTTTTTCTTTCATTGAGAAAAATATTTTTTTTTTAAGTAGTACGAGGAGTATATAAAAGGCGTTGCAGTATAAAAATTTTGTTTTTGTATGGATAATAAATAATATAATTAATATAATAAATTATTGCTTATATATTATTATTCTCTTGGTAGTGGAAAAAAACAGTTATGAATGAAATTAAATGCGACATTAGCTTAAGAATTGAAGAGAAAATACACCCAGAGAAAAATTGACCACATAATATGTGTTCAAAATGCCATAATGAATCTGCCCTGTATGTGTTTTAATTGAACTATTAATGAAAATCAATACCTTATTGGTATTGATGTGATAGCATTTTTGTATCAAATTATTAAAACCGATACCGTAAATTACTCTCAGTGTAGTAATTATTATTACGTTGATAAAATATTATTTTTTATTCCACTGTTAAATAAAGATTGTGATAAATTTAAATATTTTATTTTGTCATTTGAGATTTAATTTTTTTTTTTACTGCAAAGCAAACTTTTTATATTTTATATCTTTAATTTCAAAATTTCCTTTTAAATCTAATTTTATTACCTTTTCTGAGGTAATATTTCTTTTTGGAAATTTATTTGTTTATAAAATATTTTAACATCTTTACAAAATGTATATTTCGCATATTTTGCCTTAAAATAACATTACAAGAATTTAAGCCATAAAATAAAAATTTAAATCCCAACATATTTTTCATATTAACCACATTTTTTCTACAGTTGTTTTCTATTTGGTTACAATTTAATATTTGCCAAAAATTATCTTAAAAAAAAACTAAAAATGAGATCAACTTAACAGACACAAAATTTACTAGAAATTAATTTTTACACTCCATTTAGTTCTATATATTTTAACCACAATTATGAGTCCTTTTTTAAATGTTATTGTTGCTGTTACTCTTTTTCAAAATAAAAAAGGAAAAATACATATTGTAACCGAAAACCACTGATTTTTTTTTTCCGATTCCTTTTTTTAATGATTTTTTTGTTTTTGGTTTATACTTACCAGTAACACTGCAATATTTTTTTTATAATTTTAACAATTTACACTTATACACACAAAAGGCTTACTAACACATACCAGCAATATGATAAAGCATTTGTAATACATTCAAACAAAATTCTGTTTTAGAAATTTGCTGTTATTTGGTCAACTGTTTTATATTTATATTTATTTAACTTTACACACTTGTATTTACACAAATGCATATTTATATTTATGTTTGTAGTTATGTATATATAATTTCCATGTATTTTATATTTTGTATTTATGTACTTTTTGTTTTTATATACCCATACTTATGTAGATTGGTTTGTTTTAATAGTTTTGGCTTTAGATAAACGTTGTTATTTTTTTCTAAATAATAATTGTAGTTCACAAATGACGTCATTGTTTCATAGTTTTTTTATTTTGTACATACACTTTGCTTTACTTTTATTTATATATTATACATGAGTTTAAGTTTGTATGTGTTTTTAAGGATTTTATGTTTTTTTTTTTTTTTTTTGCTTGTAGAGTGATGCTAAATGGCATCAACACATTGTTGTATTAGACAACTGGAAAAGTAAAAACAATTGTATGGCATTAAAATATTGCACCATGGTTTGGGTTAGGATGAAATACAAATATAAATCTAAATAAAAGTGTTGTGCTAAAATGTGTAAAATATATTTATATTTAGCTCTAAGAATACATATGATCGTTATGCTTATTGTATGTTTATGATATGGGGCATATTTATCTATTTATCTATTGGGTTATAATGGATTTTTGCAGATGTTTGCATTGCACAAAAATATTGGTCCTAGACTAATTTTTATACCCTTCACCACAGGTGTAAAGGGTATATATAAGTTTGTCATTCTGTTTGTAACTTCTACAATAAACATCTAAGACCCCAAAAAGATCCTTATTTTTTTTGCACGAAAAAATCCGAATCTTTTATCAAAAAAAAAAATTGTTTTTTGGTGAATAAATGAAAAAAAAGAAATCAGTCCGTTAGTGTCCGAGATATCAGCCTAAGCCCATTTTTAGATTTTTTTGAGGTTCTATATAAACTATGGGTCTCATTTTTTTAAATTTCGGTTTTTTGAACCGAAGAAATCCTCTATAAACAATAGTCATTGGCAAATTTTTTTTTTTTTTTTCATTTATTTGATGGCAGCTTTGCATATTGTTTTTGTTTTTATGGGTAATGAAAAATAACTTTTCAACTTTTTGAAGCCTCTGTATAAGCTAGAAAATTCAATTTTTTTTTTTTTTTTTTTGCTAAGGGAATAAACTCAATCGGTCCATTGGAATCTGAGATATCGGCTAAACTCATTTTCGGACTTTATGAGGATTCCATATAAGCTTCGGAATTCGTTTTAAACAAATCTGATACAAATATTTTTTTAATCGTTGATTTTTTGAACTAACCAAATCGGTTTATAAACAATAGCATACTTTTGGGCGCATATTTTATTATCAATAAAGTGGTGAAGGATATAAAAGATTTGGCACAGCCGAATATAGAACTCGCCCTCATTAAATATATCAATTGATTCCAAATCATTTTCTGAGTCTATTTTATGATGTTCGTCCTTCTGGTTGATTGTCTGTCTAGCTGTTTGGTAAAGTTTACCTTTTTGAGAAAATGCTGTAGAAAGACTCATTAAACGATGCATATTTATAAGCAGACGCCGAAAAATATTTAAAAAAAAATTAAATTGGTCTTCAGTTCCTTACTAGCTAAACAAAAATCGATATATTTTGGTAAAAAAAGGAAACTTTTAATTTTGTTTTTTTTTTTAATGGGTGTCGAAAAAATTCGTATTTTTGAATTGAATTTTTGCCCAAAGGAAATTTAACCTCCCGAGGACTTTTTAGTTAATTTTTGTAAACAAATTTTTTTAAACTTTTTTAAGATGAACTATAATTACACCCAAGAAAAATTTGTCTTTTTTTAGAAAAAATGTAGTAGAACTATGATATTTAATCGCTTGTAGGGAATTAATGATTATTTATCCAATTCTTATTATTATTATTTTCCCCATATTCTGCTTATCAATAGGCATCGTTTGAGTGATGTTTTTACTTTTTTTCTTCGACAGAACACTTTACATTGAAAAGAATGTGCAGGTTGCAACTTTAAAGATATCTTAATGAAATTTGTCACAAATAATTAGTTGGTATTAAGACGAAACTGAAATTGGTTTTGGAATTTATTAATATCCGCCCTTTATTTCACCTAACCCTCATACATGCATAAAAAATATTAAAATAATTTTGGCCTCAAATAGGTTTTATGAAATATTATTAAAAGTTTTACAATAAATAATATATTAAAATATAAATAAAATACCCAGGAAAAATTTTATTAGTTCTACAAATAGTTCCAGAACACATGAAAATAGCCTGTACTTATTCTACTTTGGCGTTACGACCAATGATTTTTGTTTAAAATTGTCACCTCCAGAACTAGTTCTCTGGAAGTGTTAGCTAGCCAGTACCCATTCTATGGGACGGTTCTAGAACTAGTTCTTTAATTAGTGATTTTTGTTCGAAATTGTCATATTCGGAACAAGTTCCATAGAAGCGTTAGGGAACGGTTTCAGAATCTGTTTTTTTATTCTAATGGGCTATTTCCTAAAGGCCACTTTTGAAATCAATTTAATTTTGTAAATACTCTTTTTTATAATTTTTTATACAAGTATTTCAAACAGTTCTAGGAAGTCATTCGAAAGACAGTAATTTGTTCTAAGAAGTGATGTAGAAGTCATACAGAATTAGTTCTTAAGCACTAGTTCTTTAAAACATTCCTTAAAACGAATTTAGAATCAGAATAATGTTCTACTCCATTATTATCAGAATTGGTTATGATACCACTAATTCTGAGGATGTTATTAAAGAATCTGAAGTAGTTCTGATTTTACCAGTTCTAGAAGTAATGATTTTAGAACATGTTCTAAAATTTTTCCTGGGTATATGCGTTTATGCTAATGTTTATAACACATTGGTCAAAGACTAATCTTCGGACTAAAATCACCTTCTAAGACTATTAAACGGTGTCTGTCCGTCTGTCCACCCAGTAAAACTTATGTGTTAGGACCTACTATCTCAATTTTTGCATTAAATTAGTCTCAGATAAATCGAAAAAAATAAATAAATAAATAATAATACCAGAAGTAACATCTGAATTTGATCTCAGATTCAAAAATCACCAAAGAGCAGTTTTTAAACCATTAACAACGATATATCACGTTCTGCAATCGGACTTTTGGGGCGTGGCAAAAAAAAATAACATTTGCATTTTTGGAAACCCCAGTAACTATTCTTTCATTCTAGGGGTTGACTGGCACAACTTATTTTTTATTTTTTTTTTTTTTTTTTTGTATAGAGACCGACCCGCTCTAATGCATAAGTATCTATATACAAAAATGAGTTATGCTCATTTGTACCTTATAGACAGCTAAACAAATTTAACTATTTCCTTTAAATTGTTCAGTGAACTCCAGAATTAAAATAGGGTTTTTTTTATTTTTCAATAGGAGCAGGGGCAGTGGTATCCGGTATCCATACAATGAAAATATTATTTTTGGGGTAACTTCAGAAATATTTCCTCACAAATAATGCCTCACAAGTACATAATTTGTAATTGATGTGAAAATAAAAACAGTAGAGCCAGGGGGAATAGCATCTCTTTAAATCTTAAAATTGTAAAAATGAAAAGGGTAGGACCCGGGCGAATTATGCAGGAAGGAACTATTATAGTGAGAGCTTCTTGGAAGCCACAATATTATCAGTTCCAGAGGGTGGGGTAGCCCCCCTTAATACAGTGAAAATCTTAAACATTTTTAGATATAATAAGTCTAGAGGAAGCAGCGGCGAACTCTCACATAATAAATATCAGGAAAGCGCACCGGAAAAAGCTAGTGTTTCATAAAAATATACACGAGTGGCGACAGGACCTTATTAGACACCTGTCTGATTTTTATTTTTTTTTTTTAATTTTCAAACAAAAAATTCGTTTATTTATACCAGAATATTTGTATTACCAACGTGATAATTGAATAATTACGTTGGTAAATTTATGAGATATAAAAGTCATAATCGCAAATCGCGTATATTTTTCATATGTCATTTAAAAATTTAGTTCACTTTTTTCCAAAGGGAAATAATTAAATAAATATTTCCTAAACATTAATTTCATAGTTAACCCATAGTGCATTTATTATCATTAGTTGTTTTTCCTATTTCTCTCTATTTATTGTTATTTTACTCAGTGCTCTTTGTTTTTATTGTAACAACAACAATTTCCTTCAACTCGTTAAAAGAACAATATTTCCATTTGATTTGTGGGACTTAAAGTTTTCATGGTTTTTTTTATTGATGTTTTTGTTGTTGTTATTGTAGCTTTCACTGTCGTCTGTTTGTAAAAGCAGGTCAGTAAATAGTAATAAAATTGTTTTGTTTTTTTGTTATCAACTATTATTTTGTAGCTTTTATATTTTAACTTGTTTATAAGTAGGTGGATCGATGTGCTGCTGCTCACTATTGTTCTTATTGTTTTAATGCAATGGATAATAACAAGTGCTATTAGCTATTTATTAAATTACTATTTTTATTTATTTAAAGCATAATATTAAGTTCATATTATTAAAAATAAATTTGTAAATATAATTTAAGTTCTATTTAGGTTTTAGTAAAAAAATTTAATACTGCAAATATTGGCCTAGTTTATATAAATAGAAAAAAAAGTACATACATCTTAATTTAAATCTTTCAATAAAATTTCAAAATACTTATGTTGTTTATGTCCTTAACATTTTTTTTTAGCTATGATTTATATTTTTTGTCTTACAATCTAATTTAGCCTTGACTTAAAAAAAGAAAAGTAACAAACATATATTTTATATTTCGGCTTACAACCAACCATCATCAGGCATTTGTAAAAATATTTTGTTGAAATTATACTTACGAGTATATACAAATACATATACAATTACATTTATATACATACATACTGGCTTAAACTGAAAGCAACATTTAATTAAATTGTTCGCTATTTCCTTAAAACCACATTTAACTGAATAAAAAAAAAAAAACAAGATAAACGAATAGTTACAGTAACCACTACACTACTGCAGCGGTAAGTACTATATTTATGCTGCTTATGGGTTTTGCAGAATTATTAGGGCGTTTCAAATTCTATTAAAATATTTGCATGTAGATATTGTTTATGAAATTTGAAAATATTTTTTGTTTATTTAATGTACAAAGAAATATTAGTATTTTTTTATTTTTAATTTAATGTTATGTATTACCTTATAATTTTCAATTAGCACAGTTTTTTAATTTTACATTAAAATTTAAATATATTCAAGCAATAATAAAATAAAAGAAATATTAAAAAAATTTAAATAAGATTTTCATTTAAATTTTTAATTCATTGAATCATCTAAGTAATTGATTGGTTTAATAATTTTTTTAATGGAAAGATAATTTAATTTTTTACAGTTATTAGCAGGGAAACTACAATACGCTCTAAAAAATGGATTTTATGCGCATTAAATATGCAGTAAAAAACAAAAACTATGCTCTAAAAAACGCGAAAATATGCACTTAAAAAACAAAGATTTTGTATAATTTTTTAACAAAATTATGTTTTTCATTAAAACAAAGGATTTTACTAATATGTCAACGTTATAAAATAAGGCAAAATTGAAATTTATCAACCGAGTCAAAGTTAAATTCCCCACTGATCGCCAAAATATCGTAACGGACAACATTTTCAAAATTCGTGTTTTAAAAATATGAAAATCTTTAATTTAGAATCAATTAGATCATTTGTCAAAATTTCATCGACTTGATACGTCGATACGTCATTTCAGATTTATAGCGAAAGTAATTTTATCGTAAGTGAAATTTTTCATACATATAACAATGTGTAAACAATAATGTGTAAAGTTTCGTTTTCTGCACTTACGACATTTTCGCGGTTAGGGCTCGATATGCTTTTATGAAGAAAATCTTGTTTTTACAACATAAAGTTCTATCATAATATTCAATCTTGTTTCTACAAGACAAGCTTCTCAACTATAAAATGGTATCCATTAGTTAATTAAATTTTTTTTTTCTTTTTTTTTTAGCTTTCTCATTTTTTTATAAAATTAAATTCGAAAAACATTTCATGAGGTATAAAAAAAATCCTTAAAATATCAAAATATGCTCTAGAAGGGTTTAATATGACCTAAAAATAACAAAATATGCTATAAATATGAAATAAAAATCGCCAAATGCAATAATATGCCGTTAAGAGTAAAATATGCAAAATTATGCATTAACAAATCGATGCCAAAATTATTTATTTGCTCTGAAACGGATAAATATTTATTCGATGACTTTATTCAACGTCCAGGAAAAAACATGCAATTGCATATTTTAGTTTCCCTGGTTATTAGTAATTGAAAAAAAAAAAAAATATTATTGTGGAGAGATGTGAAAATTCAAAAAAAGAAAATAATTGAATTAATTATTTTGGTGTTTGATGCTTTTTCTGTATATGTTATGATAACTAGAAATTGAAGGATGTGTTTTTTAGACCGCACACCTTTTGTTAACTCCGCATTTAGGCAAACGAATTAATTTAAATTTAAAAAATAGATTCAATAAGAAACGAGAGAAAAAGATATAGTCGGTCAAGCCCGACCATATGATACCCTACACCATTGTATACATTATAATTCGGGGAGGTGTATTTTATTAGACTTGGAGTTAAATGTGGACCGATACTCATAAGTGTAAAATAAAACATACGAGTACAGAATATTACGTTGATGCTGACATTTATATGAATTTATTCACTTTTGGATGATTCCCGAAAGAGGGCCTTATATGGGAGCTATGGTAAATGATGGACCGATCTTTGTAAAATTTGGCACTATCATTTATGTTCATATAAAACTTATTTGTGTCGAATATTAACTTGATACTAACATTTTAATGGGATTTATGATTGTAGTTTGATTATAAGGTTTACATGGACGGACAGACGGATAGATGGACGGACATCGTTAAATCGACTCAGATTGGTATAAATTAAGGTGGGTCTAGGATCAATATTTTTGGGTGTTACAAACACCAGCACAAACGCATAATACCCTCCCCATTTTCAAAATTGAATCTGAAAAATGCATTTGCATCTAAAATGGAATATTTTATTATAAAAGAAATCTACTTATTTTAAATAATTAAAATCTGATAAGAAATGTTGAAAATATGTTTTTTAAGTAACATACTTCTTTGTTTTTATACTCTACACCACCATATGTTGTTAAGGTATTATGTTTGTAACGCACAGTATTCAAATTTATTGAACATGACTTTTTTACGAGTATTATTCTATGTATTTAGTTGCTCTACTAAAATATATTAAGTAATTTATGTTTCTTAAGTACGCATGTGTGCATTGGTTTTTCACACATGTGTACAAAAAACCCTTGTCATTAACACATTCTTATCATGTTTTTTCTATTACTTAAGGAAAAACACATGTTCATACTTACGTACGCATGTGTTCTAGTTTAGTTTTAGATTTTAATACTTAGTTCTTAAGCCTTTTTTATTATTAATAAAATCAGTGCCTTACAAGCATTCACCCAGGGGTGACTTACATCACTTTTATAGTAAAAATCTTTTATTATTAAATAAATGATCAGACCCCTATCTCAAAGTATAATGTTTGACTCAGAATCACTTTCTGAGTCGATTTAACAATGTCCCTCTTGCTGTTCATTAGAGTGTCCCGTATACAAAAATTTTGTAGAAAGACCCATCAAACGATGCGTAAAAATTAGCTTAATATGGAAAAATATTAAAAAAAAAGTCATGGGTCTAGAATATTTCATCCAAAAAATAGTATTGAGTTTTGTCTTGAAATGGGTATCAAAAAATTGTTAATTTTTAGCCCATTATTTTGATACCCATTTTGAATAAAAAAATCTAAACTTTTTTTAACAGAATGTATGGGACCCATGATTTTTCAATCGCCGGTAGGGAATTGAAGACCAATTTTAAAAATTTTTATAATTTGTTTGTATAATTTGTTTGTATTAAGCTAATTTTTAGGCATCGCTTAAGGGGTCTTGCTATATCGAAATCTCGAAAAAGGCTATCTTTGGAACACTCTACTGTCCATGTAAATCTTGTGAACAAAGTACAGGTCGCAATTTTACAGATAACTTGATGAAATTTAGCACATGTAGTTATTTGTTAGTTTACATTTAGTAAAAGTGTTGGTCTCGAATTTTTATCCTCATACACAATGGTTTAGGGTATCATATGGTCGGTCTTAATCGACTATAGTTTCTCTCTCGTTTTAATTTTTTTTTTTTTTTTTAATAACCATTGTATCTATTTTTGGTACTTTTTTTTAACAAAATATATATTTTTTTCTTTTTACTAACACATACATATGAATTTTAACATTAGATCCCAGTAAAATTAAGAAATTTAATGGAATACAATCTTTGTTACAACCAGAGGGAATAAAAACAACCGAAAAAGGGATAAAATCGGGAAGTTACATTTTATTGAAATTAAATAATGCATTGTAGTCCTAAGTGATCGAGAATTCAAAAAAGCACTTTGTGATACTCTTTTGTTTTTCTACCTAGAAACATGAAATTAAAGATATATGATCCAAAGTGAAAGATTTTCCATAAGAGGGGACTTTGTGGTACTTTTTCATTCCTCTAATGGTATTAATTGAAATTTCTATAATATTGAACATAGAATTATGAAATAATAGATACATAGTCCTATGTTGGTAAGAATTCAAGAGTGGGACTTTGTGGTACCTTTTCGTTCTTCCAATACATACAAAAATGAAACTAAAAATACATTTCTATAATATTTATCATAAAATCATGAAATAAAGGATATATGATCCTAAGTGAATTAAAATCTATAAGAGGATACTTTTTGGTACTTTTCGTTATTATAATATTATTCTTTTAATTTTTTGTAATAATAATTAATTTTCAAACGTAAAATCGACCCTATTGGTCACATTCTTCTCTACTAATATATAATAATAGAAATAATTTGGTAATTTTTGAACCTTCAGACGTTAGATATGTGAGAAACTGGTAACTAAAATATTTAAAAAGTTTATTGTTCTTTGTGCTGAAAGAAGACCAATATTATAACTGTTGCCATGGAAGATAGGAATGACAGTGGAATTTTAGGGGTTTCTTCACTTTTGGTGTTTAATTATTTTTTTTTTTTTCTAAATAAAATGGTTACCAAGATTTTATCTGGTCTATTTTATCTGGTCTATTCATTGATGACGTAAACAAATTTAATAATAAATTTTTTTAATTAAGTTTAAAGTTTGGACATTAAATTCAATCGAGATCTAACATAGCCTATAACCACCTCCGGCAGTAGTATTATCCACGTGTTAAATTTCGTTGAAATGAATAGTTGTAGTCGTTAATATGTGATTGATACACAAACTAACTAGCAAATTTACAACTATTTTTCTTTATTTTTATTTTATAAGGACTGCGCACGAAAAAATCCGTGCATGCAAATCTGCTTATAGAAACTAAACCAATACGCGAATTTTTTTTTTTAAATTATATTTTTATTAATGACTGTTATGTTCAAGTTCTAAAAATAAAAAAATAAATTATTCTCCAAAATTCTTCCAATTAAAGTTTTTATTGTGTTTCGGTCAATCTTTTGCTCGAATAAGTCCACTTATCTTTAAACTCCGCTTCATCTTAAGCTAAGCTTTTAATTTTCTTTAAATTATTTTTTACTAGAGCACAATATCTTTCAATTGCTCGGAGTTCCGGACAATTTGATGGATTAACATCTTGTTTTGTTGCTGTAATGAGAAGAAGCGAGAACAGGCCAGAAAAAAGTGGATACACTGTATTTTCTTAGGAAAGGGAGAAATATTTTCCAAAGTCACTCATTCTCGTATATTTCTGTATTAATGTAACCATTTTTTATGAATGAAATGCTTTTTTTTCCGCATATGCATATGGCTTCCCAAAACGAAAACTTTCTTGGGAATTTTGATTTTTTTGATACGAGATATTTTTCTGCTATATTCCCTCTAGCATTTGCAACATAGAATTCCTGGCCAGGAAGTTACAAAAAGTCAGCCTATACGTTTATTATACACTAATCATAATTATGAATAAATTCTTCTGAAGAAATTTCACGTTATTTTTTCACCTCCAAATTCTTGCTTTGCGTTTCTATTAGGATTTTTTGTACTTTATACGTTTTCAGGCTAGATTTCCTTTCAGCTTTTCTAACAAAAATTCAAAGCAATAAACTTTTTGTGGCAATTTTCTTCCAGAGATGAGGTTAATTTCTATGAAAATATTTTCTATTTTGTCTGAGTCCTACAGCCTGAAGATAGTATTTTTCTCCCACTACCTGATTTCCATTCAGCGACCATGACTTCTTTGTATAATATTATAAACCAAGAAACTGTATTTTTTGACACAACTGCCATCCTAGCAATTTTTTTATATGACCGATGTAAGATTTCATGAAAAATTTCTATTATGTGTTTTGGTGTTTTTTGTTCAATATCCATTTTAAGAAAAACTAGTTTTGCTATAACCATGAAACTTAACACATATCTAGTGAGCATACCGACAAACCAGTTAACGGAATTATTTAAACATCAATAGTTATAAGCCCAAGAGCATGCACGGATCTTTTCGTGAGCAGTCCTTACATGTATATAAACAACTATATTGTGGTTGCATTAATCAAACATTCGTTTCCGTAATCAAATAATTTTTGTAGTAAACATAATATCTTCACTTCAATTAATATTCGTTTCTTTACTAAATTATTTTATAATTGTATAGAAGAGTATAATATTAATGATTAAGAACATTACAAGTTTATCGATCTAGAAAAAATCACAAATGATTTTTCAAATTTAAGAACTATTTTTTTTTAACCACGAATATTTATATTTGATTTAACACTAAAGTTATTTCTTCTCAAATTTCAGTAATTTAAAAACTTGAAAATCCTTCAAAAATACTTAAATCTCATATAGATTTCAGTTAATTTGGTGTATTACCTATTAATATTTAAGCATTTTGTTCAAAATTGTCAATTGCAATCGAAACACCCTAATTTAATTTTCCAACATATAGTATTTGAATTGAGTCTGCTGTCAGTTAAGGCTAAAGAATTATACCAGAATTCCCATATTTGCAAAAGCAATTTAACTATGATATTAATTGTTTCTTCATGTTTTTGCTGCTGCGGCCATTAATGTTGTTATTATTACTTTTGTTGTTGCAGATGTGTGTAGGAATCATCAACAAGAAGAAGCACAAAACAAGATATTGTGGTATATTTGTTAAATGCTGGGCCAATGTGGTTTTAACTAGAAATTATGTTTATGGTAGTATACCATAGAAAGTAGTGAAGATCCAATAGAATTTAATGTAGAATAATTTCAAATTTTATAATATTGTGAATTTTCGTTTAATAGGATGTTCTTGAATAAGAATACAAAAGTTACAGGTTTAAGACATAATTTGTTATTTCTATTAAATAAATTTTAAAATTCCCAGGAAAAATTTTAGAACATGTTCTAAAATTATTAGTTCTAGAACTGGTGTAATCAGAACCACTTCAGATTCTTTAATAACATCCTCAGAACTAGTGGAATCACAACCAATTCTGACACTAATGGAGTAGAACCTTATTCTGATTCTAAATTCGTTTTAAGGATTTTTTCAGAGAACTAGTGCTTAAGAACTAATTTTGTATGACTTCTACATCACTTCTGATAACAGATTACTGGTTCTTGAATGTCTTCCTAGAACTGTTTAAAATACTTGTATAAAAAATTTCAAAAATTAAAAAAAAGAGTACAAAATTAAATTGATTTCAGAAGTGGCCTTTAGAAAATAACCCATTAGTAAAAAAAATTAAAAAAAAACGGGCTCTGAAACCATTCCCTAACGCTTCTATGGAACTAGTTCTGAATGTGATAATTTCAAACAAAAATTATTGATTAAAGAACTAGTTCTAAAACCGTTAAATAGAATGGGTACTGGCTTGTTAACACTTCCACAGAACTAGTTCTGGAGGTGATAATTTCAAACAAAAATCATTGGTCGTAACGCCAAAGTAGAACAAGTACAGGCTATTATCATGTGTTCTGGAACTAGTTGTACAACTAATACAATTTTTCCTGGGATTATTTCCTAATGAATTATTTATAATTTGGTTTAAAAGAAGGCCATCTAATTAAAATATTTTAGTTTATTGCAATCTGGTAGTTTTTTCTCAAATTAATGTTACCTAAAGATTCCTCACCTTAGCAAAAATATTGAGGATAATTTTAATTGTGTTTCTTTTTATGGTTTCATATTTTTATGTAATTTATTTATTTATTTATTTATTTATTTATTTATTTATTTATTTATTTATTTATTTATTTATTTTTTTTTAATTTTCCAAATTTTATTTGTTTTTTAATATAATTGTTTGAGAAAAAAAATCTGATATTTTCATAACTGGCTTTTTAGAAAAGATGAATGTTGTTTATATTCATTAATTTATTTGTGAGTATGTATTAATGTAAAACAGCTGTGCTGGTTAAGGATATTACTGTCCTAAGCCCTTTTTAATACAAATACACATGCATACTTATTTAACTCTCCATATATACATATACTTTTATACATACATTCCAAAAGTTGTGGTTATTTTAATAAAACCCCAGCAAACATTTGTTGCAGTAAACGACAATTATTTGTGTCGCTACTTATTATTTAATCATTTTTGAATTTTCTTTTTTTATTATTCAGGCTCAAGTTCATCATTGTAATAATTTTTTCTTTTTTTCTTTTTATTTTTATAGAATACAGAAAAAGATTTATTAGACACTAGCAGGATGGAATGCATTTTCTGATCCGCTACGATCTTCATCAGCATCCATTTGTGCCTTTTAGTGCTAATCGTAAAGATCTTTCATTTAACTCACACTTTTGATGAATTATAATACGTAACTTCATCACTTTACATATTCTAAATTCTTAAGTATTAAGTTGAAATAACTTGACAAAAGTTTTTTCTTATATTTATTGTATTCTACATTATTACAATGTTGTTTTTACAATTCATCATTTACAGAAAGCTAATTATTATTTTAAAAAACTTGTAGAATTAATCTTTAGGATTTTGCATGATACCCAATTATATTCAAATTAATATTATGAAATTAATAATACCTAGAGGAAAAAAAAAAAAAAAAAAAAGCATTCATATATAAAATGTCACCTTTAAATATCAATAGAAATTTTAGTGGGTGGTCAAATCAACCACGCAGATTAGAAATATTATTATTTTATTGACTTAAAAGTTTCACATTGGGGGTAAAATGTGTCAAATTTAGCGTTTAAAAAATATTAACTTTCAAATGTTTGCTGGACCTAACTACAATGTTGTATTTGCAAATAATTATGTTGCGGTTTTTTTTTCTTTGCCTCATTATTGTCAGTAATTCGTTATGTTGTTGCTTTTTGTTATTGTTGCTGCTGTCATTGTTTGTGTACTTGTAATATTGTTATTGCTATTGTTGTTCTTGTTGTTGGTGTTATTATTGTTATGTCTAATTTTAATAAATGACCATGAAATAAATGAGTTTTCTGTTAAAGTATGACTTTCCATATTCACATACACATTTATAAATACGTTCATATGTATGAGTGTATTTAGATAGTAAGAGATGCTAAGTGCGTAAATGTAGCCTCATTAATAATTTGAAATATTTGCGGTTTAATTTAACAATTTAATTTAAAGGGGAAAAAAGGAATTTATTTTTCAAAAGTGATTTAATTAAAAGAGTCAGAATTTATGAGCTATATTTTTTTTCTTTTCAATTGGAAAATTTAATTAAGTACGGATAGTGAATAAAAATAGTTACAAAGAAAGGAATACAAATTTATGTTTTAAATCTTTGTTAACATTTGTCAAATATTTGACCAAAATTATGTGACCACTACTTTTTCAAAAAATTGTATACCGTTGTTTGATCTTGCAAATGTTTTGTAAGAGAAAAAATCTTCGTACAGGATTTGGTAAAATTACAGCCATAAATAATGATTGGTAAAATAAATGTTTCCTTTAAAATGGAGAAGTTAGGAAATATTTTTTATAGTGGTTACGTGATTTTGGTCAAATATTTGACTAGTCTGAACAAACCTTAAGTTATAGATTTTTATTTGTTTTTAAAAAGCAATTTGATAAATAAAATCCACAAAATCCTAAAAACATAGATATAATTTATTAAAATTTTAGAAAACATATTTTTCTGTTAACTCTTGATAAATCTTAAAATGTGAAATGAATAAGTCCTTTAAAAGGATACATAGTTAATCTTTATAAATTCCATTATTTTCTCCCAATTATACTGCACATCCACCTGCTCTATTTCCCAGTAATTCAAAAAGAGTGATTTAAAGATATTTTTCAGAGGAAGTTAATTTTTTGTTGACCTGCATTAAAGAACAAATACGTACCGTTAGTTTGTAGTTGGGTGTTCCTCAAAGATTAAAAAGGATTAATTGCAATATACATACATTTTTGTAAAATTCAGTCGATGTTTATACTTAAACTTGAAATTTTTATTTAATTTGTAATAAACATATCACGTTCAAAAAGAGATTAAATTCTTAAAAGTTTAAACAACATATTTTTAATAAATTTCAATTTTGAAAATTACTTCTCTAATTTTAATATTAAAGATATTTGTAATTTTGTGTATACAGCTTTGTAAATATTTTTTTAACTATTTAACACTTTCAAATTGCTATATTTTTGCGAACCACTTGATAAATTATCTGAAGTTTTCAATCTGTCTTAGTTTTGACGAGCATAATATCTGACAAAATATTTTCAAATTGGGAAAATTTGAGAAAATTAGTTGGTATACCCCAGCCACCTATGGTGGTGTAGGGTATAAAAAATGCAAAAAACTATTTTTCGTCAGATTTTTTTGAATATTAAAAAGATTTAATTCAAGTGATTAAGTCAACAATCGTAAAAAAAAATCATTAAGGTATCTTATCAAACCAAAATTGTATTAGAGATCAAATATTTTTAGTTTCTCTAAAAAATATATATTTTTACAAAAATGTTGCTTTAATTCAAAAACTTAGAAAATCATTGGACTTAATTTTTTCAATAAACTTTTCTTTATGTCAGTAAAAGATGCGCTTGGTTTTTTTTTTGTAAAATTAATGTTTTCATGTTGAACTCTTCTAGTGATTACTGCAAATCAAAGCTGACTCTTTAATTTAAATCCATATTAATTTCAACTCTGTCATAGCAAAATATAACGTATACTTGCCCGAAGTTTTTAAATAAGTATCACTCATACCACCAGTCACACATATGATATTTCATTGTTAAATTCATTTTAAGGTTATTACTTGCTTTTCAGAATTCTGTATCAAAATATAAAGGGATAGCATGTGCTACGTTAATACATCTCTTAGGATTTTTTTATTTTGCACATTTTTCGAAATAACTTCCTCAAAAAACGAATGATTTAAACAGAAACTAAGAAAAATAATTTTCCAGTTTATTTCTATTAAAATCTAGAGAGGCCCATGAAATATTCGCTATTAAAAAAAGTCATTGCTATTATTAACTGGATCTAATACGAGTTGAATCTTCAGTGGAATTATCCTCGTATCATTCACCCACTTTTGTTATGCTATTAAGCCCCCGAGAAATTATATCCCCGTCTGGTAACTTGGCGACATCAGGAACAAGGATAAATTGGCTGAAATATAGGAAATACCTTAGTACACACTGCATGGAGAACACGTCGCTAAGTACACCAGAAGAAATCGATCACTCTCTTAATAATTTTGATATGAATTTAAACATGCTACCTCAACCCCCCGACAAAACAGATATAATAGAATATATTCTGTGGATGTCGAAAGGCTCTTGACTGAAAAAAGAGCTCGAAGAGAGAGTGGCAACTCTACAGATCGCCTCAACTCAAATCTGGCTTAGAGAATGCTAAAATCGTCTTAATAAGCTCTTGGAAAATAGAAAGACTGAATCTTTTAATAAATATCTACAAAACCTGGATACAACAGTCCGCAGTCCGCAGTCCGCAGTCCGCAGTTTTATTACTCTCTATGGTGAGCTACTAAAAAACTTAAGAGACCAGACATATGTAAACCTCCTTTACGTAATACTAATGGAGGATGGGCAAGAAATGATACCGAAAAAGGGAATCTGTTTGTAAGTCATCTGAAAAATGTATTTACCCCGAACGTATCAAATGACGTAATTGAGTTGACACCTGTTTTGTTTTGAGATTCGAGAGATCGACAAGGCTATTGTTGATTTAAACTCTAAAAAGCACCAGGTATTAATAAAATCATTATCAAGATGCTTTTGGAGCTACCCCGGATAGCACTAAAAATTATACTTTATATTTTTAACGCTATATTACGCCTTCAATATTATCCACCAGAATAGAAGGTATCACTGGTTACCATGATACCTAAGCCAGGAAAATATCACACCAAAGTTCAATCGTATAGACCTATAAGTCTATTATCAAATATGCCAAAGCTCTTTGAGAAACTCTTAATGAATAAGTTAATTGAATAGAAACCAATATATACCCAATCATTAATTTGGATTTAGAAGAAAACACAGCACTATCGAGCAAACACACAGACTTGTAAATGTTATAAACAAAACTTTTGAAGAGGTATTGCTCTGCTCTCTTTATCGACGTTTCGCAAGCTTTTGACAAAGTACGATACATACAATAAAGCAAAATTTACCCACTAATACACACATATTATTGGAAAACTATTTAACTGACTTTATTGTTAAAGTGGGAGACTTCTTAAGTAATAAACAGCCCATTGAAGCAGGAGTACCCCAACTAATAATCGAACCCATACATCAACATTTGCTGATGACACAGCTATTTTAAGCACACATGATAGCCGCCAAGAAGCATCTCGGATTTGGAAAGCCCATATATTAGACATTGAAAGATGTCTAATATATGGTCACATTTACATTGCGTAGAGAAACATGCTTTAATAATAACTAAGTTATTCCCCAGCAATCAGAGGCCAAATATCTCGGTATCTATCTTGATCGACGTCTTATATGGAAATCCCATATTAATTCCAAGTTGACACAAATGAAACTGAAAGCACTTCAAATAAATTGGCTTATCGGCAGAAACTCAACACTTACTTTAGATTGTAAACTACTTTTATATAACTCAATTTTGAAGCCAATATGGAGTTATGGTATTCAGTTATGGGGCACGGCCTAGGCGTCAAATATAGAGAAAAATCAGAGACGTCTAAACAAGATTTTGCGGATAATAACTGCGGTACCATGGTACATTAAAAACTCAAATATTCATAAGGATCTAAACGTCCCCTCTGTGAAAGATGTAATAACGAACATACTGAGAAATATTTTAGGAGGCTAGAAATTCGCCCAAATCCTCCACCTCGAAACATCCTACTAAGCAATGGATATACTCGATTGAGAAGAAGGAACACATCAAACTTGAGAAGCTAAAATATACGAATTAAAATAGATTTTTGTCTGACGGAGGCTAGATAAAATTAGATATTAATATTTAGATTTAAGATTTTAATACTTATTGTTAGTTCATGTACAATTACTGAAGATTCAATAAATAAAGTATGTAATAAAAAAATAAATAAAAAATTATTAACTGACATTATTTTTTTTAATAATTTGGAAGTTAACATTGCAGGATGGTAGGAAACAAAACTAAATTTACCCTGATTTTAACATTTTAATAGTACTCACGAACACCCTGACTTAATACTTTTTCTTCACATAAACTTACATACATATTCATATAAGGACTTCGCACCAAAAAATCCGTGTATGATCTTGGTAAAAAATAAATAATTCTGTTTACATTTGTCATTATACTCACTAGCCATGCGCTAAGTTTCATGGTTATAGCAAAACTATTTTTTTTTAATGGAAATTGAACAAAAAACACCTAAACAAATAATTCACATTTTTTAGGAAATTTTACATCGGTAATAAAAAACAATTGCTAGGAAGGCAGTTTTGTCAAAAAAAAAAAAAAAAAAAAAAAAAATACAGATTCTTGGGTCATAATATTATACAAAGAAGACATGGAAGAAAAATAGTATCTTCAGGCTGTAGGACTCAGACAAATTAAAAAATATTTTGAGAGAAAATCTTCTCATCTCAGAAAGAAAAGTGTTACAAAAAGATATTTTCTTTGAATCTTCATCAGAAAAGTTGAAAGAAAATCGAGCCTAAAGACGTATAAAGTATAAACAAATTGTAATAGAAACGCAAGCAGGAATTTGGAGGTAAAAAAATAACGTGAAAGTAATTCAGACAAATCTTTTTCATAATTATGATTAATGTATAATAGACGATGAAACGTTCGTACAGGCTGACTTTTGTAAACTTCCTGGCTAAGAATTCTATATTGCAGATGCTAGAGGGAATATGGCAGAAAAATATCGTGTATCAAAGAAATCAAAATTTCCAAGAAAGTTTTTGATTTTGGAAGCCATATGTATATGGGGGAAAGAAGCGCTTCATTCATAAAAAATGGTTCCATTAACACAGAAATATACGTGAATGAGTGCCTTGGGACAAAATGTCTCCTTTTCCTAAGAAAATACAGTGCATTCGCTTTTTCTGGTCTGTTCACGCTTCTTCTTATTACAGCAAAAAAAAAAAAAAAACAATGGAGTGGTAATAAAGAAATTTTAAGTGTTTGTACCAAAAGAGACTAATCCATCAAATTGTCTGGAACTCCGAGCAATTGAAAGATATTGGGCTTTAATAAAAAATAATTTAAAGGACAGTGGACTTATTTAACCAAAAAAGTGACCAAAACACAATAAAACCGAAAAATGAAAGAATTCTGGAAAAGATCAGATTTTTTCTTAAAAGCCAACAAAAAACAATTTATTCTTTTATGTTTAGAACTTGAACATAACAGGCATTAATAAAAATATAAATTTAAAAAAATTCGCCCATTGGTTTAGTTTCTACAAGCAGATTTGTATGCACGGATTTTTTCGTGCACAGTCCTCATGTATATCTATTTAGCAAATTTATTGTGCAAAAGTTTATTCGCCTTTCACAATACATTGGTGCAATTATGAAGCTTTTCATAAATTCATCACATATGAGATTAAAACAATACACACACAAACACACTCAAACCCTTATACATGTTATGGCCCAAAAGACTAACCAACCAAATGCGTATCTAACAACAATGTGGCAAGGAAAGCCATTGTTTTATAAAGTGAAATACAATGTCATGCAGAAAACATTCAAGTACAATACAATAAAGTAATTGTCTTAGCTATAACTATATGCGTCTCTCTATGTATGTGTGTGTGTGAACACATGAGTGTTCGTTTGTGTATATGTAAATGCGTGTAATTTTGCGGCTGCATGTTAGTGCAGGCATAAATTTTACAACCTGTTCTTTTTCCCACTTATAATGTGTTTTACGGTTTTTTTTTTCTTACAGTCGCCTTTGATGGTTCAATTTTATAGTCATTTTGCAATTTAGTATGAAAACCAATATGTTGTCCAGAGTTGAGTGTAAGATAAAATCATTAATATTATCGTTTTCATTAACGGCAACATCAGGCTACCATATGGTGAAGTATATAAAATACATACGAGTACATATGTAGGTGTTTAATGTAAGAGGATTGTGTAATAAAATTTGGGAAGAAATAAAAGGTCTTTTTATTAAATTTAATTTCCATTTAGTTTATGATTCCTCAAATTATATCTTCCACTCTAGAAAACTCTAAAAAAATATGACGTTTAAATTTCTAATATTTGCATTCAAAATGTATTTAAAAAGAAGTTTAATAATTGGAGATTATGGTTAAAGAACTTGCTTTGCATTCAACTTAAGTTATTGTGTAGAGATAAATTAGTATCTTCTATTATATTTACAATACCGTTACTTTTTTATTATTTTCAAATTTCCTTAACTACCCTCGCATATAAATGGCTGCATACGATAAAACAACTTCTGCCTATCATCATGTTAAAGAATTGTCTTTAAAAGTGACATTAAGTGGCCACTATTGCCACTATATTAAACATTTTACATATATGTACACACACACACATATACAACTTTCATAAAAATGCATTTGCTCACCATTATTCACCTTCAGCCACATTTGAGTATTAAATATCAACTGTGTATAATAAAATGCCATCTACATACATATATACTGGTATGAATGTGTATGGAAATGCTATGAATGTGTTGTACTATTGCAATTTAAACCAAGCAATTTACATTTTACTTTTTTTTTATTATTTTTGTTTTATACCTGTGTGGCCTTTTTATCTGTTAATGAAAAAACCACTGGTTGTTTTTAATAAATATACAAAGCACAATGGGGTCAATATAAATATTTGTGGTAATAAATTTGTATCTCCTAAACTACTGGACGGATAGAATTAAAGTGTATAGAAAAGTTTAAAGGAGGATCTTAGCCTTCAGAAAAATGATCTTTTAGTCACCCTGTTATAATATGAGATACCCTACAGGGTGTCGAAATTTACCATCTCTAATATGTAAAAATGAAAAACATTTACAAATCAAATCCAATTTGTTTAAAAATTATCAAAAATTGGTTGTTTAAGACTTTTAAATAATTTTTGGGGAAATGAAAGACTGCTATCTATTTTGAGTAATACCCCAGGAAAAACCTTGCTTTCTTGGTAAGCTAGCAGGTATAATTGGAAAGAAAAATAAAGTACTTATTCTTTGTCCCAATAACTAATTACTTTTGTTCAAGTTATCCATGAATTCATGTAGTTATTTTTAGACTCTAGGGATACTCAAAAATATGTACCTAAACAAAAATTAAAATAAAAAAAAACGAAAAAATTTTGACGTCATACATTGGGGTAAAAGGGGTGGAAAATGGCGCTTAACTCAGGGAAAGGTGATATCAATATTTTAATGATTACGTTTTATTTTTTTATTGATTATTAGGTAAGAAAAATTCAGTTTTAGAATTTTAAGATTTTTTTTAGCAGAACGGTAGTGTATGTCTGTCCGTCTATACATAAGAGTTAAATGAGTCGAAAATTATGCACTATTTAAAGAAGGGTTGTATCAACAATTTATGATCACGTTTAACTTCTCTATTTATTAGTAAGTAAAAACATGTATTTTTAGAATTATAAGATGTTTTTTGGTTGAATGGTAATGTCCGTCCTTCCGTCTATACATTTGAGTTAAACGGTACGAAAATGACGCTTAGTTCAAGAAAAGGTGATATCCAAATTTTGATGACCACTTTCTATTTTTTCTATTTATTAGTTAATAAACGAATGCAATTTTAGAATTCTAAAATATTTTTTGGCAGCATGGCAATATCCGTTCTTTTGTCTACACATTTGGGTTAAATGTGTCGAAAATTCCACTTAATTCACCGAAAGGAGATATCAAAATTTTAATACCTTCATTTGATTTTTATATTAATCAAGAAATAAAAAAATAAATACTTTTCGAATTTTAAAATTTTTTGAAAGAATTCTAATGTTCGTCCATCTGTCCGTCTGTTTGTTAATTTTTGCAAACTTTCCAATTCAAAATCGTTTAACTTTTGACTTAATAAAGATAATGACTCAAAATTATCTTTGTTTAATAGATAATTTTGCTTTTTAAACAACTACATACATAAAATATAATAAAATCGGTTAAAAATATTTGGCTATATATGGAAAAATTGTAACCAAGATCTTGTAAAATTGAGATTTTTGAAATTTTAAATGTACATAACTCGAAAAATATATAGAATAAGTAGTACATGCAATCATGTTTTCTAAACGATTTATTAAGGACTTTAAGGTGATATAAAAATCTTGAAAATCGGGTAAGGAACAAAAATTTGCTAGTGGTTAAATATTTTCCTTGACACTAGCACTATATTTTGAACCCTTTTAGTTCCAATCTTGATGCGAATATTGGATCCCACTTCTAAACTCAAAATACTACTGTCCTCTGCTACGCCTATGTGAAATTTCATGCAAATCCAATCAGCCGATTAGAAGTTCTTCCCCACAGTTTAATGTTTGATAAAGCAAAGAAAATGTCTGCACTTAAGCTGTTTTTCTTATGAAATCTACTGGAGTTTTTTTTAAAAAAAAAAAAAAAAAAATATTTTTTCAAATCGGGCTAAATATGCGCACGATTTTTTTCATAGTATTAAAGTGGACAATATGTAATATTTTTCAGAAAATTTTTACAACAAACATCCTGTAACATTTTTAGTTGCATCCATGAAAGTTGAAAATTAGTGTATTTTAGGATAATTTTCAAAAAAATAACAAAAATATTAGGACAAAATATAATTTTCAAATATTATTCCTAAACATCTGAGGTTGATGGTTTCATTTCAGATTTTTACCTTAAAATACTTTTTATTTAAAATAAATACACTGAAATCTGATGAAAATTTAATTTTTTACTATTTTTCAAAAATGTAAAAAAAATCTTGGCTTGACAGCTTCTTATAAGAAAACAAAACAACCTAGCATAACGATTTTAATTGATATTGATACACAATTTTGTCCATTTTAATTCGGTACCCAACTTTATTACAAAACTTTAAATTTTACAATTCAATTAAGCGCCACTTTTGACACATTTTACTCCAACGTGCGTCAGTGAGATTTGTACTTGGGCCTTATTCATTTTTAAAACTAACGTTTTACTCAGTACACCATATCGCACTTAATATTCACAGTTACAAAACTTGTTTTAGCATAAAATATATTTTTAGACATTTTGTTAAAGAAAAACTACTTAATAGCATTAGAACGGAGTTGAACCAGCAACCGCACAGTGGGGTCAAATGCAAATTTTTTGGTAATAAATCTGTATCTCCTAAAATACTGGTTGGATTAAATTTAAATGTATGGAAGAGTTTCAGAGGAGGACCTAAGCTTTGAGAAAAATCATACTGTAATCACCCTGTGGTAACACAAGAAAGTCTACAGGGTGTCAAAATTGACTACCTCGAGTATGTAAAAGTTTAAAAAAATCGTAACTTATACAAATGAAGTCCGATTTTTAAGATTTGTATATTTCTTGGCAAGATGAAGAAAAAATAAGCTTACCCACTCAAGTTATCTCTTACAATTAAAAAGATATTTACACTTGAATTTTGAATTTTTGATTTTTTGGCTCGACTTTCTTTCGTTTTTCGGGAATAAGTCCTGAGGTATATGAAGTAAACATTTTTTAAAAATATCCTGTCATTTTCTATATATTTCAAAATAACATAATGAAAGAATTTTTGGATTATCTCAATGCGCCTAGACGTGAAAAATATTCAAAGTCAGCACTCTGAAATTGATATAAAAAATGGCTATTTTTTACAAAAATATAGTAAAATTCTTTCACTTTTTACTCAAAGTTCCGTTTAAGAAAAAATTTTTTCTCTATATATTTCCAAAGACAAGGTTTCACAAATGGCTAGTATGGAAATTTTGAACTGATTTAGGCCTGCACCCTACATCAGGCATTGGTCGAAAATGATGAATTTTGGAAAAAGTTAAATTTTTTATCGATTAATAAAAAAAATGTCACGCGAGGTTTTTAAAATTTTTTGACGATATTTCATAAAAAAATATATTTAGAAAAATCTTGCGTGACATTTTTTTTTTATTAATCGATAAAAAATTTAACTTTTTCCAAAATTCATCATTTTCGACCAATGCCTGATGTAGGGTGCAGGCCTAAATCAGTTCAAAATTTCCATACTAGCCATTTGTGAAACCTTGTCTTTGGAAATATATAGAGAACAAATTTTTTCTTAAACGGAACTTTGAGTAAAAAGTGAAAGAATTTTACTATATTTTTGTAAAAAATAGCCATTTTTTATATCAATTTCAGAGTGCTGACTTTGAATATTTTTCACGTCTAGGCGCATTGAGATAATCCAAAAATTCTTTCATTATGTTATTTTGAAATATATAGAAAATGACAGGATATTTTTAAAAAATGTTTACTTCATATACCTCAGGACTTATTCCCGAAAAACGAAAGAAAGTCGAGCCAAAAAATCAAAAATTCAAAATTCAAGTGTAAATATCTTTTTAATTGTAAGAGATAACTTGAGTGGGTAAGCTTATTTTTTCTTCATCTTGCCAAGAAATATACAAATCTTAAAAATCGGACTTCATTTGTATAAGTTACGATTTTTTTAAACTTTTACATACTCGAGGTAGTCAATTTTGACACCCTGTAGATTTTCTTGTGTTATCACAGGGTGATTACAGTATGATTTTTCTCAAAGCTTAGGTCCTCCTCTGAAACTTTTTCATACATTTCAATTTAATTCAACCAGTAGTTTAGGAGATACAGATTTATTACCAAAAAATTTGCGTTTGACCCCACTGTGAACCGTCTGGTTGTTAATCCCTCGGTCTAGCCAACTGATTCATGTGATTGTAACTTACTGTGCTATTATACTACTGAGTACTTATTTATGTAATGTAGAGAAGACAAATAATAATGACGACTCATTTCCAGGAAAGTACTTTAATAAGTAGTTGTCTTTACCGAAAACCAAAAAGTTTTTGCTGGGACATGAAAAATGATAGTAAAAGTATGATTCCAGTAAATTTTTTTGTACAATTCAAAAAAGTTTTGTGAAAAGTTGAAATTTGTTCATAAAATCAAAAATTCAGAAACATTAATTTGTAATCGCCCTATTAAAGTACAAGATAAGCTACATGGTGTCAAAATTGATCACCTAGAGTATGTAAAGTTTCTAAAAATCTTAACTTTTACAAATCAAATGCAATTTTTGAAAAATTGCCAACATTTTTTTGTTTAATCTTTTTAAATGATTTGTAGAAAAATTAAAGATTGATATTTATATTATACAATACATAAGAAATAATAGCAAAAGTGTAATGTTAATAGTTTTTTGAGCAAGTCTTTTGAAAAGTTGACTTTTTTCAATTAACATTTCATTTCGTCCGAGCAGAAAGCAGTTTAGTACCAAATCAAACTGAAAGCTTTTAGAGAAATCGTCTAATAGTTACCCTGTTGTAATAAAAGATCAGTTACAGGGTGTCAAAATTGGCCACCTCGAGTATGTAAAGTATAAAGAAATCTTAACTTTTACAAATCAAATTCTATTTTGTAAAAAATTTTCAAAAATTGGTTGCGAAATTTTTTTTAAACAATTTTTGGAGAAATGAAGGAATGGTATCTATTTTGTATAATACATAAGAAATAATTGTAAAAGAGTGATACCATTAAGTTTTTTTGTGTAATAAAAAAGTCTTTTGAAAATTTGAATTTTTTTATAAACCTCTACTCTTGCCTTCGTTTTTGACCATGCGGGAAGCAATTTAGTACCAAAGCGATTTGAATTGTATGACAAAGTTGTAGAGGAGGACATAAGTTTGACTACAGGATGGCTATAAGATAAATTACCCGAAAGCTTTGGTTCTCCTATCGCATACATTTTAAATAGGTCTGACCAGTATATTAGGGGAATTATCCCACTGTGCATCGACTGTATATGTATATAAGCATTCAAATCACAATATGCGTTTTTTTTTTTTTTTTTTTTTTTTAACTTTTTTTTAGAAGGAAGTAGTTTCGAAATAGTGCAAATACGGATGATATAAATAGAAACTTTAAATTCATTTTAAACTGTAACAGTTTTTTGCAAGCGTTACTTATTAATATTATTTGCTATGCTCCATATTTACTTGTTTTGGTAATACAATTTTTGATTTAGCTCTGCTGAGTAGAAATTCCCAATAAAAAATCTTCGAAAAGACTAAGTACTATTTTTCCAGTTTAACTACAATTTATAATGAATTTTCTATTTTGTTATAAAAATATCATGATTTTATTTTATTGGATAGATATTCTAAAACTTATTTCATCTGGAACAACACTATGTAACAAATTGATGATCATCGCATGGGAGCGGAATAATTCCATCTGCAATTGATAGCTCATAATATGATCAATAAACCCTCCAAAGGAAAAGATGGTAGGCAAAATTTTTGCTATATGACCACTTTAACTTTTTATTTTTGTACCAAAGTAGTTTCAAATAAATAGAAAAAAAATAATATAAATATAGTTCGAAACTGAAATATTTAAACCTAAATGTTTAGAACATTTAAATCTCAATATTTCATAAAAACCTTCTATTCATCTATCGCCGATTAGATAGATGAAAAAGGATTTCTAATCCGTTTGAGCAAAATTAAACAAAAGTCCATTAAAACTTGAGTTTAGTGGGTTAAAATATTTTACAGAAATTTTCTACGTCGAATTTCACTAGGGGTTACCGAAGGTCCAAAGTTCATACGGTGAAGTGTTTATCCAAAGAAATGAAATTATTATTAATTTTGTTTACGATTTGTACTAAACTTTTAATTTTATGTTAAATTTCATTGCCTAGTTTAAGGAGTTTATATAAGAAATGTGGAAAAATTTCATAATTTTCTTTTTTAACAACATATGATAAGTCGGATGAATTTTTTATCTTTGGAGAACCCTAGTAAAATTTTAAGAAGAAAATATCTGTAGAACATTTTAACCCATTTAACTCCAGTTTAAATCGACTTTCATGTCATTTCCTAAAAACGGACTAGAAATGACCCCTTATAAGGTAAGATAAATTAGTTTAAAGTTCTAATGAAATATTCCCCGTTAAATGCTCTAAACATTTATGTAAAATTGTTTTAGCTTCGAACTATATTGATATTACTTTTTTTTCGATTTATCTCTAACTATATTGGTGCAAAAATAGAAAAGATTATGACCATTTAATAAAAATAAATAAAACATAAAATAAAATAATTTTTCTTAATATACTTCAACGATTCATTAATAGAGTTCAGAACATTTTAAATTTTTTTTTATCTAAAGATATAATCACATTTGTCAAATGCTTAACTAAATTTGCGTGAGTACTAGTTTAACAAAAAAATTGCTTAACGTTATTTGATCTTGAAAATGTTTTATAAGAGAAAACTGCAGCAAAAAAGATTTGGTAAAATGTTTGCTAAGATTAATGATAAGTAAAAAATATTTTTCAATTAAAATAGAGAAATTAGAAAATGTTTTGTATATTATGGTTATGGCATTTTGGTCAAATTCGTTTTCATAATTGGGAAGTAACAAATGATAAGCAGAAAAAACAGCTACTAGTTTATTGTTATATTCCAAAAAAAAAAAAAACATTTTTTTCCAGGAAAATTTTTGAAAGCAAATCATTGCTAATTTTCCGAAATAAACAAACTTCGAAGTAAAAACAGAGGAAAATATGCTACTTTTTTTTAATTTTGAAACTTATTTTCATTATTGAGATTTATTATATGATAACCAGAAAGAACAACCGTAGAGTAAAGAGAACCGGTTCAAAACTAGTCACGTGACAGGTTCTCAGGGCTAGTGACCAGTCACAGTTCCGGAACTTTATATGAGAAGAACCTGTCACTTTTACATGGGGTTGTCATTGGAGGTGGCTAATTAGTCCCTTGGGACAGGTCACAGGAGAGGTTCTAGGACAGGTCTAAGAGGACAGGTTCAGTAACGATTATTGTAATAAAAATTTTATAAAATTTCGGTAATTGTTTACTTTTTAAACATTATTTTTAATATTATCTTTATTAAATTATGTTTATTTTAATTTTATAATTTTTTGTTAATGTCGATGGCGGCACCCCGGCTCGAACCCATGTTCATCTGACATATGTTATGTTTTATAGTCTTCAACGCTTACCACTCAGCCACTGATTGTTATTGCGCGCGAGTTGCTATTTGCGCACTTAACGAGCATGTTAATAGTGAGTGTGTTTGTGTGTTCTCAATTGGAACTTTGGTGACGAGTAAGGTGTCAATTGGTATTCAACTGGTACAGAGAAACCGGTTCATTACTGCAGTTACCACAAATTTCCCGCAGGGAAGTAACTAATTTTTTTTTTAAACTTGTGATGAGAATTTTTTTATGCGAATTTTCATTGAGTCATTTTAAAAAATTTTAAAACTAATATGAACGAAAAAACGTCTAATAAAAAAATGTGTTAGCTTTTTGGCTTCTTAGTTTTTTATCTGATCTCCTGGCAAAACTGGTGATTGGCATTATGTGCTTATGAGGAATATATATCAATTATAGCAAGTATACGTCACAATAACTAATTAATCTGAAGAAAAATATATATCTTTATAACCTTTGATTTAATAAACCAGTTCACAGTGGGGCCAAAAGCAAAATAAATGGTAATAAGTCTAGAACTTTGAAACCACTGAACCTATTTAAATGAAACATGAAACATCGATAGAGGAGGAGTTAGACTTTCAGAATATTGTTAGATGGAGTCTGTAGCTGCAGCACGGGCGCCGCTACAGTGGGCCAAAGTTGACTACCTCGAGAGTGAAAAACATATAGGGTAAAACTTTTACAAATATTAACCGATTTTAAATATTTTTACATTTTTCAATTCTCCTAAGCAAGACAAAAAAAAAAAATTTCTCATATTTGGCCTTCACTTTTTTGCAATTTTGCCCTATAACTTTTAAACTAAAATCTCTAAATTTTTTTCGAAAATATGCTGAAATTCTTTACAATTTTCTAAATTATGCTAATAAAAAAATTTTTTAGTTATCTCAATTCGATAACAAGAAAAAAATTTTCAAAATCAAAATTTCAAAACAGGTCTCAAAAAATTTAATTTGTTGTCAAAAAAGTAACTTTATATATTTAACTTTTTTAAAAAATTTTGTTAAAAAAGTTTAACATTTTTTGACATTTTCTGAAAAACGGGACCCCAAGAAAAGGTGAAAGTGTAATTTTGAAATCTTTTGAACGTTCACCCTACATCCTGCAGTGGTCAAAAATGATAAATTTTGGATGAGAAGTTGAACTTTTTGAGTCTGTAAAAAAAATTTATTGTTGATTTTTGTACTTCTGTGAATTAAACTATATAGACCAATATGTTTTTAAAGGTTCTGCAAATAATTATTACAGCCTACCGGTAAACTTAGTCACACGAGGCAATTTTCCGAAAATACCCATATTTTCAATAATAACAATTTCGACTCCTTAAAATATATAGTAAAATTCTATATATTTTTCTGATTTTTACATTTATTAATTCTCCATTAAACATTTTAAATCACGTGAAAAAATTATGTTGATAACTATAAGCATTTAGAAATAATTCAGCCTCAAATTTTTGAAATAAGTCAATATAAACATTTCACATGATATTAAATATTTAATTTGGAATTTTTTTCAAATTGGAGGCTCTTTTTTCTTTTAAATGCTTATTTACCCAGATAATTGAGGTTTTTAAACGTTTGAAGAAACCAATGCATTTTTCTTCCAATTAAACTTTTATTTATCGAAACAATGGATGTTTTATATGATACACATTTTTTCAGGCTCTTCGAATTGTGGCCCCAGGAAATATGGTCCCAAAACACTAAATGATAAATGGCCCTAAAAATTACATGGGATACAACAACCCTCAATTTTGGGGCAATATTTCTTCGGTTTTGAGGCATTTTGTGACATGTTTTTTTGGGGTGAACTTGCATCGAATTGAAATGAAAAATTATCCTAAAAAGATGGAATGAACAAAAATTAAATTTTTACTTTAGGGCGATTTTTCATTCAGCGATTTTTTAAAAAATGTTAATTTCACATCCTGTTTTGGAGAAATATGGTATTTCAAAGGATAACGACGATCAAAAAACTTTCCCTACTGCTTGTAAAAGCAAAGAAAAGTTTTCTTATTGTATTTTCTAATCTTAAAAAAATTAAGTTAATTAAGGAAAATATTTTGACCTTCATTTTCTTATGAGATTATTTCATTTGTTAAGAAAAATAATAATGAAATAAGTCTCATTTTTATAGGAATTTATTTAATTTTATTAAATTTGGAATAATTTTATAATTTCTGAATGAAAGTCTTTTAATTAAGACATTATGAACTAATATTTCCATTTAAGAAGTCAATAATTTCACAAAGTTTGAAGACTATTATTTTGAAATAATGCTCCTCAACTAAAAACAATCTATTTTTTCAGGATGCATTTTGAAATAAAATATATATTTTTTCGTAAATAAATTTTTTGGTGTTTTCTACTCTGAGTATGTCGAACATCGGCTTCGCTAAATAATGCCAATTTCTCGAGAAAAAAAAATAGCTCGATTATTTATTTATATATTTCTCGTTTCAGCTTATGGTAATATTTTATTTTTTGTTTCTGATAACTTTTCGTTATGAAAATTTTTCCCAATATTTGTGCCAATTTTTCATTACAACTTTGGGAAATATTGAATTTTTTCTGGGGTTCATTATGAAAAATTTCCCCATAATTGGGACTATTGTTCGTTTAATGTTTTAGGGTCAAATTTCCTGGGGCCACAGTTTGCAGCGCCGTTTTTTCATATAACACAGGTCTAAAAAATGAAAAATATCTGAGACACGGGGTTTCTCATTTAATTCAGATACATGGTATTAATAAGTACTAAGTCTCTAATCTACTTTTTTGAATTGACTCTAGTTCTCGTGATTTTTTGTTTTAAATGATCACAAATCGAGGCCTTTTTTCCATTTAAACGCTTATTTACTGAGATAATTAAGGTTTTAGTTTTTAAATGTTGATTTTAAAATGATTGTCCTTTTTTATAAATCTCTCGTGAAGTGAAAGAAGATCTTTAGTTTATATAACGCGAGATGAAATTTTGTAGCTTAGTGTTAGCATTAGATGGTAATATTTTAAATGTATAACATAGCTTAGAGATACATAAATATTTTTGAACAATTCAATTACATTACATTTTTTGCATAAATGTTAGTTGTATATTTTAAAATTTTTTAATTTAAATATTTAATTTTTTTTTGCTAAAACTAATAAAAATCTTTAAAATTTGACCCTCCTTTTATTTGCAGCAACATATACAATCTCTTTAACGTGTACTCATTGACACAAGAGTGTTTGTAATTGGGAGAGTATATTGAAGTGTTGTTTATTAAAAGCAACAATAAAAACAAAAACAAGTGTTGTACTTTTTGTTGTTTTCTGTTTTTTTTTTTTTCATTACATTTTCTAATTCATTTCAACAACAATGTGATGCCATCAATCACTTGTATTCTTCTCGTGCTCGTAGAAAAAAACAACTACAGCAGCTACAGTTAATGTTGTCAAAGTGATACTCGTGTGAATTTGTTTTTTCGTGACGTGTCGTTGTTAGTTTGTTGGTGGGAGTAGTCACTGACACTGAAGTTGTTGATGTTCTCTGAACACAAACATACAAACAGTCAAGCCAACCACCCACCAAGCCAGCGAAAACAAATTGTATTACAGCGAGGTTAATAGATGTAGCTGTTGTTGTTTTTTTCTTTTTTATTTGAAATCATTTGAAATTGTGTCATGTTTACTAGTTTTTTGGTGTTGTTTCCGTCACAGCTGTAAATATATGGGGTATTGTATATTATGAGTGAATTTGAAATGAAATATTGGAAGGGATTTAAGTTCAAATTATATGTTTCATTTTTTTAATTTTTAATATTTTTTTAAATATTGAATAATCGTTTGAAATCATTTTGAAGATACATTAACTTATTACGAAAACAAAAAAATAATTAAATAATTTTAATTGGATTAATTAATGGATTATTATTATTTTTTTCTCAAATAAACCTTGTATTTCCAGAGGGACTACAGAGTTTTTAAAACAAATTAAAATATTGTGTCAATTTATGTCAGTTCAAGAAGGATCAAATGATGATAATTTTGATTATCTTATAAAGTGACTTGATTTTTAAAATTTTTCAAACATTTTAAAATCAAAAACTTCCATATAAAAACAATATATAATAAATTTTCCCTATAAAAAATTGTGTCATTTCAATATTCCTTTGTCCCCTTTTTTTGTCTTTATTTATAAAATGAATAACAGTTGTTTTGTACACGTTTATAACACATTTAAAATTCTCTCGGGTGTTATAAATTTGATTTTTTTTTTTCACTTGTTCAGCTTTAATTTTTTTTAACTGATTGGTACCTAGTTTCCCCATAAGGTTCATACTCTCTAAAAATAAATAAAAAAAGTATAACTACAAAAACAAATTGATAAAGAAAATATAGTAAAATACACATACACACATACACTCAAACAATATAAAATATAAATAAACATCAACACATTGCAATTGATACAATTATTGATATTTTTTTGCAAATGTTACATTTTATATTGCAAATAAAAAAACAAAAACAAAAAATCTATCACCTCAATACACTTTCACACACAAACACACACACACTTAGCTATATAACACAACGTTTTAAAAAAAGAGCAACAACAGTAACAATCTCAACGCCATCAATATTTGAAATACTTGGTGTGTAAATAAAAGACTGTTTGATATCTGTCTGTATATGTGTAAAGATGTTGTGCAAAAAAAAAAAATCCTTTTCAAAATACTTTTACACAAATAAATATGCATGTGTTTTTGCTGCAATTTGATGGTATCTTCAATAGTTTATGGGATTTTTGTAACACATTTTTATTTGTTTAAATGATTTATTTAGAATTTTTCTTTGTAATGTACGCACATAAATTTATATGATACAAAAAGGAAAATGATTATAGATTTATCACTTGCACATACTTAAATGTTTAAACTGAAGGTAAATTATACACAATTAGATACATATTGAATGTGAAAAAAGGTAATAAATGTAAAAGCTGCTATTTATAAACTATCGAAGAGCATTTCCAATTGCTGTAATCTATATACACGCAGAGAAATAACATTTCTCAATATGGTTGCCCCAACAATATTATTTTCATTGCAAAGATATATTTTCATCGCAAACATCGTTATTGTTGAATATATTTTACTATAAAAATAATTTTGTTGTAGCAATTATACATTTGTTCTCAATTCACTATTAAACATGTTAAGCAATATGTTTAAATTAGAACCACATTATTGTTGGTAAAGTTCCATGAACAAAAAAATTATTTTCAAAACCTGAATCATTTTTGTTTTGTATTGGCAACAATATGCTGATTACTGATTTTTATTCAGTTTAGTATGCTTCATGCATAGTGATAGTTATCTGTCGACGCACATTGGGGTAAAAAGGGTCGAAAATGGCGCTTAATTCAGGGAAAGGTGATATCAATATTTTAATGATCACGTTTTATCTTTTTTATTGATTATTAGTTAAAAAAAATCAGTTTTAGCATTTTAGGATTTTTTTTAGCAGAACGGTAATGTCTGTCCGTCCGCCTATACATTGAAGTTAAATGTGTCGAAAATTATGTATTATTCGAAGAAGGGTGGTATCAACACTCTAATGATCACGTTTAACTTTTCTATTTATTGGTAAGTAAAACGAGAGAAGAAGATATAGTCGGTCAAGCCCGACTATATGATATCCTACACCATTTCGATCCACATAATTTTATTTTTACTTATATGCAACTTACTTGTGTTAAATATTAATATAATACTAACATTTGTATGGGATTTATGCACATTAGTGATTTTCAGGAGAGGGGTTTGTATGGGAGCTATGGTCAGTTATGGACCGATCTTCATGAAATTTGGCAGACGGATTTTTGCTGATATAAAGCATATTTGTACTAAATTTCATTAAAATATTCCTATTTTTAAGGCATCTGTAAGTGTTAAAACTCTATTCCGGGAGGACATTTGTATGGGGGCTAGATGAAATAAAGGGCCGATTATAACCAAATTCAATAGGCTTCGTCCTTGTGTTGAAAAAAGCATATGTACCAAATTTCATCAAATTATCTTCAAAATTGCGACCTGTACTTTGCGCACAAGCTTTACATGGACAGCCAGCCAGCCGACCAGACGGACGGACGGACATTGTTAAATCGACTCAGAAAGTGATTCTGAGTCGAACGGTATACTTTAAGGTGGGAGTCGGAAGATTATTTCTCCGCGTTACAACTTCTACACAAACACATAATACCCCAACCACCTTTGGTGGTGTAAGGTATAAAAATGTGTTTTTAGACTTATAAGATGCTTTTTGGTTGAATGGTAATCTCCGTCTTTCCGTCTATACATTTGGGGTGAATGGGACGAAAATGACCCTTAATTCAAGAAAAGGTGATATCCAAATTTTGATGATCACTTTCTATTTAAAGTGATCATCAAACAAATGCATTTTTAGAATTCCAAAATATTTCATATTTTTATATAAGATAAGTAGTACATGCAATCATGTTTTCTAAAGGATTTATTAAAGACTTTAAGGTGATATAAAAATCTTGGAAATCGGGTAAGGAACACAAATTCTCTAGTGGTTAAACATTTTCCATGACACTAGTACTCTATTTTTAACCCCCATAGTTCCGCTCCTGATGCGAATATTGGATCCCACTTCTTAACTCAAAATGCTACTATCCTCTGCTACGCCTATGTGAAATTTCATGCGAAGCCAATCAGCCGATTAGAAGTTACAGATTTATTTCGATTCTTCGCCACTGTTTAATGTTTGATAAAGCAAAGAAAATGTCTGCACTTAAGCTGTTTTTTTTTATGAAATCTACTGGTTTTTTTGAAAAAAAAAAAATATTTTTTCAAATCGGGCTATATATGCGCACGATTTTTTTTCATAATATTAAAGTGGACAATATAGACTATTTTTCAGAAAATTTTCAGAACAAACATCATGTAACATTTTAAGTTACATTCCATCAAAGTTGAAAATTAGTGTATTTTAGGATAATTTTCAACAAAATAACAAGAATATTAGGACAAAATATAATTTACAAATACTTGAAGAAAAGTACACTTAAACATCTGATGTTGATAGTTAGTTTCATTTTAAATTTTTACCTTAAAAGACTTTTTATTTAAAATAAATACACTGAAATCTGATGAAAATTTAATTTTTTACTATTTTTGAAAAATGTAAAAAAATTCTTAATTTTGACAGCTCCTTATAAGAAAACAACACAACCTAGCTTAAAGATTTAAATTGATATTGATACATAATTTTGTCTATTTTTATTCGGTACCCAACTTTATTACAAAACTTTAAATTTTAAAATTCAATTAAGCGCCACTTAAAAATATATTAGAAAATATATTAAATGTGAATTATTTAAAAAAAACATTTTAATCAAAATTAAGCTAGAAACAAATATTTTACATAATTGTTTCAGTTTGTGAAAATATTTTAAATGAATAAAACTACATAATAGGTTATCTTCAGAGTGCAAAAAATAAAGTGTCACCTTGTACGAGTATTCAGGAAATTTCTCAGATTTCATCATTCACCGGTGATGAATCAATCCATCTTTTTATACCAAAGTGATTTATTTTATATAACTAAATTATACTTATTTTTAATAAAACTATCATACGATAAATTAATTGGCTTTTATTTATTTTTTGGCATAATAATTGTTTCTTGAGACTATAAGTATTTTTATTGTGAATCAATCATATTATTGCTGTATACATGAATCAAGTACATATACAAAGAAATATGGTTGCAGATCAACAATAACTTTATTATGGTTTAACCATACTATTGCTGTATACATGAATCACTTACATATGCAACAAATATATGGTTGCAGATCCAGAAAATTTTTATTGTGATTTGACCATATTATGGCTACATCTAACTATAATATAATTTACAAACAAACATAAAATCTAACCATAATATGATAGTACTCGATTATGGTTGCTATTCACCATATTTTTTCTTTGCCTATATATAAAAGAGTAACGACACTGAGTGATTGATTGACTGAAAAGGGTAAAAACGGGTAAATTCGGTAATCTTATATCTTCTAAACTAAAAGAGATACAAAAAAGTTTAATATTTATCGTTATTCATTTCAAAAATTATCGGATAGGTGTCTGGTACTTTATTTGAAATTTGGCCCTTTTTGAACCCTATCTATCTTCTAAACCAGTAATTATGGAAATAAAATATTCATCAAATTAGTATCTTATTGAAAATTGGCGAATACTAGTTTGGTACTTTTTTGGAAATTCAAACGTTTAAGGGGTAAAAACACGTACCTGATTTTGGTACTTTTTTCACATAATATTTTTTTTTTTTTTTTTCTCTGACACATACGAATATTTTTACATTCAGTTAGTACAATTTAGAAATTCATTGGAATACAATTTGGCTACAACAAAGGGGAATAAAAAGTACCAAAAAGGGGGTTAAAATCGAGGAATTTAATTTTATTCATATTAAGTAATGAATTTAGAAACACAAATTTAAGTACTTGTAGTCCTAAATGAGTGAGAATTCACAAGAGGGGATTTTGTGGTAATATTTTTTTTTTTTGCTAATGGTACTTTTTGCTACAATATTGAACCTACAAAGATGAAATTAAAGATACATGATTCTAAGTGAATAAGAATCTATAACATGGGACTTTGTGGTACTTTTGCGTTCTTTTCGTTTACAGCTGATAGGTTCAGGTGGTGTAATAGCCTCCATTTAAAGAAAATATTAGTTATCGCATAAAATTAAAATTTTAGAGATCTTAGACAAATTTCCCTAGAGGAAAGAGAAGCGGTTCAGAACTAGTCACGTGGCAGGTTCTCAGGGCTAGTGACCGGTTCCAGTACCGGAATTTTATATAGGAGGAACCTGACACTTTTTCATGGAGTTGTCATTAGAGGTTGTCCCTTAGGATAGGTCATAGGACGGGTTACATTACTGGTCCAAGAGGACTGTTCAAAGTCAATTAGTATAACAAAAAATTTAATAAAAATGTTTACTTTTAAAACTATTTCTTATTATTATTTTTATTATTGTTTTTAGTTATTTTTATTAAATTATATTAATTTTTATTTTATAATTTTTCGTCAATGTCGAAGGCGCCATCCCGAATCCATGCACTTCTGCCGTTATTTAGCGACTTTGGTGGTGTCAACTGGTTCTCAACTTGAACTTTGGTGACGAGTTAGGTGTCAATTGATACTGAGGAACCACACAAATTTTCCATTGGGTTGCTTTAAATTGTCCATTACTCCACATATTTGAATAACTAATAAACCATTTATTTATAATTATATTTTAAATTAAATTTTACTCTTTTTTTCATTTTTAACAAAAAAAAAAAAAAAAAAAAAGTAATTTTGAGTTCAAATTTAGAATTAATTAAAATTATAATTTTTTAAAAGTTAAAATATATGGAATTATAACTCATAACTCTGCTATAAGTTTTCCATTAAATTAATACTTTGGCCTATTTGTAATATTTTTATACCCACCATCAAAAAAATGTGGGGTATATTGATTTTGTCATTCCGTGTGTAACATGACAAAGAAATTATTTAAGACCCCATATAGTATATATTTTCTGGGTCTTGGTTCGATTCTGAGTCGATCTAGCTATGTCCGTCCGTGTGTCTGTTGAAAGCAGGATGTAACGTAGGGAGACGAAATTTGGCTTAAACATTTATTTTATATAAGGTTTGTTCTGTATTGAAAATGAGCAAAATCGGTTCATAAACAAAAAAGTTATGGACAAAATACTAGAAACACAGGGTGTCCGTTGTAGCTTCATTTCATACTTTTCTGCTGATAACTCTTAAACAAAAGCATGTACGATAACGAAATTTTGTACAGATTGTTCAAGGGTCAATATAAACTTGGAAACCAAAAATAGGCATGGTCCGCCTACCTCCCATATAAGGTGAAACGTCAACGAAATTTTGTACAAATAGCTTAAGCTTACAAATGTAACCTCGGAAACAAAAAATGGGCGTGGTCCGCCCACTTTACTGCCCATCTCTAATATAACGTAAAATTTTAAAAACTTGATGGTGGGTATATAGATTCGGCCGAGCCGAATACAACATTCGCGCTTGTTTTTAATTTAATTTTCTTACAAGTAGTGTATTTAGTCTAAGTGCAATTGCTTTACCCATCAAGTTGTTTTTTACGGAAATTTATAAAAGTAAACACAAGTACATATACTTATTTATGTATGTGTGCATGTATGTGTATTTGCGGCATTTCAACTATAATTTCTGTATTTTATTTTCTACACATATTTGTCTATATATAGGATTGTTAATTTTTCTTACTTATTCTAAATCCTACATACATACATGTGTACATTTCTATAAGTATTTATTTTTTTTTTTTTTTTTTTCGTATAACTGTCAGTATACACTTACACTTACATATACATATATTTATATGCGTCTATATAATAAGTATGTCAATCATTATCTGAACTCTATAGAGTTTAATGTTTTTCTATTTTTGTTCACAAATGTATTCGTGTTCTACATTTGTATTTATATCATTTGTTTTTTTTATTTTTTTTTTATTTTGAATTGTCAATATTTTAAGTATTGTAGTAGTTTTTGCTTTTTTTAATAAATAAATATTTAATTTGTATTACTGTTTATTTAGGTAAATATTGATTATTTTATTTTTTAAATAAATTAAAGATTTGTTAAAAAAGTTTAAAGGTAAAAAGTATTTTTAAAAATTTTATTATGACACATCCAGTTAACCAAGATTATAATAAAATTGTATTAAGCTTTAGGAGGCATTTAGTATTTGAAATTATAATATATATTTTTGAAAGTTATTATACTTCTAACAAAACCCTAATTTTTTTTATTTCATTTTACTACAGTATATTAACAATTTCAAATAAAAGTTTTATCAGTTGCATTAAACTATTGTATTCACATTAATCTCACCCTTTTGCAAATAATTTTTGGCAGTTTTTGTACTTTTTGGTCATTTAAACTAAGTCGCCAAAATAAAACAAGTCAAGCGTTAAGCTCTGATTTGCCTTTTGTAAAGTAAATAAAATTTCACATATTCACACAAAACTCATAGATACATTTTCCTCTAAAAACATGAATAAAAATTTGAAAAATTTTAAACATTTATCAACCCAACATTAGTTGGTTTTTTGTTGCCTTCTTTTATTTTCATTTTGTAAAGCGAAAAATGTTGAAAAAAAAATAGATTTTCTCTTTGTCACAACAACTGCTGCTATTGTTGTTCTGTTTTTATAATGACTTCCTTTTGCTGTTGACCTAAAGTCATCGTAGCCATCATCATCGTCATCATCATCGCCGTCGTCAACATTATTACAACCATCATCAACATTATGTGATTTTAACATTTTTAAAAATTTTACTTAGTACTTCACTATATGTGTGTATATGTGTATTTTATTTTCATGTTGTCCTTTTTCCTGCTACTATTGCCGTTGTTGTTGTAGGTTGGTTGTATTAACATCATATGGTTCTTTTTTATGGTAGTTAGCCGATTTTGTTGTAGTTGTTTATGACAAACACCTAGTAAATACTCGTATCCGTTGTGGTTCATTTAGGTTTTTTGGTAATTCAAAGCGAAAGATATAGAACAAGCGATTGTTATAGTTTTTTTTTTTAAATTTATTCACTGTATATTTAATGTCTTTTTTTTTTTTGTTTTTTTGACGGTTTCTCCGGATTTCCGTTAAGTTTTTTATTTTTCATTATCCAACAAGTTTATGTGTTGTTAACTAAATATTAAACAACAAAAAATGAGAATAGATACCTTTTTTTATAAAATTTGATGAGTATAATGGTGTCCTGTAAATGTTATTACATTTTATGTAAATTAAAGTGTAACAAAGAATAGTTTGAACAAGGTAAACAAATAAAAAAAAAAGATTTTTACATATCGTATATAAATTTTCATTTTTTATTATTAAATATTTAACAAAATATTGTAGTGTATTACTATATTGCGCACCAGGGGGTAGAATCGAACATTTCTGGAAATAAATCTGTAATTTCTAATTGGCTGGTTGGATTTAAGGAGTGAGATCGAAAAAATTTTAACACACATTTTGCCTCATAACTTTTTTCGGAATCAATATTTAAATTTTTTTTTTGATCTAGTTATCATGGAAAAATACTTCAGTTATTATTTTTAATAACAACCATGTTAATTTGTCCTTATTTTCATCAAAATAAGTGACGAAAAAGATTTACGTCCTACAAGTTATTGAAAAATTTCAAAAAATCCAAATAGGTCTTACAAATAATAGGCCACAGAATTAAATGTCGTCCGTAAAACCGTTTCTAATGTTATTAAACAGTATCAGGAGAATTTGGCTATTGATGTGAAACATAGTTCGTAAGAAAAAAGGACCACATGATATTGGGAAAGCCAGAATATTGAAGGCATATTGAAAGGAACTCCACACACATCTGGTAGAAAATCAGCTCAGTTTTCTCAGTGCTTTGACTATTTGGTGCGAAAATTTAAAGCTAATGGGAAAGTTGATAACATATAAAGTTCAAAAAATTCCAAACTGGAACATTTTTATTGCTAATGCTCGAAGCAATGTTGGAGATAAGTTTAAGACCCAAAAGCAGCAAAAATTTCTTACAAAATTCATGGTATGACAAGCTTTTTGCAGTTGCGGCAAAACAGGAAAGTCATTTGATACATTCGGATCTATAAATACCAAAATATGCATAAAGGAATATTTGCAAAAAAGACTTCTGCTTTTCTTAAGAAAGCACAACATGTCCACATATTTTTGGATCCATTTGGTATCATGTCACTACGGTAAGAAAGCTCTGGAGTGGTACCAAATCAATAAGTTTTAGTACCAAGAGAGGTCAATTTTCAAAATTGTCCATAGCTTAGACCAGAGGAGAGATATTGAGCTCTTGTGAAAAGTGAATTCAAGAGCACAAAAAAGGTGTCCCAAAATACCTAAGATTTTAAAAGATGATATGCACACTGTTCCAAAAAAGTGACTGAAGCAACTATCAAATCTCCAAAGAAAGGGTTTTCCAAAATGGTCCACAATTTTATAATTAGTGGTTAGAACCATAAAAATTATATATTTCTGTGATCTGTGCCAAATTATCAAATGACTAAAAAAATAATGAAAACTCTAAGATCAACCGTTTCCAAGTTATTGAATATTATATATGTTAAGAATTTTTCGATCTCACTCCTTACATTAAATACAAAGGCGTATCAATTACAATTTTAAGTTTGCAAGACACATACTCTCAAGATTAGAGCTATGGTGGCAAAGTAGACATAAAAATGTTTAAACGGTTACCAATTTTTGTTTGGAATTTATACTTTTGCTGATTTTTGCGACTGAAGTAAAATTTTTATAAAAAATTGTTTTTCTGAGAAACTATAAATATTTTATCTATAATACAATTTTTGTTAGAAAAAGCTATTTTAACGAAATTTACGTTGATTGTAGACTTTATTGTATAAAATAATAAAGTGTAGAAAACTTTAAGATTTTTGTAAAAAGAATCCCACAATTCTAAAAAAGGAATGTCGAAAATACCTAAAATGGGGTTTTTCACATTTTCGCCTATAAAATCCACATTTGCCGGATGTCCCGGAAATTATGATTTTAGACTCTTAAAAACATATCATAGCTCCCAAAACTGCATTCTAAAGAGTGAGATCGAAAAATTCTTAACATATATAATATTCAATAACTTGGAAACAGTTGATCTTAGAGTTTTCATTATTTTTTTAATCTTTTGATAATTTAGCACAGATCACAGAAATATATAATTTGTATGGTTCTAACCACTAATTATAAAATTGTGGACCATTTTGGAAAACCCTTTCTTTGGAGATTTGATAGTTGCTCCAGTCACTTTTTTGGAATAGTGTGCACATCTTCTGTTAAAATCTTCGGTATTTTGGGACACCTTTTTTGTGCTCTTGAATTCACATTTCACAAGAGCTCAATATCTCTCCTCTGGTCTAAGCTATGGACAATTTTGAAAATTGACCTCTCTTGGTACTAAAACTATCTTATTGATTTGGTACCACTCCAGAGCTTTCTTACCGTAGTGACATGATACGAAATGGGTCAAAAAATATGTGGACACGTTGTGCTTTCTTAAGAAAAGAAGAAGTCTTTTTTGCAAATATTCCTTTATGAATATTTTGGTATTTATAGATCCGAATGTAACAAATGACTTTCGCAACTGCAAAAGCTTGTCATACCATGAATTTTGTAAGAAATTTTTGCAGCTTTTGGGTCTTAAACTTATCTCCAACATTGCTTCGAGTATTAACTTCCACATTCAAAATCGGTTATTTTGAACACGCAAAGATATCGAAATCAAAATTTTCTTTATTCAATAGATAATTTTGTTCTTTAATTTGTGGAAAAACTAATATTGAAAATTTTTATGAATAATTAGCATAGCAAGTACATTTTTTAAATACCTCTTATATGTTTATGTTAAAATATTTTTTGGTGATTTTACCTGAAAGTAAAAGAAAAAAAGAATTATTGAATTTATATTAAGACATTATTCATTAAATTTAAATTACATAGGAAAACACTGATTCTGCGACACGAAATTTCTCAGTCAATTCGAATACACGATATTAATAAGTATTAAGTCTCTAATCCACTTATTTTTAAATTGACTCTAGTTCTCGCGATATATCGTGATTTGCAAAATTAAGGAGGTTGCACTATATGTTGAAGCTTATCTCGAAAACGGTCTGTCTGATGAAATATCAAATATTTTTATTTAAAATGATCTTCAATTCGTTCTTACATTACTTTTTAATACGGTCAATAGTTATGTAGATATTAAGCACATCTTTTGAGAAAAAATTAATTTTATACAAAATTTCAATAACAAATTTTTTCTTCAAAATATCATAAAAAACTAAAAATCTAATTTTTATTCTTTATTTATAAAGATAAATTTGTTGCGAATAAAACAAGATATATTTCATTAAATCAATAGCTAAGTGTTAATTTAATTCACAAATTAGTGAAAATTCTCATATAAAAGTGCTTCAATATATAGTGCAACCTACTTAATACCAGAAATCTCGATTTATCATGATAACTGGGGTCAATTCAAAAAAAGTGGATTAGATGCTTAGTACTTCTTAATACTGTATATTCGAATTGACTGAGAAACCCCGAGCCGCAGAATTTTTTTCTCATTTTGTAATTCTGTGTTATTAACCATACAGTAACTTAGCACAGTGGGACCGAACATACAATTTCTTGCTAATAAATTTGTATCTCCTAAACAACTCGGATCGAATTGAAATGTATGGAAAGTTGTAGAGAAGGACCTTAGCTTTTTAAACCTCATCACCCTGTGATAGCAGGAGATAAGCTACAGAGTTTCAAAGTTGACGAACTTGAGTTAAAGTTTAAAAAATCATTGGTCTTACAAATCAAGTCCGATTTCAAAGATTTGTATTTGTGTAAAGTGCTTGGCAAGATAAAAATAAGCTTACTCATCAGTTATCTCTTACAGTTAAAAAGATATTTACGCTTTAATTTTTAATTTTGATTTTCAGGAATAAGTCCTGAGGTAAGGACAGCACACGAAAAAATCCATGCGTACTTCTAGGCTTATAACTTTTATCAAAGTGAAAGAAGAAAAATTCCTTCAACTTGTCTACATTTGTCCTTGTGCTCAGTAATCATGTGTAAAATTTCATTGTAATAGCAAAATTAGTTTTTTTCTTAAAATGGAAATTAAGCAGAAAATACGAAAACACATAATTCAAATATATTATGAAAACCCATATCGGTTATATTAAACAATTGCTCGGGTCAAAATATATAATGTGGTCATGACCACTGGAAGGCAACTTGATAGTGAACGAAAAATTAGATTTTCAGACTAAAGGACCACAGGCAAAACAAAAAGAATTTTTAGAGCAAATCTCCGCATCTCTGAAAGAAAAGTGGTCCAAAAAGTTAATTGCTCTGATACTTTTGTCAGAAAAGTTAACAAAAAATATGATGTGAAGACGTACAAGGTACAAGAAGTTCCTTATATGGATGCAATCGAGAATTTGGACCAAAAGAGAGGTCAAAAATATTTTAGACAATTTTTTTCAGAATAATGATTGCTAATCCACCAAGTTGTCCAGAATTCCGCTTAAGAATAATTGATTCCTAGGACAAAAGCTCTTAAAGGATACTAAAAGGTCAGCAAAAATTAAATAGAGTAAAACGTACCTTTTTGCATTTAAAAGTCCTTTGATCTCTTACATCCTTAAGATTTGTTTTGGTAAATTAATGTCATTCGATGTATTTTATGGAAAGGAGAACGCTTCTTACTATTTCCAGATTCAAACTGCTTTGTAAGAAAAGGAAAAACTAATTCTCAATTTCCCAGCAAATTCAAATAATGAAAAAAGTACGTTTTGATCTGCGACTCCTCAAATAAAATGACAATTACCTCATTTTTTTCAAGCAAAACCATGACAAACTATGAAAACTACATATAGAAATCATTGCATAAAATTCCATACAAAAATAAATTATTTTTCGTTATGTTTTTCTTACAGATTTACACTTTTTCTAATTTTGACATTTGAACTCCGTATTTTAAAGATTATCCTTGTCCAATTACTTTAGAAACTTTAGAATGTATTTCTTGATATATGTATTACCTTATTACATAATAATCTTGTTTAGTTTAAATATCTGTTCGAAAAAAAGTTTACTTTATATCTTAAAAACAGCAAAAAATGACTTCTGCCGAAAACCGCAGAATTCAAATAGCAGGTACGGCTTAGTCATACAAGGTATTGACATAGTTCTTACTTAGTTTTATTTTCTATAGTGTTGTTTATAAACCTGCAAAGTTTTTTTTGGAACTTTTTTGAAATTTCTTTAACAAACCTTTTTAAAGTTTGAAAATAGAGTTTTGAAACCGTATTAAAAAATGTAAACAATTTTTAACCGATCATAGTGAGGTGTTTGGATTATCCTGCGAAAGCAAAAATGTATTTTTCAGTAATTATGGTTCAAATTAAATTGAAAATAGTTTTTTATTTAAAAATTTATCAAAAATTTAAAAATTTCATTGTACAGTGTACACTTCTTATACAAATGTTCTAAAACACATTAATGGTCTGGGGAATTTGTAATAATTTTTAATAACCATTTTTTAATCGATTTTCTCTTTTTATATGTCATTTGATAGACAATTATGTGTAGATTACAATTTTTCCGAAATATTACTAAAAACTGCAAAAAGACCATTTATTCCCATACAAACGCACCCTATAAACTTCAGGTGAGATGCGGCACGGGTTAACGATATGCGATTTCACTAATATTTTACACAGTATGTTTTTGCAACCCAAGGAACAATTTCAGGGGAAGTTATGGTCAAATTTTGGTGCAGCCTCATGTCTCTCTCTACAACTCTTTCATTCAATTCGATATTGCAACCAGTAGTTCAAGAATTACAAATTATTACCAAAAATTTGTGTTTGAACATACTGTACACTAGGGATATAACCAAATTTTGACCCTAACACCACGCGATGGCGAATGTTGTGTTAACTTTATGCTATAGTTAAGACTATAGACTATACCATAGTTGATACTACTGACTATGCTATAGTTGATACTATTGACTATGCAGTAGTTGATACTACTGACTACGCCATAGTTGATATTATAGACTATGGTACAGTTGATACTATAATTAATACTATAGACTATGCTGTAGTTGAAATTATAGACTATGCTATAGTTGAGACTATAGACTTTGCCATAGTTGATGCTATAAACTATGCTATAGTTGATACTATTGACTGTGCTATAGTTGAGACTACTGACTATGCTATAGTTGATACTATAGACTATGCTATAGTTGAAATTATAGACTATGCTATAGTTGATATTTCTGACTATGCGGTCATTTTGGAATAAAAACCTCACCCACAAAAACGATTTTTTAAAATCTACCACGAAAAAAGTACATACATACATTTATATAATAAAATAAAACTTTTAAATATTTTATTAAAAAAGTAAAATAGTAAAGTGAAAAATTTTGTTTTTAATTATTAAAAGACATAAACTTCAAATTTAACGTGGACATTGTTTGACATAATGGATAAATGTTCTGTACTACTTTAATACCACGTTGTGTGAATATGTTGCTTCGCTGTTACATTGGGATTAATCTAGAACGAATCCTATATAAATATTTAGCTTAGTATTGGTGGGTAAAAAATTTAATATATTGTGAGTTTTTTCAGCACCATTAAAACAAGGAAAGTGTCATATCCGTGAACCACAAATAAAAAAAAAAGTTTCATGTTAAAACTTTTGATTTTCTATTTCATTAAGATCAACAATTTATTAGGAATTAATATTTTTATAAAATTTAACCACACTCTGTCCAATTATACTTTCCAGTATTTATTTTGCATATTAAACTGCATATGATATTAAAAATAAAAACAACAACAACAAAAAAGTTTAACTATCATAAGCAAATGATAAATATATTTATGAACATTTGCATTGTCAGAGAAAGTTTATTTAGAGTCTAACTGTGCTATTCATGCAATATTACAATCATGTTTTTTTTTTTACATGTCATAGAAGTTTCCGATATGTTGGTTGGTTGGTATGGTCCACATCATAATAATTTCATCTAAGCCAGTTTGCGGTAATGAAGGCATTGTTATGCTTTCATTCCCTTCTTAAAGCTCTTTCCATAATTTTTTTATGATGGTACATGACTGCATGATATTAAATATAATTAAAATTCATCTTTAGTTTTTATTTTATTTTTATTTTTATATTTATTTTAGTTTAAATAATTATGAATAGTAATTTTTTGCATGTGAAAATCCATGTGTCTAAAGTTTAAATGTGTTCTTGTCATTGTGGTGAAAAGTGTATGAAATGATTATATTCTGTTGTTTCTGAGAGTATTTCATTTTGCTTTTCAAACTAACAGATGTTCTTTTTGTTTTTTTTTTTTTTTTTTTTTTTTCAAATACATATTTAATTGTTGTTGATACTTAAAATTTATTTAAAACTGTAGTGGAAACTATACAATTATTTCAATTTAATTTTAATATCTACATTTTATATTAATATTAATTTTTTTCTATCAAATTACCTTAAATTATTATTTATTTTAAGAATTTAAGCTAAAATTTATCTTAAATTTGTTATTAAAATTTATGTTTTATATTTTTTGAACACATATTTAAAAAAAAAAAAAAAAAGAATATAATAAATTATTTAATTGAACATTTTAAAATAAATAAAATGCAATTTCTAAAAAAAATACAAAATGTTGTTTGCCAATTTAACTATAGCAATAAAATTTTACTATTTTATCAAACACTTCAAATATTATACAAATAACATTCATTCATTTCTACTATTTCTCTAGTGTTTTAATTACTTTTTTCAGTATCTGTTTTAATTTTTATACATATTTTAGTCTAATTTAGTTCACTAAATTAACAAAAATATATAAAATAAAAAGAATATTATATCTATTGTGAATTTAAGGTAATTTTTTCTCTAACAAATTTCTATATATTTGCTGCCAAATATTTTATATATGTACAGTGCTGTGCAGTACATGAGCAGCAAAATTAAAGTTATCCTAAATGTTGAATTATTTTTTAAAGTATTAAATTTAGAACAAAACTAATTTTATAACATTGTTAACACATTTGGGTACTAACAAACATTTGTAGATGAAATTTTCTTTCTTTTAGCAAAAACAAGAAAAATATTGTATGTTCTCTATATGAAAGTGTGCATATCAAAAGCAACAAAATTTCCAATTGTAAAAATTCACACAAAATTTTAAAATTTATTGCTATTTTTTTTTAAAGTAGTAAAAATATCTGAATACAGCATTATTTACACATATTTTTGTTATTTTTTCTTTTACTTATAGTTTTTTTTTTTAATAAGAATTATGATTTGTTACATTATAGGCCGATGCAATACATTTTTAGTTTATTTGGAATAAGAAAAGTGGAAAGTAACTTTGTTTTATAATACAAATTATAGAATACTGCTTAATTAAGGTAAACAAATTTATTTCGGAAGCACAATTTAAGAAATTATGACTTTTAAGTGCATGTAAAAGAACTTCCGCTAAAAGCTTCGTTATAAAAGCGGATTTGTCTACATAGATAGGTTACACAGAAAAAAGTAAAAATGCATTTCAATTACGAAATTTGTAATATTAATTAATTTTTAATTGATTTTGCTCCAATCATCAAAATGATAATATTAATAACTAGAATAATTGATGTTATTATTACTTCTTTTCCTTAAATAGATGCAATGAGCTGAAAATTTACTTAAATTTATTTTATTTCTGTACTTTTATAGACAAATATTTAATTTTTCTTTATATTTTATTAACAGCTGTCCATTTATTAAAAAACAAAACTGAAAACCAATTAGAAAATTAATTATATTAATAAATCATATAATTAAATTCCAATATAAAGTTAATTAATAATTTTATTAAAAAATTATTTGAAATATTTTTTTCTGTGTATATAGTCTCTAAGGTTTAGTATATACTATACTCAAAGTCCATTGAAAGCATTTAAAGAAGTTACCGGCTAATCAATATAGCACTGCTCACTGAAATGCTTATTCAATAAAGGTACATTTTTTTATTTCTGTTTTTATACAAGAAACAATTTATAATCTATATATATAAAAGAGTAACGTTACTGACTGACTGACTGACTGATTCATCATCCCACAGCCCAAACGGCTGAATATATGTAGTCCTAAATGAACGAGAATTCACAAGAAAGGACTTTGTGGTATCTCTTTTCGTTTTTCTAATAGTACTTCTTGAATGTTCTGTAATTTTTATCTTTAGAAACATAAAATTGTAGATTTAAGGTCCTAAGTGAATCAGAAATCTTAAAATGGGTTTTGTGGTCCTTTTTCTTTATTCTAATATACTTTTTCGTAATTCTGATACTTATTTTTCGTTATTCTAAGATTAGAAACCTGAAATTAAAGTGAAATTGTTATTTATGGATGACATAACACCATTATTAAAAATGTTCCCAAGGGAGTAAAGAATCTTAGTTTAAATTTATTATATAGTATGGTTTTTATAAAAAATTTCCGCTAACGAAGTTGCGGGTTTACAGCTCGTTTTATATAAATACGTTGAATTTTTTCTTGAAATTAACAAAATTAATCATATTAAAAAATAAAAGTACTTCTTTAATTGAAACCAATATTTATATGTATCCACTATGACCGCATACGTAACGTCACGCAACCCGGTATACTACATTTTAAACTGCACAGTTCCAAAAAATTATTTTGGGCAGAGAAAAGATGTAATAATGACACTACTTGAATTATAGCGAAAAAACTATGTCCTTTTCTTAGAATTCTAATAAAATTTTGGTATTTTTACGTTAATAGGTTATTAAAAAGCACAGAAATTTCGTTATACATACAAAAATATCTTCTTTATTTAACGTTTTTGCATGGAAAAAATGCGAAATATATTGCTTAAAATTTTTGCTTAATATTTTTCAACCATGTGGTCTAATACTTAGACGCAAGATCTGTGGAAGATTTTTTATGCAGCTTCAAGATTAGTGAAGTCTAAAGTATTCTTTAGTCAACAACTTCAAATGAAAAAAATTCTAGAGAAATCAATTAACAATTTACTAAATTTTACGGAAAATATAAAATATAGAACAAAATAAAGCAAAATATGAATATTTTGCTATTGTTGTGCACACTTCTATATGAAGATTGTATTGTTTTATTCCAGTTTTTTTGTAAATATACAAAGTTAAAGTTCTTGAAATGTTTGTGTTTTTATTAATCCTTAAATATGTATATAATTTCGTAAAATTATTTTTGTTGTAAACCAAATATTATAAAAAATAAAAGTATTCTTAGGTTTACCCTAATTTTGTTGCTTTTGTTCTGCACAGCACTGTATGTCTGTCTGTCAGTCTGTCTGTCTCAATGAATATTGCCTTTGACCAAATGTGCTGACTTTGTCTATTTTCATCAACACATATTCATACTCGTGCAATTGAGTTGTTTCTAAATAAATTCTAAAATATATTTTTTTTATATAAAAATATTCTATCTTTGTTGCTGTCATGTGCTATTCAACACTTGTACTTTTTTATTTTAAAAATATTCCTTAATATTTCTTTTTCTCGTTTACAATTTTAGTTGAAAAGTGCCAAAAATATGTATATATTTACATGGATATTTATATGAAACAATATGCACAGTAAAAGATCACATATTTTATTTCTATAATAGTGTCCCGTACACAAAAATTTTGTAGGAAGTCCCCAGGAAAATTTGCTTAATATGGGAAAAAAAATATATAACTAAAGTTGATTTCTGTTCCCTAACAGCGATTAAAAATCACGAATCTAAAACATTACGTCTAAAAAAAGTATTGTGTTTTGACTTGAAATGGGTATCAAAAAATCCATAAATTTGAGTTAGTTACGAAAAAGGTATTTTAAAAATTTTTCGTAACACTTTTGTTCCATAAAGCGTTATTTTAGTTCATCATGGAAAAAAAGTTAGATATTTTTTCTTGCAAAATTAATAAAAATTTTATAGTTTTGTTCCTTTTATGGTGAAATATTCAAAGTTTGCATTAAAATTTTTAATAAGTACTGCCGGTAATAAATAATTTTAAAAAAATCATCAAAATGCCAGAAAAAGTCTTCTAGCAAAAAAATTTCCATAACCGGCTCAAAATTACGATTATTTTGACATCCATTTCGATTAAATAATTTTGGCCGAAATATATGGGACCCATGATTTTTCAATCTATGGTAGGAAACTGAAGACCAATTTTAAAAAATTGTTTAATATTTTTTCTGTATTCAGCTTATTAATACGCCTCGTTTGAGGGGTCTTCATACAACAGAATCTCAAAAAAGCGATTTCTCGGGACATTAGATAAAAGTTTTCTGTTCTTCCATTTAATTTCGAGGATGGTTTTGAAACTTTTAAGTGATCATATCCTTAACCCACATTTTTTATTATTACTTAAAGTAGTTAACAATAATTTTACTTTATATAAGAATGATGTGCTGCAATAAATTTTCATATAATTAACCTCCTTATTTTGTAAATTGCTTCAAATCAATGTTCAATTGAACCTTTTTTTCTTTCCGAACTGGGTTTCCTACCAATGGTCAAATTCTCCTGATATTATTTAATAACATTAGAAAAAGTTTTACGGCAGAAAATTAATTCTGTGGCCAATTATTTGTAGGACCTATTTAGATTTTTTTAAATTTTTTAATAATTTGTAGCACGTACATCTTTTTTGTCACTCATTTTGACGAAAATCACGACAAATCAACATGGTTGTTATTAAAAATAATAACCGACATAATTTTCCATGATAACTAGATCAAAAAAAAAAAAAAAAAAAATAAATTAATATTGCTTCCGAAAAAAGTTATGAGGCAAAACGTGTGTTAAGGTTTTTCCGATCACACTCCGCTTGTGGATTCTCAACATAGAACTATATATCTTTAGTTTCATATTTGGAAGTTAATTATTATTACAAAAAATTCAAATGGATTCTCTTTCACTTAGGACCATGTAAATTTAACTTCATGAATTTATCTTAAATATTATACAAAAAGGCAAAAGTAACATTAGAAGAACAAAAATGTTCCAAAAATTCCCCCTCTTGAATTCTTACCTACATATGGTCCTATCTTTAATATCTTGTTTCTAGGTTCAATATTGTAGAAAATTCAAAAGGTCATATATTTTTAATTTCATGTTTCTAGATCCAATATTATAGAAAATTCAAAAACTATCATTAGAAGAAAAAAAAAAAAAATAACCACAAAATCCCCTCTTGTGAATTCTCACTCACTAAGGACTACATGTACTTAAATACATGTTTCTAGGTTAAATAAAATAAAAAATGCAATACTTAAATTGAATAAAATTTAATTTCCCGATTTTATCCCCTTTTTGCAACTTTTCATTTCCCTTAGATGTGACGAAATTGTAATGGGTTTTAATGTTAAAATATTCATATATAAGTGTCAGTAAAAAGAAAAAAATATTTTGTGAAAAAAGTACTGAAAACAGGTACGATTTTTACCCTTTAAACGTTCGAATTTCCAAAAAGTACCAAACCAGTATTCGCCAATTTTCGATAAGGTACTAATTTGATGCACATTTTATTTTTATGCTTACTGGATTAAACGATAGATAGGTTGCCAAAAAAGTACCAAATTACAGTTTTTCCCCGTTTTCTCCCTAAAAGAGCCGAATTTCAAAAAAGTACCAGACACCTATCTGATTATTTTTTCAATGAATAACGATAACTATTAAACTTTTTTAATTTTTTTTCTATTAGTTTAGGAGATATAAGGTTACCGATTTTACTCGTTTTTACCTCCTATACATTTGAATTTCAAAAAATCCCTTCTTAGTGGATCTATGCAGTAGGAGACCAATCTACAGTCCATATTTCGTCTTTCTAGCTTTAACCGTTTGGGCTGTGCGATGACGAATCACCAAGTAAGTCAGTCAATCAGTAACGTTTCACTTTTATATATATATAATATAGAGGAAGAAGATAGATAGGATTTCATAGGACTCAAAAAAATAGTAAACGGTAACATTAATATAAATAAAACAAGTGATTTATAATGAAAACATTTTTTTTGGGAAATTGTCACACAGTTTCATTAACCATAGCTCTCATATAAATCTGAATATTTTTAAAATAAATGGTATAACATATGGTCGGGCTTAACCGACTATACCTTTATAATTTGCTTTCATTGCCGATGCAGATTTTAGTTAAATGTGTCTATTAAATCGTTATCTGCAATTAATAACTTCACTATGGTATGTATTTTGTTAATAACAATTTATATTTAAAGATATCAAAAATATTTCTCTATTATCCTTAAAAAGAACTAAATTTTATTAAGTTTACCAAAATAAAATTTTTAATACAATTGTCTCAGATACCTACAAGAATTTAAAAAAAATGCATTTTAATCCAGTTATTTCTTATTTCAACTGTTTAATATTGTATTCAAATTTCTTTTTTTTTTTAGCTCTTTTTCATCTGTACTCTAAATGAGCATATACATATGTATGTACTTAAATGTGCACTTGGTAGTCCTGGTAACTTGTTAAAGCTCAATTGCCTTTTTCATTTTATCCTCCCTTTATAGCACGTATGTATGTATGTGTTTGAGTATTTGACGCCTTTCAGTTTTTAGTTTCTGAGTATGTGTCTTCGTTTTTTTTTTTTTTTTTTTTGTAGAAAACACTTTATATGATTTGAAAATGTGTGTCTGAGTATGAGTAAAAAGAGTGTGTTTTCTTATTCTTAAATACAATAAAAAAAAAAAACATAAGGAAATAATACTACTAATAATAATCATAAAAAAGAACTGCAAAAGTTTAAATGAGTTTTTTACTGAAACAAAATTCAAATCATGTTTCTTGTCTGCTTACTTGCTATGGTGTAAATACAGTGAGGAAAATAAGTAAATGAGAACATTGGTTAATCGAATAATTGTATTACACAAGGTATATTTATTTATCAGGTAAAGTCAGTTCTACAACAAAAACAACAGGCACTTTTTAAATGGTTTGCCGGTTTAGTTGTATCAAAATCAGCTGATTAGAAACAATGCGAATTTTTAAAAATAACAAAAAGTAAAGTAGGATTTAGAGAACCATGTCGGCGCAAAATTGTCGGCGGCTGCGTATCCTATTTTGGTCGGCGGCGGCGACCTTCACAAGGTCATATCGGTTTCAGCTTATTTGTCAGCTCAAATTGTTGTTTGTATTATATTACATAAATTAAGTACATTTCTTATGTATATTACTAAAAAATAATAGTTCCGTTTAACATATGCAATTTTAAGTAAATTTTTATTTGTATTTGGCTCAGCCTTTCAAGCCGGTATGAGTCAGCGGCGACAGTGCTTTGCTCCATATAATTTAAAAAGATTTTTTTGGAAAAAGTTATTTTTGTGGCTACTAGAGGCTTCTAAAGTCAGAGAATCTAAAGCCAGTATTAATGAACCAAAAAGCTGGTTTTAAACTGTTTTAGGAAAAAAAAAATTGTCAAAAATAAATTTTTTGATGAAATGCGTCGATGTTTCGTTTTTTCAATACCTCAGAATATTGGTAAATTAAAACTATTATTATTCTTAAAATATATTATTTTGAATAAATATATATGTATTGTTGCTCAAATTTATACATATTTTTTACTTAAAACCTTAAAATTAATTGAATTTGATGAAGGATATAAAAAAATTATACAATTTTTTTTTTTTTTTTTTCACGGTTTATGTAATTTTTTACAGTTATTTAACATATTAAAAAATAGTTAGTGCCTATTTTTTTACCACAACTTTAAAAAAAGTTAAACTGAAAAAGTGTGTGATTTTCCGTTTTTACTTCAATTTCAAAGAGTTCTCAATGTTGACGTAATTTATTTTGCTAAATGAAAATAAAATAATTATAAAAATTATTCCGAAATTTAAAAAACAATTAAGAAATATAAAAATATATTCTTTGAACCTAATATATTACGTTAAAAATCCTCCAGATGGCGCTAATTATAGAGCATTTTTAAGTTTTAATACAAAAATTACATGAGTTCGATGGAGTATTAAAAAAAATATATATAAAATTAAACAATTTTTTTTTTGCTTGATTACGAAATTTAGTATTCTTTTTTAATATATAAAAGAAGAATTACTTCCTATTTTTTCCACAACTAACAAAAATAATAATTCAAAAAATTTATAAATTTCCTTTTATTACACAAAAGTCAAAAAATTATTTATGTTGAAATATTTCCTGGTGTTAAAATCAACATTGCTTTAAAATTTAATAAAATATTGAAAACTAAAAAAATAAAAATTTTTTACCAGAAATCGGGCGAAATTAGGCAAATTAATGCTTTACGGAACATAAAATGGGTGCAGAAATTAAAATAATATTTAAAAATTATAGGGCTTGGGGCAGGTAGGTTTGCCCTTGCCCCTATTAAATAGAATATTATCTGACCCATAAAAAACCATTTCCAATAGCTATCGTAAATTTTGATACTGTTTTGACCAGTGTTTTGGAAGAAAGTGCGTTTTTCACATTTCAGAATATATGGAAGGTAGGCGTGTTCTTCCTCCGATTTTTTCAAAACTTGGTATATATTTAGTCTGTAACTAAAGTAATATATGTACCAAGTTTTAATTTTCTACGATACCTCTTTCTATTTTTATAAAATTCAAAACGGTATGTTAGCGTTTTTCTCATTTCAGGATAAATGGGAGGTAGGCGTGTTCTTATTCCGATTTAAATAAAAATTGGCAGAATCATAAATAATCTATATTTAACTGCAATCACAAATTTTGGTGGAATTCTGACTAGTATTCACGCAGTAAATCCGTTCTTTAGTTTCAGGATATATGGGAGGTGGGCGTGTCCTTGCTCCGATTAAAAAATAAATTAGAAGACGTATAAGCAATCTATTTTTATTTTGGTAAAGTTCAGACCAGTATTTTAGAAAAAATTTAGTTTTTTAACTTCAGGACATAAGGGAGGTAGGCGTGTCCTTGCATCAATTTTTTCAAAACTTCGTATTTATTCATTCTAAGCCTAAAGTAATATGTGTACCAAGTTTCAATTGGCTACGACAACTGCTTCTATTTTTGTCCCATCGTTGTATGGGATCAAAGCACTGTGCGACGGCTAGAAAATTTATACGGCGACTAGCTGCCGGTTTGAAAGATGTAATATCCAAGACAAAGCAAAAAAAATCAGCTGATTCACTGACTTTACCTGATAAATAAATGTGCCTTAGTATTACATAAGTAAATGGAAAGCTTAAAATACTAGCTTTAACTTAGTTTTTACTTGAAAAACTTAGCCGGTTTAGATATGTATAAAATAAAATTACTTTACTGCTTATTAAGAACCTATTGAAGAATTGGTATAAGAAAATGTTTAAGAGTGATTTCATATCCAAGCGGACAGATTTGATATCTCCTATTTCAGTTAAATTCGCTACAGAGACTAATATTTTGTATTTTTTTTCAGCATTTTAAAGATATCGTTTTCGGAGATATAATGGTTTATTTTTTGTAAGTATTATTTTGAGCTTTGAACTTTCGAACTAAAGTAATTCACTATACACCAATTTAAAGGTAATATCTTTGTTTTTAAAATGGCACTAAAATTGTTTTATTTTTTTATTATTTTTGTCCATAACTTCTAAACTACTTGAGATTTTTTATTTATATGGAGAAACGTTGTGTCAACAATATATAATTTTTTAAGAATTTTAAAAATATCGGTTTTTGAGATAAAATAATTCAAATTTTTGTCTGTCCAACTTTGACCTTTGAACTTTTGATGTAAAAAACTATGTATATATCTTTATGAAGGTGATTAATTTGTCTTTATTATGAAGCAACAACTAGAGATCTATCATGTATTTTTAGGAAGTTATTAGAAGTTAAATAAGTAACCAGCAAAAAACGATCAAGAGCTTCCAAAAAAGAACATTTTCACCACTTCAAAACTAGAACAAAGTGCATATTTTAATAATAAATAAAAGAAATTTTAGCTGAAAAAAAGGTTAATAATTTCTAAGAAAATTAAAATTTTATAAATTTTAATGCATTTTTATTATCTTTTAATAAGGCTAAAAATGAATTTTTGTAAAAAAATTTCATAAACATAGTTTTAAAGGAAGTACTTCTAAAGAAATGAATAAGAATCATAAAAGAAGAACATCCTACCAATGACAACCATGGGTTAAAAAAAGAACTTCTGCAGCTCTTTTGCACCAGTAAGTACTTCCTTCCAATGCCAACACAATGTTAAATTCATGACTTTTTCAGCTCTTTTTCAGTTCCTTTTTTGCTGGGTATTAATTTGTGAAGTTTTTAACATTTTTTTCATTTTTTAAACCGTCATATTTCCGGACCGGAAAGAAACATGGATCTGAAATTTCATGCTTATAGAAACACTTTCAATGGTCTATGTTTGCAGTGAATTTCATTAAAATCAGAGGTGTCAAATCCGATTGCTGTCCTTTTTGACATTAAGTCAAATTAATTAATTCAGGGATCTAATTGGATAAAAAAGTATACTAAAATATTGTTCTGGTTCATAACATAACTTCTTGTACCTTTGAACTATATTTTTTCTTTCTTTTTGTTAACCACTGTAGTTAAAAATTACTTTTTCGTCTTCGTATGTATAAAAATGAAACAAAATAAAAAAAATAAAAAATTGTGTAATTTGCATGCAAAAATTGGTTGTGCAATGAAACAGAAACAAAAAACTAAAAAAAAATTATATAAAACTATAAAAGCGTACGAAACAAAAAAAATAAAAATCTTTAAAATAAAAGTATTTAATTTAGTTTTGTGCTTTGTATGTTAAATATTTTATAAGCTCTTTTAATACTTTCTGTGTGAAAAACAAAAATGTAAAAATACAAAAAAAAAAAAAAAAAAATAAAAAAAAAAAACAACGCAACAAAAATATAAATTTTACTAAAAGTTTTTAATGAGTTCTTTTATTTTGCAGCGCTACGGATAAAAACAGCAAAATATGAATATAAAAAAAATTTAAATAAAACTTTCAAGCTGCTTGAATAAAATAATTAGGGACAGTACAAACGCTGATTGTTTGATATTTACAAGTAGACCTAATCATGAATTGAAGTATAAAAAAAAAACTAAATCATAAAACTAGTTTTATTTTTGACAGGGGTCTTTTGATACATGGTAAGTATTTAAGGCACCCGCACCCTAATAGCTTTTAAATTGTTAAGGTCAACTTTAAACAACAGATTTGAAATAAACAAAAGGTTTTTTTAGAGTTTAACAAAATCTCTGAATAAAAAGAACAAATATTTCTTTACAATAATTCCATTATCAGTTTCCACTATCTGCCAATATCTCTAATTTTAAAACACTTTAAATATTTTGGATAAAATATTACTTTTAGTTCTTCAAAAATAATCTTCCTATCTTTTTTTTTGTTTACCTCCCATAGTAAGGAATTCATTAACTTTATTTATTTTATTTTCAATAAAAAAATAAATAAAATACAACCATTTTATTAATTAAACCTTGTAATGATTAAAAACTTAAGTTATTATTAAAAAAAAATAAAACGAAAAATAATTTTAAACAACATTTTCTTTCTTTCTTTTCCTTACCAGCACAACTACAAGTAGTTAAAACTATAACTTGTAGTGTCCTTGTTGCCTTGTTGCAAGTAAAGATATTTACTTTGTCAATATTTTACTTTACTTTGCCAGTACTTTGTTTTTATTACAAAACTTTTAAATTTATGTTATTGTCCTTTTTATTTTATTTTTTCGTTGGCTCTTGTATCCTTCTATTTCTTATTATTGTTCTTTTTGTAAAGACAGTTTTGATTTTACTTTGCACTGCAACTTGATAGGAAATTTAATTTAATTTAAAGGAATGTCATCAATTGTTAATTTCATTAAAGTCGATTTTGTTAAAAAATGTATTCAAAACATAATAAGGATTTTCATATAAATGGATAAATTTGCGCAGTTCTAAAATTTGTTTAATTTACTTACGCGTTAGATGAATGCCCCTTGTTATTCTATGATATATTTTTATATTTTTCGTCAAGAATTTTCCGAATTAAAAAATTTTTATTTTTATTTAAAATAACTATTTTTTTTATTTGTTATCTTTTCAAAAATTAGAAAATAAAAAACAAAGGGAGAAAACAAAAAAATTTTGAATACCAAACGAACATCACCATTTCCGATTTTGATGAAATTCGATATACACACTCATAACATCAATACAAAATTTGAAATTCTTCAAAAATTTAATACTCATTGTAGTTTAGATTTTATCGCGGTTCAAAGTTCACTTTTTTCAGATTTTTTTTTTTTTAAATACATGAAATTTAAATCAATATATCTCCGTATTATTTTCATTAAAACGAAATTTTTTAAAAGAAAAGGATATTGAAATCAATATTCGTCCTTATCTTCCATTTTTATAATTTTTCCATAAAATGTTCCCTAAAGTGTTGGCATTAACATATAAAAAATGTAGAGTGGGACAATGAGGGGATGCTGAGAAAATTAAAATTTAGAAAAAAAAAAACTTATTTATTATTCTAAAAATTTTAAAATAGGAAAAACGTTACGTTTGTGATTGATGTTTTGTAGATGCCCTGCCAATATGACAATTATGCAATATGTGGTAAAATCAAAATAATATTAATAACGTTTTTTTAAAAAGAAATAATATAATTTTTCGTAAAAAAATACCAAATTTTGCAAAAGAAACATTTTCAATCTAAAATATTTTAAATGAGTTTAATATTTCAATAAATTTAAATTGTATGAAAAAGATAAAACAAAACTTAAATGGATAAGACAGCACGAATGCAGATGAAGTATGTAGCGACACTGTAAACACGTATGCATTCCAATACTGCCAAAAAGAGACAACAGTGCAATATACGATTACAAACTTGTTAATGGTCTTTCGAAACGGATGTTGGCTTACGACACTACTGTAACCACATACGTAATAGTGTACACGGCGCTAGGTTCAACCTCTCTTTTACTTACCCAAATTGCACCCAGTGCAATTCGGTGCCATGTTTAAGTTGCAACGAAACATAAATTGATAAGACATCACGAATGCTAATGCAGTATTAAGCGGCACAGAAAATATGTTTTCCATTCTGACGGAGTCTATTATAGTCCACAAACTCTGCTTTGGTACCACCAAACAGAAATAACAAGGCCATTTGCGACTCCAAACTTACTGATAATTATTACTTCTAATGTTTAATTCAAAATTGGAAAAATTTTTAAATATCACATTTTGAATTTTATTAAAGAGAGTAAATCTTAAAAAAGGAAAGAGATTTATCTTATTATTTTTATATTGAGAAAAGAATTTCTAAATAACTCATATTCAATTAATATTTAATTTGTTTCAACGAGTTTTTTAATTAATTTTTAGAAAAATTCTAATCTGAAGTAATTAATTTAATTAAAATTTTGCTTGAAAAAAAAAAAATAACAGAAATAAATCATAAAATTTTATTTAATTAATATTATTGCAGAAAAAATCAACAAAATTTTCAAATATGTATATGGAGCGTATATGAGCTTATAAACCCAATTTTTCAAAAGCGCTTGATTGCAAAATTTTTTTTATAGCTGTAGTCGCGGATTTTAGCATAAATGTCCACTTCTTCTAATGTAGACTATAAACACTTGTAGAAAAGGACCAGCATGGATTTAATTAGCGTACAATTAACCAGTGTCAAATTGTGTTGTGCAAAAGTCGTGAAACCAAATTTTAAAAAATTTTAAAATTTTGCAGTTTTTTCACTGGGGATTTTACGTCGTTTCGGATATTTCAAAATTCAAAACAGAGTCTAATAGCTCTTGAAATTATGCATCATTTGACATATATCTCGTTAATGTGCCCTCAACAGAAATGCTGCAGGAGGTACCCAAACTTGGAGAGAAAAAAAGTGAATGGCTCCAAGAGGTGCCTTTTTCACGTTATCAAAGAAGGTTTCCAAATGACATTTAAAAATCATTGTGGCGTTTTAAAATATTAGTCTGCTAAATGTGTTTAGCTATTTTAAAGAATTCAGCAATTTTGCATATTTTGTTATAGCGGATGTTGGTGTTATAAATCAATTTTAAACTGAAATAAGAGAGAAGAACACAAAATAAACAAATATTTTCCTTAAAATTTAAGGAAAATTACACATGCGACACATTTTTCAACAAACACACGATATTTTTATTATTTTTTCACACGCGTTTATAGTATTTTAACTCCCGTTAAACGAATATTTTCCACAAACTGAAAAAAATTTTTTTGTTTTATTTTTGACATGTTGAACATGTTTTTTGTATGTTGAAATTTAAATTGAACGAACAATGTTGCTACTTTTGGTATTAAAAATAAAACAGATTTTAAAATAATTTTAAATTATTTTCATATTCATCAACAAAAAGCAAAGAAATGTAATTATATTACTATTTGTGGATGTAACCCGCATCAAAAGATAAAAATCTGCGAATATAATTGTGATGAATTATATTTAATAATTTGTTAATACTCTTTTGTGCAACTATGTATGATTATGATGTGTGGTGAAAGTGTTTTCAGCACTAATACATATAAATAAAATTTGACTAACACAATCTTAAAGTTAGGTTTTTTTGACAACAGAGTTAGGTTTTTTTGACAAGCCTTCTATTCTTAGTATTCTTTGGTATTGGGGCTGCACGAAAGTTTGAAGTAAATATATTGAAAACAACAAATAATTTTAAAACGTATTTGTTGTTTTCAATACTTTTAGTCGAACGAAACTTTCGTTCGCATTTATAGAAACAGGCAGTGAATATACGGATGACATATGCTCTCTCACAGCTATACAGATATGGCCTCACAACTAAATCTTATTGACATATCAGCGAAGGCTGCGAATTAGTATAGGAAAAACCAAAGTTATGCGTATCAACTCCAATAACGTCAACCCCTTCTGATTAACGACAAAACACTAGAAGAAGTCGAAACATTTTGCTACCTTGGAGCCATAATAAACCAAACTGGTGGTTTCCATGAGAAGATTACAGCCATAAAAAGAAAAACCACACAATCTTTTGGACAGCTCACTAGGTCCTCAATATCACGTCGAGTCAAAATAAAAACCAATGTTAAATTAACGTTGCTATATGGATGTGAAACCTGGAACGCTGTCTCCCAAGGCATAAACAGTCTACAAATTATACGTAAAAAAATGTCTCAGAGGAATTCTACGAATATTCTGACCACGAACAATTTCTAACAATAATTTATGGGCTGAAACACATCAAATTCCCCTGTACATGGAAATACAAAGAAGAAAATGAAACTGGATTGAACACACAATCCGCAAACCAGTGTCCCACATAGCCAGAAACGCTATTGAGTTACATCCTCAAGGAAGTCGCAGAAGAGGCCGATCAGCACACACATGGCGTAGACAAATTGATAACCAATAAGATGTATAAAAGCTGGAATGAAGTTAAGAACATCAATATGAACAGATATGAATGGAAGAACTTTGTATATACATATATATATTAAAGTAAATTTTGATTTTGAGATATCATACCTTTTTAGAAGGTTTTTGCAGCAGTAAAAATACACATTTTGAGCGCCATTTTGCGTAAAGTCGAATCCTATTGATTTATACAAAAATTCCTTTTGTACATCAATTCTACATACAATTTTAGTAAGAATGAGCACTATTCAACCCGCTAAAACGCATCGTGTTCCAATTAGGGTGTTCGAAAAATTGACTATTTTCAAACAAATTTTAAAAATATATTTTTTTTTATAAATACATTGAAAATATACTATTTGCTTAGAAATATAACGAAAAAATATTTATTTTACCACTTTTAGCTTTAAAGTTATAAGGCATTAAAATTTTCATATTATAGAAATAAAAAAAGAAAAATATGTAATAACAATTATTTTTTTATAGTTATTATTTGAAAAATCCTTAGTCTTATAACTCACATTAATTCAGTACGAATAGATTAGATTAATAAATTTTGAGCCATTTTTTAAAGCAAATAGTATGTTTTCACTGTGTTTATAAAAAAAAAAAAATATATTTTTAAAACTTTTTTGAAAAAAGTAAATTCTTCGGACACCCTAATTGGAACAATATGCATTTTAAGTGGGTTGAATAGTGCTCATTCTTACTAAAATTTTATGTAGAATTGACGTATAAAAGACATTTTTTATGAATCAATTGGATTCGTCTCTGCGCAAAATGGCGCTCAAAATGTGCGTTTTTAGCAGCAGCTATGCAGAGGAAGGAGTTGGAATTAAAAAAACAAAATATGCTATTATTTTTACTGATGCAAAAACATTCTAAAAAGGTATGATATCCAAATATCAAAAGAAATTTTTCTTTTCGAAACGAACCCTAATATATATAACGCGAAAACTATTTACCTAATACTTTAAGTTTTTACGAAGAGATATTCAACAAAACGAAAATTTGTTTAAAATAACGAATTTTCAAAATTATGTTTTAAATTATCTAATACGAGCTGTAAACCCGCAACTTCGTTAGCGGAAATCTTTTATAAAAGCCATACTATATATTAAATTTAAACTAAGATTCTTAACTCCCTTGGGAACATTTTTAATAATGGTATTATGTCATCCATAAATAACAATTTCTTTTTAATTTCAGATTTCTAATCTTAGAATAACGAAAAATAAATATCAGAATTACTAAAAAGTATATTAGAATAAAGAAAAAGGACCACAAAAACCATTTTAAGGTTTCTGATTCACTTAGGACCTTACATCTTCAATTTTATGTTTCTAAGGACAAAAATTGCAGAACATTCAAGAAGTTCTATTAAAAACACGAAAAAACATACCACAAAGTCCCTTCTTATGGATTCATTTAGGACAACATATATTTAATTTCATGTTTCTAGATTCATAATTATATAAAATTCAAAAAGTACCATTAGAAGAACAAAATTAGTACCATAAAGACCCCTCTTGTGAATTCTTTCTCACATAGGACCATACATATTTAATTTCATGTTTCTATTTTAAATATTATAAAAAAGGTTAAAAAAGTACCATTAGAAGACCAAAAAAGTACCACAAAGTCCATCCTCTTGAATTCTTACCCACAGACCATGTATCTTTAAGTACCACAAATTGCACTCTTGTGAATTCTTATCTACATTTTCTTAATTTCATGTTTCTATGTTTAATGTAATTGAAAATTCATTATTAAGTTTGAATAAAATGTAATTTCCCGCCTTTACCCCTTTTTTGGTACTTTTTTTTCACCCATAGAAGTATCAGAAATTGTATTCCAGTGGGTTTCTAAATTATAGTGAGATCCCATATTAAAATACGCATATAGTTATGTCAATAAATATAAAAAAATATTTTATAAAAAAAGTACCAAAAATAGGTAAGATTTTTACCCCTTAAACGTTTGAATTTCTAAAAAGTACCAAATTTATATTTCTCATTTTTTGATAAGTTATGAATATGACATAAATTTTATCTGTATGTTGATTGGTTTCAAAGATACATATGGTGTCAAAAAAGTACCAAAATACAGTTTTTACCCATTTTCTAACTAAAACGGCCAACTTTCAAAAAGGAACCAGACACCTGTCCAATTATTTTTTAAATGAATAACGATAACTATTCAACATTTTTTGTATCATTATTAGTTTGCGAGTTATAAGGTTACCGATTTTACTCTTTTTTACCCCCAAAACATTCGAATTTCCCTTCTTAGTGGATCTATATGAAGGGAGACCTACCTACGTTCCAAATTTCGTCTCTCTAGCTTCAGCCGTTTGGGCTGTGGGATGATGAATCAGTCAGTCAGTAACGTTACTCTTTTATATATACAGTGGCGGCCATGAGGTTAGCACACTTGCTACTGCCTATCTAAAAAAGGAAATATTTCCTGTATTTCTTTATTTTTTTTAATATTTCTTTTATATACGTGTAACATGTCTTGCTAAGATCACGTCACAATATATTCATTGTCATTCCTATATACATCTTTGCTGTTTTTCTGTTCAGAATAGAATAACCGTCAAAAAACACTGGACAGTATTTTAGCACAAAATAAAAAAAAAATTATTCACATTTAAAAAAAAGTAACAAAACAAAGAATTTATTTCACTATAAACTTAGTACTTAGTTGGATATCCATTATTTTTTATTACAGCTGCCAATCTCCTTGGCATACTTTCCACAAGTCCCATACAGCACTCCACTGAAATAGCATACCAAGCTTTTTCTATTTTTGTCCATAAATCTGCCAAATTTTTAGGTTTTGTTCTCATTACGTGCTGCTCCACATCATTCCAAAGGTTCTCAATAGGATTTAGATCCGGAGATTGGGCTGGCCATTTTAACACGTTAATATTGTTCTCTTCCAAGCAACTCCTCACTAAGCGTGAGGAGTGTTTTGGGTCATTGTCGTGCATAAAACTCTACATAAGTGGCATGTAAAAAAAATATAAACAATTTAAATATACTTGCTTGTGCTAAAATTGTGACCAGCTTATTTTGCCTATTACTGCACTTAAATTAAAAATTAAAAGAGAATTGCGATAGAATGCAAAAAAAAAGTAACGGGACTTATTACAGACACCATAAACAGCACTAAGAAGCAAAAATTTTAGTAAATAATTGTAATGAGACGAAATAATTTTCTTTTAAAAACAGTAGATATGATGTGTGCTAACCTCATGGCCACCACTGTATATAGATGAATAACGTGAATTTTAATATACGTCCTATATTAGTGTGTACCCTAAATTAAATATAGATGCTCCGAGCAAAATTAAAATTTACATTATTTTAAGATACGGATTTTCAAAATTATCGTCAAAAATGTTTCGCAAAATTTCGAAAAAGTGCTAAAGAATCATATACAGTATTATTTTTCATTTATTTCATAAAATGTTTCTATGTAAAAATTAATTGTTTTTCCCAAATAGCTCCGATCTTTTTATGGTATCAAATTTTCATATTGCTCCTTTAACTAACTTTTACTTTTGCCTTCGTTTAATTTTTTTCTACAATCTTCAAAGCTCTTTAGAAAATTAAAAATAATTTCATACTAGATATCTATGAGCATTTAGTATATTTGGCATTTTGCTGAATAAATTTTCCGGTTACTGTGTTGAAAAGTAAATTGTGTTATATTTTTTTCCATTTTACTTTATTTCATGAAAAATATAAAAAAATAAATAAATTGTCTTTTTTAATGCAAAATTGTATAAACTATCTAAAACTATACATATATTTTTTTATTTTTTGCAGTTCTTTTTCTGACATTGATTTCATTGCAATCTCTATTTGTTTTAAATAAAATATTCGTATTGTTTCCTTTTTTTATACTTTTAACAATGATAAATAAACTTAAAAAAAAAATACTCTACTGTTTGTTGGCTCATCACTTGTATCTGTATTCCTATGTAATTATATAAATGCAATTAAATTAACATTATTATTAAATAAATATCTTTTTTTTTTTTTTTTTTTTTTGTTTTAAATACCAAACAAAATAATATTAAACAGTTAAAAAAAAAAACTTACCTGTAAATCGTATTTAAATAATGAACATTTAATTATTGAATGTAATTTTCCTGTCCGACAATTTTATTAATCTGGAAAATAAAAAGTGAAATAAATTTTATAAAATTAAATGAATTCATTATAAATAAAATCCGTACATAATTTCATATAAATTTTAATGAAAGTAATAGTAATTTAATCTTTAATATTTACTTAAATTATATACTGCGGCATAAAAAATTTAAAGTTATTTGTCATAATACTTAATTAAAAATTACACATTAATAAAATAGTTTTATATTTTAAGAAAATATTTTCTGCCTTTAATTAAATATTAAGTGTTAGCTAAGTACTTCATAAGCAATATAGTTAAAATAAGAAAGAACATTTAATTTATGTAAATTAATTTTATCTTAAAAACATTTTTTTTTTAAACAATGTATAACTTCGTAAATGTAAGTATAACAATATTGATCAAATAAAGATATAAAATCTTTATCAACTTAAGTATGTTAAGAGCGAGTTGAATTCTATTTATAAGTATATTTACTACTTGTAATATTTAGATAAATATCTTTGCAAGTTAGTAGATAAATACTACTTAAGTTAAGATTTTTTTCTAATTTTGTGTTTTAATAGTGTAAATGTTTGAGATAACAATAAATAATAATTTTATACTGCTTCTTATTATTACTATATAAAAGTATTTACTAATACATTCATAACTAAACAAAAGAAAGGCATAGATATACAGCTGTGTGCAAAATAATAGTGGCGCCATAAGCAGCATTTTTGCATTCAATAAAATTAATATGTTTTGTTGATTTCAAGAATTTTTTTTTTTTTTGTTGCATTTTATTAAGGAGTGAGATCGAAAAATTCTTAACATACATAATATTCAATAACTTGGAAACGGTTGATCTTAGAGTTTTCATTATTTTTTGAATCATTTGATAATTTAGCACAGATCACAGAAATATATAATTTTTATGGTTCTAACCACTAATTATAAAATTGTGGACCATTTTTGAAAACCCTTTCTTTGGAGATTTAATAGTTGCTTCAGTCACTTTTTTGAAACAGTGTGCACATCTTCTGTTAAAATCTTCGGTATTTTGGGACACCTTTTTTGTGCTCTTGAATTCACTTTTCACAAGAGCTCAATATCTCTCCTCTGGTCTAAGCTATGGACAATTTTGAAAATTGACCTCTCTTGGTTTAAAACTACATTATTGATTTGGTACCACTCCAGAGCTTTCTTACCGTAGTGACATGATACCAAATGGGTCCAAAAATATGTGGACACGTTGTCCTTTCTTAAGAAAAGAAGAAGTCTTTTTTGCAAATATTCCTTTATGCATATTTTGGTATTTATAGATCCGAATGTATCAAATGACTTTCCTGTTTTGCCGCAACTGCAAAAAGCTTGTCATACCATGAATTTTGTAAGAAATTTTTGCTGCTTTTGGGTCTTAAACTTATCTCCAACATTGTTTCGAGCATTAGCAATAAAAATTTTTGAGACACAAGCTGCGAAGATTCTGCCAGCACCTACGTTTCTTCGTCAATTATACAGCTTGAGTATTTTTGTATGAAATTTGGTTTTAAATTCCGAGTCCTATTTTTGGCTTGTAATTTTTTTTTTTGCAGAATTCCAATTTGGAATTTTTTGAACTTTATATGTTATCAACTTTCCCATTAGCTTTAAATTTTCGCACCAAATAGTCAAAGCACTGAGAAAACTGAGCTGATTTTCTACCAGATGTGTTTGGAGTTCCTTTCAATATGCCTTTAATTTTCTGACCTTCCCAATATCATGTGGTTCTTTTTTTCTTACCGAGCTAGGTTTCACATCTAAATAGTCAAATTCTCCTGATACTGTTTAATAACATTAGAAACGGTTTTACGAACGACATTTAATTCTGTGGCCAATTATTTGTAAGACCTATTTGGATTTTTTGAAATTTTTCAATAACTTGTAGGACGTAAATCTTTTTCGTCACTTATTTTGATGAAAATAAGGACAAATTAACATGGTTGTTATTAAAAATAATAACTGAAATATTTTTCCATGATAACTAGATCAAAAAAAAATTTTGAATATTGATTTCGAAAAAAGTTATGAGGCAAAATGTGTGTTAAAAGTTTTTCGATCTCACTCCTTATATACTTCCCAAATTTTATAAAAAATAAGTAAATCTTAAAATTAAACATTGTAATTCAGATAAAATACTTAAAGAGATTAGCTGTGCAAAATAATAGTAGCATCGATTAAAAATACCTGTAAAAATAAAACTACCTGATTAAGTTTTTCTTTTTTTGGCAGATTTTGTTCGTACATATTAATATTTTGTGGAAGAGCCCTTATTGGTCCTTTGAGCCCTTACTGGTCCTCTCAATGGGAATATTTTTACAAACTGACTGCACTGGCGTCCACAATTCCTGCTAATTTCCCGGTTTATTTTTAAAAAGAGCATCTCTGACATCTCCCCAAAGATTTTCAATGTAGATCAGATATGGAGATTGAGTCGATCACTCCAAAACATCACTTTTATTTTCGGAAAACCATTATTTTTTGACAATTTACTCGCTTCTTAGGAAAATTTTCTTGCTAAAACAACCATTTGAGTTTCATATTCTTCTCTGAATAAGACAACATGACTGTTCTTACTATTTCCACATACATTGGGGCATCCATGTTACCTTTTATCCAAACTATGGATATGAAAAACATCTCCAAATTTAGATTTTCCCACCATAGTGCTTGACGGACTTGAACAAACTTTGGGTCATATTATTTGTTATTTGGTCACGTCACATATATTCTTATCCCATGCGTCCCATATGCACCAAAAAGCACTGCTTTGGACGCATTTGTGCAGAGAATGTGTGCCATTTCGTTTGCGGCCAGTCGGAGTAAAGTATTGCGAAATAAGGGCGATTACGTACCTGTCTGAAGTTTGGTAACGTAATTTTCCTTTGGAATCTTGCTTACAGATTTTGTTTTTGGAGATGTCAAAAATAGTTGACGCATCAACTTTCAGCTCTAAGTCCTCTTTTGCCTAGACGTCACAAATGTGTTTGGGTTAACCATTCGCTTTTTACGCGTAAAGTCACTTAGAAGATTTTTTTACATGCGAGTTCATGTTTACTGGTTTGGATTATATATTTTTTTTTTAATTCTAAATAACTGCGGGAGAACATTCAACAAAATTTGTGAAGAAATTTGTATGTTTTACCTTCAGAAAGTATTTTTACCAATAAGGTACTTGTGCTAGGAATACTGTGCTTGCCGCCACCTATTTTAATTTTTCTTAAAAGCAAAATTTCACTATATGTACAGTACACGACTATATAATTTACTTAAAAACCAAAGGGATCCAAAATAATAAAACTATAATACTATTTTCCAATGTTTATCATTTTGCTACTATTATTTTGCACAGGCAAAAACCAAGCGGCTTAAGTAAAATAACGGTAACCGAAGATCCATAGAAAAATAAAAATAATTTTTCTTATAATTCACAGAAAAAAGTCACCCATTAACAAATATGTTAGAAAATAATGCATTCAATTAAAATATTGTTTAAATTTGCACCTCTCACCAAAATGATTATATCAATTACTAAAAACTGTAAAAAAATACAAAACAGAAAAAAAAAAATCCCAATTAATAAATTAATTAAATCAATCAAGTAGTTGATTGGATGAATTAAAAATGTATATAAAGGCGCCAATAGACACATACTGCAGAGAGCTACTGTCTATGAACCCTCCTATATGTGTGTGCTTGATGATTTTTCTACACATTCGTCAATCAAAATTTTATTTTTGTGTAAAAATTCATTTAAAACTTCATTTAATTTTACTAATACATAATTATTGCTTGAGCTTATGCCGTATGTGTCTATGGGGTGCTTAAGATATAACAGTATCGTTAAATTTTATTTGTATTTAATTTTTGCTTGAATAAATTTATTAAATTTCGATGCAAAATGAAACAACTATGTTAATTAAAAAAAAGACAGTAATAATTTTTTCTGGGATTATTGCCCCTGTTTAAAACTTTCATATAAACAAATTGTTTTTGAATTCTTTGTCTAGGCATTGAGCAGTAACAGAAACTACAAAATATGTTGAAGTGCTACTATTTTTTTGCACACAGCAGTACATACACAGTTATATACATATGTACATATGTATGTGTTTGAAGTATATAATACCCAGTAAATGATTTTGCTACAATTTTATCAATAATAAATTAAATAGCACAGGATAGAAGATGTAATAGAATAGTGAAACAGAATCGGAAATAAATTGGTAAATTCTAATCGACTGATTGAATTTGCATAAAAATTGTCATAGATGTAGCAAAGGAAACAGACCCATCAACATAGAATTTATTATTATTATTATTATTATTATTTTTTTTTTTTTTTTTTTTTTTTTTGACATAGAACATTTTTAACTACTTGATAAATTTTTGTTTTTTATCCTATTTGAATGAGTTTTATATTTTCTTAAAGATTGCTATAACCACACAGATATAAATGGTTGGCTTTTGATAATGACTACTACTTACTATACCTTATAAAAATGGTATAGAAAATTATTTATATATACATATATATCTCTGCTTATGTACAACAATTTTTTTATGGAAGGACGCATTCAATTTCCTATTTGTACTCTTGAATTATATGTTGGATTCATCTGATGTTCAAATAGTTATAACATATGAAAAGTATAAAATGCACTTCACCATGATCTTTTCCCAATATTATCCGGGGCTTTGAAACCAATTCTTGCCAAACCTGTTTAGTTTCTAATCCAGTCAACATTGCTATTGATGACATATCGTTAATTTCTAAAAATGCACACAGAAAAAGGATTTGTTGGAAATCGTTATTCATTTTCAAATGTTAGTAATATGAAACGAAATTCCATTACATTTATTAAAAAAATATGTACAATGGAAAAGTTTTTCTTTGATAGGATTTATAAATATATTATTTTAAAAGTATTAAGGTTTTTACAACAGAAAAGTTTATTGAATTAATAGGTTTGTGTTATTACTAAAAGTTGCTTAACTAATTTGAAAATCACAACTGAATTAAATTCAGCATTGTATGTATTAAACCCAAATATTGGTAATAATAAACGAAAAATTATTGCATTAAAAATACAAATTCGGTGCTCTAAACCATATTCTTACAAAACTGACTTTCATAAAAAATAAATTAAAAATATCAAATTTGTTAGAAAAATTTAACGAAAAGAAATATTAATTATAAACGTTTGCAAAAAATATGAAAGGTATGCTTCTCAGTTATTATGTGTTGCATTCATTTAATAAATTTATGTCAATATAAATATTGTATTTTAAGCTTATTTAAATTAAAACAGAATCGTCGTAATTTCATCCTGGACATGGATAAAGAAATGTGTCAGGTATAAAAAATGTGGTGCCAATTTTCAACACAATTTTAATAGATACTCGATGTATGCAAATACAAATGGTGACTAATGGACTCAATATAGCTAGTATGTATGTTCATTTCCATAATATACCAACAATATTTACAATAATCGTTCTTCTTAAAATATAGTGAATTGAAAAAAATTCTGCCTTATGGAACTGGTATTTGCTATAAAGAAACCAATATCATATTCCGGCTTAAGCTTTACCGATTAAAAAACGGGAAACACAATTTCTTTGCAGACGATGCCGCTATTTTAAGTGGTTTTAAATAAAAAAAAAAATATCTGTTTAATTTATTTATTATCTATACTATCTTTTGTATTTTTTATTATAAAAAAAAAAAAATTAAAATAAATCATTCATCAAATAACAAACTCAATCGCTTCAACTAATACATTCAGTTCCTATAATCGAATTTCTTTTTTTTAATTGATTATGTGTACCATTAATTCAGCAATCGAGTAGTACTTGTTATCGAATTTAATATAGTACTTGCAACTGACAAAATTCGATTGGCTTAAAATTCGGTTACCATAACGAAAGTGTTTTCTCTGTGTGAGCAGTAGAACTAAATAACAATTCGCACACCAAAGCTGAATTTGAATGTATTTTAGTTAAAATATTACAAAGTTTACATGTTGTTTGGAAATAAAGCGTTGAAATTTTTGAACGATGTGTATCTATATATTTTTGCGAAAAAAGATTTTCTGACATATAATTCATAAAAACCAAATTTAAATTAAATTTGGATGATTGAAATTAAGAATGCTACTCATTCTTGAAGTATCAAATATGATCTTTAAAAATTAAATAAAATTAAGAAATTTTATAAAATACAACATTAATAAAAATTTAAGAGACTTCGAGTTCGAATATCTTCCCGGCAAAAAAAGAACATCCAAAAAAGTCTATAAAATCCTGAACTTGTGATCTAGAAGTAGTTCCTGATGTCATTGTTGTTTTAAATTAGTGCAAGGAATGTAATTTAAATTGTTTCTATGGATTTACTTCCTTCGTATAAAAGGATAAATTTTTTACTTTTTAAAGTAATTTTTACTGAAAATGAACATAATTTGTTTATGGTCAACAATGTAAATATTTGCGATAACAGAAACCGTTCATCAATGTTTTGCAACAGTAAACATCATTTGAATCGCATTTTAATAACAAGAAGAAAACATACACTATTTGATACTTTGGAAGTAATGAAAAAGTATTTCCTCAAAAATTACTTCCATTTATTTTTGCTGGGTTATTATTTAATTTTTTTTTTTTTTTTTGTTATGTTGAGCTTTTCATGGAACAAATAATTTTAAATATTTTGGAATTTTGTTCTACGAGAGGACTTTTTAATACATCCTAGTAAGCAATTTGTTTAAACTATTTTATGATGGACATTATTTATAAGATGTAAATATGACAGATGTGCATATATGGCGAATGGTCTCCCTTCTAAAATATGTATTGAATATATTGTTAAGTTGAAATCGAAAAGATTTGTAAAGAGTATAAGTTTTAAATTTTAAATTGCACATTATGGCATAGATGGAAATCAAAATTTAAATTCAGTTTATCAATTCAATATTATTGAATGAATCTTAATACCTTAAAGTCATTTTTTTTTTAATTGAAACCTATGCTTTTAATTTCTTTTCATTACATTTTATAAAATTAGCTTAAGAAATGTTTTGCTGGGCATACAATTACTTACACATATGCATGTATGTATATCACATCATGTGTATTTATCTTAGTGATGTTATATTTATATATATTTTATATTTATTTTGTCCCTTACAATATAGTTGTTGTATTTAAAGGATTCTTTATTTATTCATATACATATACAGGTTTTTCGTTGTTGTTGTTACTGATGTTGATGTCGTTCGTACGTTCGTTTATTTCTCTTGTTTTATTCATAAACAAATTCTACATAAAACTCACACTTATATAAATGTTTAAGTGGATATATTTGTATGCATGTATCTGTGAATGTCTGTGTGATAGTCTAAGGATAAATCTTTATTTAATATAAGATTATAAGATGTACAAAATAAAAAATAATAAATAAATGAAATAAAAAACTACTTTTGTTATGTTAAAGTTTGTGGATGTAAGACCCATTCATAGAAACATTTGCAACAGTATAACTAAAAAGAATTGAAACAAAAAAAAATAAATATATAAAAAAAAAAAAAAAAATATATATATATTATTATGATGATTTTATAACAAATTGACAAAGAAACTATCATATATAGAAAAAAAATAATCTGTCGGAGACCTCACAGAAGTGAAGAGCATGAGGTGCTATGACTAAGATGAAGTTTTGGAATCCATCACATTTAGATTAACGTTTCATGTTATATTGTAATATGAATTTTGATTAAATATTTGTGATCACTAGACAAAGTTCTTCATCCTTATTCTGTAGACGTTGAATTTGATATTTTCCTGATGGCAGTTATATTATTCAATAAAATTTTACCTTCTGAAGATTTCTAATTCTTATATTATTTAGTTTTTACCATATACATTTTATAGCAAATCCCACCACTTTTAATTTTTTAATCTCAGTACTGATCTTCTAATGAAGTTAAAATATATGTTTCTCTTCTTCCTTCTCACTCTATTTCCCTGCAAGTTTAAAATCATATAAGATTTCTTTAACATATAAAGTACATGTATACATATACATATTTATTTGCTATTGTGTATCCATATACATATGTATGTATGTTTGAGAGTATGAGTGTGAGTAATGTAAATTAAAATATAATCAGTAAAAGTGATTTAAGTGCCTCTTATTACTGCTGTACGTATTTATGTACTTGTACTTGTTTGTATTTGATTTTTTATTTTTTTTTTACATTAGTATAAATATGTATGTGAATGTGTATTTGTATACATATATGAGAGTGTGTATAAGTATTTCTCTTTACATACTTGTATATATTTCTATAATGCACACTTAAAACTTGTTAACTTTATATTTCATCTACATTCATTCATAGAAACACAAACAAACATATTTGTATACATTTAAACACACACACAGAAGTATATATGTATGTGTGTGTGTAAGTATAAATATAATTTCTTTTGCTTTATTATGATTTTTTAATTTTTTTATATATTTTCTTTTGTCGTCATCATTTCTTGCTGGTTTTACTTTTTTATTTATTCACTACTTTATTATGAGTATAATTAGAGAGAGTTTTTTTCATTTGCACCATCATAAACACTGTAAAATACTTTATGATTGTCATTATAAAATATTGCTTTTAATACTATTATTTTGTTCCGGGAACATTCATTGTTTCAAATGATTTTTTTCTTTTCATATTTATAATCATATGGTTTACTTACTAAAGAAACCTAGTAAATCTCATTAGAGTAAATTATTTATGAAGTTTTATGTATTTAAAGTGCAAATCAAATTTCTATTCAATTATGCAGTTATACTAAAGAAAAGTTAGTAGCTCAAGGAATTAAAATTTTTATTTCTATATTTACGTTATACTAAAATATTAATTTTTATAAAAACTTTTCATACCAAGAAAAAATTTAGAACACATTCTAGAATCATTAGTTAAAGAACTGGTATAAACAGAACCACTTTAGATTCTTTAATAACATCCCTAGAACTAGTGGCTTAACAACAAATTCTGGAGCTCTTTGAATAGAAACTTATTATGATTCTAAATTTTGTTTTAAGGAATTGTTTTTGAGAACTAATTCTGTATGGTTTCTACATTAGTTCTTTAAACAAATTACTGGCTCCGAAATGACTTCCTTGAACTGTTTAAAAAACTTAAAGAAAATATTTGCAATATTTCAAAATTGGAAAAAATAAAGACAAAAAATTACATTGATTTAAAAATTGGCCTAAATAATTAAAAAAAAAAACAGATGCTTAAATCGTTCTCTAACGCTTCTATGGCATGAGTTCTGAGTTTGACAATTTCGAACAAAAATCGTTGATTAAAAAAATAGTTATAGAACCGTTCCATAGAATGGGTATTGGCTATATAACGTTTCTACAGAACTAGTTCTGGAGGTGACAATTTCAAACAAAAATCATTGGTGGTAACGCCAAATCAAAACAAGAACAGGCAATTCTTGCCTGCGTTCTAGAACTAATTGCAGAACAAATACAATTTTTCCTGGGTACTTATACAAATGAAATATTTGATTTTTGTCCAGGGGATGTAAAATTTTAAAATTGGAGATGTATTTAAAATCAATAAAAATTTTTTAAAACTTTTAAAAAGATTTAAAGGTTAAAGTTTGAAGATTAAAAAAATCGTTATAAGTCATAGGCATATAATTAATATAAATAACGCTTATATTAATATTAAGTATACGCATTTAGACAAAAACTGGAAATTATTTTTGCATTTCTCCTCTTTCTGAAGCTTCCAGACAACGTAGAAAATTAAAATTTGGCTCACCTATTAAACTGTTCGTTCGACAAAACGGAGCTTGGGTTGGGCTATAAGGAATGTTGATTTGCTATACTCACTGTTTGCTAACCAAATCCTACGTCCTACAAAAACATACGTCGATTTTATTATTATTATTATTATTATTATTATTATTATTATTTTGTTCTAAAAAGTTCTCAAATTTAGTACTTTAACCACTAGTATTCCATCAGCTTCCAACGGCTTCAAGTCTTTAGCTTTCATTAGGTGGAGAAAGGCGCCCAAGTTGTTCATATACAGTGCCACAATTATATCATTTTATAAAATTAAATTTAAAATACAAAATTTGTATCGAAGACTTCCTAATATAAGAACATTTTCTTATAAATTTTATATTAAAAACTTAAAAAAAAAAAAAAAAAATTATCGAAAATTATCTATAAAAACCAAATTTATTGCAAATTTTCTAAAAAGAAATTATCGAAGAGCTCCCAAAAATCGAAATTTTCCTAAAGAAAAGAAATTTTATCGTAGATTTTCTAAAAAAAAAACAAATTTTATCAAAGATTTCTTAAAAGAAGAGAGATTTTATCGAAAATTTCCTAAAGAAAAGAAATATTATCGAAAATTTTCTTAAAAAATAACTTTTTGGAAAATTTGCTATAAAAAATTATCAATTTCATTTCAAAAACATTTTCTATAAAAGGAAAATTTATCCAAAATTTCCTATTAAAAATTATCAAAAATTTCTTATAAAAAGGGAATTTATCGAATATCTATGAAAAGAAAATTTATCGAAAATTGTCCATAAAAAGAAAATTTATCGAAAATTATCTATAAAAAGATAATAAATCGAAAATTTTCTATAAATAGAGAACTTATCGAAAATTTTCTATAAAAGAAAATTTATGGAGAATTTTCTATGAAAAGGAAATTTATCAAGAATTTTCTATAAAAAGAAAATGTATCGAAAATTATATAGAAAAAGATAACATATCGAAAATTTTATATAAATAGAGAACTTATCGAAAATTTTCTATAAAAAGAAAATTTATAGAGAATTTTCTATGAAAAGGAAATTTATCGAGAATTTTCTATAAAAAGAAAATTTATTGAGAATTTTCTATAAAAAGAAAATGTATCGAAAATTATATAGAAAAAGATATATCGAAAATTTTCTATAAATAGAAAACTTATCGAAAATTTTCTATAAAAAGAAAAATTATAGAGAATTTTCTATAAAAAGAAAATTTATTCAGAATTTTCTGTGAAAATTAAATTTATCGAGAATTTTCTATAAAAAGAAAATTTATCGAAAATTTTCTATAAATAGAGAACTTATCGAAAATTTTCTATAAAAAGAAAATTTATAATTTTCTATAAAAAGAAAATTTATTGGGAATTTTCTATGAAAAGAAAATTTATCGAACATTTTCTATAACGAGATATGATACCCTACACCAATAGACCTGTTTCCAATAGTAGACCAACATTTTTACTAAATGTAAAGTAAATTATACAAATACAGAACAATGCATTTATACTAACATCTATATGATTTTATGCCCTTTAGGGTGATTCCCGGAAGTGGGTTTATATGGGAGCTATGGTAAATTATGAACCGATTTTCATAAATTTTAGAAATGTTATTTTTACTTATATAAAACTTATTTGTATCGAATATTAACTTGATACTATCATTTGTATGGGATTTATGCACGTTAAAGTGATTTTCGGAAGAGGGGTTTGTATGGGAGCTATGGTCAATTATGGACCGATCCTGATGAAATTTGGCGCAAAGATTGATACTTACACAAAACTCCTTTGTGCTGAGTTTCATTAAAATATTGCTATATTTAAGGCCTTTATGATCGTTAAACCCCTATTCCGGGAGGACATTTGTATGGGGGCCAGGTGAAATAATAGACCGATCATAACCAATTTCAATAGGATTCGTCCTTGCACCAAAATAATTATCTGTGCCAAATTTCATCAATATATCTTCAAAATTGCGACCTGTGCTTTGTTCACAAAGTTTACATGGACAGACGGACGGACATCGTTAAATCGACTCAGAAAGTGATTCTGAGTCGAACAGTATACTTTAAGGTGGGGGTCCGATAATTATTTCTATGCGTTACAAACATCAGCACCAACGCATAATACCCTAACCACCTATGGTGGTGTAGGGTATAAGAAGAAAATTTGTAGAGAATTTTTTATAAAAAGAAAATTAATCGAAAATAACATACAAAAAGAAAATTTTTATATATAATTATCTATAAGAAGAAAATTCGTATAGAAAATTTATCGAAAATTTTCTATAAAAAGAAAATTTATCGAGAATTTTCTATAAAAAGAAAATTTATCGAAAATATTCTACAAAAAGAAAATTTTTATAGAAAATTATCTATAAAAATATATATCTATATAAATTTCTTGCAGAAAGAAAATTTGTTTAAATTTTTGTAAATATGTATTCTACTATATAAAAAAAAAACATCAATTCTATAAAAGAATTTTCGAAAACTTTCCAAACTTTTTTTTTTTTTTTCTGTTTTTAAATTTTCTATGCTGTTTTAGGAAGCTGAAGATTTAAGATATTTAACTGTATAGATTTAATTGTATCATGGTTAAATATTAATTTCAAATATTTAAGCAATCTATGTAATTTTTTTTTTTTAATTTTTCGAATTTAACTTCTATTTATTATAAATTTTCCTATAAGAATCTGTATGCAATAATTCTTAAATATTCTTATTAACATAAAAATATTTAGTTTTTTCAAAGCTAACTTAATCGATTCAATAGCTTATTTATACTTTCTATGGATTTTTAATATTTGCCCCAGAAAGTATGCTACAAATAAAACATAAAATACTTTGTCTTATAGAAATTAACAATTTAGTAATAATAACACAGGTCAACAAAATCGCAAAAAAAAATTTATATCTGGAATAAGTCTACAAAATTATTATTCCTTAGGCTTGATATAGTGTAGAAAGTCAAATGAAAATTTTCCTTCACGTCACATTTTTAACCCATTGAGGACCAAAGAAAATTTGTTTCCTTGAGAAATTTTTAGGTTATAATAGGTAGAGGAAATTTTTCGCACATGTTTTATAGGCAAGACATGGGGCTACAAAAATGTATTACTAATAAAATCTCTAACTTCTTACATATAACCCCTAGAAGTCGTTAAAGTTGTAAAAATCAAGAATTTCTCAATAAACCCTCATAAAACCATTAAAAAATGAGGGATAAGGAGTGGGTGTTTAGGGGAAATTTATATTTGATATAATTAATATAAGACCGCAGATTTCAAAAATGGTAAAAGTTTTAGAATCGCATTGACAAAAAATACGTAGGCACCAAAAGTTTGAATAAAATAAAAATCCTAGTTTAAATAACAAAGCTAACAAAAAATTATAAAAAATTATATCTTGAATAATTTTGTTTAATTCATACTACTTAGACTAAAAGAAGTGAAAAGAGTAACAAAACATTTCCATCACATTTAACCCATTGATGACTAAATGAAATATGTAGCTCTAAGAAATTTTTAGGTTATATAATTTTCTGGGTAATAGATAGAACAAATTACGGATCCGTATTTTATAGAGAAGGAACAATAAAGCAAAAGTATAGAATATTCCATGTCTCTAACATGCCCTCCATAGCACCTAAAAGTCTTTAAAATTACTAAAAAAAAATATATGCGAAGAAAAATGGGAGCTTTTGCACCAAAATGCTGTTACTGAGAGATTATATCAACGCATATGGGATCCTACTTTGGTGACTGACTATTGCTGCATCTTAATAGGAGTAAAAATTAAGAATAGTACATCCTTAAATCCTAACTGAAGAAAAAAATATCCATATACATATTTTTCAATGAAGTTAAAAATAAAAAAATTATATATTTTAAAATTGTGACGTCATGGAAATATTTAATTTAACCTTCTGCACTATATTAAGTCTAAGGAGTTAAAATTAGGCTAATTTATTCACGATATACTTTTTATTATAATTTTTTGTTAACTGTTATTCAAGTTGGAATTTTTATGTTTTTCATATATTTTATGGCTACTCATTTTCTGTCAGTGTGATATTAAAAATTTTAGCATTTTTGACATCTACGGTTTTTTATTTATTATATCAAATACATCTTTCCCCTCTACACCCACTCCTTAACCCTCATTTTTTAAAGGTTTTATGAAGGTTAATAGACAATTTATTTATTTTTACAACTTTAAAGACTTCTAGGGGCTATGTGTTACAAGTTAGAGACTTGACTATTATTACATTTTTGTAGCTCCATGTCTTGGTTATAAAACATGAGTATGTAATCTGCTCTATATATTACTTTGAAAATTTTATAACTTAAAAACTCATCATGGAACCATATTTTCTTTGGTCCTCAATTAGACATTTAATTAGATATTTTTCAACAAATTTTTGACTTATTAGTCAATTTTAATATTTCAAATGTTATAGGGTATTTAAGAACTTAATATTGGAGATAAATCTTTAACACATGTCAATTGTATTCACATTTTTCAACATATTTTTTTTTTTTTTTTTTCTCCATATATCATTTGAATTTCCTTTAATTGAACACATCTTTTTTTTTTAACAATTTAATAACCATTTTCTTCTATAAACAATAACTTCAAAAATAATTGTTTGTACCATAATGGCTACTGTATATAATGGTCCACCAAAAATATCATTCATTTGAATGTTTTTCTCTTCAATATATTTGTTTAAGAAACAAACGAAAAAAGAAAAAAAAACTTTCGTTTATATTGCATGTATTTCAATAGTTTGCCATTTATAAAATATTTATTTATCATATTGAAAAATGATTTCAAACCAAATACAATGAGAAATGAATGCCAAACATAAATCACTAACACAAATGCACAGTTGCCCGCCCGCTTGCATTCATATGAATTTACTAGCTGCCATACTACAGTGTGAAATAAACACACAAGCAGCAGACTTATTTTTAAACAAATATACATAAAGTCATACACATACACACATAAAAGCACATACAAATGTATAATAAAAATATTTTTTTATTTAAAAATAATGACGTAAAAAAACAAATTTTAGTGACGTTAAATTTTTAGTATCTTTTTTTTAACGAAATGGAATTTTAATAATAAAATAATAAAAAAATTTAAACATGTTATAAATAAAATTACTTATAAATGTTCAAATTGGAAAAACTCTACTAAATCATAACTATTTTAAATCCTTTTAAATATTTATTAATTATTTTGAAAAAGAAAAAACTAACTTTATAAAATTGTCTAATTTAAAAAAAAAAAAAATCTTGTCAGCCACTATATAACTGCCACCCACATTCATATACAACTTAATGAAAACGCTGGTGATAGCATTTAAAAAAATGAGAAAAAAAAAAAATTGTGAAACAAAAATACTCACATACACTCAAAGGTTTTTTTTCTCATATTTCTTACTCAACTCTAGATAAACTTAAATTTTATGACGTCAATTCTTGTGCAAACCAACAACAACTACAAATACCTAGAAAACAGCCATAAACGTAATAAAAGAAAAACCAAACAATACTTCAATACCACAACTAAAAACCAACTGCACAACTAACCTTCTGCTGGTGGAGAGATGAAAAAAAAAATAGAAATAAACTAAAATAAAAACTATAAACAACAGAAAGCTGAATATATACGTTAAATGATACCACAACAAAAACTATAACTATACTAAAGGTTATATGAGTATTGGTCTAATGCACAAAATGTACAAAAAAAAAAAAAAAAAAAAAAAAAAAAAAAACGAAAAAAAGAACACATTGCTCATCGTCATCATCATTTGCAATAAAAAAAAAAAAAACGTCAGCATCAAAAAATATTTTTTTTTTTTTTTCTTCTAAACATCAACCTAGAATCAAAATCATTAGATTTTAAATTTAATATTTGTTCTTATGTATATGTGAATGTGAACGTTTATGTTTTTTATAAAGAAATAAAATTGCATACTTTTCGGTAAGGAAGTAAGAAAGTAATTAGTAGAGTTTAAATAAGTACCGGGAAAATAGTAGTCGATATATTAAATATCATAATCACACATAAACGTTAGAGTGTCCCGTAGAGAAAATGTTGTTAGCCCAATTGTTTTGAGTTTTGTCTCGAAATAAATATCAAATAAGCGCGAATTATATTCGGCCCGGCCGAATCTATATACCCACCATCAACTTTTTCAAATTTTACACTACATAAGTATGTAGGGGAAGGCAGTAAAGTGGGCAGTAAATTGGGCGGACCACGCCCATTTTTTGTTTCCGAGTTTACATTGGTCCTTGAACTATTTGAACACAATTTCGTTGATTTTCACCTTATATGGGAGGTGGGCGGTGAAGTGGGCGGACCACGCCCTTTTTTGGTTTCTGAGTTTATATCGATCCCCGAACTATACATACAAAATTTCGTTGTCGGACACCCTGTGTTTCTAGTTTTTAGCCCATAACTTTTTTGTTTATGAACCGATTTTCAATCCCAAACAAACCTTATATAAGACAAATATTTGTGCCAAATTTCGTCCCCCTACGTTGCCCCGTTCGAGCCCTATACTGCTCTCAACAGAATCTTACCAGGACCCAGAAAATATATACTTTGTGAGGTCTTAGATGATTCCTTCGATATGTTACACACGGAATGACAAAATCAATATACCCCCCATCTTTTTGATGGTGGGTATAAAAATAATAATATTTTTTGTTGAAAACTAGATAAAATTTTCAAAATTATCTGACATGTATTAGACGCCGCAGAGTGGGGCAGAATCGAAATTTTTTGGAAATAAATCTGTAACTTCTGATCGGCTAGTTGTATTTGCACGAAATTTAGTATAAGCGTAGCAGAAAAGCGTACAATGTTAAGTTTGTAAGAGGGACCCTGGGACGGAGCTAAAGGGGCTCAAATTTGGGTACCCCTGACATAAAAATGTTTTAATCGCTGGCCAATTTTCTTCGTTTCTCGTCCGATTTCAAATATGTTTATACATTATTGTAGGCACTATAACGAACTCAAAGGGACTGAGATATTTATATCGTTATAAAAGTACTTCGTTATATCCGTAAAATTCCCAAAAAATTATTTGTCAACAAGATACACGTATTTCATTACAATACTAATATTTAAAATTAAGGCGTATTTCTTTCCTTTAAAAATGGGCGGTATTTATGATTTTTAAATATTAATGATTAATATATTAGGAATAATATTTTTTTGTCAATCATCATTTATTTCACAAGTGTGAAATTGAGATTAATTATATTTTTTATGTTAATTCAATATTTTATTACAGATGTTTTGAAATATTTACTTTTTGAGGAATAGAGATTTTCTAATATTAAGTGTTTAATCCTCAAATAATTTCAGTTTTGTTATTAGCTATTTTAGATAAAGGTATGTTATGTTAAAAAGGTCAGCAACTATAAATGTAAAATTCATCTTTTATTTGCCGATAATTTAAATTAAAATTAATGAAAATTAATTAATTAAAAAATGGTCATATATTTTTATATATGACTCATGAATGACGATATATCGTTATATATGGAAATGTGTGTATTAATACATTGAGTCGTTCATAATATATGGAAACATATATAGTAAAATATATGAACTGTTTTGTCATATATGGAAATATACATGTAAAATGTATGTAATATATGGTTTCATATATGAAATCAATTTTCATATATGAACGATATATGAAATAGTAAATCAAACATACAACTCACTATAACTCTAAAACCGATAAAGTTACAAAAAATTTATTTTAGAAAAATTGCAGGAAATTTTATTATTTACAAATATTGTAATAACATCAAAACGCGTACGATGTATAATAAGCGAGTTATATGAAAAAAAAAAATTTAATATTATGACCCTTGAATGAGAATATCTCACCTAGCGGAAACGTGATTATCATTGACTTTAACAGCATGTAAAGGAATCCTACAGAAAACTACGTACAATATCAAGTCTCAATCTATACAATTCTGAAGCTCTTTTCATTTAAGTTTACTTTCGTAATAAAATTAAAATTCATGTTCAAAATATTTGAATATAAATTTTGTTTTCTTGACATTTTAAATAAATATTAAAAAAACAAAATCTAAAATTTTAAAAATTTAATACAAGAAAGAATTCTTTGTATTAAAGAAGTCCGTTTGTCAATGAACTGCATGAAAAGAAGGTAAGTGAATATCGTTTATAAACATTATTATAGTTTTGATTTAATTTGTTAAATTAATCTAAAGAATTTCAGCAATTCAAGATTCTGATGACAAATAAATATGTATGTATGTATGTATGTATGTATGTATGTATGTATGTATGTATGTATGTATGTATGTATGTATGTATGTATGTATGTATGTATGTATGTATGTATGTATGTATGTATGTATGTATGTATGTATGTATGTATGTATGTATGTATGTATGTATGTATGTATGTATGTATGTATGTATGTATGTATGTTATTTCTGATGTCTTAATAGTTGAGGAAGCCTTCTTCTAAATAGAGGTAAGAACCTTTTCAATTAACTTATTATTGATCATTTAATGCAAGTTTTATTATATGTCTTGAAGAATTCCACGCAACTGATCAAGATATTTCGAGATGCTTTAATGTACTCTTAAGGATAATATGCACTGGAGTCTTATATTTATTTTTTACCTGGAGAAGATATCTATCAATTATTTATTGGGGATCCGATGAACAAAATGTACCGTTAGGAAAAATATTTCTTGTTTTATATTTACTTATATGTATACTATATTTTTCATATTCTTTTTTGTTTTAAATAAAATAAAAAAGAAAAAAAGAAAAAAAGAAAAAAATTATTTTTCATTCACAATAGAGATTTTGAATATATATTTAGGCATATATCAAAATATATGGTCATATATTTCCATATACCCTCAATTTTCGGATCCAAATATATATGGAACACCATATATGTATAAATATATGATCCATACATAATATTTTCAGCTGGGTTTGTCCAATAATTTAAATGGAAATAAATAAAAGTTATTTCTGTTAGTTTTTAAATTTTTGGAACTTTTTTTAAAAGAGTAATTTTATTTACCTAAAACAAGTATTTGTGGGAGTTCGTTTTAATCGTAGTATTCTGTATGAAAAATTCTTCTTGGGACCATAAAAATATGTTCGTTATAAAAAAAAGTTCGCTATAACCGTGTTCGTTATAAACGTAGTTGTTTGTATGGAAAATTTTGGTAAAATCAATGGGACCGAAGAAAAGTGTTCGCTATAGCCATAGTTCGTTATACCCGTGTTTGTAATAACCGTGTTCGACTGTACCTACAAAAAAACATGCTTGTATGACCTATTTATAGTTTTGAAATTATTTGCGTTTAAATTTTTAAGTACCTCACTTTTGCATGTTCGTGGTTCAGTTTTTTCATATATATCCTAGTATTTCCGACCGATTTTATTGTTTTTTCTTTAGCTAATTAAAGAACAAAATTATCTTTTAAATAAAAGAAATTTAAAGTCTATATCTTTACTGAGTCCAAAAATATACGACTTTAAATTTGAAAATTGCAAAAATCTCGAAAAAGTATATACACTCTTTTTTCTCCAAAATAAAATTTTCTTTAAAAGCATACAGTGGCCAAAATAAGTATTCGACATACTATTTCATTTCTTGTAATTTTGTTATAATATATATAATTATTGAATTATTTCGAATAAAATGACAAATATTTATTTGAAATATGTATCTCCTTCTATTTTGAGTAATTTTTTCTCCCAAATACACAGAACTTTAATGAGCGCTTCCATTTTTTCAAAAGTATACCAATTCAAACGCAAAAAAGTATTCGACATGTTGTTTATTTGATTATTTCCGATAACTGTATAAATTTTCTTATGTTTTTTTTGTTGGTTTTACAACTAGGATAACAATTTTATTGTTATATATGTAAAGAAAGGACCCAAAAAAAAGAAACTTCAGTTGAAGCCAAAAACTTCATAATTATAATTTTTAGCAAGGTAAATAGGAAAATTAAATTGTAAAAAAGGCGTTGAAGCTTAGAAAAACGTTCCACTATATTATTAAAAATAAAAAAAGAAAATTATGTGGAAAATAAATCTGAATTAGCAGGCTATAATGGTTTACAAAAGCTAGTTGAACGTAAAATTTTACGTTAAGTGAAATAAAATTACAAACTAAATACATCGCACATGGCGAAAGATAGTGAAAAATACTTAGGAATACCCATTGCATTCTAGAAATTTAGATATATTAAAGAAATATACAATTTTAGAGCCATGTTTGGATATAAAATTGAGTTTTTAATTTGTAAGAAGATATGGCAAGAAGTCAAAAAAGTTCTGAAAGGATGAAATCTGCACTCCAGAGCTTTCTTACCGCAGTGACATGATACCAAATGGGTCCAAAAATATGTGGACACGTTGTGCTTTCTTATGAAAAGAAGAAGTCTTTTTTGCAACTATTCCTTTATGCATATTTTGGTATTTATAGATCCGAATGTATCAAATGAATTTCCTGTTTTGCCGCAACTGCAAAAAGCTTGTCATACCTTGAACTTTGTAAGAAATTGTTGCTGCTTTTGGGTTTTAAACGTATCTTCAACATTACTTCGAGCATTAGCAATAAAAATTTTTGAGACACAAGCTGCGAAGATTCTGCCAGCACCTACGTTTCTTCGTCAATTATACAGCTTGAGTATTTTTGTATGAAATTTGGTTTTAAATTTCGAGTCCTATTTTTGGCTTGTAATTTTTTTTGCAGAATTCCAGTTTTGAATTTTTTTCAACTTTATATGTTATCAGCTTTCCCACTGGCTTTAAATTTTTGCACCAAATAGTCGAAGCACTGAGAAAACTGAGCTGATTTTCTTCCAGATATGTTTGGAGTTCCATTCAATATGCCTTCAATTTTCTGGCCTTCCCAATATCATGTGGTCCTTTTTTCTTACCGAACTAGGTTCCACATCAATAGTCAAATTCTCCTGATACTGTTTAATAACATTAGAAACGGTTTTACGGACGACATTTAATTCTGTGGCCAATTATTTGTAAGACCTATTAGGATTTTAAATCTTAAAATCTAAATCTTTTTCGACACTTATTTTGATGAAAATAAAGACAAAATAACATGGTTGTTATTAAAAATAATAAGTATTTTTCCATGATAACTAGATCAAAAAAAAATTTTTGAATATTGATTCCGATAAAAGTTATGAGGCAAAATGTGTGTTAAGATTTTTTCGATCTCACTCCTTACGTTTGTTTGCTCGAAAATTAAGCCGTTATTTTTAGAAAAAGTTATAGAATCTATTTATTCAAGTTACCTTTTTAATAATTCATATTTATTTTCATTTTATAGTAGATCAAAAAATTCACATACCTGAAACGAAAAGAAAATAAATATGTGATTTAATAAAAATTTTTTTTTGTACTTTTATTTTAATAATATAAATAATATAGATCTAAAAAAGATATAAATAAGCATACAGACAGATACCAGTTACATATAATAAATGTCTCGCGATGATAATCCACACACATACTGTCCAAGTTGTTTGATTTAACAAAGTCCAGTATATATTCGTTAAACTATTTCATAATGCAATGGATTTATTGTTTAAGTCCACCTTTTAAAATAATAAAACGAAATGTCCCTTGTACACTACTAAATACTTAAACACATGCACATAACTAAATAATAGCAAAACTTTTAACTTTATTCTCTGCCGACTTTAATTTTCATTGGTTTTGTTGGTGTTTTTTTTTTTTTTTTTGTTCCTATTACTAATAATCCGACCGCAAAAGGAATTCATTCATCTGTTTTGCACACCTCTTGCACTGTGGTTGCTTTCATAGAATAAAGGATGCCGTAAATAAAATACAAACAACTTTTCATAAAGATTCATAAATGTTGAGTGTTGAATTGTTGTATACAAACAATTGCTTTACAGCTCTAACAAAGTTGTTGTTGTTGCTTTTGTTGTTTTTGGGTGTTTTTGGTATTTTATTCACTCCCTCTCTTTCTGTACCTCCCACCATAATATAAAACTGTAGAAATGAAATAGTGTTAATGTGGTTGTGCGTTTGTAATTTGAAAAAAAAAAAAAAAAAAAAAAACCTTCTTGCAAGATGTATTTGAAAACCCATAAGAATCCACAACAACAACACGCACTCATTCATAAAAAACTACAAACACACATACATAAAAGTTGCTAAAGAAGAAAAAGGATCAAATGAAAGGCGAGTAAGCATAACTTGCTGCTGTAAATAAATAGAACAAAAACAAATGAAAAAGCCCAGAAAGGTTTATAGTTTTCTTTTCACTTTTTTTTTTTTTTTTTTTTTTCTTTTACAACAAAATTTACATCCCTGACCTATTTCTGGTGTTATGGCTGAAAGAATTATTTGCTACTGGTTTTTGGTTTCTTCACATGTTTCGTTAAATTGTTCTTTGTTTTTCTTATTTCCAGCTTAAAGAAGGTATGCCCAGAGTTAAAAGGAAGTTATAGCTAAAGTAAACAACTAAAGTAAATTATATTTTGGACATGCATATTATGCTTGACAGGTTGTGTTTTAGTAAAAATGGGAGTTACTTCCCTTCATATCATGAAGGATATGAAAAAATGTGTTGTTTTTCTTATTTAAAATTTTTTTTTTTTTTTTTTTTTTGTGGATTGAGACGGTTTACATAAAAGTCATATATAAGAAGTCAATATACAAAGTAAAAATTAAAGATGCCTTTAAAAATAGCTTTACTGCAGCATAAAGCCACAAAATACAAAGAATTTTTTTAAAAATGGCACATTTTTTTACAATTTGCGAATTTTACAGTATTCTTGTCAGCTCTTAAGGTGTTTCAAAAAAGGAGGTCAAAGAATATATGTCAAAGGTGTATTGTTTATTTAAAATATTTAAATAAAGTAAAAAAATTAATAATTTCAAAAAATATGTTATATTTAATTACCGCACATAAAATACTTTACACCACTTTCGAAAAAAAATGAAATTACTATCATTTGTAATGTGTTAAAATTTTAATAAAAATTACACAGAAAAATTATCACCAATCACTAAAATAATTTATTCAATTAAAAATTCTTTAAATTTCTTAATCACTTGAAGACAAATTTTAATTAGAATTTTTTAATATTTTTTTGAATGAAATCAGAAAATCACAAATCAAAATCTTAACATATATAATATTCAATAAACGTTTGTCTTAGAGTTTTCGTTCTTTTTTTTATTTAATTGATAACACTGGTCGACAAAAAATTTTTTTTCGTACTCCTTCAAAAAGAAAAATATGTGGACTAGATGGAATTCCGCATGCTAAACTCGAATCTGTTTTCAGTTTTTTCCCATCAGGTCGAGATTTTTTTATGGGCGTGTCTAATATTGTGCCCTAAATATGCCGATTACTCGAGTATATTTCGAGAATGGTATGCACGATTTATATAAATAATACACCAAATTATGCAGAATAAAATTGGCTTTAAGCCGTTTTACTTAAAAAATTTTATCCGCTCAATAGTTTAGGAGATATTTCGCAATAAGTGTCCGCACATTTTTTTCATGCTAAATTCAAGATTTCTTTTTTGTTACTAAAACTACTTTTTAAAAGTGACATCATCAAAAATGCTTCAGTTTATCATCTTTATCTCAAAGCTAGCAAAACTACGAGTAAATAAAACCATGTATCATAAAAATTGATACACAAATTTTTATTGCATTCACAGTTAAGTTAGGATACCCATGCATACCTACAGTTAAGTGGAGATATATTAGTTGCAAAAACAAATTTTTTTTCGTCTTAAATAAAAAATAGGTGGATTAGATGGAATTTAACGCGCCAAATAAGAATCAGCTTTTACTTCTTTTCTATCACGTATTGAATTTTTATTTTTTTGGCATGACTACTATGACCTTGCCTTTAGGCAGTCACACTTGTAGAACTCGAGAACGGTTTGTTCTATTAAGATAAATTAAACTACAATATATAGCGACTTAAATTGTCTTTAAGCTGAATTTACATAATTTTTTTTTTTTTTTTTGAGTTAATATTTCCGTAGTTATTCGGTAATTAATAGCGAAAAAATTAACTTTTTTTTTTTTTTTTTGAAAAATGGTAAAAAATTGATCCATAAATCTGAAATTCTTGAGCAAAAAAAATAATAACTTAAAGACAATTTTCGTATGCATCTTTTGATGTATCATTTATCAAAATCGAATAAAAGGTAATACTCGGATTTTATAGTGTGACCTCTAAATAAGGTGATGATATTAGTCATGCCCATAAAAATATATCAGTACGTAATAGAAAAAAAGTGAATGCAGATTCTTGTTTAACTCGTCAAAATCCACTTAATCAATATATTTTTGTCTCAAGAAAAAATAAAAAAAAAAGTTTTTTTGCCCACCACTGTATTTCTACTCAATTGTAAGTAACATGGGTATATTTACTTAACTGTGAATAAAATCACGATTTGTGCATAAGTTTTGAAGATACATGGCTTATTTTATTCGCAGCATTACCAGCTTTAAAACAAAGATGATAAACTGTTTTTGATGCCTTCATTTATTAAAAGAAATTTTAGTAAAAAAAAAATATAAAATTTTCATGAACAAGATTTTTTACACTCATTTCAAAATAACTTCGAAACTATTGAGCACATAAAAAAAATAAATTTAAGATAATTTGAAGGTATTTTTAGTACGCATCTTTTGGTGTATCACTTATGTCAGTCGTACACACCGTTCTTGAGTTATGAGGAAATATATTATAGTAATGGTCTTACTCTGGGCGAAATATTAGACACTCCCATAAAAAAATCCAGAACAGATGGAAAACTGAAAGCAGATTCGTGTTTAGCACATCAAAATGCATCAAGTTCAACTATTCGTCTTTGGGGGAGGATTTTTTTGTCGACCAGTGTAATTTACTACAGATCACAGAAAAATATAACTTTTGTAGTTCTAACCACTACTTATGAACTTGTGGACCATTTTTGGTAACTCTTCCGTTAGAGATTTTATAGTTGCATCAGTCACTTTTTTGGAACAGTGTGCACATATTCCTTTAAAATCTTCGGTATTTTGGGACACCTTTTTTGTGCTCTTCAATCAACTTTTCACAAGAGCTCAATATCTCTCCACTGGTCTAAGCTATGGACAGTTTGGAAAATTGACCTCTCTTGGTACAAAAGCTATGTTATTGTTTTGGTACCACTACGGAGCTTTCTTACCGCAGTAACATGATACCAAATCGGACCAAAAATGTGGTTACACGTTGTGCTCTGTTATGAAAAGAAGAAGTCTTTTTTTGCAAATATTCTTTGATGTACATATATTTTGGTACTTATAGAGCCGAAAGCCATTAGTTTCCTGTTTTGCCGCAACTGCAAAAATCTTTTTATACCAGGAATTTTTTATGCTTTTGGGTCCTAAACTTATCTTCAACATTACTTCGAGCATTAATAATATAAAATTTTTGACACAGAAGCTGCACATACGTTTCTTCGTCAATTATACAAAATGATTATTTTTGTATGAAAATTGGTTTTAATTTTAGTGTCTTGTTCTTGGCTTCTAAGTTTTTTGCAGCATTCCTGTTTGGAACTTTTTGGACTTTATATGTTATCAACTCTGTATTAGCTTTAAATTTTCGCACCAAATAGTCAAAGCATTTAACTAACCGGGCTGCTTTTCTATCAGATGTGTTTGGAGTTCCTTTCAATATTCTTTCAATTTTCCAGCCTTCCCAATATCATATGGACCTTTATTTCTTTCCGAACCAGGTTTTCTATTAATGGTCAAATTCTCCTGACACTGTTTAATAACATGAGAAACAGTTTGACGGCAGAAATTTAATTCTGTGGCCAATTATTTGTAGGACTTATTTCGATTTTTTTTTTTTTTTAATTTTTTAATAATTTGTAGCACGTACGTATATCTTTTTCGTCACTAATTTTGATCAAAATCAAAATCAACATGGTTGTTATTAAAAATAATAACTGAAGTATTTTTCAATGATAACTAGATCAAAAGAAATTTTTAATATTGCTTCCGAAAACAGTTGTGAGGCAAAACGTGTAATATTGAGTTCTAAAACTGCATAGGCAGAAATTGAATTGATCGACAACCAGTGCAGTGCATCACTGCAGTGATCACTGAGTGCACATCTAATGTTGTTAACAAGTGGTACAAAAATAGTTTGTTAAGTTAAATAAAATTTTTAATAAATGTATATTTTTTATTTTCTCAGGTCGATATCGATTAAATACTTGCACAAAAATGTGGGATGTTTCCATTCGAATGATTAAAGATCATATCAAGGATCAAGCAAACAAACTTATATACCTGAAGATAATATATTACAATTTAATTATAAAATAACATAATTTCTTATTTCTCAAATATTTTTTTTTATATTTTAGACGGTAGTTTATTTGGTTTATTTTACCTTATTGAAAACGTTTTAGACCCTTTATCATAAAATTATTTATAATTTAAACTTTTGCTACGTAAGTTTGTACTAAATTTAATTAAATATTTTTCTATATATTTTTAAATATTTATTTCTAATATGAATCATATTTTTTATACAATAAATATTATTAAAGTGTTTAAAATTTCTTATTTGTTTTATTTCTGATGATAGCATCTTATACCTAATTTTCCTACAGGAGTTTAAACAGCATTTTAGAATTGACAAAATTTCGTCAAACTGAATAAAATTCAAATGTTAAATGGAATAAAAATTCTTCAATTTGAAGAAAAAAATTATTTAATTTGAATAAATTTTTTATTAAATTCAACCAAAATTTAATAGAATTAAATAAAATAATTTAGTTAAATTGAATAAAAATTCTTCAATATGAATAAAAAATTTAGTTAATTTGAATAATATTTTCTTCAATTTGACTAAAAAATTTGTTTAACTAATTGAATTAATCATATTGACGAATTTTCGCCGATTAAACTAATTTACTAAAAACTAACAAACATTTCTGTTGAATTGAATAACGATTTTGTTGGTTGATATTTAACCTAATTTTCTTCAATTCTACAACCCATTTTACCGTATTTACTGCTCTTTTTTGCTTTGAATTCTAGTGGGAAGTTCTTCAGGATTAAAGCCTATGTCATTCTTTATATATTTTGGTACTTATATGCTTCAATATGTGGTGAAATCTCGTTAATTTTACAAAACGCAATTTATAACTGGATACTTGTTAATGTCTTAAAATTTTCTGTTAATGCGATTTAAAAAATTTTACTTTTTTTGAAATCTTCGGTCTTATATAAGTTATATCAAATACAAATTTCCCCTCAACACCTACCCTATAGAGTTAAAAATAAAAGTGTAGTTTGGAAACAAAGTGTAATCAGTAAACGTAAAATTAGTGTTAGAATTTCGACTACAAACAAACCCAATGCAAAATCTACCACGAAAATTTTTTAAACAATTTTTCATAAACAGCCATCCTAATCATAAAATTATTGATTTGGTGAAGCCGCGGTTTAAAATACGCCAGAATTGAAAACCCTTGAGAGCGGCTGTCTAGGAAATCTTTTTAATCCAGAGCAGAATACTACACAGACCAAATTTAGAGCTATTTTTATCTGAAAATGACTGATTTTCCTCACAAATTTTATAGTAAAATCCAGCAAAAATATGTTGGCTTTTGGTAATGACTACTAATTACTAGACTCATTACCTGATAATGAGTTGTCATTATTTTTCTCATTCCTTTGAGTAGTGGAATAAGTAGGTATTAGATAATAACAAGTCCATTTAGTTTTGCAATGGCTCAGTTCACTTAAGCGACTGCTTTGCACTCAGAAGGTTGTCGGTTCAACCTAGGGTATCCAATTATTCGGGTTTTCATATTAATCGGTTTATTCGACAAATAATTATTTATTTTATTTATTTTATTTATTTTTGCTGGAATATAATAGATATTAAAAAGATGATGTGGTTGACATAAATTTATCTTAAAAATAAAAAATTATAAATATATAACTCCAAAAACAACTAAATTTCGGTTAATCGGTTATTCGACAAAAATTATTCGGTTTATTCGTTATTCGAAAATAGACAATTTTAAATTATTCGAACAGTTAATCGAACAAAATTAATCGGATAATCGAATGACGGTTAATCGATTGGATACCCTAGTTCAACCCCAAACTAAACCCAATGTTTTTATACCCTACACCAACATATTTGGTGTAGGTATTATGCGTTTGTGCTGATGTTTGTAACGCACAGAAAATATTATCGGACACTCACTTTAAAGAATACCGTTCGACTCAGAGTCACTTTCTGAATCGATTTAACGATGTCCGTCCGTCCGTCTGGTCGGCTGGCTGTCTGTCCATGTAAACATTGTGAACAAAGTACAGGTCGCAATTTTAAAGATATCTTGATGAAATTTGGCACGAATAATTATTTTGATATAAGGACAAAGAAATTGGTTATAATCGGTTCATTATTTCACCTAGCCCCCATACAAATGTCCCCCCGGAATAGGGGTTCTACGATCATAAATGCCTTAAATATAACAATATTTCGATGAAACTCGGTACAAAGGAGTTTTGTCTAAGTGTCAATAATTGTGTCAAATTTCATCAAATCTGTCCATATCTGACCATAGCACGCATATAAATCCCCTCGTCCAAAACTCACTTTAACGTGCATAAACCCCATACGAATGATAGTATCAAGTTAATATTCGACAGAAATAAATTTTATATAAGTAGAAATAACATAGGCGAAATTTCTGAGAATCGGTCCATAATTTACTATAGCTCCCATATAAACCCACTTCCGTGAATCGACCTAAAGGGCATAAAATCATATAGATGTTAGTATCAATTCATCGTTCTGCATTTGTATAATTTATTTAACATTTGGTAAAGGTATTGGTCTACAATTGGTCACAGGTATAATTTTTAGCTCATACACAATGGTGTAGGGTATCATATGGTCGGTATTGACCGACTATAGTTTCTCTCTCATTTTTTTTTTTTTTTTTTTTTTAGGAAATTATTTCAATTTCTATTGGTATGTTAAAACTGTTAACAACGCACACAAATTAATCCTATTAATGGCATAGTGAGTAAGACAGTTGTCTTTGAAACACCTGCGAAAGTTTTTGCCTAAGTTCAAATCTCAGTTGAGCCAACATTATGTTTTTATTTTTATAGTTTTGAAGTATTTGTAGTTTTGTAGTATTTGACTAACTACTTATTTAATTGTTTAAAATAATTACTCTAGTAATGAGGAGCCATGAATTCGTGGACATCGCCATATAAAGGTAATGACTTTTTCACTCGAATTATAAGTAGTTACCTCCTTTTGACAATGTAACATGTTGACTTACCGGGTAAGTAAAGTTTTTGATGAGATGTATTAATTTTCATACCTTGCACGTAGGTTTCAATTGTTTGTCCTTTTTTAATTTTTTTTGAATAATTTTTTATTTGGGTGACTTTTCGCCTCCAAATTAAAGTATTATTTATCTAAAAAACATACAGCCCTTTAAAAATAACATATCTATTATAAACAACTTTTAAACAACACTTATATCAACATTTTTAATTGAACATGGATTTATTTTGTTATTTTTGCGCTACTTAAAATATTTTACCGTTTAATCAAATAATCCTGTAATAGTTTTATTTCTAATTACCACAAATTTAACATGTGCCATGTTTTTGGTATAAATTGCTTTCGTTTAATTTAGTTCATCTTTTTTTTTTTTAATTTCGATTGCTTGTTATTTATATTTATTTGTGTAGAGTAGTTGCGTTTAATTACACTTCAAATTATTTTAGGTCATCATCATTCACAACAACAACAACAACATCAATAGCACCAGTAGTTGAAAAAGAACATAGATTTTTATAAACTTTATAATACCCTACATAAAAGGTGATAGGAAAAAATAAATAAAAAATTTATAAGGTTTATAATTTAATGCATTATAATAATTTATAATTTAATATAATTCAAAAATTTTACTAAAAAAATTGAGTTAAATAAAATATAAGATACATTACAGTCGACCATAGCTTAACTATATGCTTGCATTTTCCTCTTAATGCTTTTGTAATTTTAGCTCTCGGTTGAACTGCAGATAAAAATTAAAATGAAAAATACCTTTAACTAAAAACAAAAATCATTTTCAACTGTAATAAAAAAAAAAAAAGAAGGTTTTGAAAAACCAACAAACTAGCAGTAACAACACCAAGTGTCATCTAGTTGCCAATTGTATGATTATAAATTTTACGTTTTAGTATGTAAATTGTTCGTTTATTTGTTTGTAAATTGGTTTATATTTTGTTATTTAGATTGTTTTTGTTTCACTTGTTTTTTTATTTTACATTTAAACTATTATCCTTGTAAAGGCATTAAAACCTTCAAACCTATAGTTAAATATTTTGCGTATTATCTACCTTGTTAAAATTTTAAATGTCGCATTGATTGAATGTAATTTGGTTTTGTTATTGTTCTTATTTAATATTATTGTTGCTGCTGCTGGTTTTTCCCCCTGAGTTTTTCAAAATAAATAGATTAATTTGATTTGTATTTTATTATTATTTTTTTTTTTACAAAAACTTTGTTGATTAACTTTTTACAAACAAATTTTAATTAAACTTAACATGTTTTTATTATTATAGTAGATGTCAGCTATAAAACACAATGTGGCGTATGATAAATATTTAATGTGAATTTTATAACAATCATACGTTTTGGTGTGGGGGATATTTGTATAGTGTTTGAATAGTGGTTTACAAATAATATTTTGAATAAAATAAAGCTGCAAAGGAAACTAGAAAATATAAATATTTTCTAAAATTTTAAATTAGAAGTGAATATTTTATGAAAACTTTTATTTAAACTAAATATCTCTTTAGATAAAACATTCTATAAAATCTGCAATTTAATTATAATTTCCCCTCTAGAGATTTTGTTTAGAAAGTTTGTACTCCCCGGAAAATCTTTTACTCCTTAGGAGTATACGATTTTCTTTAGAAAATATTTTACTAACCAGGAGTATAAAACTTTGTTTACTCTCAAGCATTATGAGATTTTCTTTAGAAAATTTAATACTTCCCAGGAGTAGGGGAGGCTGGACTAGTTTTAGCACTTTTTTAAAGCTTTTTTTTTTTAAATGTTATAGCTTGTTGCTGTCCTTGAATATTGAACAATAATATATTGGTACAAAATTTTATTAATACCTAGTATTGGTTACTTTTTTTTTTTTTTTTTGGGAATCAGTAGAAAAAGTTATTTTTGCTGAATGTTCTCCACGCCGGGGTAGCTGCGGCATTCGAAGAGGCACATTCGTCATTCATATTCTTAGAAAAAATTCATTTAAAAACAGGATATTGGTTATGATACAATTAAGTATTCATTAAGTATTCAATATTACTTATTAAATAACTATTTAATATAAGAGCTGAAATCTACTCCAAATATATATTTAGATGACTGCATGATAAAGGTAGGCTAGATGGACTTGGTAATTTAAGTTCTATTTCGCAACTTAGAACTAGTGAAATATCTAGATTTTCAGGATTAACATATATATTTAAAAAGTGATCATGTTTCCGATAGAAACTTACTGTTAAGGTGCAGTCACCAAAAACATAATAAATTTGCTGTTTTGTTATTTTGACCCAGTTTAATCACGATGTAATCCCCTACCTTAAGTTCAGTATTTTCAGTCAAATTATATTTTGAGGCGTCACTGTTTTTTCGGTGCATTTTCATTTTCAACAAAAGATCCAACAGACTGATCTGTGTCTGCATATGACACATTTGTGTTACTTTCTTCAGAGGACGATACTTTTTCCTGAACTAACACTTTAGGTATTTTTGTTTTTGAACAAGCATGTTAAGCCATCACATTTTATCTAACTTTTTTTCAGCAACTGAGAATTTATTCCACATTGTTTTCCTTTATCTTTCTTTTCTCGATGGAACTTTTAAGATTTGAGAAAAGCCAGATTTAGTAGTCTATCGAGAAGCATTAAATTATGAAACTGGACGAATTTGTTCTGGTGTGAGACTGGAAGGTAATGGAGTACTAGGTGAACAAGATTTATTAATAGGATCAACTAAATTGATTACTGATTGTTCTTTTGCAGCGAATTCAGTTTCATTAAAGTTTGGAATTCCGGTCGTCAGAAAGACACTTATTATATTTTCAGACGAAAACACTCGTTATAAGGTAAGGTTGACACTCGAGCAACTTTATAAATAGTTATTCTTATCCTGGATTGTTTGTCATGAAATCGTTGAATGATGTTTGAAGAATTTTTTAAACCGACCGTAAACAAGTGGCTAAAGACGGTGTGAGGTGTGTGGAAGAAAAGACAAAAGATGTATATCGTTTTTTACAAATTTTACAAATCTTAAAGCATTTTTAGTATTATTTAATAGAGCAAAAACAGAATTTTTATTAAAAAATTATATAAACGTAGTTTTAAGAGAAATGCTTCAATGGCAGTGAACAAGAAGTATAAAAGAATAACATCCTACCAATGACAACCATAGGTTAAAAAACACTAAGTTCTTCCTTCCAATGATAACAGAATGTTAAAATCATGACTTTTTCAGTTCTTTTTTTTTTTTTTTGCTGGGTATTAGAATGGGAGAAATGGTTGTCCAAAAATAATAATATTGGCCGATCTTTACAGCAATTTTTTTTTTCAGTAGAATTTTTTTATTTTACTTTAGGTTTTAAATTTTAGATTTTAGATTTTTCAATATAATGATATATATTGTGATATATGAAATAATTTTTAATGATATATATTATACAAATATACAATTTTTTCATAGGTTTAATTTTGATTAATAAAATTCAATTACGATTTCGAGTGTTTGTGATGATTACAAAATTCCGATGAACAACACTGGTCGAAAAAAAAAATTTTTTTCGTGCTCCTTCAAAAAAAAAAAATAAAAAAATATAAGGACTAGATGGAATTCCATATGCTTAACTCAATTCTGTTTTCAGCTTTCTCCATCAGGTCAAGATTTTTTTTATGGGCGTGCGTAATATTTCGCCCTAAACAAGCATATTACTCGAGTATATTTCACTATAACTCGAGAACGGTATGCACGATTTATATAAATGAGACACCAAAATATGCGGAATAAAATTAGTTTTAATTCGTTTTACTATCAAATTTTTATCGGCTCAATAGTTTAGGAGATATTTCGAAATAAGTGTCCGAAAATTTTTGTTTTAATGCTAAATTCAAGATTTTTTTTTTTTTTTACTAAAACTTCTTTTTAAAAGTGAAAACATTAAACATGTTTCAGATTATTATCTTTATCTCAAAGCTGGCAAAACTATGGGTAAATAAAGTCACTTATCATAAAAATTGATACACAAATCATGATTGGATTTACACTTGAGTTAGAACCCATGCATACCTACAGTTAAGTGGAGATACACTAGTGGGCAAAAAAAAATATTTTTTTCGTCTTAAATAAAAAAAAAAAAAAAAAATGGTGAATTAGATGGAATTTAAGATGCTAAATAAAAATCAGCTTTTACTTTTTTTCTATCACGTATCTATTTTTTTTTTATGGGCATGACTGCTATGACCCCGCCTTTAGGCAGTCACACTTGTATTATTCGAGAACAGTCTGTCCCATTAAGATAAATTAAACTCCAGTAGATAGCGATTTAAATTATCTTTGAGCCGAATTTACATAATTTTTTGTTCAGTTAATATTTCCGTAGATACTTGGTAATAAGTTGCAAAAAAAATTAAAAAAAAATTGAAAAATCGTGAAAATTTTGATCCATAACTCTGAAATTCTTTAATTAATAAAAAAAAGTATGTTGGCAAACCTAAAAGACAATTTTCATGTGCATCTTTTAGTGTATCATTTATCAAAATCGTATAAACGGTTCTTGAGTTATAGTCCAAATTGTACAAACCATTCTCGAGTTTTAAAGCCTGACCGCTGAATAAGGTGATGACATTATTCATGCCCATAAAAAAAGTCAGTACGTGATAGAAAAAAATTGAATGCAGATTCTTGTTTAACTCGTCAAATTCCATCTGGTCCACCTATTTTTGTTTCAAGAAAAAATTATTTTTTTTTGTCCACCACTGTATTTCTGCTCACTTGTATATGGGTATTTTTACATAACTGTGAATAAAATAAAGATTTGTGCATCGATTTTGATGATACATGCCTTATTTTATTCGCATTACCAGCTTTAAGATAAATATGATAAACTGAAACATTTTTGATGCTTTCACTTTTAAAAAGATTTGAAGATATTTTTAGTCAGCATCTTTTGATGTATCACTTATGTCAATCGTACACACCGTTCTTATGTTATAAGTAAATATACTAGAGTAATAGCCTTACAATGGGCGAAATATTAGACACGCCCATAAAAAAAACTGAAAGTAGATTCGTGTTTAACACATCAAAATGCATAAAGTTTAACTATTCGTCTTCGGGGGAGGATTTTTTTTTTTTTTTTGTTTACCAGTGTAATTTAATTGAAATTTTTTATAAAATATTTTTTATATCTTTATATCCTTATACCTTAAATCAGTAATGCTAAAAAAAATTAATATCAAATTTAGCTAAAAAATCTCCAAAAATTTACATAAAACTTACATAAAATAATAAAGCATATTAAAAATTACTTTTCTATTTGCCAACCTCATGTTGAAACAAGTTAGTATGCAAATTCATATTTTATTTCCAATGATAAACTGACTTTTGCCAACAAAAATGTATGCTGCCAATTATACTATGCATAAAATGTAGTTTATAGATGATTTTCAAAAAAATAAATGCAAAAAAATTAAATTGTGTTAAATAGTAAAAAAATGAAAATAGAGAACGAATTCAAATAAAGAATAATGCTTTATGTGCTTAATTTTTGTTCGGTCTAAATTTATACAAATTTCATACCTAAATACATAAAAATTTATGATATTTTGATTTTGTCTGTTTTCAATGTATGGATAAGTATGCAAAATAATACAAAAAAAAATATGCATTTTTCATTTCTCTCACATGCTGCCATATTTTGCTTTAGAGATTTTTTCTTTACTACTACACTTACATATGTACTTATACTTATGCTGATATGAAGTTGCACTCTGTGCTTTATAAATATGATAGTCTATGATATTATGATTTCAAATAATATATTGTACTTAATATATAGTTTAGCATAAATATTGTTTTTTTTTTTTTTTTTTTGTGTCCTTCTTTAATACTTTGATTCAAAAACATTTTTGAAACACATTGAGGAAATGTTTTATGTTATTTTAGTGTGTGTTTGAGGTCCTGTACTAGATGTTATTTTTACATTTCCTTTTATTTTATTCTTGCAACTTGAGGTCATAATATGTTTGTATTCATTTTATCAATATTTTAATATTTCCACTAACAAGACCTGTTTTCTAAGTGATTGTGAGCAAAAGGACGAGTATTTATTTAGTTTGCTGCTATTTAAATTTAATATATATAAGCAAAAATATTTCTAGAAAAAGTGTCAATAGAAAATTTATTGATTTTTAAGTAAAAAATTAAAGTAATTATTATAAAAATATTACATATTATTTTAATACCTCACAATATTGTTAAGTGCTTATATTATTTTGTTAATTAAATTTTCTCAATTCTAAGTGTACCTTATACATACATACCCAATAACTTCCCATATTTTTCTCTGATATTTTGATATCAGATTTCTATTTCTATTTCTTTTTTTTTTTTTTTTTCATTATTCAACTTCGTTTGCATATTTTTCTTTGCTTAAACAAATGCAAGATTAGAATAATAAGAAATCATAACATACTTTAAGGAGAATTACAATACAGAGGCGATAGAATAAAATTATAAATATTTTACAAAAATATTTCATATCAATGCATTTTATTATTAATAATAACAACAACAAAAACCAGAACAACAACAGCAACAATAGAAAAAATATAAAATAAAATCTAAAAGAAGACAAGTATGTCGACTAAGTATTACAAGTATAAAATATGAGAGAAGATGCTTTCATTTCATACATTATGTTTATTAAACTGGTATGTCAATGGGTTTGTGTTCAAATGTATATATAAGTGTAAGTGTGTTTGGGTATAGGTCATATCACTAATACTAGCATATAAATATGTATGTATATTTGTTAAAGTATTGGTGTGTTATATTTCAATATAATTTTCCATGTTTGACTTTCGTTTATTACAATGTTTAACTTTATGCCTGTGTTAGAGGAGACATTAAAGGTCATTAGAGCAATTTGCAATAACTTATAAAATATTTGTATTAAATGCTAAATAAACATCTGTTTTAATTAGTTTAAGATATACATTATGCTAAGGGTATCTTATTTTCAGAAATATTTTAGAGATATTTCGAAAGACACTTTATTTCCGTTCACAAAACTCCAAAAGTGTCCACATTTCCTAAAGAAACTTTTAATCGGAGAGAAACATTTTCAGAATGAGAATTAGTCGGACAGGAAACATTTCCCAAAGAAATCTAGTTCATTAAACATAAAGAAATAATACTCCAGAGAAGCAAAAAAAAAAAATGTCCTAAAGAAAATCGTTTATTCCTAAAGGAGCAATAAATTTTCTAAAGAAATCTTATTTTCAGAAATATTTTAAAGACACTTTATTTCCGTTCACAAAACTCCAGTGTCCACATTTCCTAAAGAAACTTTTATTCGGGGAGAAACATTTTCAGAAAGAGAATTTAGTCGGAGAGTAAAAATTTCACTAAGAAATCCAGTTCATTACACACAGAAAAACGAGAAAGAATGATATAGTCGGTCAAGTCCGACCATATGATACCCTACACCATTGTGTACATTAAAATTCGGGGAGTGGTCTTTTATTAGACTCGGTACCAATTTGTGGACCGATACTCATATTAAGTGTAAAATAAAATATACGAATACCGAATATTATGTCGATAGTAACATTTATATGATTTTATTCACTTTTGGGTGATTCCTGAAAAAGGGCCTTATGTGAGAGCTCTGGTAAATTATGGTCCAATTTTCGTAAAATTTGGCACACAGACCTACACTTATATGGTACTTATATGTGCCAAATTTCTTTAAAGTATTACAATATTTAAGGGATTTATGATCGTTAAACCCCTTTTCCGGGAGGACATTTATATGGGGGTTAGGTAAAATAATGGACCGATCATAAGCAATTTCAAAAGGCTTCGTCCTTGGACCATAAGAAACCTGTGTTCAAATGCATTTCTATATTAGTTGCTTAAAATTCATTGTTGTAATAGAATTGCAGTTTCTACAAATATTAAGTTAGTTTATTCACCCATTTTGAGTTAGAGAAATGTGATTAAAATGCATTCGGTAGAGACCACAGAAAATTAATATTCATGACGGGACTATTGGTAATTGCAATCAACAGGCGTTTGAGATTATAACAATTGTATATACAATTAATTTTTTATCTACTGTAAACAATAACTTATCACAAAAATTTAAAAAATTCGGTTAAGGTAAGAGAAACAAAATTCGGTATTCTCAACCGACAAATATTATTAGCCGTAAATTGTTTCTGACATTTTTAAATAAATTGAAAAAAATATTTCACAAATAAAAACAAAAAAATGTAAAGAAATACATAAATATTTTAATATTCAAAAATTAAGAATTTAAGAAAAATATCAACATACTATCATTGAGAATATAATATCTAATAAAGGTTAGTTTACATATGTTTTATGACGTATTTTATGTTAATTTTTAGATCTTAATTTTCTAACGAAAACTTATCCATGGCCGTACCATATGAATACTTGGAATTGAATTTTATGATCACAAGCAAATTTTGTATTTAAGTGAGTAAATAAATCGATTTTGGTACTTGAATGAAATTAATAATGAAATTAGTTTATAGTACATACAACCGAACAAATTCGATTGGCAAAAATTTCGATTGCCACAACGAAACTGTTTTCTATGTGTAAACATAAACAAAACAAGCGCGAAAGTTATATTCGGCCCGGCCGAATCTATATACCCACCATCAACTTTTTCAAATTTTTCGTTATATGGGAGAGGGCGGTAAAGTGGGCAGTAAAGTGGGCGGACTACGCCCATTTTTTGTTTCCGAGTTTACATTGGTCCTTGAACTATTTGAACACAATTTCGATGATTTTCACCTTATGTGGGAGGTGGGCGGTAAAATGGACGGACCACCATTTTTAGTTTCCGAGTTTATATCGATCCCCGAACTATACGTACAAAATTTCGTTGTCTTACATGCTTCTGTTGAAGAAATATCAGCAGAAAAGTATAAAACGGACACCCTTATTTGTTTATTAACCGATTTTGCCCATTTTCAATCCCAAACAAACCTTATATAAGACAAATATTTGTGCCGAATTTCGTCCCCCTACGTTGTCCCGTTCGAGCCCTATCCTGCTTTCAACAGACGGACAGACGGACGGTCATAGCTAGATCGACTCAGAATCTAACCAGGGTCTTAGATGATTCCTTCGACATGTTACACACGGAATGACAAAAACAAAAAAATAAAAAAATTATACTTCAGAGAAACCAAAAAAAAAAAAAAAAGATCTAATGATTTTCCTTTCTAAATTTTCTAATTAAAATCATTTACTCCTAAATGAGAAATTACTCCTGAGGAGTGAACATTTTCTAAAGAAATTCTTGACTTCTGAGAAGTAATAATTTTCTAAAGAAAATCGTTTACTCCTAAGGAGTGAACAATTTTCATTTTTTTAGAAAATCGTTTGCTTTTAAGGAGTAAAGAAATTGTTTAAAAATTTCAAATAAATTAAGTAAAATTCTTTTTGAAACAATTTCTATCGCTCTAATCTATTTCTAAAAAAATTTTCTTAAAAATATTACTCAGTGTAAAATTTCCTCAAAAATGATTTTGCTTCGAATCAAGTGTTTTGTAAACAATTTTCTTCAGACGATTTTCATAAAAAAAAATAAATTATTACTAAATTTTCCTCTAAAATATATATGTAAATATCTAATTTAAATATTTAAAAACTTTAGGTGTTGCATTTTTACTCAACTCGTTTGTTTTTATACATTTTTTCCACCATTTTATTTCTTAACTTTTATTTTGAATTATAAAACAAAAGTATCAGACATATATTTCAACAATAGATAAACTACTTGTCATTTCGTTAGGATGAAAATTTATTGGAAAAGTTTTAAATTTCAAACAACAGTTTTTATAGTTGTTTTCAGCTGGATTATTTTGTTACGAAAAACTTTTAGCTCTCTAAACCTGCTAAAAAGTATAAGAAGAAAAAAAATAAACTAAATATCCACTTCAATACAATATAATATTATTAAAATGAAACAAGAGAAAAACAAATTGCTTACTTTTGGGCAAACAAACCAGTGAACGTGAGCAATTTATATTGTTGCTTGTTTTTAAGTTATACGATTTTTATAAAAAAAAAAAAGTTATTTTAAAACAATAATTCTATTTTGTTTCGAATGAGAATCATTTAATAGCATTTATTGTTGTCTAATATTGAATTTTTAATTTTAATAAAATGAAATAAATATTTAGCTTTAGTTGACATTTTAAAATAATCTGTTTTAGTTTATATTTTAAATGTTGTTTTTATCAGTTTATTCTAAATATGTTTTTACTTCCATATGGAATATAAAATATATATTAATTAGTTATTTCAACAAATAACCCGCTATTTGTTATTGTAATACTGTTTAATTTTTTAAACATACAATGTTGATAATAATTATGGCATACTTTTAGGTAACTACCATTTAAAGTAAAATGTTGCCTAGTCTTAAGTGTTTATTTAATATTTAGAATTTCAAATTTACGTGTTCCTTATGCAATAATATTACTATTTATATTTATATAACTTATTTTCAATTGAATTTTCTCTTCTCGTTATCTTATATAAAATATTTTTAAAATATAATAAATTTTTTAATACAAATTGTTTTATTGTTCGTTTTTTTTACATTTAATTTCTTTTTCAATTAACTTTTTACGTGCAAATGACTAGAAACTTATTTTGAAATTAAATATTTCAATGTTAACTACTTCATCTACAAAATATGCCAAAATGCCTGTGTGTTTTCAAGTATACAAGAGTAGCAAATAGCTTAATCGTTTTTGTTTCATTTTTTTTTTTTTTTTTCATTTTTCTCCAAATGACACATAGGTATTTTTATAATTGCCTCAATTATTTCAAATAACTTATAAAATATTTTGTTTGTTTTTGTTGGTGCTGTTATTTTTTTTTTTTTTTTTTTGTTTTATAGTTTTAATAGTATAAAATAATAAATATAGCCTTGACATACTTACACATATAATATTTCATTTTGTTTCTTGGTTAAAAAATCGCTTTAAAAGTTTTTTTTACGATGACTTAGAGCAGGTTTAAAAATGTATGATACATTTTCTTTTATATAAAATTTTCAATAAATTTTCTTATATAGAAAATAAAAATAAATTTTCTTTTATGGAAAATTTACGATAAGATTTCTTTTATAAAAAGATTTTAACTTTTTTTATAGAAAATTTTCGATAAATTTTCTTATTATAAAAAATTTTCGATAATTTTTCTTTTTAGAGAAAATTTACGATAAATTTTCTTGTTATGGAAAATTTACGATAAGATTTCTTTTATAGAAAATTTACAATAAATTTTCTTTTATAGAAAATTTACGATAAATTTTCTCGTTATAGAAAATTTTTGATAAATTTTCTTGTTATAGAAAATTTTCGATAAATTGTCTTGTTATAGAAAATTATCGATAAATTTTCTTGTTATAGAAAATTATCGATAAATTTTCTTGTTATAGAAAATTTTCGATAAATTTTCTTGTTACAGAAAGTTTTTAATAAGTTTTCTTGTTATAGAAAATTTTCGATAAATTTCCTTATTATAGAAAATTTTCGATAGATTTTCTTGTTATAGAAAATGTTCGATAAGTTTTCTTGTTTTAGAAAATTCTCGATAAATTTTCTTGTTTTAGAAAATTTTCGACAAATTTTCTTGTTATGGAAAATTTTCTTTTTATAGAAAGTTTTCAATAATTTTTTTTTTGTTATAGAAAGTTTACAATAGATTTTCTTATTATAGAAAATTTTCGATAAATTTTCTTGTTAAAGAAAATGTTCGATAAATCTTCTTATTATAGATAATTTTCGATATATTTTCTTGTTATAGATAATTTTCGATAAATTTTCTTGTTTTAGAAAATTCTCGATAAATTTTCTTGTTATAGAAAATTTTCTTGTTACAGAAAGTTTTCAATAAATTCTCCTGTTATAGAAAATTTTCGATAAATTTTCTTGTTATAGAAAATTTTCGATAAATTGTTATAGAAAATTTTTGATAAATTTTCTTGTTGTAGAAAATTTTCGATAAATTTTCTTGTTGTAGAAAATTTTCGATAAATATTCTTGTTATAGAAAATTTTCTATAAATTTTCTTATTATAGAAAATTTTCGATAAATCTTCTTGTTATAGACAACTTTCGATAAATTTTCTTATTTTAGAAAATTTTCTTGTTACAGAAAGTTTTCAATAAATTTTCTTGTTTTAAAAAATTCTCTATAAATTTTCTTGTTATAGAATATTTTCGATAAATTTTCTTGTTATAGAAAATTTTCAATAAATTTTCTTGTTATAGAAAATTTTCAATAAATTTTGTGGTTATAGAAAATGTTCGATAAAAATTTTAATTATAGAAAATTTTCGATAAATTTTCTGGTTTAGAAAATTTTCGATAAAAATTCTTATTACAGAAAATTTTCGATAAATCTTCTTGTTATAGACAACTTTCGATAAATTTTATTGTTTTAGAAAAATTTCCTTGTTACTGAAAGAAATTTTCTTGTTATAGAATATTTTCGATAAATTTTCTTGTTATAGAAAATTTTCAATAAATTTTCTGGTTATAGAAAATTTTCGATAAAAATTCTTATTACAGAAAATTTTCGATAAATCTTCTTGTTATAGACAACTATCAATAAATTTTCTTGTTGTAGAAAGTTTTAGAAAATTTTTTTTTTTTTATAAAAAATTTTCAATAAATTTTCTTTTTATAGATTTTTAAATTTTCTTGTTACAGAAAGTTTTCAATAAATTTTTTTGTTATAGAAAATTTTCGATAAATTTTCTTGTTATAGAAAATTTTCAATAAATTTTCTGGTTATAGAAAATTTTCGATAAAAATTCTTGTTATAGAAAATTTTCGATAAATTTTCTTGTTATAGAAAATTTTCAATAAATTTTCTGGTTATAGAAAATTTTCGAGAAATTTTCTTGTTTTAGAAAATTTTCAATAAATTTTCTTGTTATAGAAAATTTTCTTGTTTCAGAAAGTTTTCGATAAATTTTCTTGTTATAGAAAATTTTTGATAAATTTCCTTGTTATAGAAAATTTTTGATAAATTTATTTATTTATTTATTTTTCTTTATACAATATTTCGATAAAATTTGTATTTATAGAAATACATCGATAAAATATATTTAATGAAAAAATGTCGAAAAAAAAAATATATATTTTTTTTTTTAATATCGATAAAATATTTTTTTTTTTTTTTTTTTCGATAAAATTTTATTAGTAGATTTCGATAAAATTTTTATTTGTATACAATTTCTTCTTTATAAAAACATTTTGATAAATTTTATCTTTGTGAAAAATTTCGATAAAATTTTTATATATATAAACATTTTGATAACTTTTTTCTTTATAAAAAATATCGGTACAATTTTCTCTTTATAATAAATTTTAATTCAAATTTTATTTATAGAAAAATTTTGATAAAAATTTCCTTTATAGAAAATTTTCTATAGTTTTCTTTAAATAAAAATTGCAATAAAATGTTTACTGAAAATTTCGATAAATTTTCTCTTTATAGATAAATATTCTTCTTATTAAGAAATTTACGTTAGTTTTGCGTAAAATTTCTCTTAAGAGAAATTTCATTAGAATTTCTCTTAATAGAATATAAATTTTTTGGTAGAATTTCTTTATAGAAAAATTTCGATAAAACTTCTCTTTGAAGGAAAATTTTAATAAAGTTTCTCTTCTTGTGCTCTATTTTACTAACTTTATAAAGATTAATTATTAAGTTATTTATTAAATAAATCTTTATAAAAAAATATTGATAATTTTTCTGTTTATTAAAAAAAAAATTCAATAAAATTTCTCTTTTTAGTAAAATTTTCTCCTTATGTAAAATTTGGAAAATGTTTTCATTTACAGACAAATTGGATAAATTTTCTCTTAACAAAAAATTTTGATACAATTGCACTTTTTAAAAAAGTTTTTTAAAAAATTATTTTTAGAAAAATTTTCAATAATGAATGTCTTTTTTGAAAAATTGTAATTAAATTTCTCTTTACAAAAAAAATTTCTCTTAATAGAAAAATTTCAAAAAATTTTTTAATGAGTTTCTTTTCACAGAATTTATATATCTTCGAGAAAAATAGATCTGTTTTTGTTTGTTAAAAATTGATTTTCTTTTAGATTTTGTAATATACTCTCTTTGACAAATGTGTATAACAGTTTTTTTTACTTACATATAATACTTTAACAGCAATTAAATTTTATAATATCCTGTATAAAGAACAGCGATCAATAACAATATTCTACAGAATAAATTTTAATTAACAGAATACCTTTGCTTTACTCTATTTCTTGTTTTTTCTCTCGTTACAATAATGTAATGAAATTCTGATTTTATTTTCTCCTTCAATGTTTTATTTTTTTTTTTTTTTTAACCCACAACTTACATGAACGAGTAGTTATCAGATGAAGCGTTAAATTAAAATTTTACCTATTAACTGGATAATAAGAAACTTATACTACATACACATGTTCACACTAGCTAAATATGCCTACAACAAGTACAAGTACATGCAAACTTTATATTTATACTACTATAACATTAAAGCAACAGCTAAAGCTTTAAGTATCAAAGTATTACGATTAAAGGACAATAATTACTCATTATTTGTACTGTAATGGTTGGAGAAAATGTGTTGTAGGTAAAGGAAAAAGAAACCAACAACAGCAATAAAAAAATAGTTAATGAAAGGAAGTGTGAGAAGTGGTAGAAGAAAAAAAAATTATTAAACTTGTGAAAATTGACATATGACAAGGTTAAAACCATTAAAACCATTAGTAAACTAATGGAAATAAAATGCAATTGTACAATATCCTGCAAAAAAAAAGACGGTAGCAATTTCAATCATTATTATCAGTTTTTTTGCATTTTTTTCTTATTTGTTATAATTATCTTTCACTCAAGCTATATAAAAACAAGGATAAAAAAACAGGATATTGAAAGAAAAAAAATAAACAAATTGACAGACATGCAAAAAGACCGACGACTATTTGTAAAAGACTTTTAAAGTCTTTTTGTGGTTAAATACTTATCAAGTACTTGTATAAGTTGTTGCAAGGATATCTAATGGTTGTAAATTAATTTATTTTACTTTTTTAATCTTTTCTTTGGTGAAATACTTAAATGGTAATCTAAAGGAATTATTTGACATAAAAGCTTTTGAAAATTGTAATACAAAGAATAAACACCTAACATATAAATTTGTATAAATTTTTGTGTATTTGCAGTCTTTAGCTATATTTAAAATTGGCTAATTAGCAGGGCAAAATATGAAAAAAGTGAGCAAAATCATTTTTTTCCTGAGCTTCAAACAAACCAAACTGTTAGTAAAACTAAGGAAAAAAAATTTGTTTCAAAATCCATGGCGTTTTGCAGTCATATTAACAATTTACGATATCGGCTTTTTAGTATAGTCCTAAATACGCAAAGTAGCAAACATAATGCAATTTAACAATTCTATACTGAAGTGGTGTCAACTAGTCTCCTGCGTAAGATGATTTGAAAAGCAAATCCACTTGAATTTCAAGTGTGTGTTTCATAGCCAACATGTGCAAAAACAACAATAAATACTGTTCGTACTGTTCGCTGCCCGAAGCAAAGCAAGTGTGTACTGTGTATGAGCGACTGCAAATCCGTGCGTTCAAATCATTTATCGTAAACAAGTGGTGCAAGTGGTGTGGCAAAAAAATGCAAATCATACAAGACGTTGAGAAATGATTTAAAGATTTCAAGTGGTCTTAATGATTTGTTTGTTTTTTTGTAATACGTAGTTGCTGTGTGTGGCAAAAAATGTCTGTATATGGGTTGTTTATAAATGTTCTTGCATACACACATATATATGTATGTCTACATTTTATTGTTGGTTTTTCTTTTTCACAGTAATGATCGCACACACAAATACATACATACATATGTTGTTCATAGAAGAACATGCAAAGAAAACAGAAAAAAATTTTACTTTTTTTTTTCTTATTGAAGCAAACAAGTGGTCAAAAGGCTTGTATTTTTTTAGCGCCGCACTCTCATGTCTTGTTTGGTCGCTATCATAGCACACTCATGATTTGTTCATAAAGTTGAAGCACACACGCAGTATTTGTATGGTATCGTTTTCAACACGTATATGGTCGATTTTTTTCTGGTTATATTTACCCGTATCAGACAATTTTAAAAATTTTGACATCGATTTGTTGTAACATATTTTTGCATATTTTTGAAATTTTCTATAGAAAACTTATTGATCGAAGAGAAAAAAATATACTGTAAAATTTATCAAAAATAAAAATTCTTACAGTAAATGTATCGATAACAAAAAATTTTTATGAAAATGTATCGATAACAAAATTTTTCAAAATAACAAAAATAACAAAAAATTTATCAATAACAAAAATTTTCTATAGAATATTTACCAAAAATTGGTTATTTCTATAGAATGTTTATTGATAACTTTTATTTCCTAAAAATTATCGAATGATATATTTTCTGTTTAATGTTTATCAAAATTTTAATTTTCAATATAACATTTATTTAGGCAATTTTGTTTTTAAAGAATATTTTTTCGATAACATAAATCTTCTATAATCAAATTAACGATTAATAATCTATTACAAAAATTTTCGATAGAAAAAAAATCTAAAGAAAATTTATCATTAACAAAACATTTTATCAACAACAAAACAATGTCTATAGAAAACATATCGATAACAAACATTTTCTATAGAAAATTTACCTTTAACTAAAATTTTCTTTAGAAAATTTATTATTAACTAAAATTTTCTGTAGAAAATTGATAGATAACAAAAATTTTTTATAGAGAGTTGATCGATAACAAACATTTTCTAGAGAAAATCTTATTAGATTATTATAGAAAATTTTTGTTATCGATAAATTGATCGATAATTAAAATTTTGTATAAAAAATTGATCGATAACACTAGACAACAAAAAAATCCTCCCCCATAGATAAACAGTTGGACTTGATGTATTTTGATGTGCTAAACACGAATCTGTTTTTAGTTTTTTTTTCCACCAGGTTTGAATTTTTTTTATGGGCGTGTCTAATATTTCGCCCATAGTAAGGCCATTACTCTAGTATATTTCCTCATAACTCAAGAACAATATGTACGATTGGCATAAGTGATACACCAAAAGATGCGTACTAAAAATATCTTCAAATCACCCAAACTTAATTTTTTTATGTGCTTAATAGTTTTGCAGTTATTTTGAAACAAATGCAAAAAAAAATCATTTTCATGCAAAATTTTATATTTTTTTTGTTACTAAAATTTCTTTTAATAAATGAAAACATTAAAAATATTACAGTTTATCATATTTATTATAAAGCTGCCAATGCGAACAAAATAAGGTATTTATCTTCAAAATTGATGCACAAATCGTGATTATATTCACAGTTAAGTAAAAATACCCATGCAACATACAATTGCATAGAAATACAGTGGTGGGCAAAAAAATTTAAAAAAAAAATTTTTTTTTCTTGAAACAAAAATAGGTGAACTAGGTGGATTTTGACAAGTTAAACAAGAATCAGCATTCACTTTTTTTTTATTACGTACTGATTTCTTTTTTTAGGTGCATGACTAATATCATCACTTTATTCAGCAGTCACACTATAAAATTCGAGAATGGTTTGCACAATTTAGACTATAACTGAAGAACCGTTTACACGATTGTGATAAATGATACACCAAAAGATGCATACGAAAATTGTCTTTAAGGTACGTCAACCATATTTATTTGCTCAAGAATTTCAGAGTTATGGATCAAAATTTTCACGATTTTTCAAGAAAAAAAAATTAATTTTTCGCTACTAATTAGCGAATAACTACGAAAATATTAACTGGACAAAAAAATTATGTGAACTCAGCTCAAAGACAATTTAGATCACTATATTTTTGAGTTTAATTTATCTTAATTGGACAAGTGTGACTGCCTAAAGGTGGGGTCATAATAGTCATGCCAAAAAAAAAGAAATTAATACATGATAGAAAAGAAGTAAAAGCTGATTTAGAGCGTTAAATTTCATCTAATCCACCTATTTTTTATTTAAGACGAAAAAAAAAAAATATTTTTTTTGCCCACTAGTGTATCTCCACTTAACTGTAGGTATACATGGGTATCCAAACTTAACTGTGAATCCAATCAAGATTTGTGCATTAATTTTTATGATACGTGGCTCTTTTTACACATAGTTTTGCCAGATTTGAGATAAAGATGGTAAATTAAACATTTTTGATGTTTTCACTTTTAAAAAGAAGTTTTAGTAAAAAAAAAATCTTGAATTTAGCATAACATTTTTTTTGGACAATTATTTCGAAATATCTCCAACTTGAAGCCAATGTTATTCCACATATTTTGGTGTATTATTTATATAAAACGTGCATACCGTTCTCGAGTTATAGTGAAATATACTCCAGTAATCGGCTTATTTAGGACGCAATATTAGACACGCCCATAAAAAAAAATCTCAACCTGATGGGAGAAAACTGAAAGCAGATTCGAGTTTAGCATGCAGAATTCCATCTAGTCCACATATTTGTTTTTGAAAGATTTGTTTTAATTACACTGTTGACCAGTGTATTTAAATTTTTGTATAAAAGATCTATCGATAACAAAAATTTTTTATAGAAATTTGATCAATAATAAATATTCTCTACCGAAAAATTATCGATAAAAATTTTTTAAATTTTCTTTAGAAATTTAATCGATAACTAACTTAAACCGATAACTAAAATTTTCTATAGAGAGTTGATCGATAACAAACATTATCTGCAAGAAATCTTTCGGTAATAAAATATTTTCTTCAGAAAATTAATCAATACTAAAATTTTTTGTAGAAAATCCAAAATTTATCGATTTTTTTATAGAAAATTTATCGATAGCAAAAATTTTTCTATAGAAAATTGATCGATAATTAAAGTGTTGTATAGAAAATTGATCGATAACTAAAATTTTTTATAGAAATTTGATCAATAACAAATATTCTCTACCGAGAAATTATCGACAATAAAAATTTCCTTAGAAAGTTAATCGTTAATTAAAATTTTTCATATAAAATAGAAAATTTATCGATTATTTTATAGAAAATTTATCGATAACAAAAATTATTTATAGGTAAGTGATCAATTGCCAACATTTTTTACAAAAAATCGATCGATATCTAAAATTTGTTCGAGAAAATTTTACGATTACAATAATTGTTTAAAGTAAATAAACCAATGACAAACATTTTGTATAGAAAACAAATCGACAAAAATATTCTATAGAAAATTTGTCGACAGCAGAAAAACTTTTGTTTTCGATAAATTTATAAATTTAACGTTTAATTTTTATTTTAAATTTTTATATACTTTTATATATTTTATTTTTTAATGAAAAATTATCGATTTTAATTTCCGATTCTTTAGAAAATTTAACGAAATCTCAAATTTTCCATAGAAAATTTATCAATCACTTTATTTTTCTATACACCCAGAGAAATATCAATCACATACGTGTTGAAAACGACACCATTCTGTGTCAATAGTGTATCTACACCGTATGTGTTTAAATTAAACACTGCGTGTTCAATTCTTATTGAAAATCGATACCTAAGTGGCACCAAGTTGAAACCATTTCGGTATCAAATTGTTAAATTACATATGTTTTCTATTAAATTTGTTAACGAAAGGTATTAAAAAGCTGTTACCGTAAATTACCAATGTGAGCACAACCGTTGTTGATTTTGAATCGATTTTTTCCCCTTAGTGTAGGCAACTTATTGATAACAAAAATTGTTTATTGGTGATACAAATTTTTTATTAAAAATTTATTATAACAAAAATTTTTCTGTTGAAAATTTGTCGTCTTTTCCCAACAAACCAAGAAACGATACAGTATCATTTATGATATCATAATTTTAAAATTATATGATAAAATATCGAAATTATATTTTCCTTAGAAAAAAACTTCAAACATTTTCAGGAAAATTAAATTAAATTGAAAATTTTTGTATAAAAAAAATATTTTATGTTATGTTTTATATGCGAATTGAATTTTTACAGCTAAAATTAGTGTAATTGCAAAAAATAACCGCGTATAAGATGAAGAAACCAATATCAGCCCGGATTTAAAGGAGGACTTGTATTCGGATTGCAAAAGTTTCGTATTACATGCAAAATGATTTGGAGCTGTGTGAACATTGGTTTATTATGGCTATTTTATTAATTTTTGAAAACATATTTATAATATTATATACTGATCCAATCTTAGCATATATTTGTGTATATATTTTGCAATATATTGCTAAACTATCGCGCTGCTTAAATTTAATGATATCATTACTAATATCGTTATTTTCAAAAATTATGATATCATTTTCGAGTGTACCTTTTAGAAAGCAACCTATATCATTTTAGAATTATAAATGATATCATTCTCGGGCTTCTATATCACCGAAATGATATCGTAATGATATCATTACGATATCATTTGGTTTGTTGGGTTATTGCATATTTGATTAATTTTAATGTTATATCTTTACATAATTTATTCATAAGAGCATAATTTTGCATATATTACACAAAATATCATAATTTTGCGTACGTTTTTCAAATCCGATTTCTTAATAATTTTCGATTTAAAAATTTATACAAATTTTATAATTTCCTGATAAAATATATTACCAAACATCTTTTAAAAAATAAATTGTATTTTTGCTTGCAAATGAATCTAAAAATCTTTAAATATTTTGTTTAAACATTTATTTATATAACAATACAACATATAACATATTCCTTAAGAGAGTCCATATGTGTAGCTTTAGTTTAATAAAAAAAAAAAAAAACAAATTCAGCTAAAAACGTAATTTTGTTTGTTTGTGTTTTTCTGTTGAATTTTTAATATCAAACCATAAAATTTGTTATATTACTTGGCTTCTAAACCTTTACTTTGCTACACTTTTTTTATTTGTAGTTTGGTACTTTTTTTCTGCAACCAGCCATTACTTAATGCTGCCATGCATACAAATACAAGCAAATATATGTACACTCTCCTATACACATTTACATTAACAATAAAGATGAAAAAAAATTCTTACACCCATACCGCTGTTTAAACTATAAACAGAGCAAACAAAAACCAAAAACCAAGAGTATACAGAAACAAACAGGCAAAAATTACTGGCTGTTATTGTTGTTATTTTTACTTCTTTTTTTGTGCTGCTCTTGTTGTTGTTATTTAGATGATGTCGTTTATTCTTTAGCGACCTCAATACACAAATAAATTGTTTGCATATCGTGCAAATATTATGAACCAAAAAAAAAATAAAAGGGAAAAAACTTATTTCTCTTTTCCTTTAGTGTTCTTTCCTTTTGTGAGCATGTGTATGTGTTTTCATATATGGAATTTCAACATTTGTTTATATATGTTTGCCAAAAACACTCATACGTAACCATACATTTGTAGGAGAGCAGGTGTATAAGTTATTTTAATCTCAAAATTAGAAGAAAACTCTCATAAATCAATTTTAATACAAAATAAAACAGAAAATATTCTAGGAATAATAATTCTTTGATTACTATAGTATAATGGGTCTACTAAGGCAACAAAATTATGATAAATGTTTCAGGTTCTTGTTACCAACACTGTTAAGAGCAAGTCTGTGGAAGGCATTTATACTAACTGGAGACTAAATAAATAGTGCTACTAATGCATACACAAAACGAACATGTTTATTACAGTGCCTTGATTTGTATGGGGACAAAAAAAAGTTGCAAATGTACCCCCCTAAAATTGAAGTTTGTTATGTTTTAAGCTAATTCCCAAAATATTTCGGTTCAATTACACTGGTCAACAAAAAAATTATTTTTTGAGCTCCTTCAAAAAAAAAAAAAAAAAATGTAGACTAGATGGAATTCCGCATGCTAAACTCGAATCTGCATTCAGTTTTTTTCCATCAGGTCGGGATTTTTTTTCATGGGCGTGTCTAATATTGTGCCCTAAATATGCCTATTACTCGAGAATATTTCACTATTACTTGAGAACGGTATGCACGATTTATTTAAATGATATACCAAGATATGCGGAATAAAATTTGCTTTAAATCGCTCTACTATCAAATTTTTATCCGCTCAATAGTTTAGGAGATATTTCGAAAATTTTTCATGCAAAATTCAAGATTTCTTTTATTTTACTAAAACTTTTTTTTAAAAGTGAAAACATCAAAAATATTTAAGTTTATCACCTTTATCTCAAAGCTGGCAAAACTACGAGTAAATAAAACTACATATCATAAAAATTGATGCACAAATTTTGATTGGATTCACAGTTAAGTTTGGATACCCATGCATACCTATAACTAAGTGGAAATAAAATAGTGGGCAAAAAAAAAAATTTTTTTTTTCGTCTTAAATAAAAAAATATTTGGATTAGATGGAATTTAATGTGCTAAATAAGAATCAGCTTTTGCTTTTTTTCTATCACACATTGTATAGGCATGACTACTATTACCCCGCCTTTAGGCAGTCACACTTGTATAACTCTAGTTTGTCCAATTAGGATAAATTGAACTTTAATATATAGCGAACTAAATTGTCTATGAGCTGAATTCACATAATTTTTTGTGCATTTAATATTTCCGTAGTTATTTGGTAATAAGTACCGAAAATTTTAAAATTAATTTTTTTGAAAAGTGGTGAAAATATTGATCCATAACTCTGAAATTCTTGAGCGAATGAAAAACATTGTTGACATATCTTAAAGACAAGTCTTGTATGCATCTTTTGATGTATCATTTATCAAAATCGTGTAAAGGGTTCTTGAGTTATGGCCTAAGTTTGACAAACTATTCTCGAATTTTATAGTGTGACCACTGAATAAGGTGATGATATTAGTCATACCCATAAAAAATCAGTACGTGATAGAAAAATAGTGAATGCAGATTCTTGTTTAACTCGTCAGAATCCACCTAGTCCATCTTTTTTTGTTTCAAGAAAAAAAAATAAAAAAATTTTTTTGCCCACCACTGTATTTCTACTCAATTGTATGTAACATGGGTATTTTTACTTAACTGTGAATAAAAATTAGATTTCTGCATAAATTTTGAAGATACATGCCTTATTTTGTTCGCAGCATTACCAGCTTTAAGATAAAGATGATAAACTGCAACATTTTAGATGTTTTCATTTATTAAAAGAAATTTTAGTAACAAAAAAATTTAAAATTTAGCATGAAAATTATTTTTTTTCGGACACTTATTTCAAAATAATTCCGAAACTATTGAGCACATAAAAAAATTAAGTTTGGGAAATTTGAAAATATTTTTAGTCCGCATCTTTTGATGTATCACTTTGATCAATCGTACACACCGTTCTTGAGTTATGAGGAAATATACTAGAGTAATGGCCTTACTATCGCCGAAATATTAGACACGCTCATACAAACAAATCCAGAGCTGATGGAAAAAAACTGATAGCAGATTCGTGTTTAACACATCAAAATAACAAGCCCAACTATTCGTCTACGGGGGAGGATTTTTTTTTGTTGACCAGTGTTATTTAATTTACCTGAGCTGGGCCATTTTTAAAATACCTCCAAAAATATGGTTTTCGATTGACAGTATACATAGTTTTTAACTTTTTGTCAAAAGAATTACAACATATGATAAAAAAAAAAAAACGATGCATACTGCATATTGAATAAAAAATAATTTAAAATTTGTTTTCATTCTTGCGAAATTAAAATTTTAGTAAAATTTTCGATGATTGTATTTTAAATAGTATTTTGTTAAAGTTTGAATATTTTGGACACTTTTCATCGTAAATTATATGTGGGATTTTTTAAATAAACTTTGTACACTATAATTTATTAATCAAAATAAATTGTGTTTTAATTGATTGAAGCCATCAAGCTTAAATCGCAGGGATTTATTTTAAAAAAATCCCACAAATTGGGGGCTCGACCGGAATTGAAGTGTGGAAAATCAGTGAAAAGTGTTGAAAAAGAAGAAAAGAATGAAGTAAAAGTTGTTGCCGGAAAATAGAAAAGTCGAATTAGTTTAAAGTGAAAACTGTTGTGTAAAGTGGAAAAATTATAATAATAGTTGTTGAAATTGTGTTTGACGATTAAAAAAGAAAACTGCTGAGTAAATAGAAAAAATAGTGAAGAAAGAAAACTTAAGATATTATTAATGTTGTAAAAATTAAAGTTGTAAATAAAAATTAAATAAAAAGTGTTAAAAGTATTGTGATTATATATATAAAAAAAAAAAAAAAAAAAAAAAAAAACAAAGTAGAAATAAAGAGAGCATAAGCTTAAGAGACAAATATAGGATCCGCTCGCTAGGAAGTTTCTGGAGGTTTAGAAAAGTAGCGAGTGATAGTGAATAGCATATAAATAGGAAGAAAAGAGAGTAGTAAGTTAGTTGAAATATAGTTGAAGTAAAGTTGAAGTTACAGTAAAGTTAGTTGTTTAGAAGTTGCAGAATAGTTGTGCAAAAGTTGAAGTTGCTCTAAAGTTGAAGTTAAAAGTTGTAACTGAGTTAAAACCAGCGGTAGCCAAACTCTAATAAATTGTAAAGCTAAAGTGAAGTGAATATTTTAATTTTAAGTTTGATAATTTAAAATAAACTTTGTACACTATAATTTATTAATCACAATAAATTGTGTTTTAATTGATTAAAGCCATCAAGCTTAAATCGCAGGGATTTATTAAAAAAAAAATCCCACATATATTTTAGCATATCATTGGAAAGCTCTCATTAAATACTATTGATACGTGTATTCATTTAACCCATTAGTTGCACAAATAATATTTTGGGATTTCCGGTCCATAATTGGTTAAGATAATTTGTATATCATATATATATATAAAAAAAAAAAAGCGTCGAATGGATGTAAAATGGCGGTTAAATTTAAAAAACTTCTTTTTATTCCATTATTGTAGCGGTTTTAAATGAAATTATTGTGTCTTTCATAAATTTATCAATATTTAAGTATAATAAGTATTTGCATGCGACTTATTTGCAAAAATTGCAAATTTAGCCTTTTGGGAACTAATTGCATAAAATTTACCCTCTAGTTCTTAATGGGTTAATTACGTGTTATCTTCAATAGTAAAAGGACAAACCATTTCCAGGTTATTTAAAAACTAATAAATTTGAAAAAAAGAAAATATGATAAAAAATTTTAGTAAAATCTTAATATTCTGCGACTGAAAAGAGATATAATAATTATTTAAATGAATATTGAAGGTCTTAGTATACCTTTATTATAATTTGAAGTTAATTTTCTTATAACTAACATTTTGATAATAATATTGAAATATATAAGCAATTTCAGAAGTATTTTAAAAATGGTCCAGCTCACGTAAATCTTAACATTTAGATGTAATATTTTGGGAATCATATGAAAACATACCAATTTTCATTTCTAGAGAAGTAAATTTGCAACTTTTTTTCGTGAGGCACTTTAATGTTTATGCATTAGCAGCAACTTTTGTTACTACAAACGTGGGATTGAGAAATCCATAGTTTGAATACAGTTCACTCAAAAATAAAATATCTGGCTTAAAAACATGAGAAGTGATGTTAGAATGTTATAATTACATTAATTGTTACACAGAAAAAATTATTACCGTCTTTTTTACAATTACCTCAGTTGTTTAATTATGCATCAAAATTTAATAAATATGTTCAAGAAAAAATAAAATAAAAAATAAATTTTGGTATGATTTTTTTTCCTATACACATTTTTAATTCATTCAATCATCTACTTGATTGATTTAATAAATTTAATAATTGGGAATTTTTTTCTGTTTTGTATTTTTTATAGTTTTTAGTAATTGATATAATCATTTTGGTGAGAGGTGCAAATTTAAACAAGTTTATAATTGAATGAATTATTTTCATATATATTTGTTAATTGGTGACTTTTTTCTGTGTATTAGACAAATTTATGTATATGTTTATGTTATTAAATTAAATATTAATTTTTCATTAGAAAAAAGTAATAATAATTGTGCACATATCCAAAAAAAAAAAAAAAATCTTTTCAGCTTGGACTCGTATATTATCATACATTATATACCAAATAACCTAAAGCATACAAAAATGAAATCAAGAAATAATACTAGAAGCCAAAGAAATAAATAAAAAAAAAAAACATTGAACATGTAAAAATACTTTGGATATTTGTGATTTTGGGTGTTTTCCTTTCGTTTTATAAATTTGTTCATGTTTTTCTATTGTTGTTGTTGTTGCTACAAATGTTGATTTTTCAATTTATTTTCTTTGCATTTTTTTTTTTTTTCTTTTATTTCTTCTTGTTGTCGAGTTGCAAATAGAATTGAAATTGTTAGAATTTGTGTTGGAGGGTTTTTTTCTTATTGTTCACTTTTTTTATTTATTTAAGTTTATTTGTTGGTTCCGCATGAATTATTTTAACACCATATTTCAATATTACTAACAAAATATAATATTTATATGCAACATTGCTTTGTGGCGCTGTGATTTGTTTGCGCTATTACTGTGAGTATTTTGTGGCAATCGATTTAGCAGATTTAGTTTACTGCAACAATTTAATATATATTTTTTTTTTATGTCTGATAAAATGGGGGTGCTAAAGTGAAAAAAAATATAAAAGCCTCAATTTCTTTGTAATATTATTTGAATTATTTATAATACTTATTTTTTATAATCGATTAAGGACATTAAGTTAAAAGTATATGTGGCCTCATATCCTTTAAAAATATGTTATATATATTTATATATTTATTACTTAATGTATTATATATGAGTTCGCATAGAAATTGCTATAAGAAAAAAAATCATTTTTTTTAAGAAATTTATGTAACAAATTTGCCCAAAACAATTAATGAAATACATTAAGTATCTGGAGCAACAAAAATATAAGTCACTGAAACAATTCAAAATAGCTCTGCGCTCTTATATTTATTACTATGAAAATTATTTACCAAATTATTTTCTAAATATTTCATATACTAATGCAAAATTTAAATCACAAATAACCATAAAATTTTTCATACACAATCTTCAAATAAAAATCCTTTTTTAAATTTATCACAAAAACCTAAAAGCTAACATTGCCAAGGTGTAAATAAACTTAAACCTCTTCAATTGAGAAGAAAACGAGAAAAAAAAAACATAAAACTTAAAAAGGCTTATATAGATTCTAAGAAATGTGAAATTGCGACAAGTCGTCTGCAAAAACATTTGTGTTATGTTTTTTTATATACAGGTAACTCATACATATACACAACCAGCTAAGCCGCCATTAAAAAGGAGACATCAGCAAAATGTTCAGCCAAAAAAAAAAAAAAAATACAAAAACAACAATATAAGAATTGCTAAAGCAAAAGAACGTACGAATGAACAAACAAATAGACAAATGAACGACAGAACGAAAAAAAAAAAAAAAAAACAACAACAGCAACAAATCTCTAAAGCAAACAATAAACAAAATGTCTACCAACCGCACAGCCAACTAACCAGTCAGCCAACCAACCAACGATTCAACCAAGTCGAAGGAGCATCAACACCACCGCCAACATTTGGGAATAAGTGAAAGAAAATCTTTTGGAAAAAAGTCTTCTATAAATATGACGAAAGAACAAGTACCTACACAGACATACGTACATACGTATTCATTTAATGAAAAAATACATCAAAAATTCAAAACAACAATTCGAGAGCATATAACACGTTTAAATACATACATACATATGTACTGATAAACTTTGAAATACAGAATGTTTCAAAAGTTTTGAAACTAAAAAAAAAAAAAAAAAAAAAAGTGGAGAAGAACAATCTAAGCTTATTAAACTAGAGGTTCTATATTATAATATATTATATTTAAAAATATAAATTTTGAGCCTAATCCAATCGTCATAAGATAATGACAAACACATGTTTTCATCTCTAACTTACATATAAATGGAAATAAATCCGCAATTTCTCAACCAATTTTTTAATTTCAAATGGTGATAGTAGAAGTGTTTAAGGTTTTTAATTTGAACTTCATGTATCGGTCTTATGGAGTCCAGTCCGGGGGTATGAAAAATATTTTAAATTATCCAAATTCTTTACTGACTTGTACATAATTGGAATCTTCTTATAGAGACCTTGTATATATAAGTTCCCTAGAGGAAAGAGAACCGGTTCAAAACTAGTCACGTGACAGGTTCTCAGGGCTAGTGACCGGTTCTAGTTCGGGAACTTTATATGGGAGAAACCAGTCACTAATATATAATACATAAAGTACATGGGGTTGTCATTGGAGGTGGCTAATTAGCCCCTTGGGATAGGTTGTAGGACATGTCATAGGACTGGTCCAAGAGGACATATTCAGAGTCTATTAATATAATAAAAATTTGAAGAAAAATTTTTACTTTTTAAACTTTTTTTATATATTTATTTTTATTTTATAATTTTTCGTTAATGATGGCGGTACCCCGAAACGAACCCACGTTCTTCTGACGTATGTTACGTTTTATAGTCTTCAACTCTAACCACTCAGCCACAGATTGTTATTAAGCGCGAGTTGCTAATTGAGCACTTAACATCTCTATTAGAAATTGACTACCAAATATATTTAGTGAGTGTGGTAGCGTTAACTGGTACTCAACTGGAACTTTGGTGATGAGTTAGGAGTTAATTGGTACTCAACCGGTACGGAGGGACCGGTTCATTAGTTCAACTGCCACAAATTTCCCGCAGGGTTATCTCTTTCAGTGTACGAGATATTTGGCTTTGAAAATTGTTCGCAAATTTCCATAGGATGAGACAATTATAATTTAATCACCTTCATATAAAAGAGGGAAATAAATGCATTAAATTTTCCTTTGTAAAATTTTTTGCAGGTAAAAACTCAAACGATGCACAGTGCTCCATTAAAAAAATTGAATGGAAATAAATATACAGTTTCGGAACAAATGGTTCAAATTTAATAAAATTTCACATACAAAATACAAACGTTTTTATGGAGAGACCTCAAAAAAATATGTTGATAATTTTTTTTAAATCAGATAAAGAATATAGTGTTCTTTATATAAAACAACAAAAACATGTTCCACATGCTTCATAACTGTATTTTTTTTTTACTTGCTACATAAGGTTTGTCACCAGGATAGAACCTCACTCAGTTTTTTGTTAAATCTGTTGTCAGTTGTTCTAAATCTTTATAAAAACTAAATAAAAATTTAATTAAAGACTGTGCAAGTGCTTTTAAATGCAAAACGGATAGAACACATCTATAAGTTGGATTCACTGAAATATATTATTTTCGCAAAATCGCTGAAACAATCAAACGTTGTTATGATGTGGTAATGAAACACATTAAGCATAAAGAAAATTATAATAATAATTTCAAAAGATACACCTATACATCTTTATCACCTTAGGGCAGGCGAACAAGTCTTTGAATTGCATCAAATTCAGCACATTTTACTCATAAAGCAAAGCATTTGGGTGAAGTAATTAAAATCAAATCAAGATTCTTTGAGCTGCTAGCATACACAACTTTTAAAACTCCAGAAATACAACAACTCTAACTCATTTATTTTGCTAAATATTTCAGGACATGTCATCTGAAAATCGTCCTATGTGATAAGGACTGCCGAAATATTAATTTTTTTAGTAAAAAAAAATTTATTACCACGATTTGAGAAATAAGAATAATTGTGTTACCTTTTATTCTTGAAAAATATTCGGTTTTTGGGTATAGGGAGCAATATTGCATTAAAAAACAAAAAGTTCACGCATGCCCAAAAATCGTTATAAAAATATGCTGGAATGTATGTTTGTATGTATGTATGTATGTATGTATGTATGTATGTATGTATGTATGTATGTATGTATGTATATATGTATATATGTATATATGTATATATGTATATATGTATATATGTATATATGTATATATGTATATATGTATATATGTATATATGTATATATGTATATATGTATATATGTATGTATGTATGTTTGTTTGAAGTCTATAGCCGCCTAAAAGTAGTATATCTCGAAAATTGGTATTACTAGAGTCCTCAAATTTTGCACAAACAACTTTGACACCTATATGAACATTCTGGAAAATAATAGGCGAACTAGCAATAGGGGGTGTGGCACATACCACGCCTAATATTGCTTGCCAATACCAAATGCCGTAAATTTAGGAAACTATTACAGTTACATTTCCCAAATTTTGTACAATAAACTTAAGTGTCAATGTGAACATTTTGTGCAAAAATGAATGGAAAAGAAATAGTGGGCGTGTCATCTCTCATATAAAGTTAATACCAAAATTTTAATATCTGGGAAACTATGAAAGTTAGAGAGCTCAAATTTTGTACGACTAGCATTAGCTTCAATATGAATATTTTGGACAAAAATTGGTACATAAGCAACAGTGGACGTGGCACCTCCCATATAAAGAAAATATTAAATTATCATATCTGAGAAAATATAACAGGTAGAGTTCTAAAATTTTGTCGGAGCCACTTTGGTATCAATATTAATATTTAAGAAAAATATGGGCGGACTAGAAGTAAGGGGCAAATGCAAAAATGTGTATATCTGGGAAACTATTGGAGTTGGAATGCTCAAATTTTGCACAAAGAATTTTGACATCCATGAAAACATTTGGCTAATAAATTAGCGGATTATGGGGGTATGGTCTTCCCATAAAAATTAAATACAAAAATTAGTACATCTGGGAAACTATTAGAGCTTGAATTTTCAAATTTTGCACGGGAAACATCTATCTATCTATCTATCTATCTATCTATCTATCTATCTATCTATCTATCTATCTATCTATCTATCTATCTATTTATATCTATCTATAAAAATTTATAATAAGAACTAATTTTTAAGAAAAATCTTATATTTTAATTACTAAATAAATATATTTTTTTAATCCTTTAATTATGTATTTCATTTCGGGGCGTGGCGAAGCACACCGGGTATTAGCTAGTTGATAAATAAAAATAAAATAAAAAAATAATAATGATGATTCTGCAAAAATAAAATTAGTAAAATCCAATAAGAAATTAATTTCTTCTTTATTGAAATACTAAAATTTTAGCATTTTTAAGGCAATTTTAATAATCAAAATAGCTAGAAGCTAAAACGAAAATTTTGAGGCTAAAAGCAAAATAAAAAGGCTAAACTGGCAACACTGATTATAAATATACAAAAGAGATGCTCCAGCTGCTGCATCTAACACATTTCATAAGAAGTACTTTGAGTTATATACGTTCATGATTCCGATTTGTTCCTGCTAAAATTATTATATTTTTTTTTTTTTTTTTTCAAAAACAGTGTTAATGCACTTTCTTAACACACTGTAAAGAAAATCTTTTCTAATCTACTCATAAAACAACTTTTCTATCTTTATATATTTACATGTGTGTAAGTTTTTAGTGTAGGTGTAAGTATAAATCTAAGAGTGAGTGATTATTTATATTTGTTTGTGTATAATCATTTGATGGTTAAAAGGTAAAACTGTCTCAGAGAAAGCAACAATGGCGACAACAACAATAATAACTAAAATAATAAAAGCAGCAACCATATTTTTCAAATTGTATACCAAAATACACATTAGTTGTAACTAAAAAAATCCAAAAAATCTTAATATCTAACAACATATTCGTTCATTTATTTATTTATCTCTGTTTGTGTGAGTGTATAAATATCAAGCAAAAAGGATATTCAACACAATCAATGTACAACATGATTGTTATGTATGTATGTATATGTTTGTATAAAGTTAACTTGTTTTTGCTGTTTTATTTGTTGCCACTTTTGGGTGCAAATATTTATAACAATAAGTTTTCTCTTAGAAAACACCCTTATTAACTAAAGTACACACCATCTGTTTAAGAATGTGTGTGTATATATTTATGTATATCAATATGTAGGTGTATTTGCACTTGTGTATTTAGTGCAGTATGTTCATAGAATAAGAATATTTTTCATATTTGTTCTTCTTCATTTTGTACCAATATTTGTATTTACAAGTGTGTGATTGTGTATGTGTGTGTGTGTGTCTATTCACCACATAAAATTAAGTTAAGGGAAATTTTGTTCGAATGTTTATTTACGTTTTTAATCAAAGAAAAACATATTTTCTTTATTATTTTTCTCTTTTGGTATTTTACATTTTAACTATCATCATCATTGGTATCATCCGATTATATGAAATGTAAGTATTTAATTTAGCAAAGTTTTATAGAGAATATTATTTAAAGTATTTTGAACTTAAAAATTAATTAAAAATTTATTTAAAATTTTATTGTTAATTTTATGCTCATAATAATTAAATTATAGTCGTTCATATGGAGTAAAAAATTAAGATTTTGTTTTAAATAAATTGTATGTGTCTATATAACATCGCACAGTAGAGCAGAAGCGAAATTTTTTGGAAATAAACCTGTAACATGTAATCGGCTGGTTGAAATTAGAACTTAAAAAAATATACATATATATTTAACATAAAACTACAACATATAGAGGGCATTATTTTCGTATTTAAAAATATTTGCCAAAAGTTGTTTATAATGGTATAAAATAGGTGAATATGTTGTTGTTTTTAGATTTTGTTTCCCATCATAAGCTTCAAAATTAATACAATATATAAACTATTGTATAAATATATTTCAACCAATATAACAATCGCAAAATATTCCCTAAATTTAGTATTAAAAATTAAACATTTCTAAACAAAACGGTGACATATTTTAATGAATACTTTTTCGCATCTTAAACTTTGTGTATTAAGTATTATTTATACCATTTTAGATGAAGTATTTGTACCCTACACCATTATAGGTGAAAGGGGTATTATGCGTTTGAGCTGATGTATGTAACGCACAAAAAAACCATCAGACCTCCACTTTAAAGCATGCATGCCACACAACACAGAATCACTTCCTGAGTCGATTTAACGATGTCTGTCCTTCCGTCTGACCGTCTGTCCATGTAAATCAAACTACAGGTCGAAATTTTAAAGATATGTCAATGAAATTTAGCATACAATCTTCTAATAGGTCAAGGACAAACAATATTGAAACTGGTTATGATCGGTTCATTATTTTACCAAGGCCCCATACAAATATCTTCCCAATAGTGATTTAACGACTATAAATGCCTTAAATATTGTGATACAAGTAAGTTCTATATAAATATAAATCTTTGTGCCAAATTTTATGAAGATCGGCCCATAATAGACCATAGCACCCATATAAACCCCTCTTTCGAAAATCCTTTTAACGTGCATAAATCCCATAGGCCCATGTCCAGGAATCACCTTAAAGTACAGAATCCTATATAAATGTTAGTATTAACATAATATAATGCATATGTATGTTTTATAAAAATATACATAACCAGGGCAAGTTTTTATATGCACAAAAAAAATTGAAATATGCGCTTGAAAAAGCACAAAAAAATGGTATAATATGCAAAGAAATATGCAAAAATAGCATGAGTATGTATATAAAAACCAACGAATTTATGCATTCTTATATATTAATGTGTAAAAAATATGCACAAATATGCATTTTTTAACTTTCAATCTATAATAGATTTCGATGTTTATAAAAATGTAACTATTATTCCGAATTTTTTTTCTTTACAATATTTACAATGTACTCAAAATACTTACAGCAAATTTTTAGAAATCATTTGATTGAACTCCGAAACATCACCAAAAAATTGTGTTTTTGTTAAGAAAACTAACTTTTGTATCCATTATATGCAAATTTATGCAAAGATTTAAAATATAAGCATTTTTTGTGAATTTCTTTTGAAAAATGCAAATGCTTACTTTCCAAGCGAAAAGCTTGAAAAACTTGCCCCATACATAACATTTAATGCATGTATCGGTCCACAATTGGCCATAGGTCCCATAAAAGACCATTCCCAAATTTGGATGTGCAAACACAATGGTGTAGGGTATCATATGGTCTGGCTTGGCCGACTATGCTTTTCTTTCTTGTTTTATTTTTAAATAGTTTTATATTAAAAACAAAAAAAAAAAAAAATAGAACCAAATTTTTGTACTTATCACATTCAAATATTTTGAGTGAAATTTTTAAATTTTAGTCTAATATCTGCAGACATAGCTAAGGGATAACATATCATTGTTTCTGGGCCGGACATACGGACGGACATAACACTGGTCGACAGAAAAATCCTCCCCAAAGACGAATAGTTGAACTTGATGCATTTTGATGTGTTAAACACGAGTCTGCTTTCAGTTTTTTTCTATTAGTTCTTGATTTTTTTTTTTATGGGCGTGTCTATCATTTCGCGCATAGTAAGGCCATTACTCTAGTATATTTCCTCATAACTCAAGAACGGTGTGTACGATTGACATAAGTGATACACCAAAAGATGCATACTAAAAATATCTTTAAAACTTAATTTTTTACGTGCTCAATAGCTTCGAAATCAAAATTTCAGATTTTTTTGTTACTAAAATTTCTTTTAATAAATGAAAACATCAAAAATTTTTAAGTTAGTCATCTTTATTTTAAAGCTTGTAATGCTGCAAAAAAATAAGGTATGTATCTTCAAAATTGAAGCACAAATCTTGATTTTATTCTCAGTTAAGTAAAAAAACCCATGTTACAATTGCGTAGAAATACAGTGGTGGGCAAAAAAAAAAATATTTTTTATTTTTTCTTGAAACAAAAATAGATGGATTAGGTGGATTTGACGAGTTAAACAAGAATCTGCATTCACTTTTTTTCTATTACGTACTGATTTTTTGTATGGGCATGACTAATATCATCACCTTATTCAGTGGTCACACTATAAAATTCGAGAATGGTTTGTTAAATTTAGACTATAACTCAAGAACCGTTTACTCGATTTTAATAAATGATACACCAAAAGATGCATATGAAAATTTTCTTCAAGGTATGTCAACAATATTTTTTATTCGCTTAAGAATTTCAGAGTTATGATCAAAATTTTCACCATTAAAAAAAAAAAAATATATATTTTTTTCGCTATTAATTACCGAATAACTACGTAAATATTAACTGCACAAAAAATTATGTAAATTTAGACAATTTAAGTATATATATATTGGAGTTTAACTTATCTTAATAGGACAAACAGTTCTCGAGTTATACAAGTTTGACTGTCTAAAGGCGGGGTCATAGTAGTCATGACAAAAAAAAATCAATACGTGATAGAAAAGAAGTAAAAGCTGATTCTTATTTAGCGCGTTAAATTCCATCTAATCCACCTATTTTTTTATGTAAGACGAAAAAAAAAATACCTCTAGTATATCTCTACTTAACTGTAGGTATGCATGGGTATCCTAACTTAACTGTGAATGCAATAAAAATTTGTGCATCAATTTTTATGATACATGGTTTTATTTACTCGTAGTTTTACCAGCTTTGAGATAAAGATGATAAACTGAAATATTTATATAAATCATGCATGCCGTTCTCGAGTTATAGTAAAATATACTCGAGTAATCGGCTTATTTAGGGCGCAATAATAGACACGCCCATAAAAAAAAAAAAAAAATCTCGACCTGATGGGAAAAAAGTTAAGGCATTTTCGAGGTTAGCATACGGAATTTCATCTAGTCCACATTTTTTTTTTTAAGGAACAGGAAAAAAAATTTTTGTCGACCAGTGTAATTATACCAGCAATTTGTTTAAAATAAAGTGCAAAGATACATATATTTGATTCACTACTATAACCGTTATATTCTGAGATATTAATAAAAACGAGTTGATATTTACGTTTGTTTTTACTAAATATTTTATTTTAATTAAAATTGAATTTTAATTAAAAAAAAAACTTTTTCACATTAAAATTACATACTTATAACAATGTTTTTGTTAATATCTCAGAAGCCAATTAATCTATAACAATGAAAATTTGTATGGAGTTGGTAAAGGCAACATAAAACAAGCGCGAATGTTATACTCGGCCCGGCCGAATCTATATACCCACCATCAAGTTTTTCAAATTTTACGTTATATGGGAGGGAGCGGTAAAGTGGGCGGACCACGCCCATTGTTTCCGTGTTTATATTGACCTCCGAACTATATGTACAAAATTTCGTTGTCGTACATGCTTTTATTGAAGAAATATCAGCAAAAAAGTATGAAACGGACACCCTGTGTTTCTAGTTTTAATCCCATAACTTTTTTTACCGATTTTGACCATTTTCAATACCAAACCTTATATAGGACAAATATTTGTGCCAAATTTCGTCTCTCTACGTTGCCCCTTTCGAGCCCTATCCTGCTTTCAACAGACAGACGGACGGACATAGCTAGATCGACTCAGAATCTAACCAGGACCCAGAAAATATATACTTTGTGGGGTCTTATATGATTCCTTCGACATGTTACACACGTAATGACAAAATCAATATACCCCCCATCTTTTTGATGGTGAGTATAAAAAAATATAATACCGCAGATTTTTCTAAGATTATATGGTGACCATGTTATGTCCGTCCAAATGTCTTTCCAGAAAATAAACCTTTAACCTCATATGCTGTTCTATTATCATGCTTAAATCAATTGAATTATTTAAAATAATTCTTTAAGCCAATGGTTTTAATTTTCCTACCTATAATTCTTTAAATATTAAAATTTTTGTAATCAAACAAAATCAAAATTCAAAAAGAGTTTGCCAAAAAATTTAGATCATATCAACAAATATTTTGGAAAATATTCTCAAAATTATTGCTGCAATATTTTGTTAAATTATTATTAAAGATAAAAAATTTACAGACTTATGAAGCGAAAATTATAAAAATTTCCCAGGGGCAAAGTTATACCAAAGGTGGCATTAAATAAACCGCGGTATTTTAACATATTTAAAAGATAATTTTCTCTAGATTTAAAATATGTTTAATTATATAAACCACCGAACAATATCAATGCAAAAATAATTAAAATATATATAAAGTTTTTTTTATATATTTTCTTAATTTTGTGCTTTGGTGAATATGAAATTTTTAAATATCATAAAAAAAAAAAAAAAAAAATTATAAATTTGAGAAAAATTAATCTTTTTCCATTCATACCATTGTGTTGCCTAGCGTTTCTGATGCTCCAAAATTGTAGAATCTTATAAATAAAAGCTAGTTGTGTCAAATGTGAACCTAACGTTAAATTGTAATATTTTTGTTGTTTTCATTTATTAAAAGAAATTTTAGTAACAAAAAAATCTAAAATTTTGCATGTTTGGGTGATTTGAAGATATTTTTAGTACGCATCTTTTGGTGAATCAATTTGGTCAATCGTACATACCGTTCTTGAGTTATGAGGAAATATACTAGGGTAATGGCCTTACTATGGGCGAAATATAAAACACGCCCATAAAAAAAAATCCAGACGTGATAGAAAATAACTGAAATCAGATTCGTGTGGATTTTTTTGGCGACCAGTCTAATGGATATATTATCACTAATTTCTGAAGTTGTTGTTCGGCAGTTGCAAGAACATCAAAAAAATTTTTAAATTTGTTTGATGTTCTCCATTACATTCAAAATTGTAAGCAGTAAGTGATACAAATTCAAAGATACATTGTGAATTTTAAAATTACTTATGTTTTTACTAAAAACAATTTTCAAACATTGAAAAAAAAAATTATAATAATAAAAACATTTACTTTATTTTAATTTGTTTTTTTTTTTTTTTTTTTTTTTTTTTGTTTCTCTATATAGTTACCCCTATGTGCAATGCAATTTTTTCTTTTAATTTTTAGAGATTTCTATGTAAATAAGATTTAATTTCTTATTTTAAATTGAACAAAAACTAGTACAACCCTTTCGATTAAATCAAAAATAACTAAAATTCTGCATATGTTTTTATTTCAGCTCCTAAAAGTATGCACCAAATAAAACATTTTAAAAATACAGTTTATTGAAAAATTATAGAAAAAGATTAATATTTTATTCAGCTTCAAACGGTTTTGTAGAAAGATATCACTTTTTGTAACAAAATAAAATTAGCAACTTTATATTCGAATATGGTTAGTATAGTGTCCCGTAGACAAAAATTTTGTAGGAAGACTCCTGAAACGAAGCGTAAAAATTAGCTAAATATAAAAAAAAAATTAAAATTGATATTTAGTTCCCTACCAGCGATTGAAAGTCACGGGTTTAGAATATTTCGTCCAAAAAATAGTATTGAGTTTTGTATTCAAATGGTTATCAAAAAATTCGTAATTTTAAGGCAATTATAAAAAAAAAATATTTTAAAAAGTTTTCGCGGATAGTTTGGTCCATAAACCATCATTTACTCTTCGTGCAAAAAAAAAAAATCGATATTTTTCCTAAAAAAAAATGGATAAGAATTTTATAATTTTGCTCCCTTTATGGCTAAAATTTTCCAAAAAATTTTTCATCAAAATGCTTTAAAAATTCTTCTAGCGAAACAAAATCCCAGGGGAAAAATTTTTCAAATATTTTGTTATACCCATTTCGATTAAAAAATTGAAATTTTTTTTAGCAAAATGTATAGGACCCAAGATTTTTCAATCGCTGGTAGGGAACTAAAGACCAATTTTAAAAATTTTTTAAATCATTTTTTAAATTTTATTAAGCAAATTTTTACGCATCGTTTTAGGGGTCTTCCTACATCGAAAGCTAGAAAAAACTTTCCTCGGGACACTCTAATGGTTAATCTTATCGAAATAATTTTAAAAATTTACTTTAAAGTTCAAATAGGGAAAGTCAATTTTAAAATGTCATTAATTATTTGGAATAATGGTATAAAGTCTTTGAAAATCTAAATTTATTTAAATTTTAAGATGTTTTTTAGTGTTAGAACAACTACTTAACCTAAAAATGTTTTTTTTTTTTTTTCAAAATATCTCAAAATTAGCTCACACATTAGAGCTTTCAGTAATTTGAACGTCCAGAAATTAGAATCATTGTATGCTCTGAAATTCGAATTTAAAATTCTAATTTCCGAGCGTTTTTTTTTTTTTTTTTTTACGCATTTATGTATATTTGTGGCTAGTTTATTTGCGAAATTTGATACGCGTGTACATATTTTGGCAGTCTCTACTAAAAAGTGAAAGTGTATCATTAGAAATGTCAAAACAAGCAATAAATCTTTGCACATCGTTGAATATCCTAAAATGGAAAGTCGTCTGTATGAGTGGTTTTTAAATCAACGAGAAAAAAGTGTACACTTTTTTACATACTTAAACAGAAAGCTAAACAAATATTTAAAGAGGAATATCCCGATAAAGACGAAAATGCATTCCGTGCAAGTGATGGATGGTTTACCAAATTTAAGAAACGACACGGTATCCGTTTTTTAAAAATTTGTGGCGAGATTCTTTCCAGTGATGTTGCTTCAGTCACTCCTTTTCTTCATCAATATCGTGCAAAAGTCGCTGAGATGGGGTTAATGGAATCACAAATATATAATGTCGATGAAACCGGATTATTTTTTTGTTGCCTACCAGACAGAACATATGTCTCTGCTTTTGAAAAAAACGCCCTTGGACATAAAATTCAAAAAGACAGAATTTCAGTCCTACTTGGTGCAAACTTTGATGGATCACAAAAATTAGTTCTTTTGGTAATTGGAAAAGCAAAAAAACCCCAGGTGTTTTTTAAAGTTTCAATAATCCTCTGCATTACAACTTTTCAAAAAATGCTTGGATGACTTCTCGGATTTTTCACGAATGGTTTCACCGAATATTTATTAAAGAGGTAAGAACAAATATTGATTTCAGGTTCAGTAATTTTAAAACATTTAAAATTTACAGGTGATCCGCTTTTCTCAGGAAAATAATTTGCCACCGAAAGCCATTTTGCTTATAGATAATTGCTCCGCTCAAGCACCCATTGAGAAACTTAAAAGTGACGATGGAAACATAGTTGCATTATTCTTTCCACCAAATGTAGCAGCAGCTTTACAACCAATGGATCAAAACCCTATTAAGTTAACAAAGCTCAGTTACAAAAGTATGTTTCTTTCTCAACTAATTGCTGAAGGTGGTGAACTGAAGAATCATTTGAAATCCCATTCAATCCGCAATGCAATATTATTACTGAAACAAGCTTGGGATGAGGTACCACAAAGTGTTATAAAGAAATCTTGGTCAAAGTTTTCCAATTGGGACTCTAACCAATACGACAGCGAAGATGACGTGCCAATAGCGCAATTATTGCAAATAGATCAGGACTGCAACGAAGTTATTCAGAGAACTCAAGCTCTTTTAGAAGAAATAGCTCCAAACGATTGCAATGGTATAGAAGACATCGACAGATGGAATGAAGATGTGTTTGATGACGGATCTGTATATGTTCTCAGTAGCGATGGTGAGTCTTCAGATAGCAGCGAAGACGATGTTGTTGAAATCTCACCAGTTGTCTCTAATACTACAGCCATTGAAAGCGTAAATAATTTAATAAAATGGTGCAATAACAGTGAATTGTTTTCCACTAAGCACATAAGCAATCTTTTGGCTCTCCGTATTGATATTTCGAATTCGATGAAACCAAAAATACAAACAAATATAACTGATTATATGTCAAACAAAGATTAGTTGTAAATTTGGCCATTGTGCAGTCTATCCCTCCAATAACTTTTAACTTTATTATTTAATATTTTTTTTTTTAAATACATATGTAAAATACTTTAGTTTTTTGGACTGAATTGTTACGTTTTGTTTTCTTGTTTTTATCAAATAAAATTTAATTAAAAAAATTCAAAAGTCTTTTATTTTAGTTTTTGGAAGTAAATTTACTCAATTCTTTATTCGAAAAAAATAAACGTTCAGAAATTAGAATAATTCAGAAATTTGAATTGCCTCAAAAACAAAGCGGTTCTAATTTCTGAGCGTCTACTGTATTATGCAATTTTGCGAATTAAATATATAAAATACAGCTGAATGTTAAACCATCGACTATACAGTTTAAATAAGCAATGCACAGTGGTCCCAAAAGGATTATTATTTTTTTTTTTTTTTTTATTTTTGTAATTATTCTGTAACTTGTAGATATATAAATGTAGATATATAAATAAAATTTCACATGGTCAGAGCTGAGGTGTATTCGAGTTGATTTGAAGTTGGATATATACTTAGCGGGGCATGGGGTAAGAGGGTAAACCTATAAAGTTAGTCACCTCGGTTATCTAATATTTTACTTATTAGTAGTCTTTGTAAATCTTTACAATAAATATATTTACATGTGTAAGTTATCTCTTTTATTTTAGACCAATTTTTTATTTTTTTTTTAAATATCCACTATATTTCCTACAAAATCCGACAAAAAGTTATATAAAGTTGAAATTTTAAACAAATTTAAAATTTTTCTCCTCAAGACCTGCCCAAACATTTTCATTTTTGACAATTTTTTTTTTTCTAATTTTCAAGTCAAAGCTGAGATTAACAAAATCTATATATACCCCGTTATCCAGAATGCCTCTATTCGTTTAAATTTTATTTAGTTTCAAGTATTATTTTTCAAAACTCAAAATCAAAAATTTAAGTTTCGTTGAAATATATACAAATATACAAACACGATATGTGGATAAATATATACATAAGTATATACATATATATTTTCAAGTTATTTAAATAAACTACTAAATATTGAACTTACCTTCTATTTTCCGCAAACCTTAATTTATAGTTTATTTTCAATTTCTTTTTTTTTTTACAAAAAAATTCTTTTAGTTTTGAAATTGTATTTATTGTATTATATTAATTTAATATTTATAGCTGCTGACACTTTATTTTAAGTTTTATTTTAATTATTATTATTTTTTGTTTCTTTCTTTAATAATTTTAATATTGTTTTTTTCACTAAATTTGTTTTTGAATTTAAATTTCGTTTGTATGTTTAATGATAATGAAAACAAAGGCACACCAGCAAACCAATGCTTATTGAGATAATATTTTTTTAGTTATTTCAACAATTGTTCTACTTGTCTATACTAAAAAGATACAAAAAAAGAAAAAATGATATCAGTTTGCTTAAGGGAATTTAAGTGAAAAAATTGATTAAAAATAAAAAATCTTTTTTTGTATAAAACTTTAATATAAATTTATTTTCTATAAATGTTTGGCTTTAAAAAACCTTCTTTGTTATAAAAATATTTTTTTTATACTTTAATTAATTATAGTCGTCTACATTTATAGTGTCTATTCAAAAAATATTTTTTTTTTTACTCTTTTGTAATTTTCTTTTGTGTAATATATTTTATAGCCTACTGTTTGGGGCAGACAAAATGAAATTGTCTTTCAATGGAATTTACATTTAGGAAAATATAATGCTGGAAACAAAAGTAAATGTACAAGAACTAAAATATTATAAAATACATTCGCCAACTAATACAAAAATTTCCCCAGAAGAAACAATAAAAACAAAGAAAATACTCGCACACATATATACATATATACATATATACTTATATATTTGTACACACTCACGTATGCCAAAATTCAAATCAAAAGACCAAAAATATATACGAACAACAAAACTTAAAGGAAAAACAAATTAAAAAATAAAAGAAGATAAAAATATTTAGAAGTCATACAGACTCAAAAAGAAATAGCAAAACTTACAGACGTACGCACTTACATACATACATCTACAAATTCAGCCTTTTAAAAGGCAAAATGTTTATATGTATGTGTATGTATTTGTGTTTGAGTCTGTGCGTGTTAAAGAATGATGTGAGCTTAATGATAAAATGATAAAATTTTGTAGCAAAGCAAAATTGTTGTAAGAAAATTTGATATCAAATGTTGTCAACAACAATTAGCTAAAGAATGTGCAGTGATAAGTAATTGCGGAGCTTGAAGATATAAAAAACGCTAAAGATACATTACTTTTTAAAGTTGTATATTTTCTGCAATTTGTCTAAACACAATTCATTGATAGTATTTCGTTTTTGAGAGCAGATTAAATGAGATAAAATTTGTTCCTTTTATAGCGATATAGCTAACCAAAAATAATTAGTTTTTTTATCCGTTTCAGAAATTTTTAAAAACTTTGGAATTTTGCAAATTTTGGTCCTAACAGCATATTTTTATAGAAAATTCTTATTATACCGTTCACCACAGGTGTAAAGGGTATACATAAGTTTGTCATTCCGTTTGTAATTTCTACAATATTCATCTAAGACCCTAAAAGTATATATATTCTGGATCCTTATTGATAGGGGAGTCGATATAAAAATGTCCGTCTGTCTGTTGAAATCAGATTTTAGATAGCCCCAGTTATCGGATATATATGTTTTATATATTAAATTGTATGGAATATTCCTTAAAAGAACGCTAATAAAAATGAATGAAATCGGTTAATAAATAACTGAGATATCGGCAAAAAACGAAGATATTCCCAAAAATCGTATTTGTTGTCGGCTTTTCTAGGCTCCTATATAAGCTAGTGCATCAAAAATTCAAAAACTTTTTAAATTTTTTTTTTTTTTTTTGCTGAATAAATGAAAAAATTAGTATCCAAGATATCGGCCAAAACGCATTTTTAGACTTTTTGAAGATCTTATATAAGCTACGGATTTCACTATTGAACAGATTGGTTATAAAATTTCGGTTTTTTGAATCGGTCTATAAGCAACCGAGTTATGGGCCAAAAACTAAAAAAAATCTGTTAATAATACATCAAACAACAATCTTCAAAAATTTTTAAACATTGACAAAATTTTGAGTAATAAGAAACCCTTTTTTGAGGCTAATTGCACTAAAAGCTTTCTGGCCCTTTAATTCCAGCCCCAAAAAATATGCAACAAATAAAACATAAAATTAAATACTTAATCATGAAATATGTACAATAGAGAGTCCGGATGAAAGCCTTTTTCGAGATTTCGATTTAGGAAGACCTCTCAAACGATGTGTAAAAATTTGCTTAATTCGAAAGAATTATTTACAATTTTTTTTTTAAATTTGTTTTTAGTTCCCAACCAGCGATTGAAAAATCATGGATCCTATACATTTTGTTAGAAAAAAAGGGTTGATATTTTAATCGAAATGGGTGTCAAAAAAATTCGTAATTTTAATCTAATTATGGAAAAAATATTTAAAAAAATTTTCCCATGGAATTTTGTTTCACTAGAAGACTTTTAAGGGAGTTTTGATGAACAACTTTAATTTTTTTTAAATACTCATAATTGGCTAAAAATTACGAATTTCAAAACAAAACTCAATAATATTTTTTGGACAAAATATTCTAGACCCGTGATTTTCAATCGCTGTTAGGGAACTGAAGATAAATTTTAAAATTTTTTCCAATATTAAGCTAATTTTTACGCATCGTTTGAGGGGTCTTTCTACAATTTTTTTATTTACGGGACACTCTAATGTACAATTTATTTCCAGAAAAAAAGATCAAGTGCTTTCAAAACATAACTTGTTTCCCCCACTTTAAAAGTAAAAAGCTAAAACAGTATTTTTATAATACAAAATAGATACGTTCTTTTAAGAGAAGAACTTCAAAAGAAATGAACAAGAATCATAAAAAGAACATACTAGCAAAGACTATTTTTAATTAAAAAAATAAATAAATAACTTCTGCCTTTAATTTTCAGCACTAAGTGCTTTTCAAAAATATAAAAAAGTCATGACTTCTTCAGCTCTTTTACATTCCTTTTTTACTGCGTAGATTAACTTTAAAAAATATTTACTTAATAAACATTTTCAACGATTTTAAAAAGAGATGTTTGGTTTTATTTTAAATCAAATAAATACTGCTTAAATTTGTACGCAAATTTTTTATATTCTCAGAGAAAAAATTTGAATTAACCGATTTTTCTCCTGCCAAATCAAATTCGACCAAACAATTTATTTGCCTATAGAGTAACGAAATCGTAAATCCTTCAGTCGGGTGCAATCTTTGTGAGGTCGACTAGTCATTTATTTCGAACTCTTATGCATGTATTAAGATTTCGTCATCCGTTACAATTTGCCAAAAACGTTTTCAAGAACAAAATCAACGCGAGTTTTTTAAAAAAAATTTTAAAATATATGATATTAAATTTTGTGCAATATTGCTGACTACCATGTCCAAAAATGTATTAATCTTACGATTTTTAATTAATGTCGGTGTTGCAAAATCGGTGCATAAATAACATTTTTATTTTATTTAATTCTTTTTTTTTTTTTTTTTTCTAAAACATGCCTTATGTAACAACGTCTTTTGCTCAACTTTTTTACTTTAGCATTCGTTGGAATTTCCCCCACCTTTGGTTCAATTCGGAATAAATGTACCATTTTTTATTTGGGATTAGTTTGTTTACAAGAATCTGGTATTGGTTTAGTCTAAAAGTGCTATTAAGACATTTACAAATATTTGAAAAACAGTCTGTGTTCTGGGTTTATAGAGCTATTTAAGAAAATTCAAGATATAGTTTCCAAAAATAGTTTGATCAAAATATTTTCTTTCTTAATGATACACAGAAAAAAACAAAAAATAAAATCAATCATCAAATATGTTAGTAAATAATTCATTCAATTAACAGCTTTTTTAAATTTGCACCTCTCACCAAAATAATTATATCAATTACTTAAAACTGTAAAAAATTAAAAACAGAAAAAATTTTCCAATTAAAAATTTAATTAAAGCAATTAAGTGCATGATTGAATGAATTAAAAATTTAAATGAAAAAAAATCTTACTTAAATTTGATTCTTATTTTAGTTTTATTTGAATATATTTATTAAATTTTGATGCATAATTAAACAACTGTGTTAATTGAAAACTATATGGTAACAATTTTTTCTGTGTATTTTCATACTTGGTTGACGTTTAATTAAAAATTGTACGATTTTTAACTATTTCCATTCTGTTTTATAAACTTTTCAATCTCATCTTGGAGTTTTCATAATTGTTAATATTTTATTTTAATTTTTATTTTAAGCATACACTCAGGGGTCAAAATGAATAAAATATGATTGCAATTTATAAGAAAATCTTTAGTAAATATAATTAAACTCGGATAAGTTAGAAAAATCACAAATTATATTCTAAGATAATTAACCGAGTAGTGTAACCAATATCAGCTTTTTGCACAGTGTGAGATTTTCGCATTATGAGTGCGGGAAATTTGTGGCAATTGCAGTAACGGACCGGTCCCTCAGTACCAGTTGAGTACCAATTGAGACCTAACTCAACACCAAAGTTCCAATTGAGAAACAGTTGACGAAAACACACTCACTATTTAACAGTTGAGAGTCAATTTGTAAAATGCTTGTGCGCAATTAGCAACTCGGGTGCATTGGCTGAGTGGTTAACGTCGAAAACTATAAAACATAAGATACGTTAGATGAACATGGTTTCGATTCGGGGTTGCAGCCATAATATTAACGAAAATTTAAAAAATAAACATAATTTAATGAAAATAATAATAATAAAAATTTTTAAAAAGTAAAGAATTATATAATTTGTATCATATTAATCGACACTAAACCTGTCCTCTTGGACCAATACTGCGACTTGTCCCAAGGGGCTAATTAGCCACCTCTAATGATAACTCCATGTAAAAGTGACAGGTTTTTCTTATATAAAGTTTCAGAACTGTGACCGGTCTAGCCATGAGAAACTGTTACGTGACTAGTTTCGAACCGGTTCTCTTTACTTAGGGAAAGAAAGCTATATTGATGAAATTTGGCATAAACCACTTTCTTAACACTAAGCTGTACCCATGTTCTGTAACTTGTGAAAAGTTTTTTGAAATTTGAATTAAATACATTTAATGTCAACAAAACTGATCACCCTGCTTTACACAAGACGACTGTAAATTTATCGAAATAAAATTTTCTCACAAAGTTACCGAACAACTGTCACGCCTACTTCTCATATAACCCAAAGCAATTTTGTGAAGAATGTTCATGTATGTATGTATGTATTTTTAAATGATAAACGAAAATTAATATGACTTCTACACAAATCTTAATTATTTATCTGATATATACGTCTTTTTAACAAAAACGAAATTGCCGCTTTTCTCACAAAATGTACTTCTTCGGATAATTTACCATTTGGAACAATACATTATTTAATGATATATTTTCCATGGAATCAAATTGTATGTAGTGAAGCGGGCAATCGAGCCTTAATGACGAAAACATTAAATAATCACAAAAATACATCTCCTATGATGTTTGGTATTCTGCATTAGTATTATAACGAGTCACGTTTAGGACTCGATATAATAGTTTTGATGCTGAACGCAATTGTATTTCGGATGCCGTCAATACCTGATAGAGATTAGTTGTTTATAGAAGATCTTTAGAATTTCCTTATTTTAATACAACTGAAAAACCTTCGAATTGTTTACTGGACCTGTAACAAGTGTTTAACGAAGGAGGTAACATACATTTATTAATCAATCTCCTTAATCAACCAATTTCTTTATGTAAAAACGGAGGCATTATTCTTGTCACTAATAACCATTTTGAACTGTTTTGTTCGGAAATGAATTATATTAACATTTCCAGAAATAAACTCAAAAATATGCAAACTTTTCTTGTTCTTCGATGCAAGCAGCCAAACATTAAAAATCTTTTGGCGAGAAATACGTTGACACATGATTAGTAATTGCTTTGTGATTTGAAAAGGAGCAAATTTCTATTACTGATTTTGGAAAAACCATCTATCAACAATAACAAAAGTGCCATTAAGATAACGGTACTTTTTCCAATAAAAATTAATATAAAAGCAAAAAAATGGAAAAAAAAAGTTGAAGACGAAAAAATCATCAAAAATTTTTTTGTCGATAACCTATTTTAAATTATTATTTTCCACGATAGATAACACATCAGTTTTTAAAATTAAAAAATCCCAGCAAAAACTTTGATTGCCATGTAATGAGTTATAAAGCTAATATAATGGCTCTTCACTATTTACACAATAGCTGAATAACTCATTATTTTATCACTGTGATGAAATTAGAGCAGAGATGCGCAATTTTCAAATTTCCTGACTCGCGAGTTTAGACTACAAATGCTGCTTACGCAACGCAGCTTCACACGTACACTATAAACTACTTCGTTCGACTGCTGCTCTCTCATTAATGTCAATGCAACTCAATTAAATTTTTTTGCTGCTTCACACACACAAGTGCAAATGTATAGTAGTGTGTATCATGTTACCGTAGTCACATGATACCAAATCGGGATAAAAATGTGTGGACACGTTGTGATCTCTTATGAAAAGAAGAAGTCTTTTTTGCATTCTTTGATGTATATTTTGATATTTATAGAGCCGAATGTACCAAATGACTTTCCTGCTTTGCCGCAACTGCAAAAAGCTTGTTATACCATGAATTTTTTAGGAAATTTTTTGTGCTTTTGGGTCCTAAACTTATCTTTAACATTGCCTCTAGAATTTACAATATAAAAGTTTTGCCACAGAAGCTGCGAAAATTCTGTCAGCACATACGTTTCTTCGTCAATTATACAATATGAGTATTTTTGTATGAAATTTGATTTTAATTTCCGTGTCCTATTCTTGGATTCAAAATTTTTTGCAGCATTCCTGTTTGGATCTTTTTGGACTTCATATGTTATCAACTATACATTAACTTTAATTTTTCCCACCAAATAGTCAAAGCACTGAGCTAACCAGACTGTTTTTTTACCAGATGTGTTTGGAGTTCCTTTCAATATGCTTTCAAATTTCCGGCCTTCCCGATATCATGTGGACTTTTTTTCTTTCCGAGCCAGGTTTTCTGTCAATGGTCAAATTCTCCTGATACTGTTTAATAACATTAGAAACGGCAGAATTTTAATTCTGTGGCCAATTATTTGTAGGAGCTATTTGGATTTTTTTTTAATTTTTTAATAATTTGTAGCACCTACATCTTTTTCATCACTCATTTTTATCAAAATCACGACAAATCAACATGGTTGTCATTAAAAATAATAACTGAAGTATTTTTCAATGATAACTAGATCAAAACAAATGTTTAATATTGCTTCCGAAAAAAGTTATGAGGCAAAACGTGTGTTAAGATTTTTTCTATCGCACTCCTTAGTAATAACAATAGGAACCATAGAGTAACACATAGAGACGAAATTCTCGATTGACAATTAAACAAAATTGTTGTTTTGTAAACAAAAATGTGTTTTTATTTTCATTTCGCAACAACAAAATGTATTTGATTACATGTATTTTGTTGTTGCATGAGTATTGGTAACTGCATTATAAAAATCATAAAAATTTATATTTTAAAAAGTCTGATCATAAATAATTATTAAATTCGGGTTATAAATAATTATTTACTAAATAACTTCTATGTGATGCAGACAGTATGTTGTTGTCATTACAAAGTAACTACATCCGTAACTATATGTCATTACTAAGTTTTTGCTGGGATATTAATTAAGTTCTTTTTTAAAACAAAAAAGTTACAACTATTCAAAATTATATTTCTCACCAAAAAATCTTTGTATTATATTTGTCTTCAACAACAGTCCGATTCAAGTTTCCGTTACTTAATAACGGTTAACATTTCTTTTAATATTTTCTTAATTTTTCAGTTATTCAAAACGTAAAAAAAATATTAGAGGTTTTGATCAGCTAAATTGTCAAAACCACACACTTTGCGTTGTAGTAAAATTTGCAAAAATCTCTGGCGGGAATTGAACCCACAACCCCCACGTTAATAGACTAAATAACTAGCCTGCCAGAGCACCCTTAACAATTAAAATAAAATATAATCGTATATACAATAGTGGTGTAATTCTACCCAAATCACTTGGCGAATTTACCCCATGATTTAGAGAAGTTGTTGCCTTTTTGGTCACTTCAGAAACTGAAAAAAATGAACGAAACGGGGATTAAGTCAGTATCAAAACATCTTATATGAAAGAAAAAATATCTAAGTCTTAATACTCAAGAAACTTTACAGATATCGTTTATGGTTATGAGAAGAGCACTTTAAAGAAAAAAGTGGTGAGTGCTCCCCCTTCTACCCTACTTAATGACATAGGAGCTAATATTATCAAATTCTCATAAAAAAAATTTACATTATATATCACAGAAAAAAATATGGTCTAATTATTAAATTTATCAAAATTCAAAATTTCTAATATTTTTCACTAAAAATAAAACAATTTAACGGCTTTCAATAATTTTTTGTATTTTTTTTGTAACTGAATATAAAATTTTTTTCTTAGTTTGAATTTCAATTAATAAAATTGAAATTCCGAAATTACAATTGGGTTTCAGATTTTTCTATGTAAAATTTGAATTTAATTTATAAGAATACTTTGTTTTTTAGTAATTTATTTAGTTATACAGATATTTGAAATCATTTTAAAATTCAAATCAATAATTTAATTGAATTTCGAGAATATTATTATTATTTTTTCTTTTTCTTTTCTGTGCATACGTAGATTTTAATTATAAAATAAATGATCTAACATTACTATGACCACATTATTTAAATAAAATTGGGTCATACAATTGCTTCTTTCAAAAATGTTGCTCAAAAAAACTTATTCCTTAGGCTTTTATTTATTATTTTTATAGTTAATAATTTCATTTATTTCATACAATTTTAATTAATTCTTAAAATTTAGAAATTAAAAACGCTAAATTAGCTACACTTTAAGCAACATTTACAAAATTTTAGTTCCATTTTTATTTATCATCTGCTTTTATTTTTTTGCAATTGAGAATGTGGCATTATGTGGGATATGATGAGTATTAGTGGCGAGTTTTTTTTTTTCCTTCATTTTTCCCTTCTCGTTTTTTTTTACATTTTTATTTTTTCATCTTGTTTTTTTTGGGTATATTTAGTACACAGACTGTGTGGCTGTTAAAGTTGGCTGGATATCTGACATGATTGTGGTTGTGTCATTGTATGTGTGAGTATATGTGCGTGTGTATGAATGAGTGTGTGTGCACTTGAAAAGCAAACACTTTCATAGCAAGGATAATGATGATAAATAGAAATAAAAAAAAACGAAAATTAAGCACAAAATAAAACATTGAATGATGCTAAGAGAAGGAAAAAAATCTCCATTAAAAAAGCTAACAATTGTTAAGAAATATTTAAAATATTTTAAACCTTTTTAGAATTTATCTTTATGTTAAGAAAAAAAAAGTAAAGCATATTTTTAGGGCTTATTAAAATTTTATAATTCAAAGCATACGTTCAGGGTCTTTTGAATATTATATATATTTTTAAATGTCTGTTTCTTTATTTTCTTTATTTTCTTTATATATACACAAATTAATGATAAGTTGGCTTTTTTTCTCAGTTTAATTAGAATTTTCTCTTTTAATTTAGATAATTACACTTGATAAATAACCAATTTATTTAATTTTAATTTTTTTATTAAGCTTTTAATTTAATTTAGTTTTTTTTTTTTTTTTTTTGGTTTCAATAAAAAATTTTAAACACACTTGTACATTTGCAATCTTTTTGTAATTTTTTGTATATATATGTATATTCTTTTTACAAATTTTTCCTATAACCACTCATGTAATCACTAACCTTTTAACAAAAGTTTTGTAAATATTTTCATTTATTTCTCCAAAGCTTTTCTTTATTTAGTTTTTATTATTTTTCACTTGATTTTATTTGGATTTTTTTTTTTTATGAATTTGTTTATTTTCAACAGATTTTGTTGTTAGGTTTTTGATTATTTGTGTGTGCTTGAGTTGTTAAGTTAATTGTTAAAATGAAAATTATTGTATATTATATAGAATTTTCTTTCAACTGTGTTTTTTTCCTTCTTGATTTCTTTTTTTTTTTTTTTAGAATACTAACACATTCTTTAACTACTTTTCAACCTGCTTGCGGAACCGCCCTAAACAGTCGGAATAAAACTGAAAATACAAATTGATGAATATTTACCGCACACACCGAAATGCCGAAGCTTTTTTATGCGCACACATACTTACAGGCGCACTAATACACACACACATACATTAAGCATACACAAAATTCACCACATTGCACGAAGGATACAATCACAGCATACAACCAACGAACCAGCAAAAGAAAGAAAGTTAGATGAAAGGTAATAGAAAAAAATAAGAAAGAGGTAACAAAAGAAAACAATACAAAAAAACGTCAAATGTGTACGAGTATTTTAGTTGTTTACATGCTTTTGAAAAAGCTCAATGGACATGGTGAACTTTTGTTTGCCTTAAATAAATCAACTCTATAAAGTAGTGGTAAGTTTTATTTTAACTTTTCTTTCAACTGGCTCTCATACATATACACACACAAACACTTGCAAACATATACATATATAAATGTATAAATATTGTAAATGTATACTATATGTATCTTAAGGATTTGATTAGAAAAATATTTTTTTTTTTTTTTCTTCTTTTTATAGCTTGCAAAACTTTTCAACCAATATTTACACTATTTGTAATTTTATCTCAATAAATTTACCGTTTTTTATTTAATAATCTTAATTTCTTTTTATATACCGTAAAAAGTTTAATTTTCTTTTTAATAAAAAAAAAATTTTTTTGTCAATTTTTTTTTCCTTCAAAAACGCTTAATTAACAAAACTCCGATTCCGTTACAACACGTTGTTATGTGTCGTTGTTACTACTGCGAATGTCAGTTTTATATGTCCTTTATTTTGCAGTCTACTATAGTCATGACATTTGTGATTTGAAGTTTAGTGTGGTGAATTTTAAAAACCGTTATTTTTAAGCTGCCACATTATCTCGAAAGCTTAACAGAGTTGTAATCCATAGGTGGAAATAAATATATTTTAAATAATGTTTTTTTATATTATAACCCATTAAAGGTGGTATTTATAGAACTTCAGCTGATTTAAGATTTTTGATACAAAAAAATAAAATAAAAATATGTTACCTAATTCTTATCTTAATTAGATCACAATTTTAGAAACTATGGTCAACTTAATATTTTTCACATACAAATCTAATTTGGCAGATTTTTATCCTCTTCTTAATTAAAAAACTTTTTAAAAAAACAGGCGATTTAAAATTGTCCACAATAAAGTCGATTTTTGGTAATAGATAAATGATCGCAGATTTTATTATTTTTATTTTTAACTTGCTGATTCTTATTTATTACTATGACATCTATAAGCCATTATTAAAAATTGTTTACCTGGCTGAAACTTAGTTTAATCATTAATACTTTTTCTGGTACTTTTCTAATACTATTTATAGCAAACAAGTTACAGATGTTAAATCACAAGACTTTAAAATAATATAGTGTAAAATTTGTTTTTCAAAATTCAAAAACTTGGAAAGAGACCTAAAATTACTTAACTTTTTTCTCATTCTTCTACACTTTTTGTTCGCGTTTATATTTTTTGAGCTCATTCGATCTTGTATAAAATACAGTGGCTCACAGCTTATTTCCATAATAAAATAGCAGACAGGAATAAAAAAAAATTGGTATCACTAAAAAGAGAAATATTTCTAGATTAACATACAACCATTGATAATGTGTACCTTTAAATAAATTAAAACTAAAAAAAAACAGGGACAGAAAATAATCATTATTCTTGAAATTTTAAACAAAAAAATCAGATACAAGGAACAACCGAATAAAAGTGTTAAATACAGAAATGTAATCTTCAGAACAGGTTCTATTGGAATCCGGAATGATTTTTATTTTTTTGATTTTTATGAAAAAAATCAATATTAATGATTATTTTTGATTTTTTTTTTTTTTTTTTTTTTTTGCTCACAATATAAAACTTAACATGAGAAATGAAACTATTACGCAATTTTTAATAAAAAATATTTCTCATCGTAAATTAGATTTATTTACTAAAAGGCAAGTGTGATGATATATTTTTCATCAGATTTTTAAAAAAATATCCATTTTTTTTTATAAAATTCACATTTTTTTCTAAAATTTTATTATTTTTTTTTTTTTTTATTAAAAATCAATTTTTTTATTAAAAATAAAATTGTTTGCAATAAATCAAAGTTTTTACCTAAAGAAAATTTCTTACTAGATAAAAGTTTAATTTCTCAAGTTAAGTTTTATATTGTGAGCAAACAAAATAAAAATCAAAAATAATCATTATGAGTTGAGCAAAAAAATAAAAATCAAAAAATAATGATTATTTGTTGATTTTTATTTTAAAACTCATAATCATTACGGTCCTTGAAAAAATATGCAGCCACTTATGACATCAAAAACTTTGAAATTATCCTTTATTGTAAACAACAGATTTGAGGCGGTTTGGACTTGATGCCACCAGTTTTTGTGAAACATTAAGCAAAATGGTATGACCCACCAAAATATTTTTATAATAAATTAACAATCAAAGGTTTACAATACATAGTGAGGCAGAATCGAACATTTTTGGAAATAAATCTCTAACTTCTGATCGGCTAGTTGGATTTGATATGCCACTTCAAAGTTTAATAAGTCACGGAAAATTCCATTTCTTGCGTATTTTAGCACAAACATACATTCGATGATTGGCTACGGGAACAAATTATTTATTTTGTTATGGCTTTTTCACGTCCGCAATAGAGTCATTCCATTTAAAATCAACCAGCTGATTTCCTCAGCTCTTCCGAATTTGATAATATTTGGTACAGACATTATGTCTGTTAAAACTAAGACTAATTCAGATAATTTTCACCATTAAAATATATTTTTTTAAAATTTTTAAAAGGACAATTTTTCGAGATATTTACCCGCAAACTAAAAATCGCGAGATATGGACAATTTTGATATTAAGAAATAAGTCATGCTATACGTCATATTAAAGGTAATTTTGATACCTTTAATATGACATCTCAATAAATCTTATATCATAAATACTTTGAAAGATATTTGTAATTTTTTGCAAACACTTTTTGAGCTATTTTGCACTTTCAAATAGCAATATTTCGCGAACCACTTGATGAAATTACCTGAAATTTATAATTAGTCTTAGTTTTGACAAGAATATTGTACCAAATACACTGGTCGAAAAAAAAAATGTTTTCGAGCTCCTTAAAAAAAAAAAAAAATATGTAGACTAGATGGAATTCCGCATGCTAAACTCGAATCTGCTTTCAGTTTTTTTCCATCAGGTCGGAATTTTTTTATGGGCGTGTCTAATATGTGCCCTAAATATGCCTATTACTCAAGTATATTTCACTATTACTTGAGAACGGTATGCACGATTTATGTAAATGATATACCACGATATGCGGAATAAAATTAGCTTTAAAACGCTCTACTATCAAATTTTTATCAGCTCAATACTTTAGGAGATATTTCGAAAAAAGTGTCGGAAAAAATGTTTTCTTTTTTTTACTAAAACTTTTTTTTTTTTTAAGTGAAAACATCAAAAATATTTAAGTTTATCACCTTTATCTCAAAACTGGCAAAACTGCGAGTAAATAAAGCCACATATTGTAAAAATTGATGCACACATTTTGATTGGATTCACAGTTAAGTTAGGATAACCATGCATACCTATAGCTAAGTGGAAATAAACTAGTGGGCAAAAAAAAAAAAAAATATATTTTTCGTCTTAAATAAAAAAATAGGTGGATTAGGTGGAATTCAACGTGCTAAATAAGAATCAGCTTTTACTTTTTTTCTATCACGCATTGATTTTTTTTATGGGCATGACTACTATGACCACGCCTTTAGTCAGTCACACTTGTATAACTCGAGTTTGTCCAATTAAGATAAATTGAACTTTAATATATAGCGACCTAAATTATCTTTGAGTTGAATTTATATAATTTTTTGTCCAGTTAATATTTCCTTAGTTATTCGGTAATTAGTACCGAAAATTTTAAAATTTATTTTTTTGAAAAGTGGTGAAAATTTTGATCCATAACTCTGAAATTCTTGAGCGAATAAAAAATATTGTTGACCTTGAAAACAATTTATCGTATGCAACTTTTGATGTATCACTTATAAAATTCGTGTAAAGGGTTCTTGAATTATAGTCTATCCACCTAGTCCATCTTTTTTTGTTTCAAGAAAAAATAAAAAATAAAAAATTTTGGCCACCACTGTATTTCTACTCAATTGTATGTAGAAATACAGTGTGAATAAAATCAATATTTATGCATCAATTTTGAAAATACATGCCTTATTTTATTCGCAGCATTACCAGCTTTAAGGTAAAGATGATAAACTGTAACATTTTAGATGTCTTCATTTATTAAAAGAAATGTAAGTAACAAAAAAATCTAAAATTTTGCATGAAAATGATTTTTTTCGGACACTTATTTCAAAATAACTCCGAAACTATTGAGCACATAAAAAAAATTAAGTTTGGGTGATTTGAAGATATTTTTAGTCCGCATCCTTTGGCGTATCACTTTGATCAATCGTACACACCGTTCTTGAGTTATGAGTAAATATACTAGAGTAATGGCCTTACTATGGGCGAAATATTAGACACGCCCATAAAAAAAATCCAGACCTGATGGAAAAAAACTGAAAGCAGATTCGTGTTTAGCACATCAAAATACATCAAGTCCAACTATTCCTCTATGGGGAAGGATTTTTTTGTTGACCAGAGATATTATAGAAAATTCAAAAAGTACCATTAGAAGCACAAAAGAGTACCGAAAAATTTTCCTCTTCAATTCTTACCCACATAGCACCATATATCTTTAATTTCATGTTTCTAGGTTCAATTTTGTAGAAAATTCATAAAGTACCATTGGTAAAACGAAAAAGTACCAAAAGTCGCTCTATTCAGTTCTTACAATTCAATTTCGTAGAAAACTCAAAAAGTACCATTAGAAGATCAAAAAAGTACCACAAATTCCCCCTTGTGAATTCTCACTCACGTACTACATGTACTTAAGTTCATGTCTCTAAGTTTAATATAACACAGAAAAAAGTCACCAATTAACAAATATATATGAAAATAATTCATTCAATTATAAACTTGTTTAAATTTGCACCTCTCACCAAAATGCTTATATCAATTACTAAAAACTATAAAAAATACAAAACAGAAAAAAATTCCCAATAAATAAATTAATTAAATCAATCAAGTAGATTATTGAATGAATTAAAAATGTGTATAGGAAAGAAAATCATACCAAAATTAATTTTTTATTTTATTTTTTCTTGAACATATTTATTAAATTTTGATGCAAAATTAAACAACTGAGTTAATTGTAAAAAAGACGGTAATAATTTTTTCTGTGAATAAAAAGAAAATCAATTATTTAATTTGAATAAAATTTAATTTCCCGATTTTATCCCCTTTTTGTTACTTTTTATTCCCCCTGAGTGCAACAAAGTTTGTATTCCAATGAATTTCTACGTTGTACTGGGATCTAATGTTAAAATATTCATATGTACAGTATCGGTCATCTAATTAGCCCACCTAACCAGAATTTTTTTTAACTTAATTTTCTTTTTCTAGAAAAAAGTTTTCATTTGTTAATTCAATATATTCACCATTATGTACTTAATACATTGCAGCCAAGATTTGCACTAATAAACTAATAATTTACGCAAAAACATTATTTTATAAAATATTCCTATAAAAATTAAGGGACAGCAAATTAGCCCACTTACATTAATTATTGCAAAAAAATCTTTTTTCTATAAAATGAAAATTAATACCAAAAAAATTCAGGTCAGGTGGGCTAATTAGCTGACCGCCACTGTATGTGTCAGTAAAAAGAAAAAAATATTTTGCGAAAAAGGTACCAAAATTAGGTACCTTGATTTTTACCCCTTAAACGCTCGAACTTCCAAAATTGTATTCGCCAATTTTCGATAAGATACTGATTTGATGAACATTTTATTTCTATGCTACTGGATTAATAGATAGATAGGGTTACAAAAAAGTACCAAACTACAGAACTTCAAAAAAGTCAATCAATCACTCAGTCATTACTCTTTTATATATATATTCATCAAACGGTTTAAGATCATTATAATTAATTTATTTGTTTTTATTTTCTATAAATGAATTTTCCTTTAGAATATTTTCAATCCCTGATGTATCATTGTGAATTATTAAATTTCCTTTTCTTATAACGATTTGATTCCATTTGTTTCAATCGGTCTAGTTTAGTATACTTATATTTCTTAATTCATTCTTATTACTAACATGGACAAACAAGATTCCTGCGGCTCTCCAATCTTTACATATTTTTTTATGTAAAACCCTTTTTTTGTTAAATAAAAATCCCTTATGTAAGTACTTATTTTGTGAAATAGTTGTTTTATTTAAATATCTATTCAGGTATCCCTTCCTGCCCCTTTTTATTTCACCAAGCCTATCACCCCTGTTGTGCTTTCCAAATTTCCCCATTTTTTTATAAATTATTAATTGGCTGACATATACCTGTATATGTCCCCGGCACTCTTTAAATAATTAAATAATATAATTTATTAATTCATTTTCTTTGAATTGTATTTAATTAGTTATTAAATGCATTTTTAAACATGGTCCTTCGAACCGGATATGAACCAGCGACCTATGATCTATTTACATATGTATATAGATTAATTTTTTGTCAGCTTGACATCTAATACTATTTCCAATTTGTGAATTCATTCTATTGTTTGGGGAGTTATTATCTGAAATTTGAGAAGATATCTAATTTGGTAATACTTTCGTATCAAAAAAAAAATATATAGAATACAAATATTTTTAACTAAGAATAGGTTGATTGAACAGAACATAATCGATTTAATCACTCACACTGATATAATTATAATTTTGTTTAGTTTCGACATCTAAATGAGTTGATCAATTCGATGAAATCATTATTAAATTTCAAGACATTTTAATTAAATTCAGTTATCATTATCAATTCTATTGAATTAATTTGTAATGTTCTAAATTTGGTTTCAATAACTTTTTTTTTATAGCAAGGACCTGTAATGTTTAAAATTATTAATGACAACTTACAATATTAATGATTCTAGTTATCATTTTATTATTGTAATCGTTATTCAACCAATATTTTCTTTGTGTGTAAGACAAAAATATAAGTGATCATAGATTTCTGAAGAATGAAACACTTATTTAAAAAATAATATTTTATCCGAAAGCTTCCAGCTTGCATTTGTTATTCGATTCTTTTTATTTCATTTGAGAGAATAATATTAGGGTAAATCACACACTAACTAATTATATTTTAATTGCTATAACTGACCATTAATTAAGCATTAAAAGCCCAAAGAAGTGTCTAAATAATAAAAACAATTTAATCGATCATCACCGAATCAAGCAATAGAAACAAAAAGAATGCCACCATATGTATGTGCGAGAACGAAAAGAAAGGATGCAGTATTTATAAATAAGTCTTTAAATACATGCACATTAATAATTAAAACAGGGGGGGTGGTTTAATGTGTTAAAATTTGTTGGTTTTATTTTAAAAACAGTTGTCTTAAATTACAACTAATGAGCATCGTTTTTCAATAAATTTGATGTGGAAAATACACACACAACTCACAATCTATAGTAATTCGTTATGGGTTTTTTTTTTTTTTTTTTTTTTTTTTTGAGAAAAATGCTTTAAAACACACCTTGAAATAACATACTTAGTTATTGATCTTAATTGCATGCAGAGACAGATGAAAGGACTGCAAAGGAATTGAAAAAATTAAGGATCAAAATATTTTTTATACACTAACAAACAATAATAAAAAAAAAAAAAACATACAAACATACTTACATACATAGGTGAACACACCAAAAGTAAACAATCTCATGTGGTTGATTCGATTACAAATTTTATTTTTCATGTGTTGATGTAAGTTAGGGTGGGGGTTGTTGTTGCTGTATTAAAAGTATTAAATGTGGCAGTATTTGTGGTACTAAAGCCTTCTATGTAGTTGTTGTAGGTGGTAGTTAAATTTAAACATTTATTTACACGCACAGGAAGTGAACAGATGTAGATTTCGCTTGAATTCGTTTTTTTACTAATATTTTTACTTGCTTGAATTTATCTAAATACTCGCTGTGTGTACAGATGATGGAAGGTTAGAAAATTTATTAAATTCATGTTTCAGCCAAAATAAACAATCAATCCTTAAATACAAACACATATACTTTCGTGAAATAGAAAAAAGCTGGGGTGGACCAAACAATCTGTTTGTATGTAGTAAATAGCACCACTTTTTCTTTATGATTCTTACTGAAACTAGAAACACAGCAACGTATATTTACTTTCATGACATACGCATTTTAATTGTGAAAATAGAAAAAATAAAAATAAAAGTGTTTACGTATTTCGATCTAAACAAATATAATTTTTTATAGTTTTTTTGCTTAAGCCTATTCCATAGGGCTGTGTCTTCTTTTTATATTTTAGTGTCAAGTTTAATGAGTTTTTTTTTTTTTTTTTGTTTGTTAAAGTGTCACGCCTTAAAGGGATGCCAGTGACACATCACAGAATCTATTAAGAGCTTAGGGTTTTTTTGTTTTTTTAATTCTCAGGAGTATTTTTGTTATTTTAGAGAATGACTAAGACTTTTAATGCCAAAATATGTTATTAGAGGTTGAACAATTTAGAACAGCTCTTTGATTGTTTAAAAATTTTTAATACTCTGTGATCATCAGAGTAATCAAAAATATAAAAAAAATCAAAAAACGAGGGAAGAAGATATAGTCGGTCAGGCCCGACCATATGATACCCTACACCATTTCGATCCACATAATTTTGTTTTTACCTTGTTAAATATTATTACTTGTGTTAAATATTAAAATAATACTAACATTTGTATGGGATTTATGCACCTTAAAGTGATTTTCGGGAGAGGGGTTTATATGGGAGCTATAGTCAGTTATAGACCGATTTTCATGAAATTCGGCAAATGAATTTGTATTATTATTTGTGCTAAATTTCATTAAAATATTCCTATTTTTAAAGCATCTATAAGTGTTAAAACTCTATTCTGGGAGGACATTTATATGGGGGCTAGGTGAAATAATGGGCCGATCATAACCAAATTCAATAAGCTTCGTTGTTATGCCAAAAAAATCGCATGTACCAAATTTCATCAAATTATCTTCAAAATTCCGACCTGTATTTTGCACACAGGCTTTATATGGATAGCCAGCTAGCCGACCAGACGGACGGACATCGTTAAATCGACTCAGAAACTGATTCTGAGTCGAACGGCATACTTAAAGGTGGGGGTTTTTTCTCTGCGTTACAATTTCTGCATAAACACATAATACCCCAACCACCTATGGTGGTGCAGGGTATAAAAAATTATGCGCATATGAAATGCTCCTAAAATTGGAAAATATTCCTTTATATTCCTGCTACTAAACAGCCAAATTATAAAAGCAAAAAAACCTAATTTTATATAAAAAATAGAATGTCGGCTGTAATTTCTTAAACAGTACACAAAGAAAACAGATTTGTTGCGGCAACCGAATTTTTTTCCAATCGAATTTAGTCGGTTACAAGTAATACCTTAAATTCAGTTGCAAGAACTATTCTGTTGCTGAATTAATGGTACATACAACTGTTTTAAAAAATTAATCTAGTAAATAGAGCTAAAAATATTGGATGGTTCTAAAAAATTTTGTTTTTTCATTAAGTTTTTATTTTATTGTATTAAAAATCAGGGAGCGGAAATACGTTGGTTTATATATTTATAATCGGTTTTATGTGTGTTTTTCTAAACATTTTTTCGCTTTCTGAAGCTCTCAAAAAGTTTACTAATTTAATACTTTAATCATTATAATTTTAATAACTTCAAGTCTTTAACTTCGATTAGGGAAAGAAAAAGCGTCAAAATATTGTTCATATTTTTTTTTGTTTGGAATAAAAATAAAATGTAAATAAAAATTTCGGAAAAATGTGTTTTATTTTAAATATATTCAGTATTGGAAACTCAGGGATAATATAAATAATAAAATGAGATTATACATATGACGAGCTGTAAACCCGTTACTTCGTTAGCGGAAATTTTTTATAAAAACCATATTTTATAATAAATTTAAACTAAGATTCTTAACTCCCTTGGGAACATTTTTAATAATGGAGTTATGTCATCCATAAATAACAATATCTCTTTAATTTCAGGTTTATAATCTTAGAATAATGAAAAATAAATATCAGAATTACGAAAAAGTGTATGAGAATAAAGAAAAAGGACCACAAAATCCATTTTAAGGTTTCTGATTCACTTAGGACCTTACATCTTCAATTTTATGTTTCTAAGGATGAAAACTGCAGAACATTCAAGAAGTACTATTAGAAGAACTAAAAAAGATACCATAAAGTCCCTTCTTATGGATTCTCATTCATTTAGGACCACATATCTTTAATTTCATGTTTCTAGATAGAAAATTAAAAAAGTACCATACGAAGAACAACAAAGTACCACAAAGTCCCTTCTTATGGATTCCCATTCATTTAGGACCACATATCCTTATTTAATGTTTCTAGGTTAAATATTACCTAAAATTAAAAAAGTACCATTGAAAGAACAAAAAAGTACCACAAAGACCCCTCTTGTGAATTCTTTCTCACATAGGACCATGCATATTTAACTTCATTTTTCTACTTTAAATATTATAGAAAATTCAAAAAGTATCATAAGAAGAACAAAAAAGTACCACAAAGTCCTCTCTAATGAATTCTCATTCATTTAGGACCACATATCCTTAATTTCATGTTTCTAGGTTCATAATTATAGAAAATTCAAAAAGTACCATTAGAAGAACAAAAAAGTACCACAAAAACATCTCTTATGGATTCTTATTAATTTAAGACCACATATCTTTAATTTCATGTTTCTGGGTTAAATATTATAGAAAATTCAAAAAGTAACAATAGAAAAACAAAAAAGTACCACAAAGTCCCCTCTAATGAATTCTCATTCATTTAGGACCAAATATCTTTAATTTTATGTTTCTATGTTAAAAATTTTAAAAAATTTAAAAAGTACCATTAAAATAGCAAAAAAGTACCACACGTCCCCTCTTATGGATTCTCATTAACTAAGGACCACATATCCCTAATTTCATGTTTCTAGGTTCATAATTATAGAAAATTCAAAAAGTACCATTAGAAGAGCGAAAAAGTACCACAAAGTTCCCCCTTGTGAATTCTTTCCAACATCGGACCATGCGTATTTAATTTCATGTTTCTAGGTTAAATATTACAGAAAATGCAAAAAAAGTACCAATAGAAGAAGAAAAAAGTACAACAAAGTCCATCCTTTTGAATTTTTACCCACAGGACCATGTATCTTTAAGTACCACAAATTCCACTCTTGTGAATTCCTATCTACATTTTCTCAATTTCATGTTTCTAAGTTTAATGTAATTTAAAATTCATTATTAAGTTTGAATAAAATGTAATTTCCGGCCTTACCCCTTTTTTGGTACTTTTTTTCACACATAGATGTATCAAAAATTGTATTCTAATAAATTTCTAAATTGTAGTGGTATCCCATATTAAAATACTCATATGAATATTTAAATAAATATAAAAAAATGTTTTATGAAAAAAGTACCTAAAATAGGTACGATTTTTACCCCTTAAACGTTTGAATTTCTAAAAAGTACCAAATTTGTATATCTCATTTTTTGATAAGTTATGAATACAATAAAAATTTTATCTGTATGTTGATTGGTTTCAAAGATACATATGGTGCCAAAAAAAGTACCAAAATACAGTTTTTATCAGTTTTCTCCCTAAAATGACCGATTTTCAAAAAAGTACCAGACACCTGTCCAATTATTTTTTAAATGAATATAATAACTATTCAACTTTTTTTGTATCTTCATTAGTTTAGGAGATATAAAGTTACCGATTTTACCTGTTTTTACCATTTTTTACCCCCTAAACATTCGAATTTCCAAAAATCCCGTCTTAGTGGATCTATATAGTGGGAGACCTACCTATGTTCCAAATTTCGTCTCTCTAGCTTCAGCCGTTTGGGCTTTGGGATGATGAATCAGTCAGTCAGTCATTCAGTCAATCACGTTACTCTTTTATACCCAGCAAAAAAAGAACTGAAAAAGTCATGATTTTAATATTGTGTTGTCATTGGAAGGAAGTACTTAGTGGTGAAAAAGAGCTGCAGATGTTCTTTTTTTAACCCATGATTGTCATTGGCAAGATGTTTTTCTTTTATAATTTTTGTTCAGTGCTTTTGAAGTACTTCTCTTAAAACTATGTATACAATTTTTTTAATAAAAAAAAATTTTTACTCTATTAAATAATAATAAAAGTGCTCTAAAATTTTTAAAATTTAAATTTTCTTAGAAATTATTAAACTTTTTTTTTTGCTAAAAATTAATTTTTTTTTTCACTTTTCTGGAAGTGATTATAAAGAACTTCCAAAAAAGTTTAAAATATGCTTTTTGTTACTCTTTTGAAGTGGTGAAAATGTTCTTTTTTGGAAGAACTTCTTCGTTTTTTGCTGGGTATATAGATAAAATAGAATTAAATGATAAAATCGGATTATATATATGATGAAATAGAATTATATATATATGATAAACTGGGATTATATACATGATAAAATACAAAAATATTCATGATAAAATTATTAAACTGAATCATTAAATGATGAGGAAATTATTAAATGGAATCATAATAATAATTACGTACAAATGTACATATGTTTAACTGCAATCATATATTACAATTATAGTATGTTGCTCCTAGTTTATGATCACCTAAACCATATTTTTTCTCTGCGTGTGCGATCACTTATATTTAACAATATTTCGTTTAATTTTAAACTGTAATAAAAATTAGTGGAAAAATATTCCGAAAATTAAATTTAAATATACATCAAAACAAAATAAAGGTGTAGCTTTATGAAACCCAACGTTCATACTCACTAAAAATGGGAGTTATTTAATTAGAAAATATTATAATAATAAAAAAATTCCTTCCAGTGTTTTCTGTTTTAGTTTTTGTGTCTGTCTAATAAAAAATTCTCAGCAAACAAATTTCACATACATAATAAAATATTAAATACAAAACCCCAAGAAACATAAACCAAAGTCAATTATCTAAAAAGCAGAACCAAAAAAAACGAGGAAAAATCATCTGTCAATGAATGCTATTAAATTACCAAAATATAAAAAAGGAACAACATCACAACAAAATTAAAATAAAAAAGGATCCACACATTTTATGGCACGAGTTTATAGTTATCCACAAGAATTTTAAAACCAGGTTAGGAAATTTGATATATGTATAACCAAACAAGCAACCAACATATGACTGCACAAATATCTACCAACATCATTGACAAATAACTGCAGCTATCAAATGCAAAGGTATATAAAAACAAAATTCTGCCCTTATACATACATGTAAGTAGTTAACCAGTTCAAATATTTCAAATACCAAAAGTCATTTGGCAGCCGCAAAATGCAATACTTATCTACACAAGAATATATAAAAACACGGGATGTTCACGAATAAATACCGTCATAAAGTTACAATAAGAACAAACATTATTTTACACCTTTACTTTTATTTTTATTACCGACATCATAAACTCTGAGTTGAGAGTCTGAATGAATATCGTTAAATATTTATACATAAAAATTCCGTTAGTAGTTTTAACGCCCGCCCGCATTAATTCAAATCTTTAAAACTCTATTCCTTTTTATAGATTCAGCTGATATTATTATTATAGAAATATGTCGAGTGCACATTTACAGTTGGCAGTGCGCAACATGTTGCAAACGTAATGTATGAATTGTGTTGTTGGTGTGTATTTAGTGAATTGCACATTTTTGTGCGGGTATCATTTACAAAATCTGTTGTCTGCACATCTGTTGTAAGGAAAAATATTTCATCTGTTTTTATATTTTTCATTAATAGAACTAATATTAATTTTATTGTTGCATGCCACAAAATCAGTAACTGTGAGAATACCTGGTTATCCTCGTGACAATTTTATATCTTTTCTTTTATTTAATACGAGTGAGTATTGCAACAATGTTATTTCTTATTGTAATTTTTGAGGAAATAGTGAATTCTGAGAATGAAAGAATGTAACCGGAAAATGTTGAAAAACAATTTTTTGCAATTTGAAAATTATCGTTTTAATACTTTACATTAAACTAATTAAGAAGTATTTTGGTATTTTGCGTTTGAGCAGATGTTTGTCCCGTCCCATTTTCAGATTGGTACAAACATACTAAGTAGTACGAGGTTTTGTCTCAGAAAATAAACTTATATTATTTTTTTTAATAAAATTACATAATATTTCTTACAATCCCCCCACCAGTCAAAATCTTTACTTCGACTACTCGCTCTTTGGAACATGTATTTTTTTTTTTTTTTTCTCAAGCTTGTTTTCTGAAAAAAATATAATATTCTATATATTCCACAGTGGAGCAGAATCGAAATTTTTTAGAAATAATCGGCTGATTAGATTTTCATAAAATTCCACACAGGCAGAGAATAGTAAAATTTTAAGTTTAGAAGGGAGGCTCCACATAGCCTTCAGGAGCAGAGTTATTAGGACTCAAATTAGTTTTCCTCTGATATATATTACGTTAATGCACTCCTTTTACTCTCAAATAAATTATAAAATATTTTATTTGCGAATTAGTAACTCACGAAAACTAGTCGTAATTAGTGAAACTAATTGCAAATAATGCATACGGCGTTGCCACACCTTTTACGTTCTTAAAATTTTCTATGACAATAGTTGTATTTTTCCCATCTAACACAAAAAAAAATTGAAATATATTTCTTTATGCAATTTGCATATAAACGGCGAGTTAATTATTTGCAAGTTATTTTAATTGACAATAATCGTGCGTATAAACATATTAATAGACAATTTTTCATCGCTTGCCATATTTTTATACCCACCATCAGAAAGATGGTGGGTGGGATGTCAAAAGAATCATTTAAGACCCCATAGAGTATATATTTTCTGGGTCCTGGTTTGATTCTGGGTCGATCTAGCTATGTCCGTCTGTCTGTCTGTTGAAAGCAGGATGGGACTCGAACGGGACAACATAGGGAGACGAAATTTGGCTCGAATATTTATCTTATATAAGGTTTTTTTTTTTTTTTTTTGTATTAAAAATGAGCAAAATCGGTTAATAAACAAAAAAGTTATGGGCTAAAAACTAAAAACACAGGGTGTCCGTTGTAGCTTCATTTCATACTTTTCTGCTGATATCTCTTAAACAAAAGCAAGTACGACAACAAAATCTTGTAGGAATAGTTCGGGGGTCGATAAAAACTTGGAAACCAAAAATGGGCATCGGCCGCCTACTTTACTGCCCACTTCCCATATAAGCTGAAACATCATCGAAATTTTGTACAAATAGTTCAAGGACCAATGTAAACTCGGAAATAAAAAATGGTCATGGTCCGCCCATCTCCCATATAACGAAAAATTTGAAAAAGTTGATGGTGGGTATATAGATTCGGCCGAACTGAAAATAACATTCGCGCTTGTTATTTCTTATGCGATTTCAAATACTTTTACATATTCTTGAAGCACTCGATACTTAAGTCCTACGAAAAACATTCATTTGTATTTGAAATTTCAACTAACTCAATTTTTTAAAATCTTGTTCCAGTTTTTTCAATAGCCTAATATTTTAATCCGATTTTCTAAAAATTTTTACCAGTTAGCTAATGAACTAAATTATGTATCGAATGGAAATAACTAAAAGTCAATATCTCTTTTGAGTCCAAAAATAAAGTTATGATTTTTTGTGTTTTTTTTTTTTTTTTCGTCCGAGAAAGTGTCTATACTCTTTTTTCTCTAAAATAAAATTTTATTTAAGAACATATAATAATTTTATACCTTTATGAAAAGTATCCTTACGGAGTTGATTTTAGGATTAAAAACAAGCCCAAAAGCCCAACAAAACAGACCTTCCCAAATTTGACCCATTTTAAATCAAAATTTTGACTTTAGCCTATATGCTGTAAAATTCTAAAAGCTAGTTCTACAAACCGAATACCGTTTCGAAAACTCTAATGTGTTGCAAAGATTGTTTTTTTTTAAACCTGCAAAGAATGTTGACTTTGTGGTCAAAATTCAAAAAAAAATATATTTTTAGGATTTTCGTCGGTTTTTTTTTTTTTTTTTTTTTTTGGAATTGATTAAAGATCAAATATTTATAGTTATCTTTCTGAAGGATAAATGTAACTCCCTTCTAAACTTTATTTTTCTGTAGGAGCAGGGGCAAATATACCCCCATACATATTACTAATAAAACAAAAGTCTTAAATTGTTATGGTTATTTCTCATATCAAGATTAACAATTGAAATTAAATTAGAGCGGACATTTACAGGAGGAATGGACAGGTAGAACTAGGGAGAATAGCAGGCACCATAAAAAGTATATTTTTGAAATATAAATTAAAAAATTTTGTACAAACTATATGCTTATCAAATTGCATTCATAAAACAAAAATATGACGGATAGGGCCACGAGGAGGGATAGCACCTATACAAAGCAAATATTAATTTTCACTTAAGTAGTTATTTAATTAGTCTTCAAAAGTTGTAAAAACATTTTCATATCAAATTATGAATAGAGCATGGATTAGTAGGCCAGATATAATATATTATTTATAGCTTCAAAAGGGGTAGCAAAACGCACTGGGATAAGCTAGTTATCTGAAACTTTAGTGACCGAAATTATCAAACATAATTCTAAAACTATTACTTGGTTGATCTACTTCTATTCAAAAGAAAAATATATGTGTTCCTTTAAAAAAGACCTGGATAAGGTACATATCTTATTAAATAACACGACGTGACTAATATATGGAAGAAACCAGCAGATATCTAGCAACCGGCTAGTATAAGTTTTGGAATTTTTTCATCGCTTCTTTAAAATAATATTGTATGATTTTTTTCATGATCATTAGCTTCCGCAAAACTTTGGTTTAAAAATTCTAGAACATTTTCTTCACCTAAAATAAAATACTAATTCAATAACTAAATACTAACATAAGTTGCACTTTGGGGTAAAATATGTCAAAAGTAGCGATTAATTCAATTTTGAAAATAAAATGTTCGTAATAAAGTTAGGTACCGTATACAAATAGACAAAATTATGTATCAATATCACTTAAAATCTTCAAGTTAGATTGTGTTATTTTCTTATAAGGAAAAATTTCTTTTGAAAAATAGTAAAAAATTCAATTTTCATAAATGTTCAATGTATTTATTTTAAATAAAAAGTCTTTTAAAAAAAAAAATTTAAAATGGAACAATCAACTCCAAGCATTTAAGTGTACTTTTTTTCAAATATTAGTAAATTTTATTTTGTCCTAATATTTTTGTTATTTTTTTGGAAAATCGTCCTAAAATACACTAATTTTTAAATTTCATGGAATGTAACTTAAAATGTTACAGGATGTTTGTTCTGAAAATTTTCAGAAAAATAGTACATATTGCCCATTTAAATATTATGAAAAAATCGTGCACATACAATAGCCCTATTTAACATTAAGCAGTGGGACATATATAACAACTAAATCTAAATTATAAAGTATTGAAATCACCTTTTCCTGAATTAAGTGCCATTTTCGACCCAGACGGATATTGCCATTCTGCCAAAAAATATTTTAGAATTCCAAAAATGCATTTTTTACTAACCAATAAATACAAAAAATATAACATGATCATCTAAATTCGGATATCAGTTTTTCCTAAATTAAGCACCATTTTCGACCTATTTAAACCTAATATATAGACGGACGGACATTACCATTTAGTCAAAAAACTTCTTATAATTCTAAAAATATTTGTTTACTTACTAATTAATAGGAAAATTAAACGTGGTTATCAAAGTGTTGATATCCCCTATCCCTGAATTGTGCATAATTTTCGATCCATTTAACTCCAATGTATAGATGGACGGACGGACATTACCTTTCTGCCAATAAAAATCTCAAAATTATAAAACTGATTTTATACCTAACGAGCTGTAGACCCGCAACTTTGTTAACGGAAATTTTTTATAAAAACCATACTATATAATAAATTTAAACTAAGATTCTTTACTCCCTTGGGAACATTTTTAATAATGGTGTTATGTCATCCATAAATAACAATTTCACTTTAGAATAAAGAAAAAGGACCACAAAAACCATTGTAAGGTTTTTGATTCACTTAGGACCTTACATCTACAAATTTATGTTTCTAAGGATAAAAATTGCAGAACATTCAAGAAGTACTATTTGAAAAACGAAATGAGATACCACAAAGACCCTTCTTGTGAATTCTCGTTCATTTAGGACTACATATATTTAATTTCGTGTTTCTAGTTTCATAATTATATACAATTTAAAAAGTACCATTAGAAGAACAAATTAGTACCACACAGACTCCTCTTATGATTTTTTTCTCACATAGGATCATGCATATTTAATTTCATGTTTCTACTTTAAATAATATTCGAAATTCAAAAAGTACCATTTGAAGATCAAAAAAGTACCACAAAGTCCACTCTTATGGATTCTCATTCACTTAGCACCACATGTTTTTAATTTCATGTTTCCAGGTTCACAATTATAGAAAATTAAAAAAGTACCATAGGAAGAACAAAAAAGTACCACAAAGTCCCTTCATATGGATTCACATTCACTTAGGACCACATATCCTTAATTTCATGTTTCTAGGTTCATATTTACAGAAAATTCAAAAAGTACCATTAGAAGAACAAAAAAGTGCCACAAAAGCCTCTCTTATTCATTTAAGACCACATATCTTTAATTTCACGTTTCTGGGTTAAATATTATAGAAAATTCAAAAGGTACCATTAGAAGAGCAAAAAAGTACCATAAAGTACTTTTCTCATCGTTTAGGACCAAATATATTTAATTTTATGTTTCTATGTTAAATATTATAGAAAATTCAAAAAGTACCATTAGTAGAACGAAAAAGTACCACAAAGTTCTCACTTACGGATTCTCATTCACTTCATGTCCTTAATTTTATATTTCTAGGTTAAATATTATAGAAAATTCAAAAAGTACCATAATAAGAATGAAAAAGTACCACAAAAAGTACTTGTGGATTCTCATTAACTAAGGACCTCATATCCCTAATTTCATGTTTCTATGAATTCTAGGTTAAATATTATAGAAAATGCAAAAAAGTACCAATAGAAGAAGAAAAAAGTACCACGAAGTCCATCCTCTTGAATTCTTAACTACATTTCTCATCACTCTTGTGAATTCTTATCTACATTTTCTTAATTTCATGTTTCTATATTTAATGTAATTTAGAATTCATTATTAAGTTTGAATAAAATGTAATTTCCCGCCTTTACCACATTTTTTGGTACTTTTTTTCACCCATCGAAGTATCAAAAATTGCACTCCAATAAATTTCAAAATTGTAGTGGTATCCCATATTAAAATACTCAAATGAAGATTTCAATAAATATAAAAAAATGTTTTATGAAAAAAGTACCAAAAATAGGTACGATTTTTACCCCTTAAACGATTGAATTTCAAAAAAGTACCAAATTTGTATTTCTCATTTTTTGATAAGTTTTAAATACGACATAAATTTTATCTGTATGTTGATTGGTTTCAAAGATACATATGGTGTCAAAAAAGTACCAAAATACAGTTTTTACCCGTTTTCTCCCTAAAACGGACGATTTTCAAAAAAGTACCAGTCACCTGTCCAATTATTTTTTTAATGAAATTTCGTCTCTCTAGCTTCAGCCGTTTGGGCTGTGGGATGATGAATCAGTCAGTCATTCAGTCAGTCAGTAAAGTTACTCTTTTATATATATAGATAATCAATTAAAAAAAATAAAACATGATCATTAAAATATTGGTATCACCTTTTCCTGAATTAATCGCCATTTTCGACCCCCACATTGCCTAATTTTATATTCAAAAGTTCAGTTATTATTTTTTTAAGGAATAAATATAAAAAACTTTTTCGTGAGCAGTCATTGTCCACTGATTAAATACTTCAAGCTTCCACAATGTTTCCCACTAAACATTAAAGAAAAGCTTTATTATACTCCTAATCAAACAAAAAAAAAACCCTTAAAATAACTTTCAATTACTTACATTAAGATCATTAAAAAATATGCAAATCTATTATTAAACAATCACTGGGTACCTGTATAAATATCATAATAACCCTACAATAAAACCCTTAACAACATATAAATACATAAATTGTATCTAGAATCTTAACAATCATTATTCTTCACTATTAAACCAACCCACTTTAAACACCTTAAGAGCTCATTTCATCCTCCCCTCATGATAAAATGAATTTCTTTTGTTTATTTTCCTCAACACACCTCATCGACAACATCTTAGACATGGTTGCCTATACATTCATTCATACATACATACCTTTGCATGTACATATGTATATGCTGGCTCTTAAGTGTCGTTGTTGTTCTTCTTGGTTGTTTGTTGCTCATTCGTAAGGTAATTATGGTTGTTTTTTATTTTTTTCTTTCTTTCCAAAAACGATTTAATTTCTTCAATTGTTTGATGCTGTGTATATGTGTGTGTGCCTTAGAAGCATGAGTATGGATATCTTAAAGGATGTGAGTAAACACCTTTAGGGTCGCTACAATTTTCAAGTGATTGTTTGAGAAATTAGGTTTCTCAATGTTACACATTCGAAAACAAATTAAATTTATTTGACAAAGTAGTAAAATATAATGTAAGAAATATAAGGGCAGCTATTATATAATAACGTGGGTTAATTGTTCTGGAAATAAATGCATACTTTTCTTTACCAAATTAGATTCCTTGAAGCATTTTTTGAGAATGAAGAATATACTTTTTTTAATGTTTGGTATGCATACTTTATTATAATTAAAGATAGAAATTTATGTGCTTTCATGAAAAAAAAATAAAATAAAAAAAAAAATTGCATCTAAATCGTTTTTTGGCTTGCACCCTACATCCAACATTGGTCGAAATATGTCAATTTTAGAAAGAAATTTAATTTTTATCGATTAAATTGATTAAATATATTTCATGAAAAAATATATTTAAAACCATTTGACACTAAACTGCTTCTCGCCCGGCCAAAAACGAATCCAGGAGTGGGGATTTTATGAAAAAAGTCAATTTTTTGAAAGACTTTTTTTAATTGCATAAAAAAGCATATTTGTATAATATTTTCGCCATTATTTCTTATGTAGTGTATATAATATACAGTATGTCAAGAAAATGTTTTTACATTAAAAGAAACCATGAATTTGTCGAAGTTTGGCTTTAAAAAACTATATAATTTTTTGCTAATGTAAAAATTTTTAATACGAATTTGTTAATTAATATATTTATTATTATATAACTCAAAAAAACTTAATATTTAATGATTTAAACTATTAGAAATGGAGTAAAAACTAAACAAACACAAAAATCTTAGTGTCAAGAAATTCTTTTTACATTTATAAAACTGCTTAAGAAAATAAAAATTTTCATAATTTTTAATTTAAAATGGTAACAGCTGGTATATATAACTGGTATATATAAGCTTGTGGAATCTTTTTCATCAAATAAAATTATTAATGAATGTCACAGTCAATTGGAATTTTGTATATTCCAACATTAGTGCGTTTTTTTAGTTCATTATGGTTCTATAATACCTTTTTGTCACTTTGTTTTTCAAATAAGGAGAAATAAATTATGTGGGATAAAAGTTTGGACCTTATGCTGGTATATTGAAAACTTTTTGTAAATAAATTTTGCTGCATTATCATTATTTGCTTATATATGCTTGGAGTCATTATTTTTCTCATGACTTGAATTTTAGTTTTCATCCTTCATAAACTCATTTTTATTAACACTTTTTATTAAATGAGGTTTAAAAGTCTAGAAATGTTAGTGCACACCTGTTTTATTTCATAATAAAACTGATTTTCCAACTATTTTGAATAAAATTTATCTGTATTTATTAATATATTTTAAATACGAAAGTATGAATATTTATTATTTAATTGTCTAAATGCTTTGTAAAGGATTTTGAAGGTTTTCGGCGTATTCTGACCGTATTAAATTGTATTATTATATAGTATAAACATTCCTGTACAACATACAATTCTTCCATAACTTTTTAAGCTTATCAACTTAAATCATTGGGAATGATTATAATTGTTGAATACTATGTCCCCATAAGAGTGTTTTTTTCCATGTAGTTTTCCATCTGTAATTGTAATCCATCTGTTTTTTTTTTTTCATTGTTTCTTGGAAGATAAAATTGATATACCCTTTCCACAGCACTTTATTATAAGCCCTAGTGGATGTATTCAAATTTTTCTTAATTTTTCTAGGTTTAACTCTGCCAAATATTTGAAAAAGATGGATATTAAGATATATCAACTACAATATTACGGGAATTTTGGATCGATTTAATATTCTATTAAGTATATATATTAATAAGGAATAAATTTTTCAATATCTTTAACAATTTTCCCGAATTGGAGGTTATAAAATACCCCAAATGCGTTTATGATCTGGAGTTTTTTCTCTTGACTTAGTTAATATATAATTTATGGATTACTCGTAATATATATCATGGATTTGAACACATATTCTTGTACTATGTGATTATAATTATCACACTGACAATTTATTGGCAATTATACATTCCAAAGTTTAAAAATTGTTTCACATAGCGAAAAAAAACGCAAATGTAAAAACATTTTCTTGTCAGGTTGATTAAAGGGTATGTGTAGTTTTTGTTGTTGTATTTTCGTAATTACATTCATAATGAATTTTTTTCTGGTAAAACTCGTTAAAAAATATACCTAAAACAAAATGTAACAAAAAAAATGTTCAATGTTATAAACATTTGCAAATATTGTAAAATAAAGTTGAAATAATAATTTTTTCTTCAATGTAAAAACATTTTCGATCTTTCACTCCTGCAAAAATCATTTAAAAAGCTTTTCAAATAATTTTTTTTGGCAATTTTTCAAAAATAAACAATATTTAATAAATATAAGCGATTATTACAAAGTCAATTTCTAACAGTTAAGCGCGCAATTAACAACTTGCGCGAAATAACAATCTGTGGCTGAGTTGTTACAGTTGATGACTATAAAACGTAAGTTACGTCAGAAGAACGTGGGTTCGATTCGGGGTGCCGTCATCAACATTAACGAAAAATTATAAAATTAATATAATTTAATAAAAAAAAAAATAGAAAAATAGAAAAAAGAAATCTAAAAAATTTAAAAAGTAAACATTTCTTTAAAATTTGTATTATATTTATGTATTCTGAACTTTTCCTCTTGGACCAGTCCTGTGACCTGCCTTATGTCCTGTCACAAAGTGCTAATTAGCCACCTTGTGATAATCCCATGTAAAAGTGACAGGTTCCTCCCATATAAAGTTCCGGACGTGGAACCGGTCAGTAGCCTCGAGAACCTGTTACGTGACAAGTTTTGAACCGGTCCTCTTTCCTCTAGGGATATTAAATTTTCTTCAAACAATTAATAACATGGGACAACACTAAAAAAATATCTGGAAAATCATTTAGCAAATATTGTATGTATAATCATCCCAATCACCAGGAACATTTCGGTTTTAGTCTCTCATATTTTGAATGGCTATAAAACATGAGTGACTAATTTCCTTTACCTCGTAAATTTTATAATCTAAAAACTCCTCAAGGAAACAAATTTTCTTTGGTCCTCAATGGGTTAAAAATGTGACGTGAAGGAAAATATTCATTTGACTTTCTACACTATATCAAGCCTAGGGAATTATAATTTTTCAAAATTATTCGAAATATAAAACTTTTTTGCGTTTTGTTGACCTGTGTAATAATATATAAAATAAAAATTTTTAGAAATTTGTTCTTATAGGCTTTTGTCCGAAACAACATCTTCCACAAGTATGAATGCAATGTATTATTTGATCTGATATTTATAGTTAATAGCTTTGGTGACTCTTCACCAAAGCTCTTAACTATAAGTTTCTTCACTTCTCGAGACGAAACTTATATAAAGAATCGACCATAAGTAAAAGGTAATTTTGTTATTATTTATTTTCATCTAAAGAATTATAGGCGAAATGGAAAGATTAATGGTTCTTCTTGCTTAATTTATTTTCACAGAAACAGTGATCAATATCGTAGATGATGCTGGTTGAGCCACTGCCGATGAATGACCTAAAGTTTGAAAAAAATGACAAAACTCAAAAACCACACAAAAAATAAAAGAAGAATATATATTTTTCAATTAAAATATTGTTTCATTCAATCATACAGTTGATTGATTTAATTAAAATAATATTTTTCGATGCATTAATTTCAATTTCAATAATTTGTTTAATTAAATTTCTAAGTGTTTAATTTGATAAAACATTTACTTTTTATTTTTTACAGCTATTGGTAATTGATATATTCATTTTGGTGAGAGGTGCAAATTTAAATATTTTTTTGATTGAATGAATCATATGGATGATTAAATTCATGTTTTACCTTTTTCTATGTATACAACTTTATACATTTTATATCCACTTTATACAATTATCTGAAATTTTGTGGCGGTCTTATTTTTTATGAGTAAAATGATAAGGGGGCGGATTTATATGCAAATGCATATTTTTTTTTGGAGCATTTAAAAATGATCTTATGTTGTTATCTTATCTGTTATCCGAATCAGACATTTTACTAAAAAATGGCAACGACATATTTTGTTGAAAATGCATATTTTTGCATATTTTACCTAATAATGTATATTTTTATCGCATATTTTTTTTTTTTTTTTTTTGTTTTTTGTTTTTATAATTTTTTTGTTACAATCTTATTTATATATTTCTCATTTTGAGGTAAAATGCAAGCACCTGAAATTTTTTTTTTTTTTTTCTTTATATATCAATCAATAAAAATATCTTTACTGTTCAAAAAATAATTGTTCATTTGTTGAAAAAAATATGTGTAGGATTTTTATTTTCAATGTTTAAATATATTTATCGTTTCACCATATCCATCATGGTGAAACGATAAATATATTTAAAAATAAATATCGGTATGAAAAAAATTTCAGATGATTTTTTTATTCATACTTATGTTTTGTTTCAAAAATATTTTTTTATTCAATAAAATTGATGTTTAAAATTTTTTTTATCCGATTAAAAAATTGAAAATAATTGTAACTTTTATAATAAATATCACAAAAGATATTTATATTTTTTGTTTCGATCATGATGAAAAAAAAAACTATTGATGAAAAAAAATAAAATAAATAATTATTATGGATTTTTATTATTTTTTAAACATTGAAGATTGTTTTTCGATTTAAATTAAAATAGATTGTTTTTTAGTATTAAAATCCGGTCTCTGGTAAAATGTGCATAACAGTTGTTCTACCAATTTTTAACACTCATTTTCCGGTTATTCTCAATCAAACACTGTCGTCATTTTAATTTTTCTTTCTGAAACTATTACTAAATTCATTAACTAAATTGATTAAGTACTCAAATCAGTTTAATAGATAGTGCATTGCAAAAATCGAAGCTGCAGAAGGTCCCGTTGCTGAAAAAATAAAATTAAAGTTGCAAGCTGTTATTAAAAAAAAAAAATGATTTGAGAAAATGAAAAAAATTTCAGAATGAATTACTTTACGTTCAGATGATATTTCGTGTTTAGAAGAATACTCTTCTTCTAAACTACAATTATTCAAATACGCTCTTATCACTTCTGTTGACGTTGAAAGATCATTTTCTATGTCTGTACGCCAAAATACACAATCATTTACATTTGACAACTTAGTAAAAAATATATGTGTTTTACTAAGTTTTTACAAACTATGTCAGCAATAAAAATGTGATCTTAAGGAGTACAAATTTAAAAAAGTACAAATAATTAGTACAGATCTTTTAAAACATAGCTTTAACTTTAAAAAATACAAAATGTACTGCATTTCTTACCTTAAGATGGACTGATTTTTGTTTTTTCTTATAGAATAACTTATTTTTTTTTTTTTTTTCTTTTTATTTAATAAATATTAAAAAAATAAATGCATATTTTTAAATTTTTGGGATATATTTTGAATTTTAAAGTGCATTTTATAGGCGCATATTTTCCAAAAATAAATGCATATAAATCCGCCCCCTAATAATGATTGTACCAAATATTAATAAATTCGGAGAGGTAAGGTTCAAAATTGTAATTATTCGTGTCGATTTTAAATGGAATGACTCTTGTATTTTCTAAAATTAAAAAAAAAAAAAAAATATTTCTCCCAAAAAATAAAAACCGTTTTTGTTTGTTTTTGTAATTTTTTTTTTTTATTTTTCAAATTATTTTATTCGTTGGTATAAAAAATATATTTAAATTATTGTTTAAGTGTTTTTGTTTTTCCTTCATATAAAAATAACTTAATTTACAATATTATTTGCTTTATTATAAAACAATTTTATTTTTAATACATAAGACTAAAAGTATAAAAGACTGTTTTATTTTTAAGATATATAATTATTATTTTTTAATTTATATTTTTTTTTATAAAATAATATCACAAGTGTAACTTAAATAATACACAATTCTTTTCATAAATGTTAGACAATATTGAGCCTTAAATATAAAACTTAATTTTAAGATAATTATTTTGTTATAAAAATATTTTTAAGAGAAAAACTATATACAAGATATGATTATTAATTCAGATGATTTAATTTGAAGGTTTTATTTTTTACCAACAAATCTGAAAAATTATTGTTTTAAGGAACAATAAAACATGTTGTGATATTTTTGTTTTATAATTTTTATGAGTTCAAAAAATATAAAATTTTGGAAATAATATTTGATTTTTTTTAGTATAAAAAATATATTTAAGTACACAACCGCAATTAGAGTTTTGTTATAAAAAAATATATTATATTTTTATATTATTTTGAAAAAATTTAAACATTTTACCTTAGAACTTTGTTAAATTTTTTTGTACTAGTTTCTGGGTTAAGGTTTCTTTTTTTTAAGATTTTTTTGTTTCTTTTTTGCTTAAAATTATTGGTAGTGTGGTAATAATTAGCTGATTGCTTTTTTTATATTTTGTTGTTTAATTACAAATTTTAATTATTATAAAAATATTATAAATTATTTTTTAAATTAATAGAAACTTATTTTAATTTGTTGTTTTATTTTTGTTAAGTTATGACTAGAGTTTCACACTCGTTTTGTATTGCCTCAATTTTATTTTACAATTTTGTTTGGGGCAAGGGGAAAATTTCTTAATAAAAATTATAATTTTTTAACTTAAAATACTAATACTGCACAAAGTTTGCCTGAATTTATTGGAAAAGGAATTTTTAAAAATAAAATTTATCCAAAGAAATTTTTAAATCTAAAGAATTTGGGTTTTTGGTCTATATAACTAAAATGAGATCTTAAATGAAGCTGATTTTATTTTAAGAAATTTATTTTTAAAAATTAAGGAAAATTTCAAAAATTAATTTTTATTTAAAGAAATATTTACAGTTATTAAATTAAAAATGTTAGTTATAAAGAAATGTTAAAAATTTTAAAGTAATTTAATTTTAGTTATAATTTGTTTGATAATTTTTGATTATGCCTCTTTTGTTAAATCAACTTGTTCTTAAAAGAAATTAATTTATTTTATTAAAAGAAATGAATTTAACTCTTAATGAATTAACTGAAGTTTAGTTAATCGGTGTTTTATTATCTATGAGTAATGCTTGATATTCTCTCTCTCTCTTAGAATGATTTTTTATTTTTTTAATAATTAAATGCAATTTTTTCTCTTAGTTTCATTAACTTTTTTTTGTAATAATTTTCAGAGTTTACCTTTTGTTTCCTAAAACTAATGACTAGAGTTTACACTCGTTTCTTTGGTTTATTTAGTTTAAACTAAAGACTAGAACTTAAACCTTTGCTTAAAACAGAAATGACTAGAGTTTACACTCATTTTTCTTTGGTTTAACTAAAATTAAATAAAAAATAAATGACTAGAATTTTGAACTGAGATCGATATATTACAAATATTTTTAATGAATTTGTTTTCATTGCTCTTAAACTAATTTAGCATTTAAATTGCTAAAGGAATGTTTTAGAAGTATGACTGACTAGATTTTATTTACATTTTTTATATGACTAGAGTTTATTCTTTGGTTTAACTAAACTTATAAAACATAAAACTAGAATTTAGAACTGAGTTTGAAATAAAATTCTGACTAAATGAATTTTAGTTTTTCTTAAACTAATGACTAGAGTTTACACTCATGAAATTGTTGTTAATGTATTTAGATTGCTAATGACTATAGTTTAAACTGTTTAATCTTTGGTTTAATTAAAATTACAAAATATATGACTAGAATGTTAAACTGAGATCGGAATATTATAATTTTAGCATTTTTACTGCTAAAGGAATGTTTAAAAAAATTACTGAGGAGATTTAATTTTCAACTTGACGATAAATTGCTTTGAAAAAAATTACATAAAATTTTTATTCAAGAATTAAAATTTTTACTAAATTGTTAATCAAAATTTTGATTTAATTTTAATCAAATTTAATCTCTTCGATTTTTATGTTTTTCCTAAAACTAATGACTAGAGCTTATGCTCTTTTAAAATTACTTGAAATAAAATTCTGACTGAATTTATTTCTCACCTAAAACTAATGACTAGAGTTTACACTCGTTCTTTAGTTTTTCAAACTAATACTGGGACTAGAAATTAGAATTTTAATTAATTTTTGTTGGCTTAAAAACTAATGACTAGATTTTACACTTATATCAAAATTAATATTTTTAAATTTAAAGGTTTCAGAAATAAAGAAAGTTTAATGAAGAAATAAGATTTAAAAATTTTATCAAAGAGATAATATTGCGAGTACAAGCTCCTTTTAATTTCATAACAAACCAAAAGAGGTAAAGAGAGAGTGAATATTTGCGAGTATAAGCTATATTGCTAGCTTAAACAACGATTGACCAACTACTATTTTATTTGCTTAGATAAAATTTTCGGAACATTCAAAATTTTTTAATTGGATTTTTTTTTTCTTTTAATTTAATAAAAATTTCCTTTTAAAAAAATTTAAAAAAATTTTTTAATGGGAAATTTTTTGACATTTAGTTTTTTATTTTTTTAAAATAAATTTATATAAAAAATAAAATAAAAAATCGTTTAATCAAACGTTAATATGAAAAATAAAATATATATAGAAATTTAATCGTCAAATATAAATGAAAAAAATCAAATTCATTAATTCAAATGGAGATTTAAAAAAAGTAATTTAACTTAATTAATTTTTAATTTAATTAAAAAAAAAACGTTAATTAAAAATTAAAATCAACAATAAAATTTAATAGAAACTTTAAAAAATTATTTAATGTTTGAAAAATTATGAAAATGATTTTATAATGAAAATTTAAAAATGATTTTACTCAATTAAAATTTAATAAAATTTGAAATTTTTGAATAATTACTTTTCAAATAAATCAAATTTTTAATTAAGAATTGGTTTAATATAACGGAAACAATTTTAATTAGATATTAGATTCAACAAAAAAGGGTTTCAAATTAATTAAAACTACAATATTTAAACATATTATTTCAAAAAGGAAAGATTTAGTTAAAAATTAACATTAACAAAAAATAATAAAAATTAATTTTGAAAATTTAACTAATTTAAAAATTAAAATAAAAATTACATCTTTAAACTCGAAATTTGTTAAAACTTTAATTACACTGGCCAACAAAAAAAATTTTTTTCCTGCTCCTTCAAAAACAAAAAAATATGTGGACTAGATGGAATTCTGCATGCTTGAGTTATGAGGAAATATACTAAAGTAATAGCCTTACTATGGGCGAAATATTAGATACGCCCATAAAAAAGAATCCAGACCTGATTGGAAAAAACTGAAAGCAAATTTGTGTTTAGCACATCAAAATGCATTAACTTCAGCTATTCGTCTTTGGGGGAGGATTTTTTTGTCGACCAGTGTTATTTAAGAATAAAATTCAAAATATTTGTTCAGAAAATCTTAACGAAAAATTTAAGATGTTAATTAATGAATTTTCAAAATTAATATTGTTGTAAAATATTTATAACAAAATTCCAAAAACATAAAATTTTCAAAACTTTTTTTAATAAAATTGTTTAAAACTTTTTTAATTCAACATTTTTGACTTTTGTTAAATAAAAATTCTGAAATATAATTTTAATAAAAATTCCAAAATTTTTAATAAAAATTTTTAAAACTTTTTTAATAAATTACAAATATTCAATTTTAGTAATAATTTTCAAAGCTATTTAAAGAAATTTTCAAAACTTTTTAAAATACACCATTTTTTTTAATAAAATTTTAACAAAAAGTAATTAAAAATGTTCAAACTTAAAATTTGTTAAATCTTTAAGGGCTTTATTTTGTAAAACACTTCCTCTCACTTTGAAAAATTTTTCATGTAAATTATTTTTGTTTTTCAAAAATTTGTATGGAAATTTTATCAAAGTGAGTTGAAGGGATTTACAAAATAACTGGTAAATATTCAAACAAAAAATATTTGTTTAGAAAATTTTAATCTAAAATTTAACGTTTTTATGAATTTATGTAATATTTGTAAAAAAAAAAATCCAAAAAATATTAAATTTTCAAAACTTATTTCATAAAAATTTTCAAAACTTTTTTTTTTATAAAATATTTGTAAAAAAAAAAAAAATCCAAAAAATATTAAATTTTCACAACTTATTTCATAAAAATGTTCAAAACTTAAATAAAAATTTTGAAAACTTTTTTTTTTATACAAAATTTTAAAACTTAATAGAAATGTTCCAAAAATATTAACAAAAAATAATTTAAAACTGTCAAAACTTTAAATAGTTAAAGGGTTTGAGAAGTTTTGACCAGAAAAAGTTCAAAATATTTATTCAGAAAACTTTAGCATAAAATTTAATGTGTTTATTCATTTTCAAAATTAGCATTGCTGAAAAATATTTGAAATATAATTCGAAAAAAATAAATTTTCAAAATCCCAATAAAAATTTTCAACTTTTTTCAAAAAATTTTTCAATTAAAATTTTCAAAAATTGTTAATAAAAAAATTTTTAAAAACTTAAAAAAAAAATTGTTCAATGAAACTTCTAATTGTTTAAATCAAAATTCCATTTTTTTTTTTATAAAATGTTTCAAATATCAAAAAAAAATTCTTAAGAACAAGTTGATTTATATATTAATTTTTCTGTTCTAAAATTTTAATTCTAAAATAATACTAAAATTATTAAACCTAAATTATAAAAATTACAATTTTTAAATTATAAAAATTATAATTTTTATAATTCCTAAAAAATAATTTAAAAAATAATCTTTGGTTTTCTAAATTTAGCTGTAGTTCCAATATGCTTAAATAAAATATTGACAAAACTAATTGAAAATTATTCCAAATAAACAACCCTAACTTAATAAATGTGTAATAAAATAAAACTCCTATATATACAATTTGTACATTTAATAAAAGAAAAATTCACCTGCTATTGCTTACACCCCATTGTTATTAATAAGTATTTTTAGTTTCAAAATAATTACCTTGTCATTTAATGACAACTTACGTTTAATGAGCCAAAGTGGTGTGTTGTATAACAGAGGCACAATTTCTTAAATTGGTTAAAGCGGCCGCAGCAATATTCTCCTCTTCAGTTAAACCGGTTTCAATAATTTGTAAACGTCCATAGCCTTGATTTGAAGAAGTAGAACTATAATCGGACATGGTTTCCTCATGATCATCATAGGACTGAGGAATATTATGCGTATAACTCAATTCTGGTTTCGCTGGAATAGATGTCATTGCTATAGTATTATTGGTATTGGTAGTTTGTATAATATGGGATATTTGTTGTATTTGTTGCTGATGTATGGGTGATGATGTTGTTGAAGATGAAGCTGATGAATTTTGTGTTTCTTCGGATGCATTAAGAGGTTTTTCCTGATTTCCATTTGTTAACTTTTGTTGATGAGTCAATTGATGTTTTTTAAGATAAGCTTGGCGTTTAAATTTCTTTCCACATTCTTGACAATTGTAGATAGTTTCAGTATCTTCGGTTTTTTTATTTTGTTTTTGTTCTTTATTTTCTTTTTTATTATTTGTCGTTGATACTGAATTTATATTTGCTACTGAACCGTCTTTACGTGGCTTATGCCAACGTCTATGTGAAGCCAAATTAGCGGGACAATTAAATTGTTTACCACATTCAGGACAACGATATTCCAATAGCACTATACAAGCACAACGATGTTGAGCTAAACCGAAAGCATCATCAAATTTAATACGACACAGTTTGCAGACATAATCACCTATAACATTTTTAATGGCGGCCAATTCAGCTTTAGTTTCTTCTGTGATTTCTACTATATTATATTTGGGATCAATATCACCATTGCTGTATTGCATGCTGCCATCGGTAATATCTTCCAAGGGGCGTATAATGGTACCCGATACAGGAGAGGAAGTTTCCTCGTCGAATTTAAGTTTTCTGGTAGCCTTGTTATTGCGATTAGTTTTGTTGCTAACACCCAAAGAATGATTTTTGCTGGTCTTGGGTGCTGTATCCGAAGTTTTGATGGGTTTAGCGGGAGTATTTTCTATCAAAGGTTGTGTTTTGCTATTATTTGCTTCCACTTTAGGTAATTTTCTCACATTTTCTTTAGCCTCGGTTTCTGCTTCGGAACTGGTTTCAGAGAATTTTCTTTTTTTAGTGGGTGTTAAGGGTGGTGTTATGGGTTTAATATGTTGTATTTCTTCCTTCTCTTCTGGTACTTGGTGTTGTTGTTGTTTTGTTATAGTTATTGTAGCTGTAGTAGTAGTTGTAGCTGCTGTTGCTGTAGTTTTGCTATCACTAATCATTTGACATTGTTGTACCAATTCATCTATGATTTCATCACTTGCCTGGGAAGCTGTATCACTGCAGGGTTCTGTGTAGACTTCTGTAAAATTGGCCGCCATGGGCACTTCACATTCTAATTGAGGTGACATAGATTTTCTAGATAAATCCAAAGGTATTTCACACTTGGTTTTTATATTCAAATAACGACTGCGATATTTGGGTGGCAAGGAGGCCACTGTTGTTAGTAAACCCAAACCATGGGGCATGCCACCAATGGAATGGGCATATGTTGCATTGTTGTTAAGCATTTGTAAATTATGTTGGGTAACTGTAGCCATTGTTAGACAAAATGTTTTTAAATATTTGCACTTTTTTTACCGGCTTTTTTTCAGATTTCTTTTTTTTTTTTTAATAAAATTCAAATAAAATTTTCTTAATATTTGCAAACCGAAAACAAACACAAATTTTATTTAAACACTTTTATATTTTTCATTTGCACTCAGTTAATAAAATAACTTAAATAAACGTTCATAATAAAATAATTAATTAAGTTTTAATAATGCAAAGACTTTTATTGTTAAACGGCGACGACGGCGTTTTTTTTTTGGGGGAGTAGTGAAGGGAGGTAAAGGAAAACTAAAACTTAACAAAAATATATTTTTAACAAAACGTTGTAGAAACAAAAAAAGATTTATTTATTTTGTGCTCGTTCGTTGTGCTCTATGCGACGTTTATGTTAAGAATGACTAGAATTTTATCCTGTCTGGCAATTTATATCGTTATGTTAGTGAACCCTTAGTTAGAAAAATTACCAACAAACAAACAAAAAAAAAAAACCAACCCAAAAAGGGAAAAAATCCTAACAAAAACCAACTAACACAACAACGACCTTCCAACCAGACAAAATTCACACTCACACAAACATAGGCGCTCTTAAATAAGAACCAAAGAAATATAGAAAAAAAATTCAACCCCCATTTGAGACGGCGATGTCCTTTTAGCCAGACAATCATTTAGTTGAAATAAAACTCACAAATATTAGTCACCCTTTTTTATTTTAAATACATTTCACACTCATACATTTACTCTTATATGTATATCTTCATAATTATCATTACATTTATCAGCATTAACAGCAAAAGCAACAACATCATAATCATTATTATTATGTTGCATTTTACACAACAACAAACGTTACAACAAAGCCTTTAGCCGGCGTCAGTGAAAGTCCTTTGCACTCTCTGGTACGCTCTTTTCATAGAAACAGCAAATAATACACAAAAATAAACATGCACTGCTTTTATTTTGTTGTTTTGAAACACACACACACATACTCACAAAAAGCCTGGCAAAAGGACGTAAACGAAAAAAGTAGGAAAACAAAAGGATACAAACATAAAATAATAAACAAATTTAGAAATATTTTATTTGGTGGGGTAGGTATCCCTTGTTAATGTAAGGATTTCTTTTTGTTGCTGCTACAGCAATTTCTACTATCAACTGTATTTACTACAACATTTATGTTGTATGTCTACGTCTACTCGTAGTATAAAATACGTTTACTATACAACAACTTCAACTTTTACTTACTACGAATAAGTAAGTGTCTGCTTCTGTTGCTTTGTTTGGTAGTAAAATTGTAAAACGGCACATGCCATGGGTAGCTTTTTAATCATATTTGTTGCCGGAAATGCTCGTTTCTATGTATTAGTAATGTTTGTTACCCAGCAAACAAAAAAAATGTAAATTACAAATTTTGTCTTAAATGATCGAGCTAAACAAAAAAAAAAAATTATTTTGAAAAAATACAAAATTTTGTTAAAAGATTAATAAAATGTTGCAAAAAGCGATCGTATTATGGTGCTTTTGTTGTCGGCCTTGTTTAGACGATTAAAATGAGTCATGCCAATATACCATATCAAGCAACGATTTATCTGTTTAAAAGCACTTGAATTTATCTATCGGACGATGAAAGCTCGTTCAAACAGGAAAATCGACACCATCGCACCGAATGCTCTGTCTATTTTGCGCTGCTAAAGGCCAAAATATGCAAACAGATGGGAGTCCTTGACTTTCCATTGGGAAGTTTTTTATTAAAAAATTAGTAGAATTAATGCATATACCAATATATTTTCCTGAAGACCCTGCAAACATTTCTTTACTCATTTTGCATTTGTATTATTAAAAAATTCAATATGTCGTGGGGTACGTGGGAAAATGAAGAATTTCCGAAAGGGTCCTCGTGCTGAGTTATTGTAGAAAACCCTGATTTAGAGAACTGTATGTAGACTACAAAAAGGAAAAAAATCGGACATTTCGCAACTGTATATGGAGTCTTCAAAGTAAAGTCTTTTTTAAGCGTTAAAAAACTCAATAAGATTTTTGAAAAAATTTTTTTTTTTTTGAAATGCCATAACATTTTACTGCAAGTTTTGTTTCATAATTCTTTTTTATTTATTAGTTCTTTTATTTAGGTATAAATGTGGACCGGAACTGTTAATAATTTATGAAATAGTTTTCTGATATCCGTAGAGTTTTAATTTGATACTAACTTATTGCATAAATTTAAGAGCTTTGAAGTCCTTATGAAGGAATTGTTTTATTAAGACTGTAGGCTAACGTGTGACCCGATCTTAGTATTTATAATAAATATATTTACTACTGCTTATAAGATATAAGGACTGCGCACGAAAAAATCCGTGCATACAAATCTGCTTATATAAACTAAAACAGTGGACGAATTTTTTTAAAGTGATATTTTTATTAATTACTGTTATGTTCAACTTCTAAACATAAAAGAATAAATAAGTTCCTGTTGGTTTTTAAGAAAATGTCTGATCTTTTCCAGAATTATTCGAATTTAATGTTTTATTGTGTTTCGATCACTTTTTTTGCTTTTTTGCTTAAATTCCGTTTCATTTTATACTGAGTTTTTAATGTCCTTTAAATTATTTTTTACTAGAGTCCAATATCTTTCAATTACCTGGAGTTTCGGACAATTTGATGGATTAGACTCTATCGGTACAAAACTCTTACAATTTCTTTGTTACAACTCCATTGTTTTGTTGTAATGAGAAGAAGCGGGAACAGGTCAGAAAACAGGGGATACACTGAATTTTATTAGGAAAGGGAGAAGTCTTTTCCAAAGACACTCATTCACGTATATTTCTGTGTTAATACAATTATTTTTTAAGAATAAAATGCTTCATTCCTGCGTATGCATATGACTTCCCAAATCAAAAACTTTCTTGGGAATTTTTTGTGCTCTTCAATTCACTTTTCACAAGAGCTCAATATCTCTTCATTGGTCTAAGCTATGGACAATTTGGAAAATTAACCTCTCTTGGTACAAAAACTATATTATTGATTTGGTACCACTCTAGAGCTTTCTTAAGGTAGTGAAATGATACCAAATCGGGTCAAAAATGTGTGGACACGTTGTGCTCTCTTATGAAAGGAAGAAGTCTTTTTTGCAAATATTCCTTGATGTATATTTTGGTATTTATAGATCCGAATGTATCAAATGTCTTTCCTGTTTTGCCGCAACTGCAAAAAGCTTGTTATACCAGGAATTTCGTAAGAAATTTTTTCTACTTTTGGGTCCTAAACTTATATTTAACATTGCCTCGAGCATTAACAATATAAAAGTTTTGACACATAAGCTGCGAAAATTCTGCTTGAGTATTTTTGTATGAAATTTGGTTTTAATTTCCGTGTCCTAGTCTTGGCTTCTAAAATTTTGGCAAAATGAGTTTCGGATATCGTAGGAATACTCTATTCAATCACCATAAAAATTAGTAAAGAAAATATGATTCCCAAAAAGTTTTTAGGTTTATCACCATAAATATTAGTAAAGAAAATATGATTCTAAAAAAAGTTGTTAGGTTATATAACTGTTTAGGTTATGAGAGCTAATGTGTCAATTACAGCCGAGAAATTTTGTAGAGGAGAAATAGTGCTGCAACAAGAATAATCAAAGTGTATCGCATATTTGGATGTAGCTAAATTATGAAATAATATTTTCGAAAAATGTCAAATTCCTATGATGATTGGAACATGATGCTATATGGTCTGATGTGACTATCTTTTTCACTTAACTTTCTTAATGTTTGTTTTCCAAATTTCTAGAGATTAATTCCGGATGTTCTCGATACCAATGACAAATTTATATCGTGTATTTAAGATGCTTACAAGATCCTTTAAGTTTTTTTTTACTTTTAATGAAATTATATAAATAGCTCCCAGCTGGATTTAGCATATTGTATCATATTCGTTTAAAAAAAATTCGAAAATATATAATCGTTTGTTAAAATTCATGCAGTTTTCTTTTGTTCAAGTGCTTTTAAAATTCCAGGTAATCACGGTCAAAATTTCCCGAAAGCGGGACATAAAAAATCGCAAATTTCTCGGGAATTCATGGGATGCATTCTCCAAAGATAGCCCAAGCTGTAACTTTATGAAGGAAAATTTTCGGTCTTTTGGAAAAAACAAACAAAATTAAGGAGAGAATCTTCGTAGAAGCAAATATCAAACAGTTAACTAAGAAACTATCATTAATTTCAACAGTACGTCGTCATATGATAAATAATTGAGAGCATATCGTAAGTTGAAATGCCTATATCTTTTTTGTGTTCACACTAAGACATTTTATCGAAGTGAAGTCGCACTAGGTTTAATGGATTTAAACATCTTTAAAAATATATTTATTGCAAACGATATAACCAAGAAACAAACTATAAAAGTCCTCTTTAAAATCAAATTCTATAATTATTACATGAAATAAACTCTTATTTATCTTTTATCTTTCTTATTTTCTCAAGTAAATTATATGAAAAATTATTCTTACAATAACATATTATGTTGAAGAAATATATTTTTAAAATACCGAAACTTAAATACCGATACAGAGGGAAACGGTATTTGAATACCGGCATTTTTAACAAAATAATAATTTCGGTATTGGTATCAGTTATGGTAACCAACTTTAAACGGTATTTAATCGGTATCGGCATTTATAACGGTATCGGTTTCCAACCTTGATATTTAACCTAACTTCTAACCTGATCATAACTGTAGCAAAATCATTTATATGGACCTTAGTTGAGAACGTGTGCTGATTTTATTTAAAATATATTTAAATCTCTGACTTAAATTAATTTTCTTCTTATAAAACATGTTAAATAGATGAAAACTTAGTTTTCTTTAAGTTAACATTTTATTTTCATTATTTTTAAGACTTCAATAAAAATTGTTCACTAGGATGCCTTTAAGCACTTTATTTCATGTAAAAAAGCGTCTATGTGTGTATGTATGTGTTCTTATATTTTTTTGAGGGTATGTTTACAAGTTCTTATATATATATTTTATTTTTAACATCCTTCTTGCATCCTTAATTTAGTTTTTTAGTTAAAATGCATTCAAACATACAAACAAAAAACCAAAAAAATATCTTTGCTGGGGCAGTGTTACTTTTCAAGGATTTTTATAGTCTAAATAATGTTTAAATTTCGTTTTTAGGGTTTTTTCTTACAACAAATTCATTTTTCATCTAATGTACATTTTACATGCCACATCAAATTCTCTTAGTGGTGGTACATACAGACATACATATTTATGTTTGAATATATACTATTTTTATTGGATAGTATTTTTGTGGATATTTAAGCTTTTCATTTCAGAGTTTATTGAACTTTATTTAACATTTAGTATGGTTAATAAAAATGTGGATGTTGGAAAAGCATTTACAATTGTATAGTAATTTATTAATCAGGCATACAATGTTTTGGGAAAAAATATACTATTTTAATGTAGTTGTAATTGAAACTTTTAATGCTATTTGAGATGAAGTTCAAAAGGGTCCTTTAGTAATTGGACTAATTAAAAAAATAAATAATTTAAAGTTCAATAAAAGTTTATGTAGAGTAATTAAATTGTGGGATATTTAATGTAGAATCTTTAAATATTAATTAAACTAATAAATATCGAATGCCATTAATGTTTCTAGATAATTAAACTTTTAAAAACTTAAAAAAGTTGCGGCCAATATGGGGAAATAAAAATTCTCTTTGAATAAAAAGAAAATATAAAGGATGACATGTCAAGACAGAATTATATAAAATTATAAAAAAATTTTGTAAGAATTCTCATATAAATTTAAATTCCATATTGGTTTCTAAGAAACTTTATGCAAAAACTTTTCAAATCAATCTATTAAATAAAAATCTTAAAATATTTTCACATAACTAAACTTAATTTGTATAAAATAAATTCTAACATAAACTGTACTTTCAATTCCCATAAACCTCAAATCAATTGTACTAGATATAACGAAAATTTACTCTATTATTGTGATTCCTTTTACAAGCAAAAACCACATATAAATTTTAATACAACTACAAAGACATGTTGCTGATTTTATTCGCACACACACACACATATACATATTTTCAAAAATCGTAGTGGCAAAATGAACTTGTTTTTCACATGATTTTTATTGTTGTCATTTCTATGTTATTTTTCGTATATTTATTTTTTTGCTTAATGTTGCACTACGTTGTGGCACGTGCAAAAATAACAGCTACATAAAGCGACGGTATGTCAACCCCCAAAGTGGGTAAAAATACTAAAACATATGTACACATAGATATGAATCTATGTATGTATTTGAAACTAAAATTTACTATGTTTATTTTCACATATTCCCAAATGCATTATGCGAAGTGGTAAATGAACAGAGTTGCCAAGAATACCAATAAATAATAGATTCAGCTGAGAATTTCATTCATTGAGTTAAATACAAAGAATTATTTTATACTTATTGTATATATGACAGATTTATTATGTTAGGGACAAATTAGGCAGAAACAGATGTTTTTTTATTAACAGCTGATTATTTAATGAAAATATGATATATAAAGGACCTTAGGAGCTCCTTGTAGAAACTAAATTGTTTAACTTAATGAAGTAGGAAATATATATGGAACGTAAAATATAACTGATTTGCTAATTTACTTTTTTTTATGTATATAAATATGATCAATTAGCAACAATTTTGCAAAATGTTTAAGACGATGCATATTGGTATAAAATGTGTCAAAAGTGGCGCTTAATTGAATTTTAAAATTTAAAATTTTGTAATAATGTTGGATACCGAATAAAAATATAAAAAATTATGTATCAATATCAATTAAAATGTTTAAGCTAGATTGTGCTATTTTCTTATAAGAAGCTGTCAAAGTTAAGAATTTTTTTACATTTATGAAAAATAGTAAAAATTTAAATTTTCATCAGCTTTCAGTGTATTTATTTTAAATGAAAAGTCTTTTAAGGTAAAAATTTAAAATGAAACCATCAACTTCAGATGTTTAAGTGTACTTTTCTTCAAATATTTGCATATAATATTTTGTCCTGATATTTTCGTTATTTTTTTGAAAATTGTCCTAAAATACACTAATTTTTAACTTACATGGAATGCAACTTAAAATGTTACACGATGTTTGTTCTGAAAATTTTCTGAAAAATTGTATATATTGTCCACTTTAATGCTGTGAAAAAAGTCGTTCGCATATATAGCCCGATTTGAGAAAATATTTTTTTCAAAAAAACTTCAGTAGATTTCAAACACTAAACAGTGGGAAAGAATCGAAATAGATATATAATTTCTAATCAGTTTGTTGGATTTGCATGAAATTTCACATAGGCATAGCATTTTGAGTTTCGAAGCAGGATCCAATATAAACATCGGGAGCCGAACTATGGGGGTTCAAAATAGGATACTAGAATCATGGAAAATGTTTAAGCTCTAGCGCATTTTTGTTCCTTACCCGATTTCCAAGATTTTTATATCACTCTAAAGTCTTAGATAAATTCTTTAGAAAACATCTTTCCGTATACTACTTTTCTTATATATTTTTCGAGTTATATACATTTGAAATTTCAATAATCTAAATTTTACAATATCTTGGTTAAGATTTTTCTAAATATTTTCAACCGATTTTATTACATTTTATGTAGTTGGTTAAAAAGTCGTTATTTATTGAGTCAAAAGTTAGACGATTTTGAATTGGAAAGTTTGTAAAAATTTACAAACATACGGACAGATGGACGGACATTAGAATTTTTTCAAAAAAATTTTAAAATTCGGAAAATATTTTGTTTCTACTTTGTGATGTATACGAAAACCAAATGAAGGTATTTAAATTTTGATGTCACCTTTCCCTGAATTAAGTAGCATTTTCGGCCCATTTAACCCAAATGTGTAGATGGACAGACGGAGATTGCCATGCTGCAAAAAAATATTTTAGAATTCTAAAAATGCATGTTTTTAATAACTAATAAATTATAGAAATTGAACGTGATCATCGAAATTTAGATATCACATTTTCCTGAATTAAGCGTCATTTTGGTCCCATTCAACCCTTATGTATAGACGGAAGGACAGACATTACCATTCAGCCAAAAAACATCTTATAATTCTTAAAATGCATTTTTTTTTACTTACTAATAAATAGAAAAATTAAACGTAATCATTAAAGTGTTGATACCACCTTTTCCTGAATTATGCATTATTTTCGAATCATTTAACTCTAATGTATAGACGGACGGACAGACTTTACCGTTCTGCTAAAAAAAATCTTAAAATTTTAAAATTGAATTTTTTTAACTAATAATCAATAAAATATAAAACGAAATCATTTAAATATTAATATCACCTTTCCCTGAATTAAGCGCCATTTTCGACCCCTTTTACCCTAATGTGCGATGTTTCATATTTTTTAGTTTGAAGGCCAAATTCTTTTAATACATGTATTGGACAACACAGGGCCACAAAAAAGTTTTTCTGGGGTACGGGATGAATAGCTTTTTACTTAATTTTGAATAAAGTTGGTATTTTTGTAACAAATTTAAAGAAATATAGAACAGATTAAAAATATATTTTTAAAAAATTTTCTTTTTTGTTATTTTTGTATTATATGTGTTGAAATTTAAGAGAAAAATTTTAGTTAGAATAATATTTCCATCTTTTCTATTAGAAAATCTACTCATAAAAACATCGGTCTAAAACAAAAATCTAATTTTTTTCGAAGCTTTTTTTATAGTAAATATAACTTAACATCCCAGCAAAAAAAAGAACATCCAAAGAAGTCAATAAGATCCTGAACTTGAGATCCAGAAGTAGTGCAAATTTGAATCACTTCCAATGAATTTAACAACCCAGCAAAAAAAGAACTGAAAAAATCATGATTTTAACATTGTGTTGTCATTGGAAGGAAGTACGTAGTGGTGAAAAAGAGTTGCAGAAGTTTTTTTTAACCCATAATTGTCATTGGTAGGATGTTATTCTTTTATACTTCTTGTTCATTGCTTTTGAAGCACTTCTCTTAAAACTATGTTTATACAATTTTTAATAACAATTCTCTTTTTTGCCCCATTAAATAATGATAAAAATACTTTAAAATTTGTAAAATTCATTTATTTTCACTTTTTTAAGAACTTCCTAAAAAAATATGATGCACTTTGTTCCACTTTTTTTTAAAGTTGTGAAAATGTTCCTTTTTGGAAGAACTTCATATTTTTTATTTTTTTTTTGCTGGGATAGACTTTTCATTGGAGAATGTTCTCTTTTTTGATGACAATTCACTTAAGTTATGTCCCCGATGTCTTGAAGAATTTATTTTTATGGAGTTGTTTTAAATAAAAAAAGTGATAAAAAAAATACTTCCTCAAAAATAACTTCCATTTATTTTTGCTGGGATATTCAGTATTAATTTAATTTCAAAGTTCAAAACCATACATCAATATACATAAAAATGAATTGTTTTCTGCTGTTGTCGGAAGTTACAGCTGTTTTTGAGTTGGTAATCATTAGAGCTCGTGTCGTTCCGGGGCGAAGATCCAATTGCCGTTTTTGAGTTTTTCTGTTTGTTTGTACCTTATAAACGATTAACCGCTATGATTTCACAGAATCATTCTGTGAGCCCCAGAATTAAAAAAGAACATTTTATAGAGGGAAGGTACCTTGCATACAAAGAAAATATTAATTATCTCATAACTTTTTTGCAGAACTATTTTCGCAAAAGTCTTACAGTTTAGAAAAAATAACTTCCTTATCATCCTTAATTAAAATAAAAATTAAAATTAATTAAATTAATTGAAATAAAAATTAAAAATAAAATTAAGAGGATAGGACCAGGGGACCCCTATAAAAAAGGAAATTACACTGGTCGACAAAAAAATGTTTTCGTGCTCCTTTAAAAATAAATATGTGGACTAGATGGAATTCCGTATGCTAAACTCGAATCTGCTTTCAGTTTTTTTCCATCAAGTCGAGATTTTTTTTATGGGCGTGTCTAATATTGCGCCCTAAATAAGCCGATTACTATAATATATTTCACTATATCTCAAGAACGGTATGCATGATTTATACAAATAATACACCACACATAGGAGATATTTCGAAATAAGTGTCTGAAAAAATTTTTTCATGCTAAATTCAAAATTTCTTAAGGACCTTCATAATTCAGGATGGAAATAGAATGAGTAGGACCTGGGAAAATGCTACTCCAATACAAAGCAAAAATTTTAATGGAATATCTAACGAACTATTTATTATAAGCTGTAAAATTTTATGGGAACTACTTCCTTATTAAATTTCGTTGATGAAAATAAAATAGGACGGATGGGCCCGAGGAAGTGGTAGCCCCCATACAAAGCAAATATTAGTTTTCCCATATCTAAAGGAGTAATTCAGTGAATGTTTTAAAAAGTAAAAATATTTTCATAGCAATGTAGGGAAATCTAGGGATCTAAATATTTTAATATAGTGCAAGCTCGATTAATTAAAAACTAGACCTGTCACGAAAACTAAATTTTCGCGATAACAGAATCGAAATTTGATTGAAAAACTTTATGTAATTTTTAAAATAACAATTATTTTTATTGATATATTTATATTTTTAAAGAAATTGTATATGTCATACAATCGTCCACTTTAATTTTGTTTTCTTCATGACTACTATCGTATTCCAATTCCGTCTCCGATAATTCCATTTGCTTATGTCAATCCAGTTGTTTATGTCAACATTCGTGAAAAGATGTTCAGTACTAATTTGAGCTACAAGTGTACCAATAGTTGAAAGATCTTGATTTTCTTCCTGAATTATATTTTGTAAAATATTTAAGGGCATGTTATCCTCTTCGCTCCAGGATTTTTGAATATTGGACACTAATATTTTATCCCAGGATGTAGCAAGAATCTGAACTGCATTTTTGAGATTGAAGTTTTTTAGTTAGAGCTCCAAATTAGTACCCTTCTCGCCAAGAAAGTGGGTGAACAGTTGTTTTTTATAATATAATTTGACCAAGTTGATAACGTTTTAATCTAACGGTTGAATAAACGCAGTGAAATTGGGTGGTGGATTCATTGCTATAATTAAACCGTCGTCACTTTTTTCTCTTTACACTCATAAACATTTTTTTTCATTCTTTGGTACTCAATTTGGGCTCCAATAGCTCTGCTTCTGAATGGTATGTGGGGCCCCCATTCAAAACTTAAAATTGAACAATCTTCTACGTCTATGTGAAATTTTATGTAAAACCAACCGATCAGAAGTTACATATTAATTTCTAAATAATTCGTTTCTACCCCACTTTGTATTGTATGCAGTCATACTAAAAACGATAAAAAATCACGGGTCTTGGAAACTTCGTTAAAAAGATACAGATGTGATCTCCATTAGCCTATAACATCTATCGTGGCAACTCTATTAATAATATTCTTGTGCGAAAAAAAAAGAAAAAAACTTAAAAGTTTTTAATAGTGAATTACACGAAAAACATACACACATACGAAATATATACACATACTTATACAGAAAGAGCATTACATGCAGAAAAAAAAAAAAGCAAACCATAACAATGCTTCTGCCAAAGCTTTATGATTTTGCGTGTATTTTTTCGGATTCAAATTTATAAAAAGGGGGGTTGCTAAGGAGTTTCACATACAAATATTGACTATAAATGGGTGTAGGAATATTGTAAATACACCACTCATACGTTTAAACAAACGTATGTATGTACTTACATATTTATGAACGTACGTACACTTGGTATAATGAACCACATTGGAAGACCATGATTAAGGATATGCGAAAACAAAAAACAACAATACAATTGTACACTTATACTACTACTACTATTCTATCTGTAGTTGTAAATAAATGTGTAAAGATGTGCATTTGTATGTGTAGGAGTTTGCAAGTTTATTTTTCTGCTCAATTCTATATTCTACTATTTTTTTTTTTTTAATCTTCATCGACTTGTTGTTTATGATTGTATTTGTAACACAATTCCTCAGTTTTTATTTGGTTTGTATTGAAAATGAAATTTTTATTTCAGGTTTCCATTTCATGATAGAAGTTTTAAATAACAACCAGGCCTTAACATTCTGCCCGGCAATGAGAAGCAGAGTAAAGTAGAAGGTTTATTGTAACAGCCACCCCTTTGTATCTTTGTAGTCAGTCAGTTTTTTTATTTTTCAACATTTTGGGTGGGTGAATGAATATGTATAGCAAACAATGTCGTTGTAAAGTTTGGGTGTACAGTGCATTTATTATTTTTGTTATTTCTATGTGTGTGCAGGGTTAACCCACCCTCTATAAGATTTTCTTTTTCTTGTTGTTGATTTTTTTATGTTTTTATTTTATAAGATTCGTTTTTGTTTGTTAAACATAATAAGAATTGAAATGCTGTATTAAGCAACCTTTTGATATGCATGGAAAATAAAGTTATAAAAAATGAAATTGAAAAAAGATTCGGCTGTGCCGAATCTTTGATACCCTTCACCATATTACCATCTTAGTATCTTATCGACATCATATTACCATATTACCGACAAATAATAAAATTTTCGCCTTAACGTATGCTTTCATATTTTCACATATATAAATCAAAATTTTATTCAAACTACGAAAATTTGAATATATAAAAAAAACAATCATAGCAGGCTTTGCTTTTAAAAAATTAACAACAACAACAATTCCATATTTATTTATTTTTTTATGTATGTATATACAAACTGGCTGCATATACAAAGAACAACAACAACACTGTTATTCATTATATTACTTCTGTTGCTAACTAAACTACTTGTCTTATAGGCAAAAACGTCACTAATAGTCATTACAATACTTAATATACATATTTGTGTATGTATTTATGTATATTCTTAACAGATATGTTTTAGTTTTTAAAAAATAAACAACAACAATTCCATATCTATTTATTTTTGTACAGACTGCATATACAAAGAACAACAACAACACTGTTATTCATTATATTACTACTGTTTCTAAATAAACTACTTGTCTATACAAAAAAACGTCACTAATAGTCATTACAATGCTTAATATACATGTTTATGTGTGTATTTAAATTCTTAACAGATTTGTTTTTGGGCCATAACTCTCTTGATTATGAACGAATTTGGTTTATTAAAAAAAAAACGAAATTTTGTAAAAACATTTATGACTAATCTATATAAAAATAAAAATCTGTAGACTAATCTATATAAAAATAAAAATCAATGGCTTCAAAAATAAAAAAATAGTTTTCCCCGATATCTCAGTTACTACTGAACCGATTTATTTCATTTTTTCAGAACAAAAATTCAGAAAATAATTTCCGAGCCCCCTTTAAAAATTCGAAGTACCTGGTATATGTAGAGGCTTCAGAAACTGAAAAACCGATTCCAAAAACCGGTTTTTAAAGCATATCTCCGCCATTTATAAACCGATCCTGCTGATTCAAAAAACCGAAATTTTATAAAAATATTTGTGACCGATCGGTATAAAAATAAAAATCTATAGCTTAAACCAGGGCTTCAAAAAATAAAAAATGCGTTTTGTCCGATATCTCAGTTATTATTGAACCGATTTATTTCATTTTTTCAGAACAAAAATTCAGAAAAAAATGTCCGAGACTTCTTTGTAAAAACGAAGTCTCTAGTATATACAGAGGCTTCAGAAATTGGAAAACCGGTTCTAAAAACCGGTTTTTTTAACATATCTCCGCATTGTATGAACCGATCTTGCTGAATTCCAATAGCAAAATTCTCAAAAGCATTTCCGATCGTTTGACATATATATTATATATGTCAGTTATCGGTGGGCTTCATAAACGCCATTTCAACCGACACCAGGACGGACGGACGGACATGCTCCAATCGTCATCGCTTCTTACAAGGATTCCGAAAATATAAACTTTTTTGCTCTCCGATGAAAATTGTGGAAATTACAAACGGAATGACAAACTTATATACATACCCTTTACACCTGTGGTGAAGGGTATAAAAATATAAGAAATTAAAATTTATTTTAGAAATCTTGAGAGAAATGCTGTAAAAATATTAATATAGGAACTATAAGGGTTTTCATTTAACCGGATAAATTTACACAATTTGTAAATTTCTGCGTTTTACTTACATTTTACATGAACGCCCCTGGTAAACTTCTTCGTATTATTTTATTAATTTTGCAGAAATTTTGGCAAATAATAAGTTTTCAAATTCTGTTTTTTTTGTTTTTTGTTTTTTATCTATTTGTAAGTAAAAAAATATAAAAAAATTTAAAAATAATATAATTTTCTTCTTTCAAATTTGACTTTTCAAATATAAAAGTTTACGAACTCATTTACACATTGAAATTAAAGCGTAAATATTTTTTAACTGTGTAAATAATTTTTCGAACAAACTTTGACAAATTTTTTACGAGCTCGTATATTTAAACAGTTTATAAGCTTTACGAGGCCCTTATATTTTTCTTTAAAATCTATAAATTTAAAATTGAAAATTTTAAAACTACCCAGCAAAAACTTTGGTTGCCATGTAATGAGTTAAGAAGCTAATATAATGACTCTTCACTACTTACACATTAGCTGAATAACTCATTATTTTAACATGGTGATGACATTAGAGGCAACTACTTACCCTATACATTACTTACTTCCAAGCTGTTAAATAGTGCACAGATTTTAAAGCGTTACTAAAGTCATGATTAGTAATAACAACAGGAACTAGTTACATTTTAGGTTATAAATAAGTAATAAAATGTCAGGATATAAAATATTTTTTTGTTGTTGTAAAAAGATTTTTTAAATTTTAATTTAAAAGACTTAACAACAACCAAAAATGTAATTAAAATAAATGTAATAAAAATAAACTATTTTAGATTACAAATTAATTCATACGCAAATTTTGCTTTTCATTTATGTATCCCTTCTTCAAATATATGAATTGGTAACTGCATTATAAAAATCAATAAAAATTAATATTTTCAAAAACTTTTATGTAATGTAGACAGTATGTTGTTGTCATTACAAAGTAACTACATCCGTAACTACATGTCATTACCAAGTTTTTGCTGGGTATGACATATTGTGTTATAAATGGAGGAAATATTTTGTAGAAAATTAGATTCGAATTCCTACTTCATATTTATTTGATTAAGACAATGGAGTAAGGAGTGCGATAGAAAAAATCTTAACACGTTTTGCTTCATAACTTTTTTCAGAAGCAATATTTAAATTTTATTTATTTTTTTTTTTTTTTTTCTTTGATGTAGTTATCATTGAAAAATATGTCAGTTAATATTTTTATTGACAACCATATTGATTTCTTGTGAGTTTTATCAAAATGAGTAATAAAAATAAAGTACGTGCTAAAATTATTAAAAATTTTCAAAAAATCAAAATTGGTCCTACAAAAAATTGGCAAAAAAAACTAAAGGTCTGCCATCAAACTGTTTGCAATGTTACTAAACAGTATCAGGAGAATTTTACCATTGATAGAAAATCTGGTTCGGGAAGCAAAACAAAGGTCCACATGATATTGGGAAAGCCAGAAAATTGAAAACATATTGAAAAATTTCCAGACAGGAGTGCTGCAAAATAATTAGAAGCCAAGAATGGGGCTCGGAAATTAAAATCAAATTTCATACAAAAAATACTCATGTATAATGCACGACGAAACGTATGTGTTAGCAGAATTTTTGCAGCTTCTGTGTCAAAATTTTTATGTTGCTAATGCTCGAAGCAATATTGAAGATAAGTTTAGGACCCAAAAGCAGACAAAATTTCCTAAAAAATCCCATTATGCAGTTGCGGCAAAACAAAAAAGTCATTTGTTAAAGTCGGCTCTATAAATATCGAAATATACATCAAAGAATGTTTGCAATAAAGGTTTCTTCCTTTCATAAAAGAGCACAATATGTTCACACATTTTTGGACCGATTTGGCATCATGTTACTACGGTAAGAAAGCTCTGGAGTTGTACCAAAATAATAACATAGTTTTTGTACCAAGACAGGTCAATTCTCTAAATTGTCCGGAGCTTAGACCAGTAGAGAGATATCGGGCTCTTGTGAAAAGTGAATTGAAGAAAAAAAAGGTGTCCCAAAATATCGAGGATTTTAAAAGAAGATGTGCAAACTGTTCTAAAAGAAGTGACTCAAATAACTATCAACCTATTGCAAGTGTTGCTCAAATTACAGACATGAAGACCCTTTTCGGTCCAAAAATATAACGTTTTAAAAATTAAAAAACTAACGATTTTTTATACAAAAGTGTATATAATTTATATCAAATTGACATGGAATCATTCAATATAAAAATTATAAGTAGAGTTTTTATGCTTCTGGTGATACAAATACGTGGTAAATTTCAGATTTAATAAAAATTTCAGTGTTCGGTAAAGTTCGGCCGAAAAACAATTAAAGAACCCTTATAACGTGGTTTTGTCGTCGGCTGAGGTAACTTAGTCGTCTCCAGGTTCTACTTACGGATCCACAAACCTTAAGTAATAAAACGCTTTATTTACCCTTTCAGGGGGTTAAAATAATTTAGTCTTTATTGAGTATTTATTTAATTTCAAATACAAAATATTCAATACGAGAGAATAACTACGATAACGTTAAATCGGATCGGCTTTGAATTCTTCATTCTTCTTCAACTAGGCTTATTTCGGTTTTTCAGCTTTTATTACGTTCGAGCGGTTATTCAGCTTATAACAGACTTAGTTCGATTTATATTAGGATCGGTGTATATCAGGTCCGGTTCGGTTTATATCAGGATCGATCGTTTATTCGGTGTATATGATTGGCTCGGCTCAGTATTAGAATTGAAGTCAGCTATGAGCTCTTGATTTCGACACATTCGGCTGTCAAACTTGTTCTGGTTTACAGCGATATTAGCTTCTGGTTCAGATAGCAGCTTCGGGGGTCCAAGATCGTATATTTTTCTACAATACGTACAATGGTTTCTTAAAGCTGTCTAGCTACTTCTCAAACTACTGCTACCATGCACTTCTACGGGTTAATATTCTACTTGAATAAGCGACACGAGGTCACTTGTGGAACAGCCAACCGAAGTCAACTGTGAGAACGAGTAGCACGAGGCCACTCGTGAGAACGAGCAACCGAAATCACTCGTGAGAACAGCCAACCGAAGTTTACAATTAGAACGAGCAGCACGAAGCCACTCGTGAGAACGAGCAAACAAAGTCACTCGAGAGACCAGCCAAACGAAGTTAACTCGGAGAAAGAGCAGCACGAACCCGCTAGTGAGAACCAGCAACCGAAGTCACTCGTGAGAACTGCCAACCAAAGTTTACTGTGAGAACGAGCAGCACGAGGCCACTTGTGAGAACGAGCAACCGAATTCACTCGTGAGAACAGCCAAACGAAGTTTACTGTGCAATTTATTTGCACCCAACCGAGGTCAAGTGTCCTGAATACGACTTTATTATACTTTCGCAAAATATATAGTCGGCTCTTCAATTATCTATATATAATTTGCTAAGCCTTTTTTACTTTCCAGAGGTGTCTAAAGCTCCCAGAAGACGTAGAAAATTAAAATTTGGCTTACTTAAGTAATTTTTCGTCCTACGAATCCGGATTTTTAAATTTCTATCAGGGAGCGGAAATAAGCGGATTTATGTGCCATATTTTAAGCATTTTTTTCTCTTTACAGAGCTTTCTAAAGCTCCCAGATATGGGTGCTTTTCGTCCTAAAAATCCTTACGGAGCCAGATTTTTAAATTTTTATCAGGGAGCGGAGATACAATGCCAGGCTTATTTGAATCACCCTAACTGTAACCAAACTTTGTTTACTTATACTTATTCATGTATAAACTGAATGAGAATTATATCAACTGGACAACTAAATCATTTATTACAAGTGTGGTATTTACAGTAGGGTTGTTCAATGCAATTACTTATTACTAATATGTAATTCAATATTTTAGTATAAAAATAATTAATATTAATAAAAACAATGGAAAATAAACTAATTAATTGAATAAATCGATTAAGAGATATATACGTGAAAATAGTAATGTTGAGTGTACTATTTCCACGTTACACACAAGATTGAGCTGTTTTGAAACTAAATAAAAATTCAAAATTTAAGCTAATTGCTTTGAATTTTCCAGTTTTTTGTTTGTTATTTTAAGGAAAATCAAGGGCAAATGATAAAATTATTTAAAAAATCTTTCTTGTTGGATTTTTAATAATAACTGAGACGAAACCAGGTTTACAATTAAAACAATTTTTTAACTTGCTAACAGACGTTTTAATAATATAAAAGAAAAAAAAATATTCTTTGGTGAACAAACATTACACTGTTCATTCATGAAATTATAATACCATAAACTGTCTCTCCAAAATATCTATAGTATAATTCAGAAAATTTAAAAATATTGAACTGAAATAAATTGACGAATGGCACCACACCACCTATTTTTCTATAGTTACAAGAATTATAAACATTGTACTTCTCTACTAATTGTAAACTACTTAATGCTTTCAGCTTGATTTACTATTAATCACCTGTCAAAAAAACTTTTCATAGAAGAACTGTTAAAAATTACTTCTAAATTTTTCATAATATATAATAAAGTTTTGCCCTTTCTGTTTTGCTGCATTTAATTCTTTTTTAATATGAGTATACTTAAAAGCCAGTGTTCCACTTCCAATCAACATTTCATTCCATCCATGCATCCATCTGTGCATATGCGTACGCAAGTATTTAATGCGTTGTAATTTACTTAAACATCGTTGTGTAAACGCTTTTTTAGGTTTAAAATTTCTTGTTGCTATCGTTGTTGGTATGTATGTATATCTAGCATTTTAGGCCTCTGCCATGATAAGGATGCCCTTAAGCCATGATGCAGCAAATTTTGCCACTTTGACAGCTAACCCCTGAAAATGCATCAATGCGTCTAACGGCCAAAATCATACAAATTTATGGTACTTTTTTGTTCTTATTTTTCTTTTTTGTATGTGAGTTTTTTATTTTCTAAAACTCATGCAAACAACCACTGTGTTCTATGACATTTTCTTGTCTTTAATGGCTGCTGCATTATCAAGTGTTTGAACGTTCATCATAATTTTTTTTTTTTTTTTTTAATATGACTAGAGGGTTTTTTTACACTGAAGCTTTTTTTTTTACTTTGTACTTTGCTTAGTACTATATGTGAATTGAGTTTTCATTTATGATACCCTACATTTAACATAGGTGTTATTTTGGAAATGTTATATGTTTAAAATGATTTAAGGTGAATTATATTTAGGAGAGATAATTGTGTTTAGATTTATTTTATTACGTTTATGATAGATGAACAGTTGAAATCTATAACTAACTCACTTAGGTCTATTGTTGTTTTGTCCTAGAATTAGTTTTAACTTTTTTAATTTAAATAAACCTACCCATAAATTAGTGATAATAAACTCCTGCTTTTTGCAGAATAGATATCAGTCTAATTCTTCTTTTTCATAGATTGGAAGAAATAGTTTCCTAGCAGGCGTAACATTAATGCAATGTCCAGTAATGTAGGTTTGGCTTACATGACTCGCCCTATATTGCACTTGGAGACTTTAGGCTCATTGTAGTACCCTAATTTCCATAAAAGATAAAAAGAAACAAATGGTATAGAGTTTGAGATATTATTATGCTACTCTTGATCTAGTGGCTTAATTTTCTAAATAAAAATATAAATACTACTTTGTAATCTTCCAGTATGTATATGTAAAAGTAAGGAAAAACTGTTACGTAGAGATTAAAAAAAAAAAAAAAATTGCGTATGAAAAAATTTATACACCCAAGCAAAACAATTAGTATCATTAAATTCAAATTAATATTCAACAAAATTCGTATAAATGATACGCAAATGTATTACCAAAACACATGTCGGCTATATTGCTAAGAACGCACAGTGGGGTCAAACGCAAATTTTTTGGTAATAAATCTGTATCTCCTAAACTACTAGTTGGATTAAATTGAAATATATGAAAGAGTTTCAGAGGAGGACCTAAGCTTTGAGAAAAATCATCCTGTAGTCACCCTGCGGTAACACAAGAACATCTACAGGGTGTCAAAATTGACTACCTCGAGTATGTAAAAGTTTAAAAAAATCGTAACTTATACAAATGAAGTCCGATTTTAAAGATTTTTATATATCTGTAAAGTGCTTGGCAAGATAAAGAAAAAATAAGCTTACTCACCTAAGTTATCTCTTACAGTTAAAAAGATATTTACACTTGAATTTTGAATTTTTGATTTTTTGGCTCGACTTTCTTTCGTTTTTGGGGAATAAGTCCTGAGGTATATGAAGTAAAAATTTTTTAAAAATATTTTGTAATTTGCTATATATTTCAAAATATCATACTGAAAAATTTTTTGGATTATCTCAATGCGTCTAGACGTGAAAAATATTCAAAGTCAGCACTCTGAAACTGGTATGAAAAATGGCTATTTTTTGCAAAAATATAATACAATTCTTTAATTTCTTTCTCAAAGTTTCGTTAAAGAAAAAACTTTTTTCTTTATATATTTCAAAAGATAAGACTTCATAAATGGTTAATACAGAAATTTTGAACTGATTTATGCTTCCACCCTACATCAGGCATTGGTCGAAAATGGTGAATTTTGGAAAAAGTTAAATTTTTATCGATAAATAAAAAAAAATGTCACGCGAGCTTTTTTAAATTTTTTGATGATGTTTCATAAAAAAATAGATTTAGAACGATTCTACACTAGATTGCTTCCCGCCCGGCCAAAAACGAATGTAGGAGAGCAGATTTCATGAAAAAGTAAATTTTTTAAATGACTTTTTTTTAACTGCATAAAAAAGCATATTAGCATAATAATTTCACATTTATTTCTAATGTAGTATATAAAATACGTATCGATCTTTCTCTCCTGCAAAAAGCATTAAAAAAGCTTAATAAATAAATTTTTGGCAATTTTTCAAAATTAAAAAATATAAAAAAGTTATAAAAACCAAAAAAATAATGTTTTGTAAAGCAAAACTCCGCTTATTTTCCAAAAAATAATAAAATATTACAAGAATATAAAAATAGACTTATTTACCAATTCATTGATGTATAATATGTATATATAGATTGTTTTAAAAGCATTATATCATGGTCTCAAAACTGACAACTTAGGTCAACTCTCACCAAATTCACTGATTTACAATATTTCCATATGTGCGTATACGTAACAAACAATTGTATTGGCGCGTTTTGGTTGTTGAACGAGATAATATTAGTAATAATCGCTTGTATTTATTAAATATTGTTTATTTTTGAATAATTGCCAAAAATTTATTTGTAAAGTTTTTTTTAATGATTTTTGCAGGAGTGAAAGATCAATATATATTTTATACACTACTTAAGAAATAATGGCGAGAATATCATGCGAATATGCTTTTTCATGCAATTAGTAAAAGTCATTTAAAAAATTGACTTTTTCATGAAATCTGCTCTCCTGCATTCGTTTTTGGCCGGGCGGGAAGCAGTTTAGTGTCAAATCGTTCTAAATCTATTTTTTTATGAAATGTAATCAAAAAATTAAAAAAAGCTCGCGTGACATTTTTTATATTAATCGATAAAAAATTTAACCTTTTCCAAAATTCACCATTTTCGACCAATGCCTAATGTAGGGTGCAAGCCTAAATCTGTTCAAAATTTCTATATTAGTCATTTGTGAAAACTTGTCTTTTGAAATATATAAAGAAGAATTTTTTTCTTAAACGGAACTTTGAGGAAAAAGTGAAAGAATTGTATTATATTTTTGCAAAAAATAGCCATTTTTCATACCAGTTTCAGAATGCTGACTTTGAATATTTTTCACGTCTAGACGCATTGAGATAATCCAAAAATTCTTTCAGTATGATATTTTGAAATATATAGCAAATTACAAGATATTTTTAAAAAATTTTTACTTCATACACCTCAGGACTTATTTCCGAAAAACGAAAGTAAGTCGAGCCAAAAAATCAAAAATTTAAAATTCAAGTGTAAATATCTTTTTAACTGTTAGAGATAACTTGGGTGAGTAAGCTTATTTTTTCTTTATCTTTCCAAGCACTTTACAGATATATAAAAATCTTTAAAATCGGACTTCATTTGTATAAGCTACGATTTTTTTAAACTTTTACATACTCGAGGTAGTCAATTTTGACATCCTGTAGATTTTCTTGTGTTATCACAGGGTGAAAAATTATCCTGTAATTTTTCTCAAAGCTTAGGTCCTCTTCTAAAACTCTTTTATATATTTCAATTTAATCCAACCAGTAGTTTAGGAGATACAGATTTATTACCAAAAAATTTGCGTTTGACCCCACTTTGGAACGCAGGGAAATACAAATAATACAAATTTAAATTAAAGATGGAATGTGATTTATTCATTCCACAAACTGTTCTTGTATCTTTTATTAGAAGTTCCAAAGTAAGAAAAGTACTTAAGAAGAACTTTAAACAAAATGTAATGGCAAATGGAGAAAAATTATTGAGATTAATTATTTTTTAAAAACATGAATACTGTCTAATCAAGGGTTCCGCGAAGAGGCATAAAATAGTGTAAAATTTCATTTGTTTGCATCACCACAGTGTTGCCAGGACTTGAGAAAAAAAGAAGCTAAATTAGACTTTTAAAAAAGTCAGAAAAGGCTAAATGTGCCAAAAAACAAAGCCAGAAAAAAGCTAATATATTGTTTTATTTAAAAACGCATTTATTTATTTTTTTCTCATTAGATTTTGGTATTTCTTAAAGATATTTTTGTAAATTTGTAAATATAACATAAATAGTTTTTATAGGTAACAAAGTTTGTTAAAAAATACTTATAATATTTTTGTAGAATGAAGCGCCGCAGCCGAAAATTTTCGTTAAATATAAATAATTTCGATTTTTCGTGCGAACTAATACACAAAAATGCTTAAATTGATGATTCCGTAAAAATAAAATGAGTAAATTTTTAGCTTTTTTAAGGCTATTTTAAAATTAAAAAAAAGCTAGAAAAAAGGCAAGAAGCTAAAGCGAAAATTTTGATGCTAAAAGCAAAATAAAAAGGCTAGATTTAGCCTTAAAAAGGCTAAACTGGCAACACTGATCACCAAAGCCAAATAATTATGGCGCCGAGGTAATGCTCTGAATTTAATGGCATATATGACCTTGTATCCATATTAAAAAAAAAAAAAAAAAAAAAAACAAAACATAAATACATAAGTCTATAAGATTCCGTCATGGTTGAATCACAATAAAAATATTGTTGACCTGCAACCATATTTTTGTTTTATATGTACTTGATTCATGTATACAGCAATAATATGGTTGAATCACAAATATTGTTGATCTGCTACCATATTTTTATTGCATATGTACATGATTCATTTATACAGCAATAATATGATTGAATCTTAATGCAATTATTGTTGATCTAAACCATATTTTTGGTGTATATGTACTTGATTCATGTATGCTGCAATAATATGATTGAATCTTAATACAATTATTGTTGATCTGAACCATATTTTTGCTTTATATGTACTTGATTCATGTATACAGCAATAATATGGTTGAATCACAAATATTGTTGATATGCTACCATATTTTTATTGCATATGTACATGATTCATTTATACAGCAATAATATGATTGAATCTTAATACAATTATTGTTGATCTGAACCATATTTTTGGTGTATATGTACTTGATTCATGTATGCTGCAAATGTCGAGAAACTATTATTATACCTAAAAATAAATAAATAAAAGCCATTTAATTTAGATATTTATCGTATGGTATTTTTTTATTAAAATTAATTATAATTTAGTTATATTTTTTGGTATTTTATATTAAATATGATTTTGATTACTTTGGTATAAAAAGAAATTTTCGTTTGTAAAATTAAGAATAGTTTCATCACCATTGAATGATGAATCTTGATAAATTTCTTGAATACTCGAGCAAGGTGACACCAATGTTTTTTTCGGTGTTGGTATTCAATGTTTCTAAATTTTCGATAATACCAAAATTTGTAAAATTGATTGGCTTAAATTACCAGTATACTTACTGTCAATTACTAATTATATATATTGTTGCCAATACAAAACAAACATTTCGTTGCCAATTCAAAATTACAAACACAATAATATATTTATATATTGAAAATAATTTTTTTGCACATAGAATTTTAACAACAATAATGTGGTTCTAATTTAAGCATATTGCTAAAACGTTGTTCCAACAAAACAATTGTGAATTGAGAACAACAGTATATTTGCTACAACAAAATTGTTTTTAAAATAAATTATATACAACAATAACGATGTTGGCAATGACAATATATCTTTGCTATGAAAATAACATTATTGGAGCAATCATATTGCGAAATGTTTTTTCTCTATGTGCATTAATAACTAGAATTGTGAGCACAATTTTTTTTTTTTTTTTTTTTTTTTTTTTTGTGAACAATCCTCTTTGCTGCACTTATGCCCGTAATTTTAACAAATAGTTATCTCTCAGTGACTAGATATCTATGGAGTAAATAATATTTGGTAATATCAACTTGAATGGTATGGCTTACCAAATAGTTAACAATAGTGTTTCTTACACTATCGATTTTGTTCAGTTATTGTTTTAGGTAAATATTTTATACAACATTTTTGGAAGAAATAAGTTTTATTAAAAATTTTTTATAATATAAAAAGATGAACAGATTTTATGTTGAATACAGTGGACGTTAGCTTCTAATTTTGGCGGTCAATTTGGTAAATTTGAATATTATTTAGGTAATTTTAGCGAGATTATCTTCCTGGAATTTTATATATACCATGCGGGAAATTTGTGACAATTGCAGTAATAGTCCGGTTCCTCTGTACCAGTTGAGTACCAATTGACACCTAACTCGTCACCAAAGTTCCAATTAAGAACCAGTTAACACAAACACACTCACTATTTAACAGTTGAGAGTTAATTTATTACATGCTCGTTAAGTGTGCAGTTAACAACTCGCACGCTATAACAATCAGTGGCTAAGTGGTAAGCGTTGAAGACTGTAAAACATAACATACGTCAGATGAACATGGGTTCGAGCCGGGGTGCCGCCATCGACATTAACGAAAAATTATAAAATTGAAATAAACATTATTTAATAAAGATAATAATAAAAATAATGTTTAAAAAGTGAACAATTACCGAATTTTTATAAAATTTTTATTACATTAATCGTTACTGAACCTGTCCTCTTGGACCAGTCCTAGGACCTATCCTGTGACCTGTAATTAGCCAACTCCAATGACAACCCCATGTAAAAGTGACAGGTTCTTCTCATATAAAGTTCCAGAACTGGGACCGGTCACTAGCCCTGAGAACCTGTCACGTGACTAGTTTTGAACCAGTTCTCTTTACTCTAGGGTACTAATAAAAAGTAGCAAATAATGTTGCAAATACTAATGTAATCGCTACTTATAATTATATGGAACTTATGCACGTTTAGGGGTTTAAGTGAATAGTTTCTCATTTGGGATATATAATCAATTATGGGATTGGTCCACTTTAGTATTTAGTGGAATGTTTTTTGGTTATAAAATATATGAGGAAAATAATGAGGAATAAATTAAATAACGTACCTATTTTGACTAACTCCAATGACATTCATCGCATTCAGTATCAAATTTCATCAAATAATAATATTTTCGTCCTTTAGATTGATTTTGAGATACAAATAGAGAGAAGGACTTCATTATATCGAACCATGTTGTGATTCCAAGTTCTATTTACTGGAACTTTTACATACATTTGTATATATAAAAGGAAGGTAACTTTCTAGGCCAGAATTTTTTAGGGAGGGTATAACGTCTAAAAAATTTTAATAATAATTTGCAATGTCAGGAAACCACTTCATTTCTGTTTTATATATCTAACAGTTAAATACACCAGTAATTACCTATTTGTTGAAATTAATGGCATTAAAGGTTAAGAGGGCCTTAGATTAATATTTAAAAATTACATATCATTTTTAAATATTAAATATTATTACTTAGGTAATAATAGTATACAAACATGGGACATTTTCACAAAAAATACTCAAAAACAAGTCGACTCTTACTTACTGTAATACATTTAATTGTTTTTTCTTTTTATTATTCGCAATTCCTTCTCGAAATAATTTACAGCAGACATTTTTACTAAAGACACAAAAACAGTTTCCATTTATGTAGAAATCATTCGAAAAAAAAATTGAAATGTAATTAATGTTTGTTTGTCTATATGCATTGTGTCTGTCTTTCCCTCTTTTTTTTTTTTTACATATTGGTAATGCATTTATTCTCATTTACCACAAAAACGTTTATGTAACATATTTATGTATATTTATAAATAAGGATTTATGTTAGCAACAGTCAAACCATTAGATGTTGATAGTATCTTGTAATCATAATCATACTCATACATGACATTGCCATCAGCAGCAACATTGTCATCCTCATCATCTTTATTATTTTGTTCATATTAAAAGTATTTCGTCTGTTGATGACGGCTTTTTTCATATTTTCACTTTTTCTCCCATTCCTTATATTAATTTGATTGGATCCTCTGGTGCATGTGGAATAAATATATGTAAAAATAAAAATTGTTCCCATTTTATTTCAAGTTAAGTATTCTTTATGAGTATTTATTCTGATTTTTTTGTTTCTGTTTATTTCTGTAGCTGTTGTTATTTCCTTAAGGCCACATTAGTATGCAATTAAATTGTTTTATTTGTGGTGACAAGAATTGTTGTATGTTCATCATCATCGTCATCTTCATAAATAATAAAAGTGAAAGCATTTTTCGTATATAATTTACTTCTTTTTTTACTTTTCTTTTGGGTTTTGCATTTATATTTTATATTTTTTTAATTTAAAGTACTTTTCGCTTTTATTTGAAAAATATTCAGATACTTGTATATTGTTGCACTTGTAAAAGTTAAATATGTGATATTTGGTTGGGGCACAAATAATTTCGTTTTGTTAATTACAAAAAGGTTTGAGGTATTTCTAATAACTGAAAAGGCATATAGGGTTCAAAATTTGAACAAAATCTGAACTTTAAATTGATTAATAGAGTAACCAAATTGAGCTATAGTTAATGCTTGAAATTGAATTTTATCTTGGACTTTAGGACTAAGTATAAAAATATGTAAGTGTAACTACCCAGCAAAAATTTTTTAGATACTGGTAAGCAGTGCAAAATTATTCATGCCTGCCGATAGCACATCATTGATGCGCATTTGAGTAAGCTATAAAAGGAAGCGAAAAATTTACATTGGGCTCATATTTTCTTTTACCGAATTACAACCTGCATCCTCTCTCGCTTCGTGGATGCAGGATTGTAAGCGAATGACTTTCTTCTCCCCATTTTTATTTACAATTTAATACAAAAAGTTCTGCTAAGTTGGATGATGCAATATTTTCAATTGAGTTGATTAGTTGTGATCGAGCTTTCAAAGTGTTAAGAGGTAAGTTTGTTCGTGAAAGTCGGAAAAAATAATGTACAAAAATTATATTAAAATTGTAAGTAAAATTATTATATTTATTTTAAATAACTATTATATTAATAAAATAATATTATTTATTAAATTAATAAAGCTCTAAATATGTATATTGTTTTTAGTTTTCTTTATAATATACAAGAAGTGACATGTTTTGTAACGTGTTTTGTGTTTTATTACTTTTTTTTAATTTTCAGTTTGACTTGTTTTGAAGAAATTTTGTGTTTTTGTTTTTATACGATTAGAAAAAAATGCGATTAGAGAAAAAACAATAGGTTATTTTTTTAATATACGGTACGTATAACATAACCTTATGTTTTTGTGTTAATTTTTTTCTATTAAGTAATATATCTTTTTATTATTATTATCTTTATTTTGCAGATTAAATAATTAAGGATTACCCCAATAAAAAGGCCAGTTGATGATCTGATTTAAAAAATTGTCCATTTTTCTTTTTAATTTTTCATAAAACAAATCAAATAAAAAATAATAATAAATAAAAATAATATTTGTTATAAATGCATTATTTAAATTCAAGGCATGATTTCACAGCTTCTGGGATTTCTAAAAGATGCACATAAAAGAGGCATGAAATCATCATATCTATGATGCCTTAAAATGCGCATAATAAAGGCATGTATGAACCTAATACATAGCGCAGCAAAGAGCCCTACCAAGTGGGACATCACGAACAAAAATCATGCCTTCTTGAAGCAGGTTGGTAAGGGAGAGTTCTTTTATCTCTCCCTTACAAACCTGCTTCTGGGTATGCAGCAATTTTTGCTGGGTAATATTATAAAATAAGGAGAAATATTAACATTTTGTTCGTCTTGAATTTTATTTCGTCATTAACTGGAGTATTTTTAGGATTTTTAACCAACTTTAAGATGTATGATTTCCTTCAAATTCGTATACCTTATAAATTTAAACATTAGCTTGAAAATAATATTTTTTACTACCTCCTCTATTTATGCAACACAAAGTAGCTGACATAGCTAAATATGCAACATAGCAACAATTAAAAACAAAACATAATAAATTTTCCCTGATCTAATATATTTTTCTTTTTATTTTATTGTATTTCTAGTAGGGTTTTGTATGATGAGAATAATGAATGTATTATATAGCTACAATATGTTTATCTATAAACATGTTTACATATTAACATATGTTTGTCTGTGCTTTTGCAATCGGTTCCTCTATAGATGCAGAAATATCTTCTATGCATAAAAGTGTTTTTGTTGCATATTTGAAGTATCATAATTTTTGTTATAGATTTCAAATGCTCTTGTACAATACTTCAGGCATGATTGTCTTTTAGACATCAAATGTTGTTTCTTTTTTATTATTATTTTCCCTTTTCATAATGTCTATGAATTTATATTATAATTATTAAATCGTTAAATTAAAAAAAAAATGTATTTTTTTAATACAAAAAAAATAAAATAAATAAATTAATTCTGCAACTTATTTAAATTCTAACAAATTAATAAAAAAATATCGTGTTATTATGAAACTAGAGGTTTTATAGCAAATGAAAATCTATGATCATTTTCTAAATAATCTTTTACCAAAAATCCATTTTTAATATCAAAATATAAAATCTTACAGCCGTATTCGAAAAAAAACTTAACACTGCTTTACTAACCACTGTTAAGCAAAATTCCTTAAAGTTGGTAAACCATTGTTTACTTTAAATATTAGCTCGGACCTACTTTAAAGCTATTTTAAAATTATTTCCGTTACATTTTTCAAGAAAAAAATAATACAACTTAGAAAGGCTGTCTACATATTAGTTTATTAGTTAATATAGACAGTAAATAGTTTTTTTAATACAATTTTCTTAATAAATACATTAAGAGTTAAATTGTGTATTAGCTAGCATGTACATTAAACATAAATTAAAAACTTTTTTTAATATGGCTGTTATTTCAAAAGGAAACTAAAAATACTAAAGTATAAAAAATAAAAATCAGTGATCACTTATATTCTTAATAAAAATCAACTAAAATTTAATTTTATAAGGAAACAAGAGACGCGGTTTTTAGTATAAAAATCTAAAATTTAATTTTTTAAAAGAAAAAAATATAAAAAAAAAAAACTATGATTTTTTATATTTTTCTCTAAAAATTTATTTTTTATATGAAAATATTAAATCTAAAATTTTATTTTATAAGAAAATTATAGGCCGTAGCTTAAAGATAATTAAAATCTGTGGTGACTTATATTTATCACCAAAAATCGATTTCTTTTATATAAAAATCTAAAATCTCGCTTTATAAGAAAAGTAGAGGCGCTAGAGCTAAAATAATAAAGATCTGTGATCACTTTTATTTCGCCCCAAAAATTGATTTGTTATATGAAAATCTAAAATTTTATTTTATAAGATAAACAAAAATAATGAAAATATATGATCACTTATGTACATTAAAGTGCATCAATTTGTAAGAAGACACAAAATTTTGGAAATGCACCCCCTAAAAAATAATTATTGATATGATATCAAAATGGCCCATAAGTAATCCTTAATAAGTTATGTCGCAATACTATCTTAAACCAGCAGATTACAGATCTGAAATCACGAGACTTGAAAAGTTTCATTTTAAATTCATGATTGTTGTTCAAATATCAAAAACTTCTTTTCTTTTTGTTCATGCGTTTATACGTTTTGATTTCATTTGATTCTATATAAAATAATCAGACTTTTGGGAATAAATTTTGCACCATCTTTGTTATTGTGCAGATTTTCAGCAGTTAAATACAGTGCTGAAAATTAAAAACCAGACCTGTCACGAAAACTGAATTTTCGCGATAACAGAACTCAAAATTTTATTGAAAAATTTTATGTAAACTTAAAAATTAGGATTGTTTTTATTGGTATATTTATGTTTTTAAATAATTACTGAATTACGTAGTTCATATAGTGTTGTTTTCGGCTTATCATTACACATATCACATTGTATGCATATTTTTATCGATGTTATACAATCATCTACTTTAATTTTGTTTTCTTCATGACCACTATCGAATAAATACCCCGATTCCGTATCTAATAATTTCATTTGCTCCTCATTACTTTCCACATGAGATTCTTCTTGAATCCAGTTGTTTATGTCAGCATTCGTGTAAAGATGTTCCATACCAATTTGAGCTACATGTGTAACAATAGTTGAAATATCTATATTTTTTTCCTGAATTATATTTTGTAAAATATTTAAGGGTATGTCTTCACTAAATTCACTACCGAATTCTAGCAAGGCGTTCCAGGATTTTCAGATATTGGACTCTGATATTTTATCCCAGAACGTAGCTAGAATCTGAACTGTATTTTTGAGATTGAAGTTTTTTAGTTTGAGCTCCAAATTTGTTCCCTTCTCTCCAAGCAAGTAAGTGAGCATTTGTTTTTTATAATTTAATTTGACCAAGTTGATAACGTTTTAATCTAACGGTTGAATAAGCGCAGCACAATTGAGTGGTAGATTCAGCCCGTAATTTTTAAAAATCGAATTCCATTTCAACGCTTAAATTTCTTTAAACATCGTTCACTGGTATTGAAATCTGAATTGGCAGAGATAAAAAATTGTCTGCAACTCAATCAAAACTTTTAAGGTGCAATATTTGCCAGGGTCACTTTCCATTGTACATACAAACTTTTTTAATGAATTTTATAAAACTTTCGCGATTATAGAACCTGCAATTTTAAAAATTAAGCCGTCGCGATAATGTTTAGTCGAGCTTGCACTATATAGTGTAGTGGAGTTTTGATGACAAAATTTCTAAAATTTTTAAATTATTTAATATTTTTAGGCGGTGTCTGTGCTTCACTCAACGAAATACACATTTTAAAATAGATATTGTTACTTGTCATAACTGTGCATATTTTTCTCTATATCTCGTTGATGTACCCAAAATAGTCAATATAGAAAAGAAGAGCCAAAATTATAAAAAAAAAAAAAAATCTATTTTTTGCGGGGCACATTCACATTCACTTTTTTGTTTATTACCCGTTTTTGCCCATTTCAATACCAAATAAACCTTATATAAGATACACCCAGAGAAATATCAATTACATACGTGTTGAAAACAATACCATTCTGTGTCAATAGCGAATCTACACCGTATGTGTTTAAATTAAACACTGCGTGTTCAATTCTTATTGAAAATCGATACCTAATTGGCACCAAGTTGAAACCATTTCGGTATCAAATTGTTAAATTACATATGTTTTCTATTAAATTTGTTAACGAAAGGTATTAAAAAGCTGTTACCGTAAATTACCAATGTGAACACAACCGTTGTTGATTTTGAATCGAATTTTTTCCCTTAGTGTAAATATTTGTGCCAAATTTCGTCCCCCTACGTTGTCCCGTTCAAACCCTATACTGCTTTCAACACACAGACGGACAGGCGGACGGACATTGCTAGATCGACTCAGAATCGAACCAGGATGCAGAAAATATATACTTTATGAGGTCTTAAATGATTCCTTCGACATGCGGAATAACAAAATCAATATACCCCCATCTTTTTGATGGTGGGTATAAAAAAGGTTATCACAATATTAAATTTCTTTGTAATTAACCCGAACGAAATATAATTTCCCTTCGTTAAAATTTTATACGTATAAGGTCTATGGGTGTCTATAAATATTTCCGTTTTCAGATTCGCTAAATTCAGAAAATTCGCGATTTTATTTAGCTTTTTCACTTTTGAAAAAATCTAAAAAATCTCAAAAGTATACAACCAGTGTTGTCAACTTTTTTGAAGCAAAACGCGCCGGTCATCACTTAAAAACGCGCTAAATTATATTTGAATAAAATTTGTTTTTATCTTTTAGTTAAATATTTTTTATTAAGAGCAAAACAACTTATTACATATATATTTGTTATTTTAAGTTCATGTGCAAATATTTGGTAGTAATATGCAATATTGAACATTAACGTTTTATAAAAATAATATAATAACTTTTAGTTAAAAGTTATTATATAAAAGCTTTTAGTTAAAAGCTTTTAAAATTAAAAATATGTTAAATTAAAGTATGGAAGTCTTAGGCCCAGCATTATACTGCTCACTCAGTGGCCAAATCCTGTTTTAAAACTTTTTCTTTTTTTCATCTCTTTTACTAAGTATGAAAATAAAATAAATAGAAATACAGAATACATATCAATGGCTGTTCTTTTCGTAATTTTACAGGAGAAGGAAAATACCGAATAAAACCTAAGAAACTTTTAATTTAAAACAAGTAAATTTCATTAATTTAAAATTTGAATAAATTAATGCTATAATTGGTTCTTTAAATAACAAAAATTAATATTTCAATAGATTTCTGAAAAAAAACTAAACTAAAAAAATATATCTTTTAAAGTTCTTCATCTGGCAGGATTATTTTTAGATAATTGGAAATTTGAGATAATGTTTTTGACGGAGAAGGCTTGTTACAAAGACCACTTTTGGAAATACTTAGATATTGCAATTTTTCATTTTCATTTCATCCATCTTTGTTTGGAGCATTTGAGTCACAATTTAAAATAAGAGCTTTCTAACACAATAACATACAGTATTTTGATATGTGAATGTTCCACAAAAATTATTTTCATAAAAAATTCTATAAAATAAATTAAGTACGCCTTTTTCTATATTAAGTATGTATAATAGTGTGTCCCAAAAATAGCGTTTTTCGAGATTTCGATGTAGGAACACCCCTCAAACGATGCGTAAAAATTAGCTGAATATGGGAAAATATTAAAAAAATTTTTAAAATTTTTCTTCAGTTCCCTACCAGTGATTTTTAAATCATGAATCCCATATATTTTAATAAAAAAAGTTTCGATTTTTTAATCAAAATAGGTATCAAAAAATTCGTAATTTTATGCTGGTTATGGAAAAAATATTTTAAGAATTTTTCCAATGGGATTTTCGTTCGCTAGAAGACTTTTTAAGGTATTTTGATGAACAATTTTTTTAAAAAATCTGGAAAATTACATATTATCAATAGTTCTTACTACAATTCAATTTTTTAAAATTTTAGCCTTAAAAGGAACAAAATTATAAAAATCTTATCTATTTTTTTAAGAAGAATATCGAAATTTTTTTTGCATGATGTACTAAAATGACGGTTTATGAACCAAAATTTTTGCGAACATTTTTTTAAATATTTTTTCTATACTAAACTTAATACTATTTTTTAGACGAAATATTCTGGACGCGTGACATTCAATCGCTGGGAGGGAACTGAACATCAATTTAAAAAATTTGTTTAATATTTTTCCCATATTCAGCTGATTTTTACGCATCGTTTGAGGGGTGTTCCTACAAAATTTTTGTCTACGGGACACTCTAATGTATATAATATTAATTATACATTTGAAGAAAAAATTAAAGATGCTTAAAATTTCTTGTATTGTTTATATTTTGCATAAAAAAAAAATAAAGTTTCTATATTTCAAATTCAGAAAAATTTAGAAAACATGATTAAAATCTGCAACTAAAACTAACCGAATACAAAACGCGCCAATTTAGCGCCTTTTCAAGAAAAAGCGCTGATGTAAAAAAATGCGTCTTTTGGGTTGCTGAAAAACGCTGAATCTAGCGCGAAAAGCGCTAAATTGGCAACGCTGTATACAACTTTAAGTACAAATATTTCTGGGATGGCTTTGCAGAAATTTGTGATTTAAACGGCGTTTAAATTGTAATTATGTTAGCTTAAACATGAATATTTTATAAATAAAAAATATTTTTTAAAAATGCATTTTAATGCAATTGCATTTTTTAAATGCATTTTTCTTTAAATATGCTATTCAAATTTGTTAATTTGTTACAATAAATGAAAAGTTTGGAATCTTTACATTAAAATAAAAATCTCAAATTTTTGGGACGCACACATGTACTGTGCATAATTTCCCCTTTTCTTCAACTAGTTTAAATTTTTTCATATAAAAATTATATTTTTCTGGTATTATGAGTATCTTTACGTATTTTGTTAAAAAAAAAATTATTGTTTTATTTTTTAAAAAATCCTGAAAAATTGTAAAACTTTATGTATCAGACTATTTATTGTTTTAAGTTATAATAAACAAAGCATTTTTAAATACACTTTTGAAAAATTAAAATTTAATAAATTCGTAACTAACAAAAATGCATCTAAAAACTGCATTTATATTTTTAAAATATTATGGATCGAAGACGTGGTTTTTAAAATGCTGACTAAATTACACAAAAAATATACAATGGCCTTTTAAATACTTTTTAAATTAAAGAAATCCATCAATAACTTCAAGAGATATGAATATTTAAAATTGCATACTTTTTATATTTTGTTAACTTTTATAAAAATTTTAAAGAAAATTTCAAAAGCAAGAAAAAATTTTTATTTTATATGAAAAATTTGAAACATGTTTTTATAAAAATTGGATTATGCATATAAGATTTTCGCGTCCCAAAAATTTTACACTTTTATTTTAATGTAAAGATTCCAAACTTTTCATTTATGTTAAAAAATTAAAAAATTTTAATAGCATATTTAAAGAAAAATGCATTTGAAAAATGCAATTGCATTGAAATGCATTTTTAAAAAATCTTTTTTATTTTTAAAATGTTCATTGTAAAGCCGCTATATGCGAAATTTTAAGGCCGTTTAAATCATTAAAGTTCACAAAGTCTTTCCAGAGACATTGCTATTCAAAGTTACATACTTTTGAAATTTTGAAAATTAAAGCCATCAAGTAAAAAAATATACTTTTTCGGGCGTTCTTTCCTGGAATGGTCGATATAGAGGAATTACTTTCGAAAAAAATTTTAAAAATCTTAATTTTTATTATAATTTTATTATTTTTTTTAATTTTACTATATATATGCCACACTTATACCATCAAACATGGAAAATATAACGCCATCGAAAATGCAAAACAACGCAACATCACTTTACAGGAGCCATAAAAAACGTTTTAAAATCTAAACAAATTGTCCTAGTAACAAAATTTTTGGGTTGTTACATCCTTAAATATTGCCTAATATATTGATGATGAATATTTTTATTTTTATTAAATATTTTTTAAGTTATGTGCTTTACGTTTTTCAAGATTAAAATTTTATGAAACTAAAAAAACGTAATATCAATACAAATTTTAGAAAAATTATAATTTAAAGATTTCTGATAACTTTTACTCCAAAATTTGAATAGCTATTATACAGGGTGTAAAAATTGACTTCCTTGAGTATATAAAAGTTTCAAAAAAATCGTAATCAAACCAATTTCAAAGAAATATATTTCTGTAAAGCGATTAATAAGATAATGAAAAAATAGGCTTACTCACATAAGTTATCCCTTACAGTCAAAAAGATATTTGATCTAAAATTTTGAATTTTTGATTTTTTGTCTCGACTTTATATCGTTTTTCGGAAGAAAGTCCTGGAAGGGAAATTTTTGTTTAAAAACATTCTATAATTTGTAATATATTCTATAAAAATATTAGGAAAAAGTATTTGGATTATTTCAAATTGTCTTGACGTGAAACATTTTCAGTGTCAGAACTCTGAAATTAGTATGAAAAATAATCATTTTTTTAAAACAAAAATATAGAACTATTCATTAATTTTTTTCTTAAATTTCTTTTCTTCACATATTTAAAAATACAAGGCAGATTTTATGAAAAAAGTCATAAAAGATCTGGCCTAAAATTAAAAAAATATATGATAATGGCCCATACATTTCACACCAAATATACATTTTTTTTATATACAAATCTAAAAAAATTAATTATAGTATTTTTAGAATTAAAATATTTTTTCATACTTACTGTATCTGTTTCAATATTTAAAATGAAAAGCAAATTGTAAAGTTTTATAAAATATATTTCTTTTTAATACCAAAACTTTGCACTTTTTTGAGGCTTACAATTACTGTAGTTGCTAATAAGGAATATCTAGAGATTACGTATTTATTTTATATATTTTGACACCTTAATTAAACGCTGATTGTCAAATAGTTCCTAACATGTATTGACCCAAATTCCATTTTGTTTCCTTACAAGTAGTAAAAATTTTTTATAGAACTTCATAATGTAGATTTCTGAAAAAAAAAAAAAAAAATTAATTAAAAAAAAGTAATTTATAGGTTTAGATTATTTAACATAAAATTCAACTAAGAACTCTTATAGTGTAATATATAAAAGTTTGCTTGATTGCTTAATATCCTTGTTTTGCCAACGTCATAATGGTTAATTTCAATTTTAAATTCTTCCAAAATTTATTTTAAAAAAATCATTAACGATCTTGGCACTTGTTTACGCATGAGAAGTTTAAAAATCTTTACATACATATTATAAACAGCTGCAAAATGTTTATTTTCAACACAAATGTACCTTCTCAATATACAAGCTATTAACGACAAGGTTTTATAATTAATATTAATTACTTTCTATTTTCTTCATTAAATTAAAAGTTAAGAAATTATGTGCAAATGACTAAATAACTAAGTATTCATATATAAGCTAGAAAACTTCTTCAGACATTTATTTATGTTCATATGTCCAAGTAATCTTTAAAGTGTAATTTTAAATATTCCTATATATAAACTGAATGTACATTTAATTGGCAACATGCCTCAACATGTAAAACAATTAAAAAGTTTTTCCTTTTTTTTTCTTATTTATTCGTCATTCAATAAACTCATGAGTAATGAAGCTTAAAACAGGAAACACTAAAAATTATGCCCATTATTTTATTTTTTGTAATACGACTACAAGAAACACAAAAAGGGTTTGTATTTATTGGAAAAAGAAAAACATAAAATCCCATGAAAAACTAAATAACAACAAATGTTAAAATATCCACCAACATTGAAATAAACTTTGACTCATTCAAACAATTCACATGTATAAATGTACATAGAAGTGAATACAAAAAAACACTAAACGCATTTACAGTGAAAATAACCTTAAAGGAATAATTTTGTTCAAATGCTTGTTGAGAATTAGAAAACAACCGCACATTTTGCTAAATACCAACCAAAAGCCCCCAGTTGTAGTAATGGAAAAGAAATGTTCAAGTCTTTATATTGGGTGTCGAAGTACTTTCGGCACGCGACCTTTTATTGTATGTATTTCTTTTATTTCAAAATTTCTGAAGTAAAATGCATTAATGTTAAAAGATTTTTGTGTTGTTTGTGTTAGCACGTATACACATGTTTTCTATATGTTTGTGTGTGTCTTTTGCAATTTAGTGCATAAAATTATGAAATGTTGTTAACTTAGGGATCATTTTACAATACATATTTTATTTATGTACTCTATTGTCGGGTATATGCTTTAGTATGATAAGTATGTATATAACCCATTAGCTTAGACTGGTATGTTTTGTATACGCTAAGAAAAATATGGTCCTAGTGACCATATACTAAGAACAACATACTATAATTGTAATATATTATTACAGGTAAAAATAAATATATTTGTACGTAATTATTATTATTATTTTATAATTTATTAGTATGATTTATAACCATTTCCTAAATATTGCTTTCAATTTCATCATGCTTTTATCATTTAAAATGGTTGTAAAATTACCTAAATAGTTGTAGAATTGATTAAATGTTTGGATTTTTCATAAATATGGTTTCATATAAAAATATTTAAATACATACTATAATTCAGTCAACCATATAAAAATTTTGATTGTAGGTAATCATTAAATTATCAAGAAGAATCATAAACGTTGCTATCACGGTATTATTCAAATCACGGCTATACAAACATTGAATATTTTTCTGTGTGTACGGACCTACTATTTCCCTTGGTCCTACCCGTTCTATTCACATCTCAACTTCAAAATGTTAAGACTTTCACTGAACAAGAATATACTACAATCACAATTTACTTTGTATGAGGGCTACTACTCTCCTTAGACCTACCCGCTCCATCACAATAGTGGCGGTTAAGATAGAACGTATTGATAAGAAAATTATTACCGAAAAAAAAAAAACTTTCTCTGCTCTACATCTTTTGTTATGTTACATTCAAGGGGGCCTTCTATTATACCTAGACCCATTCGTCCTATTTATTGTCACAATTGTGCACGCAAAGAAAAAATATGCTGAATGGCAACCATAATCGAGTACTGTCATATTATGGTTGAATTTTATGGTTGTCTGTAATTTTATTATAGTTGGTTGTAGCACCATAATATAGTTGAATCACAATAAAAATATTGTTGATCTGCAACCATATTTTTGTATACAGCAATAATATGGTTAAATCACAATAAAAATACTTTTAGTGTCAAGAAACAATTATTATGCCAAAAAATAAATAAATAAATAAATAAATAAATAAATAAATAATTAAAATTAATTATAATTATTTATGTTTTTTGGTATTTTATATTGCATATGATTTTGAATATAGAATATAGAACATTTATTAATGGTAATTCCAGAAATAAATTAATTTAGTTAAAAAGAAATTTTCGTTGGGAAAATTAAGATTAGTTGCATCACCGTTGAATGATGAATCCTGACAAATTTCTTGAAAACTCGTACAAGGTGACACCAATGTATTTTTTTTTATTTTTTTTTTTTTTTTATTTTATTTTAATTTTATTTAAAATAATTAATTTAAAAAAAAATCATTTTTTTAAATACGCATTCATTATATTTTCTAATATAACTAGCTGATAACTAGCTCTATGTAAGAAGCACACTAAACTGAATAAAATTCAGCAAGTATACATATTGTCAAGTACTAATAATGTATATTGTTGCCAATACAAAACAAACATTTTGTTGTCAATTCAAAACTACAAACACAATAATATATTTGCATTGAAAATAATTTGTTTGCACATAGATTTTTAACAAAAATAATGTGGTGCTAATTTAAACATATTGTTTAACATGTTGTGCCAACAATATAATTGTGAATTGAGAACAAAAATATAATTGATACAACAAAATTGTTTTTAAAATAAAATATATTCACCAATGTTTGCGATACAATATAACATAATATTGTTGGGGCAACCATATTGCGACATTTTTTTCTGTGTGAAATCTGATAAATAAAGTATTCTTCAACAATTTTAAAATTGTATGGAGGATATTATCCCTTGCTCTGACCGAAAAATAAAGCTTGCAAATCGACCAATAGATCACCTCATTCGTTGCTTAAACTAATAGTAAAATTCGATTTAAAATCCAAGACGGTAGTGGTCACATTGACAATTAATGGTATAAGCTTTTTTATACCTTTCGTTTACAAATTTTAAATAAGCATACGAAAATTTAATACTTCGATACTGACCAATTGGTATCAATTTTCGTTCAAAGAAATTCCCAATTCCAATATCTACAATTTAAAAGATGGCCAAATGTAATTTAAGAGTAATTTTTGTTCGACAATTTATTCTCTAGGATTTATAAGTGCATTGATCTAAATGTTAATTATCCATCTATTCAACCTATTACAACGATGTACGCTGGGGTAAAATGTGTCAAAAGTGACGATTAATTGAATTTTGAAATTAAATTTTTTGTAATAAAGTTAGGTGCCGTATAAAAATAGACAAAATTATGTGTAAATATCAATTAACATCTTTAAGCTAGGTTGTGCTATTTTCTTATAAGTAGCTGTCAAAGTTAAACATTTTTTTAGATTTTTTAAAAAGAGTAAAAAATTTAATTTTCATCAAATTTCAGTGTATTTATTTTAAATAAAACGGCTTTTAAAGTAAAAAATTTAAAATATAACTATCAACAACAGGTATTTAAGTGTACTTTTCTTTAAGCATTTGTAAATTGTATTTTGTCCTAATATTTTTGTTATTTTTTTGAAAATTGTTCTAAAATACACTAATTTTCAATTTTCATCGAATGCAACTTAAAATGTTACAGGATGTTTGTTCTGTAAATTTTCTGAAAAATAGTACATATTGTCCACTTTAATGTTATGAAAAAAATCATGCGCATATATAGCCCGATTTGAGAAATAATTATTTTTTTTTTTCAAATAATCTCCAGTAAATTTCATATAAAAAACAGTTTAAGTGCAGACAATTACTTTGCTTTATCAAACATTAAACAGTGGTGCAGAATGGAAATTCTAATCAGCTCGTTGGATTTACATGAAATTTTACATAGGCGTAGCGGAGTACAGTAACATTTTGAGTTTAGAAGCAGGATACCTAATACGCTTCAGGGGCGGAGCTATGAGGGTTGAAAATAGAATACTAATGTCATAGAAAATGTTTAAAAACTAGCGAATTTTTGTTCCTTACCCGATTTCAAAGATTTTTATACCACCCTAAAGTCCTTGATAAATTATTTAAATAACAAACATGCTTGCATGTACTATTACTCTTATATATTCTTCGAGATACATTCATTTGAAATTTCAACAATCTCAACTTTGAAAGATGTTGGTCAAGACTTTTCCATATATCTCAACATTTTCAACCGATTTTTTTATATTTTTTGCAGTTTATTGAAAAACAAAATTGTCTATCGAGTAAAGAAAATTTGAAGTCAATATCATTATTAAGTCAAAAAATCAACGATTGTGAATTGGCAAGTTTGCAAAAATTAGTACACAGACGGACGGAAGGACAGACATTAAAATTCTTAAAAATAGGTATTAAAATTCCAAAAGTATATAATTTTTTTACTTCTTGATCAATATAAAAACTAAGTCTGAAAATTAAAGTATTGGTATGACCTTTAACCCAAATGTATAGACGGACGGACGGACGGATTACCATTCTGCCAAAAAAAATATTTTAGAAATCTAAAAATGCATTTTTTTACTAACCCATAAATTGAAAAAATAGAACATAGTCATCTAAATTCGGATATCACTTTTTCCAAAATTAAGCGACATTTTCGACCCATGTATATGTATAGACGGACGGATGGACATAATCATTCAGCCAAAAAATATCTTATAGTTCTTAAAAAAACATTTTTTTACTTAATAGTTAATAGAAAAATTAAACGTGATTATCAAAGTGTTGATATCACCTTTCCCTGAAATATGGATAATTTTCGACCCATTTAACTCTAATGTATAGACGGACGAACGGACATTACTATTCTGCCAAAAAATCTTAAAATTCTAAAACTGAATTTTTTACATAATAATCAATAAAAAAATAAAACGTGATCTTTAAAATATTGATATCACCTTTCCCTGAATTAATCGCCATTTTCGACCCATTTTACCCCAATGGTCGATGGCTGAAAAAAATGTATAAAGTATTGAGAGAGGACAATACAACCAGATTATTTTTTTTACATTACCACAAATGAATGGAACTGATCAACAAATCAGAGAAAGACTTAAGAGCATTATAATTTTGCATTCAAGTAAATTATGAGAGCCATGCGGAAATAATTCTGCAACTTGTAAACCGTTATAGTATCTATATAAAACTTCACATTGTCAGAGCTAAAGTATTTTCGAGTTGATTTGGGGGATAATTTTTTTAATTCACAAAAATGTATTTATAAAACTAATTTACATATAAATAGTACTTGCAAATCTCTCAAAACATATGATGTATCTTATCTCTTTTATTTTAGGAGACATTTAAGTCGAAGCCAATTTTACCCTAATTTTCACAAACTAAATTCAAAAGCAAATGAATTCCGAATAAAATTATGTTACCAAAACTTTTTGATTTTTATTTTTATAAAATCTATGAACAAACATAATTTTATATCCTAAATTGTTTACAAAAATAATTATAGAGTATCCAATGACCACGCTTGATCGATTGTTATTTCCCTAATTTTATTTTAATTTTAAACAGAAATTTTACAAAAGAAAATTAATTAAAATTCTGTACAGACATTTATAAATATATGAGTTTGTAGGGTATAAAATTGTTTTGCGCTAAACAAACGAATAACTAAAAGTATGAGGCTGCATAAAATTTATTTGTATGCAAGGAGTTCGATAAAAAATATTGCCAGGTGCATTTTTGTTTGTGACACCACGAGGGGTAGTAACTTGATTTTGGTCGCATGGCAAAATTGACAACAACAAAAATAACACAAATGCCATGGAAAAAATACTCAAGCGTAGCAATTTACTTCTTATTTTTTGTATATTTTATGATCGAGCGCTGATTTATAATCACACACACATACAATTTGACAATCCATAACAGGATTTTTTTTTTTTTTTTTCAGACTACAAAATATATGTGAGATTCAGATACCGTTACTTAACAATACTATAAAAAGCCAGTCTGGATGAATGACTATCAAGAGGGGCTGAAACCCTAAACAGCACGAGCTATATTGTTTTGTTTGTGATTTGTATGTGTGTGTGTGTGCATGTGAGTGTATTAAGAGTTTTTAATCAAAGTGCGCGAGTACACAACAATTACAGCTTAGAGTTTTATAGATATTATTAATAGTCACCCCTAAATTTTTTTCCCTTTTTCTTGCATTTTTGAGCGGTATTAAGGGTTTTTCATTTTTATTATAGAAAATTATGGTTTAAACATTAAATATTATATTTTGTTATTATTGTTGTTTTCTAAGTGTGTGTGTGTATTTTTAAAAATTCCAATTGGAATTTCAAATAGTAGGCATTCGTTTATATGAAATGAAAAGGAACAAAAAAAAGCACTACATTATAATGCATGCAGTTCTTCAATGTAGAAGGTTTTAGATTTTGTTTTTGGTTATTTTGAAGAATGACAATAATAACAGGGGTTTTTAAAAAGAGATGAAAATTAGTAAAGTCAAAGTAATAAATGTTTTTTCCTTATTACAAAACATAACTCGTAGTGGATGTAAGTTCTATGACTAGTTTTCAATCTATATATGGGCAATTATGAAAAATTTTTAACCTGGCTGAAACTGACTTAAATCCTTAATAAGTTTTGTGGTAATGATATTTTAAACAAATTGGTTACAGATCTGAACTCACAAGACTTGAAACTAATAGAGTGCAAAATTTTAGCACAATAGGTTTCTTTTTCTAACCATGATTGTTGTTCAAAGAGTGCAAAATTTTAGCACAATAGGTTTCTTTTTCTAACCATGATTGTTGTTCAAAGTTCAAGAATATAGAAAAACTGATAAAAAGTTTTTACCGTTCTTCTACATTTTTTGTTCGCGCGTTTATACTTTTTGATCTTTTTCTATCATAAGTAAACTAATCGGACCTTGTACATAAATTCTGCACCATCTTTGTTGTTGTGCAGACTTTCAACAACTAAATACAGTGTAGTAAAGTTTTGATGACAAAATTTTTTGGTTTTTTAAATTTTTCAGTTTTTTTGGGCGTGGTCTGTGCGCCCCTCAATTGAATACAAAATTTGGGATAGGGGTTGATACTTGTTGTAATTGTGCGTATTTTTCGCTATATCCCGTCGATGTGCCCGAAATAGCCAACGTAGTAGATAGTCTCAAAGTTTGGAAAACAAGTGCGAAAATTTTTCAAAAAGTCAGTTTTTCGCGAGGCACATTCACATTTTCATATGGAAATGCTTGGATTACTGCGTGAACTTAGTTTTTTGTAATTTTACATAACAAAATTGGAGGAGCATTAAAAATAAATTTAATACAAACATTTTATGGACTTTTTGAAAATTATGCAAAAATTGCACTTTTTGTTTTTGTATTTTTATATACACGCAAAGAAAAAACATAGTTGGTCATATCATAATCGGAAACTATCATTAATGTTTAGATTTATGATTCCCTCAATCATATCAGTTATTATATCCTTTTGTGAACATAATATTGTCCTATCCAATATTAATATAATATGAACCTCACAATCATAACATTTACATATGATAGTTCTCACAACCATACTGCATAAATATAACATGATCCCTACATTAAATATTATAATACCCCCAATCATAATACTATGCATACGGTTAAAATAAATTTTTTATTATTATTTTTTTAATTTAAATTTTCAGAATAGAAAATAATTAAAAAACAAATACCACAGCCTTTACTGGACGATTTCGTTCAAGAAAATTCATCTTCACATTCACACACCTAAAAGAAAATTTGTATAAATACATTTTTTTATTATTATTTTTATATTAGACCGCACTGAATTATTGATATTTATTGTACTTACCGAAAAATATTTCCAATTTGAAATTTGGCCATTGATAATTTGCTCCGTCAGCACTCCGTGGATCTCGTTATTAAAAAATAATAAAGTTTTTTAAAAAAAAATTTTGTGAACTTTTTTAAACGTTTTTCTTCACTTTACGTCCGTTACATTTAAGATTTCATTACTGAATGAGTAAATTATTTCGAAAGAGAGATAACAATAAAGACGAGCATATTATTGTCACCCCTCGCATTAAAATATTACATACAAATATTTCATTGAAATAATATGTTACTATGAAACATATTATTCTTTTACTTAGTACACCGACAAAGTACCATATGTTAAATGATCAGATCAAAAAATAATTGATTCAGCTTAGTCTAAAACACAATAATTTGATTGTGTTAGCCATATAAACTACATAGGAACATCACTTGATTTCCGCGAGCATTTCGGAATCATGTTTTTTCTTTGCGTGTAGAAAATTGCAATTTAAACAAATATTAGATATATAAATATAAGAGAGGCGATAAATATAATTGATTGGGATCATAAATTTAAGTCAAATGTCGTAATGTAATGTAAATGTAATTGAAAACGGGACACTTTTATCAAAACACATTTCGCTAACGCACATCGTGTGGACAGCATGAAGTTAACTATAATTTACATAATTAGTAAGTGCTTGTTATGCTTAATAAAAATTCGGAGGCGCATCAAAAAAATTTGAGAGATAAACATTTTATGAACCAAAAAATATTTACTTGTGTTAAAAAAGGATCACAATATTAAAAAGCATTTCTATGTAATAATAGATACGATAAAAATTTTTCATAAAATGTTTAAAAATCGCGATTTTTATTGAAAAGAAAATTTTTAAAATTTTGCTAGGAAACCCTAAAATATGCTGCACTAATACCATTAAACATTGAAAATATCATAAATTTTATTTGAATAACTCAGTAGGTTTTGATATTACGTATAATTTTGGCCAGAATTGTACATAAACTTATAGTTTGTAAAAATTTTTATATGTTCAACTTGAAACCGCCATAACTTTCGCATCCCTCACATGAAATGATTAACGCGAATTGATTCTACATGCATTCGAGTCAATTTATATGTAAGGATTTTAATATGCCATCAAAAAAAAATTAATAATTTTTTGAAGGGCTAAAATCAAAAATTGTTGATAATTGCCCATATTTATCTATCCATTATATATTTTTCTATCTAACTATCCATCGATCTATATCTATAAATCTATCTACTTATCTATTTATCTATCTATCTATCTTTCTATCTATCTATCTATTTATCTATCTATCTATCTATCTAAGTATCTATCTATCTATCTATCTATCTATCTATCTATCTATCTATCTATCTATCTATCTACCTATCTTTCTATCTACCTATCTATTTATCTTCTTCACCTAAGAATAGAAAATATTTTTAAAATTACATTATTTTTAATACCATCGAATTTCACCTCCTGTATAAAAACACTTTTACATTAATGAAAAAAGGGAGTTTTTCTATATTCCCTTATTTCTGATTGCACAAATTTTGTTGTTGTTTCCTTATAATCATTCCAATATGAAAACTTTTGCTCACAACAAAACAAAGATCCTGTCAAAGATTTTTTTTTTTGCATATTTTTTCCGTTTCTTTTTTGTTTTATGTGTGCTATCATGATTCAACTACACACACACACATACATATACAAACGGCGACGAACTTGGCATTGTTGTGGTTGTCATGTTGATGAACGACTATGAAGCATAATTTTCAAGAATACTGTACATGACACTGGCCATACCAAGCGAATCAATGCGAATATACATGTCTTGCCAATGAAACATAGGAATACAACTACTTATTTTACTTTTGGTTTTTAGTTCCAGTATTAGAATTTAACTGGGAGTAATGAAATGAAACCCCTTTTATTTTCTTATATTCATTGTATTTTTTTTGATTATACACCCACCCCCTGTAGCGTTGAAATTTGTTTCACTTGATTAAATACTGAAAATGAGCTAAATTATTTTGCATTTTTATTCACTCCTCTTTTTTTCGTATTTTTTTGCTTTTGACAAGTTTTAGGTCTCATCTGTTTAAATGTAAAATTTGCATAAATCTTGAGTAAGTAAGCCTTTGATTAATATAATCAATCTATGACAATGTAATCTTTTCTACCAAATCTTCGTATGATATGGTACATAGTTGTATTGTAATCGTATGAGTGTAAAGATTAACAGAATCGATTTTAGAGCATAACGATTTAAAATAAACATTTACTTATGTATGTATTTATATTAACGGCTTAGGATGCTTAGGCTTTAAAATACATATGAGAGATATAACTTTCTAATCGGCAATAAAAAACAAAAAACAAGCGCGAATGTTATATTCGGCTCGGCCGAATCTATATACCCACCATCAACTTTTTCAAATTTTACGTTATATGGAAGGGGGCGGTAAAGTGGGCGGACCACGCCCATTTTTGGTTTCCGAGTTTATATCGATCCCCGAACTATACGTACAAAATTTTGTTGTCGTACATGCTTTTATTGAAGAAATATCAGCAGAAAAGTATTAAACGGACACCCTGTGTTTCTAGTTTTTAGCCCATAACTTTTTTTTTATTAACCGATTTTGCCCATTTTCAATCCCAAATAAACCTTATATAAGACAAATATTTATGCCAAATTTTGTCCCCCTACGTTGTCCCGTTCGAGCCCTATCCTGCTTTCAACAGACGGACAGACGGACGGACATAGCTAGATCGACTCAGAATCTAACCAGGACCCAGAAAATATATACTTTGTGGGGTCTTAGATGATTCCTTTGATATATTACACACGGAATGACAAAATCAATATACGCCCCATCTTTTTGATGGTGGGTATAAAAATGTACAATTAAACACCAAAATATTTGTATTCTACTGCGCACAGTAGTTTGATTGGGATATAAAAATCTACTCCATTATAGATGACTATATTTTGAATGAATAAAGCATCAAATAAAACAAAAACGTCTGTAAATGTTTTATCGAAATTCAAACAATTGTAATATTTTAACACTTGTTTTATATAAAATATCAATCATTGGAAGCAAATCATTTTTGTGGAATAATTTAATTATACACTACAAACAGATGATGACATTGATGTATGTAAAATCAATTTAAAAAAATAAATACATTTTTTATTATTCCAACATAAAATTATATAGCAAAGTCTGTCTTTACCCCAAAATAAAATAATTTCAAGCTTGTAAATACAACATTTAAGGCAATTACAAGTTTACAAGGTGTTGGGTTTTTTTTATTAACACACTAAATTCAAAAACCCCGAAACTCAAACAAGAAACATGAAACTAATAAAATTTTATATTATAAAATACATTTACATTAAAAAAAAAAAATACATTAAAACAAACAACATGAGTACATAAAATTTAATGATGAAAAGCTGCAATTTTTATCAATATTCTAACAAAATAAGTTACACATTACAATGCATACAATAACAGTAAAGAGTAAAAGTTGTCCTACAGCAGACAAGGTATCTGTAATATTATTAAACAAAACCTTAAGTTAAAAAAGGAAACCAATATAAAATATTTCCTAAAATTACAACACTTATCAGTAAATGTATGAAAACTTGTATTATTAACTGTTACCCTAAAACTTATCAGTCGATATTTGTATGAGGCTAAAGGAAATAAATAAAAAAGGGGGTTGTTGTCCTCCTTATCTGCTTTTTAAAACCAACCGTCGTCTAAAGGTGGTTGTATACCGCAGCATAACTATAGTAAGTAGAATCATAGTAGAAATTCAAACACATACGCAAAATACAAAATAAACACACACAAATGCCAATGATCCTTAAAAGTTGAAATTCAACAAAAACCCAAAACAAAGAACCAACAAAATAAAAATCATAAATAACTCATTTTACAGCAGCAGCTGCTGCATCAAAATGAAAATTCTATTCTATACTCGTATCTTTCTGTGTTGTTTTAGTTTGTATAAAGTACGATTACATACATACATTGAGTATTGACTAGATTTTTTTTAATAGAAATACACGTTGTACTGACTCACTGACTGTATTTTAAAAGTTTTGTATTTGTATGTGTTTATTTAAGGATATATTTTTTTCTTTTGTTTACAAAGCAACAACAACAACAAAACACACAAACGCATTTTGTAGCACATGCCACAATTTTTATATTTGATTTTATTAGAATCCTGTCTATTGTTAAAGGTAGAAAGAAATAAGTACAAAATAAATAAAACAAATTAAGTAAAATCCAGGATTCAATCAAAGCTATGTGTGCTAAATAGTAAAAGATTTTCTTTCACATAAATTTTTAAAGTAATGGAATTGTAATGCTTTGGAATTTTTTAAAGTTAGCAAAATTATACGGGTCTAGTAGTTTTTGTTTGGAAATATAGAAATTTTTGTAAAGTGTTAGATTTGGAATTTTTATACATGAAATATATCTGATCTGAAATCAATATTGTCCGATAAAGAAAGTACTAAATTTTATATAATTCAAATTTATTCCATATATTTTTTAACTTCAAATACAGTAACTTTAAGTCTAGAAATGAATTCGGCAAAAAAAACTCAAGAATTCTGCTTTAGGTTTTAGAATAAGGACAGACAGCTTTAATTTGTAAAAAGTTAAAAAACTTACTATTTAAAAGAAAATTTCCTTATTTAAAGTATGTTCAGACTAGTCAAATATTTGACCAAAATTACGTAATCACTATATAAAATATTTTCTAGATTCTCCATTTTAACGCGAAAATATTTTTTACTTATCATTAATCTGATATTTTAACGAATCTTGTTTGATATGTTTTTTTTTTTTTTTTTACAAAACACTTGCAAGATCAAACAATGGCAAACTGTCTTTTATGGTCAAATATTTGACAAATGTGAACATAGCTTTAGGCATATAAAACAACATTCTATACTCATGTCTGAGATTTTACGGACTCTTTCAGAAAATTTTCTTTTCTCACGGATACGCAGATATATTTTAATTTGACCTCAATAAATACACAATTTTAAATATTATCCTATTGGAAAATTTTGCCGAATTTTGACTTGATTTTAAATTTTAAAGTATTTTAGATAAATATGACTGAAAAAATAAAAATATTAATATAAATAAATTTTGTTTTTACTGGAGAACAATACTGTTTTAAATGGTAACACTTTTTTAGTTTCAACTTAACTTCCACCAAAAATGTAGAAATGCAAAAGCTCTAAACGAAATTAGACTCCTAGTTTCTTTCTCACTGTATTTGAATCTATTCATTATTTCGGATCTCTTCGCGAACCGCGATTAAATGAGCCGCCAGAATACACCCATTGGGGAACTATTGATCTAAACAATACAATTGTCTAATCATATAAGAAAGTTTCAGATCAATATGCCATACAACTCCATCTCAACAGCAAACAAGTTTGAACTTGAAATTTTTATACCCAACACCATCATAGGTAGATGGTCGACTCAGAATCACTTTCTGAGTCGATTTAACGATGTCCGTCCGTCTGTCTAGCTGGCTGTTTATACATGTAAACCTTGTGAACAAAGTATAGATATCTTGATGAAATTTGACACGTATAATTATTTTGGTACAAGGAGGAAGCCTATTGAAATTGATTATGAAAGGTCCTTTATTTCATATAGCCCCCATATAAATGTCCTCCCGAAATAGGAGTTTAGAGGTCATAAATGTCTCACATTTAGCAATATTTTAATGAAATTCGATTTTGAAAAAATATTAATCTTTGTACCAAATTTCATGAAGATCGGTCCATAATTAACCAAAGCTCCCATATAAACCCCTCTTCCGGAAATTACATAAACGTGCATAAATCCCAAACGAGTGTTATTATTATAATATTGCCAAATTTTATTAGAATCGGCCAACAATTTACCATAGCTTCTATTTAAACCCCTCTCTCAGGAATCGCCTTATAGTGCACAAAATCAAATAGGTGTTAGTATCAACGCATTATTATGTATTTGTATATTTTATTTTACATTTAGTAAAAGTGTTGGTCTGCAATTGGCCACAGGACTAATAAAATTCCCCTTCCCGGATGTTTATGCTCATACACAATGGTGTAGGGTATCATATGGTCGGTCTTAATCGACTATATCTTTTTTCTCGTTTAGTTTTCGCTTTTTTCGGAAAAAAAGATAGTTTTTTTTGATCACGTTATTACTGCAGGTCCATACGAGATAAAAACTTCATAATTGTTTGTCGGGATTGTATAAGCTCGGTGTTGGATGTCCTATTGATGGAGATATGGGTAAAACTACTGATTAGTTACTAATTTAATTTACTTAAAGATTAAATATTGGACAGAACTGATCGTGCTAAAAAAGGTAGGAGTCGCTAAAGATATAATTGATTTTATGGACTAATTTAGTACCATTTTTTCACAATTTATATTTTAGTATGAACAAAAAAGTGATGATTCACAATGGTCATAAGCACCTGTTTTTATCATTTAATAATCCCATTTTATCATATACATGTGAGATTGGAGTCTGGTCGCGTCACCAGATCTGGCAGACGTTGGTAACGAAAGGGTTAATATTACTAACGGACAGAATATTCTAGAATAAGATAGTAACTAGTCACGTAGACTACCGACAAATTATGGACGAGACATCTTATAACGAAAGACGAACATTCTGGATGGGGACTTGCATTTTGATAAACGGACTTTTAATGGACGAGACAAGGATAGTTATATGGTTAACTAGCTGGGAACTTTCTGGTACTTTGAATTTAACTCAAACACTATACTATCAATCTTTCAACACTACCTTTTATATAATTCTACTACACTACTCGCTACATTTCAAAGTACCAGAAAGTTCCCAGCTAGTTAACCATATAACTATCCTTGTCTCGTCCATTAAAAGTCCGTTTATCAAAATGCAAGTCCCCATCCAGAACGTTCGTCTTTCGTTATAAGATGTCTCGTCCATAATTTGTCGGTAGCCTACGTGACTAGTTACTATCTTATTCTAGAATATTCTGTCCGTTAGTAATATTAACCCCTTCGTTACCAACGTCTGCCAGATCTGGTGACGCGACCAGACTCCAATCCCACATACATATATATAAACAAATTTCATCATATATACTTCTATTTTATAATATATATAATCCCATTTTACCATATGTATTATTTCATTTTATCATATTTATAATCCCATTTTATCATATATATAATACCATGTTTTCATATTTATATTCATTTGTAACACGATATGTGATACATTCATCATACTTTGTTCAAAATGATATGAATAAACTTATCAATTTATATTTGTTCATATCTAAACTTAATGAGAACTAATATACTAAAAAACAACTGGAATGATACACAAAAATGTGTATTCGATAGTTATTAAAAGCAAATAAAAATGTTAGCTTAATGATTGAAGAATTAACTAATTTTGTAAAATTAACTGAATGGTTGTAAAATTGCCTAAATAGTTGTAGAATTGATTAAATGTTTGGATTTTTCATAAATATTATTTCATATAAAAATATGTAAATACATACTATAATTCAGTCAACCATATTAAAATTTTGATTGTGGATAATCATTAATTTATCAAACAGAATCATAAGCCTATTATTAAAATCAATGAAAAACGGCTATACAAACACTGAATAGTTGTAGTAATCATGCTGTAGCCATGTTTTTTCTCTACGGGTAATTACTGAAAAATATATTTTTGACCGTTTCAAAACTCCATTTTCAAACTGAAAAGGTTTGTTAAACAAAATTTCATAAAAGTTCGAAAAAAAAACTTGGCAGGTTTATAGTTTCTGGAATTTTATATCTTTTATGTTATATTTTTGTCATAATTTGGTCGTTTACACTATACAACTTTATATTCGGAATTTTTATGAATATAAACATTCATCAAATAGTTCGTTATCCTTATCCTTCATATATGTAGGTACTTATGTATTTAAAAAAATATTTTTTTAAAATAATTGTTAAAATTCGCTGTAGTAGTTTTATTTTAATAATGAGCTTGTAGTGAATGAGCATTTAAACAAAAATACAACAACCATTACAATTTCAATTTAACGCTTCGTTGAGTAAGAGTATTTAAAAAACATAGTTCGTCACACAGTAAATATGTTTTTTTCATAAAAAAAAAATCATCTTTCATAAATTCATTAAAAAATACACACATTGTGTAACATATTTTCAAATATAAAACCCCATAAAACGAATAATTTTCAACTGAAAACTGTATAAATGTACACAGATGTGAGCGAGCATCAATTTAATTACAAGAATAAACGCGTTACGCTAACAAAACTGCACGAAACACAAACCATCTGAAAATTTACAACAAATGTTACATTTTCACAATTTTTTTTTTTCTTTTGAAAATATGAACATTGAACACACTTAAATCCTGTTGTTGATATTTTAAAATTCAACTAATTAATTAAAATTTTTAAAACTTTTCACTGTAATCCTTTTTTAATATCCTTTTATTTGCGCGGCTTGTTGCTAGTGTTGTTATCCTTATAAATGTCTCTTGCTTACTGATTGATCTTAGATTTGTCTTGAGTAAAACGATCTTGTGTCTTAAGGAATTTTATTTAATGTCTTTTGAGTGACTCTTTTCTTATGCTCTCTGAATAATTTAAACTCTACAGGTAACAATAAAAACAGAGGTTTTACTTATTACTTATTTTTACTATTGTACGTGTTTATCAGAGTTTTCTTTAAGGTCTCTCTCAATTATTTTATGAAATGTCTTTATTATTTGTCTTCATTTTGAAAACAACCCTTATTGTCTGGTCATAAATTAAAGATGGAATGCAACAGTAGATTTTTTTTTTTTTTTTTTTTTTTTTGGTTTTCTTTAAATAGGGTAAGGGAAAAAGTTATCACAAAATTGTTTAATAAAACGTTCATTTCTTTCATCTCAAAATTTCAATAGGCTTGGACCATAAGAAACATACATGTAACCAATTTCAATAATTTATGTTAAAAATTGAGAATCTATTTTGATTGCAAGGTTTATATAGACGGACAGGCGGACAGACAACGTTAAGTCGACTCGAAAGGTAATGGTAAGCCGACTGGTATAAATTAAGGTGGGTCTTAGACTAATATTTTTTGATGCTATAAACATTAGCATAAACGCATAATATTCTCCCCACCTATGGTGGTATAGAATATAAAAATGTCTACCAAGATGTCTTTAATATTTTTAAACGATTTTTTGTTCGCGCTCGTCTGAAGAAAACTCTCTTTAATCTTAAATATAAAACGGAAACATTTGATATTTATCTAAAGTCCTCCAACTTTACCTTATAGAGTTTGGTATTGAAAACCAACAATATTGGTTCCATAAAATATAAGTTTTGAACTTAAATGTGAGACAATAACATTTTTGTGAAAATTAGAATAAAGGTTTCTTATTACACTCTAATAGAAAACATAATTACACATAAAATGTCATCCAAATATTCAATAGTTTGCAATTTTTAATATATATTTTTTTAATTCTTCCTAAAATACCCTTTCTCTTACCTAATAAATTTACGACTACACGTTTTATATTCTATAACACAAATGTACTATAAATGTTTTTATTTTTGCCGGCTTTTGCTTTAAACCAAGGGGGTTGTTTTTATTCCTTTTATTGACTTTCTTATAACCAAAAGCACTCAATATTATTTTCTTAATTTGTTTCTTCAGAGAAGAAGAAGAAGAAAACAAGCTATAAAACATATACAAAGGTACAAGTTTCTTATAAGAAATTCCTTAAGAAGGACATAAAAGGCAAAAGCAACATGTCTGTTTAATGTACTCTCACACACACAATCTGATTCATATACCAGTATGTTTGTATGTAGATATTTACACTAATATTTGTATTTATTTACACCCATAATTTTTTGGGTAAATAACAAAAATAGATTTTTATGTAGAAATATTTATTTTGCCAAGAAAGACAAAATGTTTTTTTTTTTTTATTTTGAAAATTTTGGTTAAAGAAATTACGTTGAGGAATTTAATAACGTGGAATCATATGACAAGACAATGTATATGAATAAATGGGGTTTATATTACGTGGAATTTACAATGTATGGTAAATATATAGAGGCAATCTGATGAGGGTGGTAAAGTGATTGAATGGGTTTGTAAAGTCTTTTTTATGTTTTCGTAATTTGAAGCCTTTGCTGTAAGGAATATTTATGACTTTAGAACTTAAAATGCTGAGGTAAGTGAAATTAGTTTTGGCTTGTGCCAAGGAGCAAAGAGTTTTAATTAAAAGTAATGGGAAATAGGAACACTTTGATAAAAAAAAATTTTTTTGGGGACCAGTACTTTATTTTTATTACCAAATGAATTTGATGATCGTTCTAAAAAACTTTTAAATTTACACAATTAATGCAAAGTTTTTAATGTTCAACCATTAAGTTATATAGAGTGGTTTATATACCAATTTATATAACAAACTATACACAACACTATAGCCTAAAGTCAAAACTGTAGACCAGACTAAATAACAAACGACAGACTAGACTAGACTAGACTAGACTATAAACTAACTATGAAGTAAATTATAAACCAGACTTTAGACTAAACTTTGGACTAAACTATAAACTAAACTATAAACTAAACTATAAACTAAACTAAAGACTAAACTTTATACTAGACTAGAGTAAAGGCTGGACTATAGGCTTAATTATAGACCAGATCCTAGGCTAAACTATAGACTAGACTATGTGCTCGACTGTTTACTAACATAGATTAGACTATAGGCTAAATTATAGACTAGACTATAGGCTGAACTATACACTAAACTATACGCTATAGACTATGCAATAGAGTAGATTGTAAGCTAGACTATAGACTAAACTATAAACTAGACTATAGGCTAGGCTATAAACTAAACTATAGAAAAATAGGCTAAACTATAGACTAGCCTATAGACTAGACTATATGGTAGACTATAGGCTGGACTATAGACTAGACTATAAACTAAACTGTTGACTAACCTACATGCTAGACTATAGGCTACACTATATACTAAACTATAGGCTAGACTATAGACTATAAGCTAGACTATATTCTAGAATATACGATAGACTACAGATTAAGCTATACGTTACTCTATATGCTAGACTATAGACTAAATTTTAGTCTATATTATAGACTAGACTATATACTAAACTATAGACTAGACTATAGATTAAATTATAGACTAAGCCATAGATTAAACTATAGGCTAGACTATAGACTAAACTACATGCTAGACTATAGGGTAAACTATAGACTAGACTATAAACTAAACTATAGACTATAGGTTATACTATATGCTAGACTATAGACTAAATTCTAGACTATATTATAGACTAGACTATAGACTAAACTATAGTTTAAACTATAGACTAAACTATAGATTGAACTAAATTCTAGACTATAGACTAAACTACATAATAGACATAAGGCTAGACTGTAGACGAGACTATAAACTAAACTATAGACTAAACTATAGACTAGACTATAGTATAAACTATAGATAAAACTATGGATTAGACTAACGACTAGACTATAGACTATAGACAATTTGGTCTAAACTAAACACGCAATTCTAGATTCCACTATAAAAGAGAATATAAACTCGACTGTAGACTAGACTACAGACTAAAATTTAAACTAAACTATAGAATAACCTATAGACTATATTATAGGCTAGACTACAGATTTGACTATAGAAAAGCCTACAAACTTGACATACGAGTATATTTCATATTTTTTTTTTTTTTTTTTTTTTTTTGTTTATAAGTAAACATTTGACTCAAATTTTTTTACTGATCCAAATGGTTTTAAGCTTAAGTACTTACATAAATATATTGTAAATATTATTATCTGCATATAAGTACTTCCTAAAAATAAAAACTTACTTCTTTTTTAACAACAAATCCTTCAAGTAAATAAGCAACACAAACAGTTCTTTTTTTCGGTAAAACTTCCAACTGTCATCTAAGAACGACCAGACAAAAGAAATCGTTATTAAAAAAAATACCAAGCATTAATTTAATAAAAGAATCTCATTTTCAAATTTATTTTCAATTGTAATTTGATAAATTTTCATTCTTTTACACGCTTTCGACAACAAAAGAATTTAACTACACATACACACACACACAGTTGCAAGTCATGACACAATTTATCATTTTGCCAGCAACCCTCAGAGGACCTCTTCAAATAAAAAGAGAAAGAAAAGTCAGTCATACAATTACTTACACATACATTTAAATTCAAAGGTCCATATAAATAAACTATGTTCCAAAAAAAAGAATATATAAAATAAAAAGAACATGGAAGATTGAATTGAATGAATCTTTTATAATAAAAGTTTTCTTTGTTTTGCATGAGCATGTGTGTGTGTGTGTGTGTGTGTGTGTGTGTGTGTGTGAATTTGCCTAAAATTTATCATTTACTACTGATGGCACGCGTTCAATTTTCTGCACAAGGATTACGCCAGTTGTCCTTAATACCATCTTTACTTGTATTTGTATGTAATGGTAAAAGCAACAACAATAATAAGTATACAAATAACAATAGAAAAGAGAAAAAATCTAATAAAACGTGCCATACACGTGAAAAATACCAAGGGATCAAAACTGAAATGATTTGGTAAAGACAATGATGAATTTTAGTTTTATTTTTATTTTCATTTGTATTTTTATATATTTTTTTTGTTAAATAGTCGTTCAGCAACAATAAAATCAAAAAAAAAAAAAAAGGCGGAGAGAAAAAAAATAAAACAATTTGTTAAATATAAAATAACAAAAGAAAATATAAAATAATTGCAATTTTTTATTATTTTACTAGTCAAAATTAAACAGCATAATAATCAAAAACTGTATGCAAAGTATGACAGTTGCTCTTATGTATTTATTGTGATTTATATTAGCAGGATATACATACTTATATACATGTATCCATTTTATAAACATTTCTACCTCTTTTCCAAATTTGAATAAGTTATAGGGGTTTATAAAAAAGCTATGGATTTATGAGACAAATATATAAATATATCTCTATGTTAACATTGATAGTAAAGCTTTTAAATATTTTTGGCTGATAACGGATAAAACCTCAAACTAAATTCTGAAGAGCTTTTTTTAATTATAAAATTCTTATTTCTTAGAGCAGATACCTATAATTTATAAAGTTATTTAATTGAAACATTTCTATTGACCAAAGATAAAGAATAGTACTATAAAAATGTACTGCCAGTCAAGTCTCCAATAATAAAGTCGCGAAATCGAAATGTTCTAATTGAAACCATTTTTTGTTTAGTTTACGAGTTTTATACGATAAAGTCTACATACGCCGAAAATTTCGTTAAGATATCTTTAATAACAAAGATTTTATTACAGATAAAATATTTATAGTTTCTGAAAAAAACTGTTTTTTACAAAAATTTTACTTTAATTTAAAATATCAGAAAAAGTATAAACTCGATTTTATATTTTAAATCATGCATTAAATATTTTATATCATGTGAAAAAATTATGTTGATAACTATAAGCATTTAGGAAATATTCAGTTTCAAATTTTTGAAATATGTCCTTGTAAACATAATTTAGATTTCTTTGTTTTGTTTTATGAAAAGTGTGCTAAAAATTTTAAAATACTAAAATTTTTTATACATAGTTTTAAAGAAGACACAATTTCCTTTAAAATAATATATAATATGACTATTTTGTGTTTGCAACGTCTCTTGTAAATAAATTTAAAAATAGCAAAGAGTTGTAAATTGTAAAATTTTTCGTTTTTTCATGTTGTTTTTGATACGGCCTTACCGCACTGTCTTATCCCACTGCATTACCAAAAATAGAAGGAAGCGTGAAGAGTTCACAATTTTTGGCGTTTTGCTTATTTGAAATTGATTTACTATAAACGTAATAAACTCAAAATAGTTACATTATATATCAATTTAAAGAAAATTGTTTCTTCTTTAAAACTATGTATAATAAATTTCACTATTTTAAAATTTTTAGCACACTTTTCTTAAAACAAAGCGAACAAATGCAAATTATGTTTATATGGACATATTTCAAAAATTTGAGACTGAATAATTTCTAAATGATTATAGGTATCAACATAATTTTTGCACATGATATAAAATATTTAATGGGGAATTGATAAATGAGTAAATCAGAAAAATATATATAATTTTACTATATATTCTTAAAGGTCGAAGTTTTTATTATTGAAAATATGGGTATTTTCGGAAAATTGCCTCGTGTGACTAAGTTTACCGGTAAGCTGTCATAAGTTTTTGCAAAACCTTTAAGAACTATATGGGCTATATAGTTTAATTTACAGAAGTACCGAAATCATCAGTCAATTTGTTTTACAGACTCAAAAAGTTCAACGTCTCATCCAAAATTGATAATTTTTGACCAGTGCTGGATGTAGGGTGAACTTTCAGAACTTTTCAAAATTACACTTACACGTTTTCTTAAGTTCCCGTCTTTTAGAAAATATCAAAAAAAATGTTTACGAAATTCTTTAAGAAAATTAAATATATAGTTACTTTTTTAACAAAAAATTGCAATTTTTGAGACCTGTTTTGAAATTTTGTCTTTGAAATTTTTTTTCTTGTTATCGAGTTGAGACAACAAACAATTTTTTTATTAGCATAATTTAGAAAATTATAGAGAATTTCAAAATATTTTTAAAAAAATTTTAGAAATTTTATTTCAAAAGTTATAGTGCAAAATCGCAAAAAAGTCAAGGCCAAAAATGAGAAATTTATTTTTTGAAGTTAAATATCTTTTAAACCATACGAGATACTTTAGCATGTAAGTAAGCACAGTAAGCATGTTTTTACCTTGTCTTGCTTAGGAGAATTCAAAAATGTAAAAATATTTAAAATCAATTAATAATTATAAAAGTTATAAGCCCCGATATGTTTTTCACCCTCGAGGTTGTTAACTTTGGCCCACTGTAGTGGCGTAAGTGCTGAAGTACAGACTCTATCTAAAAATATTCTGAAAGCCTAACTCCACCTCTATCAATGTTCCAAGTTTCATCTAAATCGGTTCAGTGGTTTCAAAGATCCAGACTTATTACCATTTATTTTGCTTTTGGCCCTACTGTGCATTGTAGTGCAAATAAAACATTTTTTAAATAACTTTTTAAAACAAACAATATTTACTATGGTAATAGAGCAGAATATTTTTCTTAATATCTCAGAAACTAATTGTATGGTAACGTTGACAATTTTCTTAGACATAATGTTTTTTATTTTACTATTTTTTTTTTTTTTTTTCATTACAAACTTCGGTGATAATATAATTATGTTCATCCATAAGTTTGCTAATTATGTTTTTTATCCACTGACCACATCCGCAAATATCCGCAAGGATAATATCGTATTTACAATAAATTCAGCGAGGACGTAAAAGTTGCACTAAAAGTGTAATTTAATACAATTAAATTTTTAATGCAAAAAACATATTCATGCATGATATTTGTTCAAGATTTATGACGGAAAATAAAATTAACCAAAATGATATAAAATATTACAATTTTAAAAATATTTTCTATTAAAAAAATAAAGGAAATAAATTGTAAAAATAAAATTTAATTCGTATTTTTTTCTCTTTAAACTTTTAATTCATTCTATCGTCTACTTGTTTGATTTAATAAAATGTTTAATTGAAATGTGAAAATTCAAACAATTTTTAACTAAACGAATTATTTTAGTAATCGTTGATTTTTCTTTGGTATTATTAGTAAGATTTAAAGGTCTTAATCTAAAATTGACAGAAAAACAACAAAATAAATAGAAAATCTTAGTACAGAAATGCGTCACCATAGATTCTGGCTAAATCATTTAAATCTGAATAGTACTAGAATAGAGTTTTTTTAGTAATGGTCAAATATACTTTAAGCACAGCCGGACTGTTAAATTCTGATACATTTTTACATTCACCAAATAAAACCGTTTTGGATTTAATATGATAAGCAGCTCAAAAGGAATTTTGGTGTTTCCAATACATCCAGAATAGTTCATTACAATCAAAACCATTTTCAAATCCCAGCGGTTTTTTTTTCAGTATTCAAAAATACAATAATTCGCAGTCAAATAATTTAAATAAAGCTAGACTTATTTACTGTAGAGTTTTAAAAATTGCCTATATCTATTATTATTATTATTATTTATTACTTTATTTTACCTACCCTATAAAAGAGTTAAGCTGCAATAGGTAAAACAACGCATACATATGTGAAGAAATCTACAAACATACAAAGATACCTTTAAAAGCTGATATTTTTCAACTATAGCAAATCCTGAAATTCTAAAAAATTGAAATAAATGTCATGCTATTTTAATAAAATGCCATAAAACAGGAAAATTTACGGTCTCAACCCAAATAAAAGCAAACCCCAGCTGACATTTTCTCTAAATGCATAAATGTATTGTTATTTTAGGGGAAAGATAATCCCTTTTAAGCATGATCTTGATATTGGAAACAAAAAACTGAAAAAAAAAGTGGGGAGGTTGACACGAGTTAAGGAACGTGTCAAGCGAGTTTTTTATTTCTTCCTCTAATAAACAATAAGCATGCGCACGTTCCAAGTAACATTGTAATATTCTCTACACGTTTAATTAAAAAAAATAAGAATTAAGGGTTTCCTGCAAAAAAAAAGAAAAAACGGTATAGAACAACAAAAGTGTTGACTGGTTTTACTGAGCATGATTTACATAATTTACAATGAAATTCTTTTGAAAGTTACATAATGTTAAAATTTATTCTGATATGAATTTATATTTCCTTTATTTTTCAAACAAATGAGTCTAGAGTATGTTTTAATATTAAGTGTCCTTTGTCCTAGTATGCCAAAAAGGGGTGTTGAGTAGAAGCCAAAAGACATTTTACGCACGTGTGCCCTGCTAGAAAAGAGCTAAAGCTAAGCTATGTTGGTTATTGGTTTGGTTTATTAAAAGGAAACATACTTGAAAGGTTTTCCACATTAACATACACGCTTTTATTTACATACATACATTAGTATATGCATTTTTATTCGTTTACATATCTTTACATATCAGTATACAAATTAATTATTTACATTATAGAGCTTTGCTTAGCATGACATTAATTAAAATGCAAATTTTCTTTAGAATATTTGGACTTTAAATACCAAATGTTTTAAGGAAAGTAAGGGGATGTTTTTTTCGAAAATATTCAAAGTAGACAAACTAGTAACCAGGTAAAAATTCATAATACCAGAATGAAAAATTTTATGTGCTCATCTTACAGATGCTAAAATCAAAAATTAATACTTGTGCAAACTTGAAAAAATAAAATTTGAAAATAAATTATGATTTTGCTAAATGTTGATATTATTCATTTCTTTCGTCTTATCCGCTTACTAAGGAATTTATGACATCTTCGGTAACATAAGAATTACATATATAACACAAAGTTACAAAATTAGAAAAAAATTCTGCGGGACGGGGTCAATTCGAATACACGGTAAGTACTAAGTCTCTAATCCACTTTTTTTGTATTGACTCTAGTTCTCTCTATAAATCGCAATTTGTAAAATTATGAAGGTTGCACTTTATATTGAAGTATATCTCGAAAACGACTTGTATAATTTTGTTCAAACAAATATAAAAAATTGTAATTAAAATTACCTTCAAGACGTTCTTACATTATTTTTTAATACGGTCAACAGTTATGAAAATATTAAGCCCATCTTCTGACAAAAAATTAAATTTTATACAAAATTTCAAGAAATTTTTTTTCGAAAAATCATAAAAATTCGAAAGTGTCAAAAATTAATATTAACGGAGATATAATCCGAATACAAAAATAAAAAGCAACTTAAATTAAAGCAAACATATCTAAGTTTTATTACTAAAGAAAATTTACTGGTGTCGCACAGTGTCCCATTCAAAAAATTAAATGGAAATAAATCTGGAATTTCCGAACGGCTGATCCGATTTCAATGAAATTTCACACAGTGATAGTAGAAGTGTAGGCAAGTTGAGTTTTTGAGCTTGGATCATATAGACCTACCAGGAGCGGGTCCCCAGGGTCCCAAAGTTGGCCACCTCAGGTATGAACATTTTTAAAAACAATCTTGATTCGTTATATCTGAATCGATTTCAAATATTTTTACATAAAAGAATTCTACTGGAAGAGATATACAAAAACCATTGTCGTGTGGATATCTTATCTCTTTTGGTTTGCGAGATATTGGGCTTCAAAGATAAAAATTTTTACATTTTGACCTACCTTGGTGAATTTTTTCGCTATAGCGGGTCCAATTTGTTGTTTTATTTTATTAACAACAAATAACAAAATTATGTAAAAAAAAAAATTGTAAAAATCTTTATGGAATTTTGAAAAAAAGTCGACTTTTCGCCATTTTTTGGTAAAAAAAGTAGTTACATTATTTTTTATTTATAAGTAACATATACAGTATTTCTATTTTTCTGAAAGATAACTTTATATAAAATTGTGTGAAGAGAAAAAAGTTGTAAAAACTTTATTCCTGAGATAACTAGGGTCTCCCAAATTCGACCTATTTTTTCATGATATTTCCAATTTTCGCCTCAATTTCTCCAATCGCAAAGCGGGAATTAAAAAAAAGTTATAATTTTTACTAAGATTAAAGCGTTTTTAAGCTTTTGGTAGTACAAATTTTTGCCCCCCATACCGGATCTCAAGATATAGCAAAAAAAGTAAAAAATCCCATTTTTAGAAATTTTAGAAAGTTTTTTGGGAATTGCGGGCTTTTCCTTAACAAGAAGCAAAGAAGTAAATAAAACCTAAAATTAAACATCAAAAAAATCTAACCAAGTGAAAAATTTCCTTCAGAAACATCCACTAACAAAATAATTATTCCAAATTAAAAATAAATAATATGTACAAAATCAAAAGTCTATCCTCTCTCAGTGTTTTTTGCAAAAAAATCTTCAACAAATTTTCATATTATAAATACTTTTATATATATTTGAAAAGAAGACAAAATTTCTTTGAAATCAGTTCAGATATAAGGAATCATTATGGTTTTTAAAAAATTTTATACCAGAGGTGTCCAACTTTGGGACCCTGTGGACTCGCTCCCTGTAGGTCTATATGGTCCAAGCTCAAAACTTAAATCGGAGCATTTTGTGAGCTTTCAACATAATAGTTCTTTAGATATGTCACTAAGAATGTCTGCTTTATATGGAGGTACCATTTCCCCAGGTCCTACCCATCTCATTGCTTCTGAACTTATGGAGGTTTTTGAGAAAGTTATTTTAACAAAATGTTAAAGTTTTTGCTGTGACAGTTTCTAAAATATACAATATTTAATATTTTTGTTGTCCTATCCATTCCATTTTCATTCTAGGTTTGGTGGTTGATGAGAAAAATATTTCGGCATATTTATTTAAGCTATCTGATAATTAGTATTTACTTTATATGGGGGCTATCACTATCCCTAAACCTACCCGCTAAGGTGATCGACGCGGTTTTCCAACCGGTTTTAAAACCGGTTTTTTCTGTCCATGTGCTGTCGGTTTTTTCAAAATGTTAATTTTTCGAATGTCGAATAGACCGGTTTTTTTAAACACAAAAAACCGGTTTTAAAAATAGCATTTTATTTCAGAAAACATGTACTAAATGGTGATAATTGAATCGAAATTTAGGAATAATTTTTTAAATATTCATAAAGACTGATTTCTTATGTTTTAAAAATATAGTTCAAATCTAAATTGGAATTTATTCTGTAATATTAAACAAATAAATAAGTAACAATTATCCTCTATGAATTTTTTAATCTATTGTAATATCTGTAATATTTTTACACCCAATTTAATTTTTTATGATCCAATATTTCCTTTATTTTTTAAAGGTGTTGTGTTAAAAAAGTTTCACCTGCTGAATAATATCAACTGAGACAGGCTTCCATATTAAGCCATGGTTTCTGTTATTGCTAACTAAAATTTAGTCTAATTTTTGATGATTTTTTTTGTACAATTTTGAAACATAATTATCTTCTAGTCATCTAGATATATAATTGCTTAGCATTTTTTCTCTTTCCAAAGCTTTCTAAAGCTCCCAAACGACGTAGAAAATTAAAATTTGGCTTAATTATAAAACTTTTCGTCCAACAAATCCTAACGGAGCCATATTTTGAAATTTTTTATCAGGAAGCGGATATAAGAGGATTTATGTGTCTTTTTCTAAAAGTTTTTTCTCTTTCTAGAGCTTTCTAAAGCTCCCAGAAGACGTAGAAAATTAAAATTCGGCTTACTTATAACCCTATTCGTCCTACAAATCCTATCGGAGCCAGATTTTGAAATCTCTATCAGGGAGCGAAAACACGTGGATCTATATATATGGATTTATATATATCATTCCTAAGCGTTGTTTTCTCTCCAGAGCTTTCTGAAGCTCCTATTCATTCTACAAATTCTAACGGAGCCAGATGTTTCTATCAGGGACAGAAAAGTCTGTTTTTGGTATTAAGAAGTTTTGAGCTGCTATACTTATTATTTGCTCTCCAAATCCTTTCAAAAACTGATTCTGCATTTCGGTCAAAAAGTGCAACCGGTTTTTTTAAAATACCAACTATTCGAACTAATCGAAAACCGGTTTTTCAAAAAAGTCGAATAATCGATCACCCTACTACCCGCCTCATTTTCATCTCAATTATGTAGATTGATAATAAAATTTCCACAAAATCTCAGGACTTTATATATAGTTCTGGAGTTATGTGATAATAAATATTAACTTTGTTTGGAGGATACCATTCCCCCTGCATCTATCGAAAAATAAAGTAGCCTATTTTACTTTCGGGTATCAGAAAATAATAATGTGAAAATTTTAAGAAAATCGGTCCAGTAGTTTAGCTGTCTATAAAGCCCAAACAAACACAATTTATTTTTATCTATATAGATAGATAGTGCGCACGAATAAAAATAAGACCAATAAGTGAAAACGCACAGAAAAAAATCTTCGAGCCCCCTTCTTAAAGTATGCCGTATCAAATTCTGAATCGATTAAAAGATATCCGTCCGGTTGTCTGTTCATAAAAACCTTGTGGACAAAGCACAGTTAGCTATTTTAAAGATATTGATGAAATAGGGTACGAAGTCTATTGAAATCCCCATCTTACATAATCCCCATACAAATGTACTCCAGGAAAAAACGTTTAACGATCATAAGTGCCTTAAATATAGCAATACTTTAATGAAATTCTTTACAAATTAGTTTTATTAAATATTTTGATGACATAAATATATTTAATAAAGATTGATTCAAAATTATGTAAGGTCCCATATAAATCATTTCACCGAAATTTATTTTAATGCAATAATTTAAGTTTAAAAATGTTATTCAATATTTGTATGCCCACTGGACCTATATAAAACGTCTCACCAGATATTGATACATTGGTGTAGTATTTAATACGTTTGGGCTCGACCGACTATATCTTTCTAATTTGTTTTTAAATAAATTTAGTGGTCTAGTCATCACAATTCATGATCATATAAAAAATTCAAGTCAATTTCTTACTTTATCTATTTACTTAACTCAAACTAATTAATTCCGAAAATTTGAATTGACTCCTTAAAACTTCATGGTTTCATATTCTTAATCCCTATAAAAAAAAACTTCTATAAATTACTTTACCATTGTTTTTGTTTTTATTACCTGCGATAATTCTTCATTTAACACCCATGTAATTAACTCAATATAATTTTACCAAATACAACATGACAACTGTCTTAAACCACACTATTATTTCTTAATTATGTTTTGTTGTTTCTTTTATTATTGTTATTCTTTTATAACCTTTAAAAAATAAATACAAAATAATACGCTACAGGTTGTCATTATAAAAAGAAACTTTAATTTTCTTTATATTGCATTTCAAATGACTTAGCCAGAAAGAAACAAACAAAAAAACATCCCTTTTTATTAAAAACATATCTAACACGCATAAGAAATTCTATGTGAGTCATTATCATACAATTTATATTTTAAGGATATTTTCTTATAAGGATTTTTATTACCTGTAGAATGAACCATAACGAAGTGACTTACAAATGACACAGACATTCAATAAAGAATTAAAGTGTCAGTGTATTTCTATGAAGGGGTAGTTTTTTGATGTTTTTTTTTTTTTTTTTTGTTATTGAGGGTTAAAAGTTTTCTTATAAGATAAATTCCTTAAGATTATAACAGAATTTTGAAAATAAGAAAAATGTAAATCAATGTTTTTTGAGAACAAACAGGATGAGTTTTTAAGCTGTATAGTTCGTTTTTAGTTTAATTTTAGTTGGTATATAATTGGAAAACTTTTGCGATCTTAGTAATAGTATTTATTTTTATCCATAGCAAAAATCAAAACTTTTTTTTATGTTCTGTGTATGTCAATCTTATTCAAGTTGATGGTAAAATAATGTAATCTATAATTACTTAGTAATTTACTTAAAGTTCACAAACTTTTATTTCAAAACCACAAGCCCACATACATATAATTTAAGAATACAAAAAATATGACGTAAAATTTGTGTATTAATTATATGTTTAATTTTAAATTTAACAATATGATTTATAAAAAAAACCTGATGATAAAGTTAAAGAAGCAAAAAAAAAAAAAACTATATAACTACAATTGGAGATAAAACAAAGATTCAGACATCAACAACAATATTTTTGTGTAATACTTAGGGTGATCGACGCGGTTTTCCAACCGGTTTTAAAACCGGTTTTTTCTGTCAATGTGCTGTCGGTTTTTTCAAAATGTTCATTTTTCGAATGTCGAATAGACCGTTTTTTTAAACACAAAAAACCGGTTTTAAAAATAGCATTTTATTTCAGAAAACTTGTACTAAATAGTGATATTTGAGTCGAAATTTAGGAATAATTTTTTAAATATTTATAAAGACTGATTTCTTATGTTTTAAAAATATAGTTTAAGTCTAAATTGGAATTTATTCTGTAATATTAAACAAATAAATAATTAATAATTATCCTGTATGAATTTTTTAATCTATTGTAATATCTGTAATATTTTTACACCCTATTTTATATTTTATGATCCAATCCTTTATTTTTTAAAGGTGTTGTGTTAAAAAAGTTTCACCTGCAGAATCGTTACAATTGAGACAGGCTTCCATATTAAGCCATAGATTCTGTTTATGCTAACTAAAATTTAGATGATTTTTTTCAACAATTTTAAAACATAATTATCTTCTAGTCATCTAGATATATAATTTGCTTAGCATTTTTTCTATTTCCAGAGCTTTCTGAAGCTCCCAAACGACGTAGAATATTAAAATTTGGCTTAATTATAAAACTTTTTGTCCAACAAATCCTAATGGAGCCATATTTTGAAATTTTTATCAGGGAGCTGATATAAGAATTTTTTCTCTTTCCAGAGCTTTCTAAAGCTCCCAGAAGACGTAAAAAATTAAAATTCGGCTTAATTATAACCCTATTCGTCCTACAAATCCTAACGGAGCCAGATTTTGGAATCTCTATCAGGGAGCGAAAATACGTGGATCTATATATATGGATTTATATATATCTTTCCTAAGCATTGTTTCCTCTCCAGAGCTTTCTGAAGCTCCCAGACTACGTAAGAAACTAATAATCGACTTACTTATAAAACTATTCGTTCTATAAATTCAAACAGAGCCAGATGTTTCTATCAGCGACCGAAAAGTCTGTTTTGGTGTTAAGAACTTTTGAGTTGCTATACTTATTGTTTGCTCTCCAAATCCTATCAAATTTAATCAAATCTTTTAATTTTCGGTTTTGTTTGTGCATATTTTCATTATTATATTATTTTTCCTGACATTGTCAGGCTTTTACGCTTGTATTTAATAAATTTTAACTTGATTATAAGAATAATTGATTTTTTTTAAAGAAATGTAGTCTTTTGATATAAATATTAACTTATGCAAAAAAACGGTTAACCGGTTTTTTCTGAATTTCAAAAAGTGCAACCGGTTTTTTTAAAATACCAACTATTCGAACTATTCGAAAACCGGTTTCTCAAAAAAGTCGAATAATCGATCACCCTAGTAATACTACATATTAACTAAAATGCATTAAAACATAAAAAAACAAAAAACAAATGACTACATCATTCTGTTGTACTTTAATGCGAATTTGAAAATTTCAAAACTTTAAATGGGTTGGGCTTGAAATAGTGTCATACAAATATTAAGATATACAACAAGAAAAATTTAAAAAAAACAGCAAATTTAACACCATCATTAATCGAGAGATTTTACAACAATACAAAACAGCATGACTACTTACTAAAGAACAAGGCACTGTACAACAACATCAAAGCTCTTCTTCTTTGGCTGTTAAAAACATATTATTTAAACTTTGAATATTTAACAAGTTCATACATACAAACGTATAAACAAAAAAACGTGAAACTTAACAAAAAACAAAAATATTAATTTCATATTTTGTATTGAACAAAAAACAAATAACACAAGCAATAAAATGTTAAGAGCAGAAAGAGTTGCCAAAAGTAGTTTTAAATATTAATAGCCCAGCATACTTTTTGGGTGTAAGAATAATATTATTTGTCTATAGGTTTCTGTTAAGAAAAAAATAATTATTCTTATTCGGAATAATAATGAAAAAATATATAATAAAATTCCACAATTCCTAAAAAATTATCGATCCCCAATCCCCAAAATAGAATTTTTGTAGGTCAAATGGAAATAAAAAATTGTTTACAAAAAGTGGGCGTTGCGTTTGTATTAATATTATATCTTATATTTCCCTTCGAAGGATGCACGATGTATATATGTATTAGGGTGACCCCGTTTGTATGGAGAGAAAATAAGGTATCGATGTCCCCACCTCAAATGAAAATTTACTTCATTCTAAGACACCGTTTCTCAAAATTTTGGTTCTGACATTATACTTTCGTGAGCTAGATCAAAATTAAAATATGTCCTTTTTCGGGTTTTTTGGATTTTTTCATATTTCTGCTAAAGAACAATATATAAATTTTATATCTCAAGAGAGGACTTTGAGGAGTGCATTTAATGACGTAACAAAAATTTAGGACCAAGTCCAAATAAGTCCAAAATTTTGCAATTTTTCACAAAAAAAAAAAATAGATATTTGAATTATTACACATAAATATTTAAAATATATAGGACCCAGAATAATACAATATATTCCTCTAGCAGTTATACCGAAACGGTTTTTTCTGCTTATTTATTTTCTTAGTTCTTTGAATTTTATTAGAATTTTTCAAAACAAAATTTCCTTCATATACAAATGTTTCTATATGGGACGAATTTATTTGGATTTGGCATCAAAATCCACTTATTTTTCTAAGCTTTTTAATGATATATAACATTTCATACTTCCATTAACAAACAACGGAATAAATTTAATTTAAGTAAAGTACCCACAAAAATTATGCAAAGTGTCTTTGTTTACTATTTGCTACACACAGAAAGTAATTTGTTATTGTAAAACACAAGATGCTAAATTCTTATAAATCCGTCCCATATAGAAACATTTGTATATGAAGGAAATTGCACTGAAATTGCAATAAAAAAATATGTAGACTAGATGGAATTCCGCATGCTAAACACGAATCTGCTTTCAGTTCTTTTTCCAAAAGGTCGGAATTTTTTTTTATGGGCGTGTCTAATATTGTGCCCTAAATATGCCGATTACTCGAGTATATTTCACTATTACTTGAGAACGGTATGCACGATTTATATAAATGATATACCAAGATATGCGGAATAAAATTAGCTTTAAATCGCTCTACTATCAAATTTTTATCCGCTCAATAGTTTAGGAGATATTTCGAAAAAAGTGTCGGAATTTTCTTCATGCAAAATTCAAGATTTCTTTTTTTTTACTAAAACTTTATTTTAAAAGTGAAAACATCAAAAATATTTAAGTTTATCAGCTTTATCTCAAAGCAGGCAAAACTACTAGTAAGTAAAGCCACGTATCATAAAAATTGATGCACAAATCTTGATTGGATTCACAGTTAAGTTTGGTTACAAATGCATAACTATAGCTAAGTAGAAATACACTAGTGGGCAAAAAAAAATTTTTTTCGTCTTAAATAAAAAAAAAAATAAAAAAATAGGTGGAATTCAACGTGCTAAATAAGAATCAGCTTTTACTTTTTTTCTATCACGCATTGATTTTTTTTTTATGGGCATGACTGCTATGACCCCGCCTTTAGGCAGTCACACTTGTATAACTCGAGAACAGTTTGTCCAATTAAGGTAAATTGAACTTTAGTATATAGCGACCTAAATTGTCTTTGAGGTGAATTTATATAATTTTTTAAATTTATATTAATTAGTACCGAAAATTTTAAAATTTAATTTTTTGGAAAGTGGTAAAAATTTTGATCCATAACTCTGAAATTCTTGAGCGAATGAAAAATATTGTTGACATACCTTGAAAACAATTTTAATATGCATCTTTTCATGTATCACTTATCAAAATCGTGTAAACGGTTCTTGAGTCACAGACTAAATTTGACAAACCATTCTCGAATTTTATAGTGTGACCGCTGAATAAAGTGATGATATTAGTCATGCACATAAAAAAATCAGTACCCAATAGAAAAAAAAGTGAATGCAGATTCTTGTTTAACTCGTCAAAATACACCTAGTCCACCTATTTTTGTTTCAAGACAAAAGAAAAAAAATAAATTTTTGTCCACCACTGTATTTCTTCTTAATTGTATATAACATGGGTAATTTTACTTAACTGTGAATAAAATTAAGATTTCTGCATAAATTTTGAAGATACATGTCTTATTTTATTCGCAGCATTACCAGCTTTTAGATAAAGATGATAAACCGTTACATTTTATATGTTTTCACTTATTAAAAGAAATTTTAGTAACAAAAAAATCTAAAATTTAGCATGAAAATGATTTTTTTCGGGCACTAATTTCAAAATAACTCCGAAACTATTGAGCTCATCTTTTGTTGTATCACTTTGATCAATCGTACACACCGTTCTTGAGTTATGAGGAAATATACTAGAGTAATGGCCTTACTATGGGCGAAATATTAGACATGCCCATAAAAAAAATCCAGATCTGATGGAAAAAAACTGAAAGCAGATTCGTGTTTAGCACATCAAAATACATCAAGTCCAACTATTCGTCTATGGGGGAGGATTTTTTTATTGACCAGTGTTATTAAAAACTATAATTGTATTTATTTATTAACCTCAACATATATACAATCTTAAAAAAAAGACATACAAACTTATTTTGAGGAATTTTCTTCAATTTTTCATGCCTTTAGTAAATTTGAAGATATTTATTCAAATTGAAGAATTTTATTCAATTTGAATAAAATAAATTATTTAGTTTCTTAAAATGTGGATGTTTTTAGTCGATTTACAAATTTTTAGTCAAGTTGAAGAATTTTATTCAAATTGACAAAAAATTTTAGTCAATTTTAAAATTTACGAAAAATATTAGTTAAATTAACAGATAATTTATTCAAATTAACTTCTTTTTGGGATGTTAAATTGAATAAAATTGTGAGAGTTACTGCCAACTTGACTAAATTTTCGTCGATTTATCAGATTTTTCGTAAATTTTTTAACGAAATTTTATTCAAATCAATATATTTTAAAAAAAAGTATTTTTGACAAAAATTTTTTTGTAGAATTGAAGAAAATTTGTTGATTCGAAGAAAAATTCTATTGATTTGAAGAATAAATCTGCTAATTTAAATATTTTTTTTTTTTTTTTTGTTAAAATTCTACAAAAATTTTTCGTCAATATTACCTAAACGTTAATTTATGTGCAAACTCATGGATGGCACAAAATGCAACCAACTAAAGCACTGTTAAGCGTAAGGACATTTGGAGGACTTTTTTATACTTTTCACGGTAATGTTAATCATTTTAAATTTTTAATATATTAGGTATATTTACTTATTTTATTAATTATTTCAATAGCAAATATAAACAAATTAAATTAATCAACTGCCAGACCACGTTCATCATTATCTCAAAGAGCCGTTTTAGATTATGGAGAACTGCACGACAAAATTTCCTCGGAAAACCTAAAAACAAACCTACTACAAGTAAGCACACATGATTTGCAAATGTAGGTAAATATTTTTTGTACTTTGTATATAAACTTTTTTATTTATATTTTCGTTTTCTTTACATTTTTTATATGTTGCTATAGATCATCCAGAAATAAACTTTAAAAAATATTAAGTTATAAATCTGTATGGGCTGAAATTGAATGCAGTTGTTGATTACTGAATGAGTGCACATCTAATGTACTTAATAAATGGTACAAAAATAATTTGTTATGTTAAATAAAATTTTTAATAAATGTGTATTTTTTTATTTTCTCAGGTCGATATCGATTAAACACTTGTACTAAAATGTGGGTTGTTTAATTTATAGTAAATTTTCCTACAGGGGTTAAACAGTACTTTGGAATTGACAAAATTTTGTCAATTTGAATAAAATTCAAATGTTAAATTGAATAAACAATCTTCAATTTGAAGAAAAAATATTAGTTAATTTGAATAATTTTTTTATTCAATTTAACTAAAATTTAGTAGAATTAAATAAAATAATTTAGTTAAATTGAATAAAAATTCTTCAATATGAATAAAATTTTTAGTTAATTTGAATAATATTTTCTTCAATTTGACTAAAAATTTGTCAAATTAACTACCCTTTAATTAACTAAATGAATTAGTCATATTGACGAATTTTCGTCAATTTAACTAACTTACGAAAAATTAACGAAAAATTCTGTTGAATTGAATAACGATTTTGTTGGTTGATATTTAACCTACTTTTCTTCAATTCCACACCCCATTTTACCGTATTTACTGCTCATTTTTGGTTCAGTGTAATTTTTAATCTGTACTTTCTTTACATGGAGAGATAGCCAGCAGGTTAGACGGACGGAGAGACATTGTTAAATCGACTTAGAAAGCGAATTTGATCTAAAAGTTAGCCTATGCATACATGTGTATTATAAATATCAAGTTAAACACATAATATCCAATTTCCTTTGGTAGAAATGGGTATAAAAACAGAAAATTTTAAAAAAGTACCATTTTCAAAAAATACAAACCTTTAAAATAGGTAAAAAATATTAAAAAAGGCCAAATTTATAAAACCAAGTCAACAAAAGAATATAAAAAAATACAATTAGAACTATGTATAGTGGTGAAGTTTTGTCAAACAACAACTTAAGTTTATTTTTCAAGAGACCTAAATAAATTTTTCACTAACAAACAATATGGTAAACTTAATTTTGGTGACCTACAAATCCTAAAGGACGCCAATTAGTGTAATCGATGCGTCTTCAAAATGTTTCTTTTATGATTAAATATCTCGCATCTTACGCTATCACAAGTTGAGGTATTTTATGAAAATTTTAATAATAAATTAAAGTCCTTTTCTTGTCCCACTTTTATTTAACCCTTAACATACTTGGCATCTCTGTTTCAAAAGAAATGCCGGCAAAATAAGTTACAAACAACTACTAAATATTTTCTGTGCTACAGACTAGTCATTCAGTCAGTCTAAAACATTACAATTGAAAAGATTTAAGAAACAAAAACCTTTAAGCTTAATCAGAAAAAATAAAACGGAAACGAGTTTTAAATTTTTTTAATTAACTTATTGACTGACAGTCTTCTTCTTCTTTATGGCAATAAATTTAAATTCAAATTAAAACAAATAAAAATACATAAATAAGTAAAACTCATTAAATTTGTTAAACAATAATGAAGTGCTATACAAATATTTAACAAGAAATAATAAAAACAAAAATATGTTTAAACATAAATCATTTAATGGCAACACACAATCAACATCACCCTCAAGAATATGGCTGGGAGCTCCAGCATCAAGCTCAACTTCAACAACGGTGACATGTTCATTGTGTCCTTTATATAAAAATATTTTATGTTTAATAATCGGTTTAATAATTGGCATACGTTTTACTGACATTTGGTTTAATCTACAAAATGAAACAACATTAACAACAATTTTGCCAACAACAACATTTTCATCCTCATCTCCTTTTTCATCAACAGCATCATCATTAGAGAATGACAATTTATTTAATACAACAAAAGTTCTCTGTTGGATTTTGACAAATCCAACCAACCATTTAACCAAAGCCATACACATTCGTCATACCTGGGGAAGACGTTGTAATAAATTATTGTTCATAAGCACTGAAGAGGATGAAATTTTACACACCATCAAATTGGACGTTGAGGAAGGTCGCGAAAATTTATGGAATAAAACACAAATGGCCTTAAAATATATTTATGATCATCATATCGATGAGGCAGAGTGGTTTTTAAAAGCTGATGATGACACGTAAGTTTAATGCAAAAAATATAAAAAAAAAGACAAAAAAATAATAAAATCCTACATTATTAATAATAGCCATGAAACATTAAAACATTTTTTATTTTTTTAACAAAAAAATATGAAAATAAATAAAAATTTAATTGCAAAACAAAAACAAGATATTAATAATAAAAATTTACCAATGAGAAGCTGGACATGAGCATGATTATATTTTAAAGCTGAGAAATAATTATTAATATAACTTTAATTAAATAACTTGTCTTAAGTATATTAATTAAAATGTTAAACAAAATATAAATAAATTTAATTAAGGACTGCGCACGAAAAAATCCGTGTATGCTCTTGGGCTTAAAACTTTTGGTACGAGTATGATGAAAAGTAAATAATTCTGTTAACTGGTTTATATTTGCCATTATGCTCACTAGCCATGTGCTAAGTTTTATGGTAATAGCAAAACTGTTTTTTTTCTAAAAATGGAAATTTAACAAAAAAAACACATAAACGCATAATTCAAATTTTTCATAAAATCTTGCATCGGTTATATAAAACAATTGCAAGGAAGGCTGTTGTGTCGCAAAATACAGTTTCTTGGGTCATAATATTATACAAATCATGACTTCTGAATGGTATGAATGGTAACCTGGTAGTGGAAGACATATACTTAGTATCTTTACGCTGTAGGACAAAATAGAAAGGATTTTGGGAGAAAATTACCTCATATCTGGAAGTATCAAAAAAGGTTAATTGCTTTGAATCTTTATCAGAAAATTTTAAAGGGAATCTAACCTGAAGACGTATAAAGTAAAAAACAATTTCTAATAGAAACGCAAGCAAGAATTTGTAGGTAAAAAATAACATGTAAGTACTTCAGACGAATTTTTTTATAATTACCCTAGAGTAAAGAGAACTGGTTCAAAACTAGTCACTTGACAGGTTCTCAGAGCTAGTGACCGGTTCCAGTTCCGGAACTTTATATGAGAAGAACCTGTCTCTTTTACATGGGATTGTCATTGGAGGTGGCTAATTAGTCCCTTGGGACAGGTCACAGGATAGGTGCTAGAACAGGTCCAAGAGGACAGATTCAGTAACGATTATTGTAATAAAAATTTTATAAAAATTCGGTAATTTTTTACTTTTTAAACATTATTTTTATTATTATCTTTATTAAATTATGTTTATTTTAATTTTATAATTTTTCGTTAATATCGATGGCGTCACCCCGGCTCGAACCCATGTTCATCTGACGTATGTTATGTTTTATGGTCTTTAACGCTTACCACTCAGCCACTGATTGTTATTGCGCCCGAGTTGCTATTTGCGCACTTAACGAGCATGTTAATAGAGACTGTGTTTGTGGCAACTGGTTCTCAATTGGAACTTTGGTGACGAGTTAGGTGTCAATTGGTACTCAACTGGTACAGAAAAACCGGTCCACTACTGCAATTACCACAAATTTCCCGCAGGGTATGTTCTTGCATCTTCTTATTACAACAACAGAACAATGAAGTTGTAACAAAGAAATTGTTAGTGTTAGTACCGAAAAAGGCTAATCCATAAAATTGTCCGAAACTTCGTGCAATTGAAAGTTATTGGGCTTCAGTAAAAAATAAATGAAAGGACATTAAAAGCTCAGCATAAAATGAAACGGAGTTAAAAAATAAGTAGACTTATTCGAGCAAAAAAGTGACCGCAGCACAATAAATCCTTTAATTAGAATAATTCTGGAAAAAACAACAGGAAATAATTTATTATTTTATGTTTATAACTTGAACATAATAGTCATTAATAAAAATATTACTTTAATTAACTTACTTTTATAAGCAGATTTGCATGCAGGGATTTTTTCGTGCACAGTTCTTATATTGTTAAGCTTTAAAATGTTATTCTTACACAGAAAAAATATATTCAAAAAATTTTCTATTAAATTGTTAGTCAAAATTTTAAAATGATTTCAACATAGAAAAAATATGGTCTATTAAACGATTTATTAAAGATAAAAACTATTTCAATTACTTTTTTAATTGTATCAATTATTCAATTGATCAAAATTTTCTAATACTGATTACTAAATTTAAAACAATTTGTTGGCTTTGAATTATTTTTTTTTTTTCTTTTGTATCAACTAATAAATTAATCATATAATAAATAAAAATAAGTGATAATTTAAATAATTGAATATAGAATTTTTTTCATAGGATGAATTTCAATTTATAAAATAATTGAATAATATGATTCGTAATTGAAATTGGATTTTAGAATTTTCTATGTAAAATATGAATTCAATTTGTTAAATACTCTGCTTTATAATTTAATTGAAATTTTTCCGATAATATATATTTCTTTTTTAATATTTTAATAATTAAATAAATAAACCAAAATAAAAGTATTTTAAAAAATTTAATTTCAAATTTAACACAGAAAAATCTGAAGTTCAATTTCATTTACGAATAAAATGTATTCAATCATTTTATTAAATGGAATTAAAACGATGAAAAAAATTATGTATTCAATTATTTAAATTATCATTTATTTTTATTAATATTTGATTAATTTATTAATTAATAGGTGGTTGGAGTATTATGAGTTTGTGCTAATGTTTATAACGCATCCCAATTCTCACCTTAAAGTATACTAATTGACTGGCAATCACTTTTTAAGTTGAACTAACGATGTCCGCCTGACGGTCTGGCTTGCTGTCCATGTAAACATTATGCACAAAGTTTAAGTCAAAACTTTGAAGATAATTCAAACAAACTTTAAATATTTTAAATTTATGAGCTAAATTTCATGAATATCAGTTTATAATTTACCATTGCTCCCATATAAAACCATCTTCCGATAATTACTTTATCGTGCATAAATCCAAAAGTTATTATTTGACACTAATATGTTTTATATACATAATTTAAAATTCTAAATTTTTTTGAGGAACGGTCCATAGCTTCCATATAAGTCCCACTTCCGGGAATCACCTTAAAATGCATAATATATTGCAAACATGTTTCATAGAAATATACACTATACTTATTACAAGTATTGGTCCACAATTGCCCATGGGTCCCATATAATGCTCTCCCCGAATTTACTTGGAATGGTAAAGGGTATGGTCGGGCTTGAACGACTATAACTTTCATACCTGTTTTTATTTATATTTGATTAATTTATTAATTGTTAAAATAAGAAAAATAATTGAGTCGATAAATTCTTTTATTTTTAGTAAAAAATATTAGAAAATGAGAGCTTTTGAGAATCCGTTGCTAAATTAAAATAGATTTTAATTTCCAGCGGATTCCGCTGTGTTGTTTTAGTTGTCAAATCTTCATATAAAAAAAAATAATCCGCTAGGTTGTGTTTCGGCTCTATATTTGATAAATCCTTTAACTGACCCTATATTTTCAGTGTATTCTAAAAACGTTTATTGATTTTTAATATAATTAAAAACAAATATTTTGTATTAATATTTTATTTAGTTATGTCATTATGGAAAATTTACGTTATTTTCTCTACCAATATCCCTCCAAAGCATCTATATATTTTGGGGCCAAATTCAAACAATTTGTAAAACAGGTACAAATAAAAAAAATTACAAAAAAGAAATAAACAATTTAATTTTACAATAAATAAATTTATAATATTTTTCCTAAAGGGCTACATGTCTGGCGGTGCTGGTTATGTTCTTAGTCGAGAAGCTCTTAAGAAATTTGCCACCGAAGCTTATGATAATCCAGAATTGTGTCCTGAAAGCTATGAAGCTGAAGATGTGCAGTTGGGTTTATGTTTACAAAATATAGGTGTCATTGCTGGTGATTCCCGAGATGAAGAGGGTAATGAACGTTTTTTACCCTTACCAGTGGAATATCTAATACCGGAAGATAAGACCTGGTGGTATAAAAATTATTCATATTATCCACAAAAAGAGGTATATACATTTAATTTATTAAAAATACATTAATTAAAACAAATTATTTTTTTTAAATTTATTTAATTACAGAATGCTACCTGTTGTTCATCTAGTGCCATAACATTTCATTATATTAAACCTGAACAATTTTATGTTTTAGATTATTTTCTTTACACTTTGAGAGTTTTTGGTATTTATAATAATATGAATGTTGGTAAAAAATTATCAGTATCTGAAGTAATGTCTGAAGAATTGAAAAATTTTAAACCTATACCAGAACCACCTTTTGAATTAAGTTGATGTATATATTATATAATATTTAAAATAGTTTCTAATCTTTTAATGAATCGTAGTTTTGTAGTTTAAACATGTAATTTAATATTATAGTGTTAATGATTTGTAAGTATTTCATTATAATACACTTTAGTATACATAAATATATTTATTAATATTTATTGTAACCTGCTACAAAATTATACCTTTTATTTTCTAATATGGGCAATAGATCTTCAAATAACATTTTTCCAAAAAATTTTAAACACTACAAAAACTATGTACTGACGTTAGTTCCAGTACTTAAGATCTCGAAGCTCCCTAAATTTGAAGTCAGTCAAAGACAGAAAGAGAGACATACAAATAAGATTTGTATTTCATTTAAATATTTAATTCATTCAGTCATCTACTTGATTGATTCAATATTTTTTTTTTTTTTTTTTTTTGCACATAATTTCCGAAGGCGTAGCAGATGAGCGTACAGTTTTAAGTTTGGAAAGAAGACCCCACTTAACCGTTAGAATCGGAGCTATTGGATCTCAAAATAGGGTACTTGTGAAAAAAGAAAATAAATTTATTTCTTATAGTTTTCAAGTTATTTGCATTTGAAATTTCAACTAACTCAACGTTTCAGTTTTTTTCAGTATATACCCACCATTTTTGTCCGATTTTGACATTTGATTTTGACTAACAGATTGAAGAAAAAAATTATCTTTCGAATGATATCTTTTAGGTCCAATAAGAAACGATTTTGAAATTGAAAACTAAATAAATTTTTATTTTTTTACTGAAAAAGTGTATACCTTTTTTTTCTGTAAAAAAATTATATTTAATAACATACAATAATTTTAAACTTTTCTAAAGGTTATCTTCACAGAAATGATTTCGGAATTTGGGATTGGATGTTAGCCTAAACACCCAACAGGTCTATGTACAGACCCTCTTGAATTTGATCCATTTTAAATCAAAATTTTGCCTTTAGCTTATATATTCTAAAATCCCTAAAGCTTGTTCTGCAAACCGAATGCAGTTTTGAAAACTCTATTGTGTTCCAAAGAGTTTGCCAATGGCTTTTTCCAAACCTGCAATAAATGTGGACTTTATGTTAAAAATTCAAAAAAAAAAGCAATGAAAAACATATTTTTATAATATGTATTTACTAAATATCTTTAAAATGATTACATGAAACTAGACACCATACGTAGTAAAACTGTTTACTCACTTTTTCTCCAGGACGTCAAATTATTTCTTCTTAAAAGGACTTCAAAGTTTCGAAAATATAAATAAAAAATATTTATGCATATTATATCAACCCAATATGAATATCAAATAAAAAGAATTTCAAAATTCCGTAGACTGCGCAATTTTTAGGAATAATATGAAATATTTAAAAAGATTATATTGACCCAATATTAATGTCCCACCACTGAATTTCTACTCAATTGTATGTATACATGGGTATTTTTACTTAACTGTGAATAAAATCAAGATTTGTGCATCCATTTTGGAGACACATACTTTATTTTATTCGCAGCATTACTAGCTATAAGATACAGATGATAAACTGAAACATTTTTGATGTTTTCATTTATCAAAAAAAAAAACAATTTTTGTAACAAACAAGCGCTAATATATTCGGCCCAGCCGAATCTATATACCCACCATCAAAGTAGGCAGTAAAGTGGGCGGACCACGCCCATTTTTTGTTTCCGACTTTACATTGGTCATTGAACTATGTGAACACAATTTCGTTGATTTTCACCATATATGGGAGATGGGCGGTAAAGTGGGCGGACCACGCCCATTTTGTACGATCCACCAAGTATACGTACAAAATTTCGTTGGCGTACGTGCTTTTATTGAAGAAATATCAGCAGAAAAGTATTTCACGGACACCCTGTGTTTCTAGTTTTTAGCCCATAACTTTTTTGTTTATTAACCGATTTTGCCCATTTTCAATACCAAACAAACCTTATATAAAATAAATATTTGTGCCAAATTTCGTCTCCCTACGTTGCTCCGTTCGAGCTCTATCCTGCTTTCAACAGACGGACAGACGGACGGACATAGCTAGATCGACTCAGAATTCAACCAGGACCCAGAAAATATATACTTTGTGGGATCTTAAATGATTCCTTCGACATGTTACACACGGAATGACAAAATCAATATACCCCCCATCTTTTTGATGGTGGGTATAAAAAATCTAAAATTTCGCATGAAAAAGTTTTTTCAAAATAACTCCGAAACTATTAAGTACATACAAAAATGAAGTTTCGATGAATATATTTTTAGCCCGCATCTTTTGTTGTATCACTTATCGTATACACCGTTCTTGAGTTATGAGGAAATATACTAGAGTAATAGCCTTACTATGGGCGAAATATTAGACACGCGCATAAAAAAATCCAGACCTGATGGGAAAAAACTGATAGCAGATTCATGTTTAGCATATCAAAATGCATCAAGTTGAACTATTTGACTTTGGCGGAGGATTTTTTTGTTGTCGACCAGTGTAATCGTAACGACCACGAAACCAGAGTTGGGGGTAGTGCACTAAATTGTGAGTGCATTCAGCTTTTCACTAAATCGCACTATAGTGAAAAAATTTTGATTTTTAACTATTTGCCACCACTATAGTTATAGTGAAACATTTCTTCACTACCACTAAAAAATTTTAGTGATATTGCAATTTTTTTCACTATAACTAAATTTAGTGGTAGTGAAAAAATTTGCACTACACTCAATAGTGCAAAATCTGAACAGTCACTACACATAAGCTGCAAATAAATTATTTTCACTAAACATAAATATGAAATTTTTTTCTTCACTAAACATAAACATGACATTTTTCCAATCAATCACAACCCACTGAACTAATTTTAGAGACCTACGTTGGTAATTATCAAAGTTATAATCGTTTTAGGACAACACTATATAATTTAGAATTTCTTCTAGTGTGTTTTGGAAATCTTGTAAGCGCATTTGTGTATGTTGAGACATACATATATAAACGAGTAACGTTACTGACTAATTCATTATTCCACAGACCGAACGCCTAAAGTTAGAGAGATAAAATTTTGGTCTCCCGAAAAATATATCCATTATTCAGCGATTTCGAATAGTTAAGAGACTATATTTGTATACAATATATGTTTTAAAATACATTTTAAGTTTAAAATTGGTTTGTGAAAATGAGGATCAGTCTTTATTTTGTATTTGGTGAAGAAAGTTTAAACAAATATGATGTCATCTTTCAATTTAGTGAATATTTTAGTTGAACTAAAATTAGTGGAGGGTTGTTTTTTGCACTAAAGTATTTAGTGAAGAAAAAAAAATGTTGCACTAGGCTTGAGCTGAAAAAATTTTAACTATCACTAAATAATTTTAGTGGAAAAAAATATTTTTTCACTACCACTATGCTGCTGAGTGAGGCTGATATTTTTCAACTCACCACTAAAAATTATTGATTGTAGTTAAAAATTTTGCACTATCACTAAATGTTAGTGGAAACTGCAAATTTAGTGCACTACCCCCAACTCTGCACGAAACTAATTACTTATAGTGTTACTAACGAAATATTAGTAGCCCAGTACAGAAGTAAGTATTTTAATATTAAACAAAAACTCTTCCGTGAACTGAGCGTCTTCATTAATTGTTAACAGCATGTCACTCACCCACTTGTAAATATAAAAAACCAATATTTCTGTTCTTCTGACTTATCAAACGAGTATATTAAAATATTAATTAATGTATGTAAATCTAAACATAAATTACTACTTTACTGCTTCTTAAAAAACCAAAAACGAAAACCAAATCGAATGCGAAATATGTATTTTAATAATTAACATTAAACAGCAAAGAAAACTTGATTAACCGCACAACAAGTAGCTGACCAACACTACACGTACCAACATAACTGATTTTATTTTTTCAAAAATTTAAATATTTCACATCTGGCAATGCTGACAAAATAAATGAAATAACAATTACTAACAAGCTACCTACTTTGTTTATCAAAACTCTCTAAGCGATCAGTTAAACACTCACTGGCAGTCACAAAAGAGCTTTTGAGACGTAAACATTAAACAGTTCAAAACTCCTAAATTCACCAATAAATCCAATACAAAACAATAATAAAACAAACAAAAAAACGTAAACAAGTTTTTAATTAATATAAAACAAGAGATTAAGAATTTAAATTGCAATAAACCAAACAAACAATAAATGATTTAATTAAGAAAAATAATTAAAAAAAGAAGAAACCTAAATATTTTTAGAAAATATGTTAAAATTTAAATCACACTCATTGGGTTCTTTGTATAGAAATCTTATATGTTTAACATTGGGTCTATTGATTGGTATACGTTTTACAAGTTTTTGGTATAATTTACAAAATAATAAAACAACAACAATTGAACAATTATCTGAAGATGAAGGAATAAATTTCAACTCACTAACTGTGGAGGAGTATGGAATGCTATCACAATATTTATTTAATACAACCCGAGTTTTGTGTTGGATAATGACTAATCCTGCCAATCATTTAAAGAAAGCCATACACATACGTAATACCTGGGGTAAACGTTGTAATAAATTATTGTTTATGAGCACAGAGAAGGATGACGGATTACAAAGTGTTAAATTAGATGTTGAAGAAGGTCGTGATAATCTGTGGAATAAAACAAAAGAAGCCTTGAAATATATTTATGATCATCACTATGATGATGCTGAATGGTTTTTAAAAGCTGACGATGATACGTAAGTGTTAGTTAAAGCATTAATTTTATATGTAGATATGATAAAATAAATAATTTATATTTGGGGGATTCACAAAGTGTACTATCATGTCGTATTGTCATAATGTCATAAAATTTTACAAAGGAAAAGCAATAACAATATTTTTTTTACATTGAAATATTTTAGGACATATGACAATACGACGTGATAGCACACTTTGTGAATCCCCCAATTGAAATTTGTTTTGATAAAACAATGGGAATATTTTAAGGAGTAATTAAATAAATGAATGAAATATTTTAAAATAGAAAAGATATAGAATTAAGAGAAATGTAAACTTTAGTTATTGGCAGCGAAACCTCAAATATGCTTTAAAAAATGATTTAATGCGCATTAAATATGCAATAAAAAACGACAAATATGCTCTAAAAATGCGAAAATATTAACTTAAAAAATAAAAAATATTTAAAACAAAGTGTTTTATTGAAATTTTAATTATATAAAATAATTGAGCTTTAAGCTTAATTAATCAGTCTAAATCATCAATCTTGTTGCTACAAGTCAAGCTACTCAGCTATAAAATGGTATCCATTAAAGTTAATCAATACTAAATATTTTTGGTTTTTTTATTTTTAATAAAATGAAATTTATAAAAAAATTTCAGCAGCAATAAAAAAAATTATCGTCCAAAGGTAAAATTTTGCTCTAAAAGGATTAAATAAGCACTAAAAATAACAATATATGCTATAAATATGAACTAAAAATCGTTAAACGTACAAATATGCTCTTAAGGGTAAAACATGCAAAAATATGCACTTATAAACCGATGCTTTATTTTTTCCATAACGTACCCTGTTTATTAGTTTATCAATTACTTCTATAAAGTAATTTCTCTAAAAGTGGCCTAGTTTTGATCTATAAAAGATATTGACTTCATTCTTTTTGTAACTAATTAAGAATTATGTCAGCTAGATAGAGAAATTTATTTAAAATAATAGCCTTTGAGATTTTAGAACATATAGGATTTTGTATGGGCGTGTCTCATGTTTCGCCTATAATAAGGCCATTACTGTAGAAAATTTCATCATATCTCAAGAACGGCGGACGATTATATTTTCAAGCCGACCTAACTAATTTTTTTTATGTGTTCAATAGTTTCGGAGTGATTTCGAAATTGGAATCCGAAACAAATTGTATGCAAAATTTAAGACACTTATATTACTAAATTTTCTTTTGATAAATGAAAGCGTCAACAATGTTTCAGTTTATTATCATTATCCTTAAGCTGCTTTCACATTTTTTTCTATCACGTACTGATTTTTTATGGGCATGACTAATATCATCACCTTATTCAGTATGAAATGAAGCTACACAGAAAAAAGTCACCAATTAACAAATATATATGAAAATAATTCATTCAATTATAAACTTGTTTAAATTTGCACCTCTCACCAAAATGATTATATCAATTACTAAAAACTATAAAAAATACAAAACAGAAAAAAATTCCCAATTAATAAATTAATTAAATCAATCAAGTAGATGATTGAATGAATTAAAAATGTTAAAATCATACAAAAAATTATTTTTATTTTATTTTTTCTTGAATATATTTATTAAATTAAACAACTGAGTTAATTGAAAAAAAGACGGTAATAATTTTTTCTGTGTACAAAGAAAACTTTGTGTTTCTAGTATTTAGCCCATAACTTTTTTGTTTATTAACCGACTTTTTCCATTCAATCCCAAACAAACCTTATATAAGATAAATTTCTTCCCCCAGGATGTCCCGTTTGAGCCCTATCCTGCTTTCAACAGACAGACAGACGGACCGACCTAGCTATTTTGACTCAGAATATAACCAGGACCCAGAAAATGTATACGTTATGGGGTCTTAAATGATTTTTTCGACATGTTACACACGGAATGACAAAATCCCCCATCTTTTTGCGAATAAAAATCGTCTTTAAGTCAGATCTACGTTATTGTCAATTAGCGCAATAATATCAGAAGTAAAGATACAAATATTCCGGGTTTATTGTATTTTTTCACTATTAATTTCCGAATAACTGCGGACAATTTTTTATTTACGATAAAAAAGGTAAAAAAAACATTTTGCCTACAAGTGTATCCTTACTTAATTCTGGGTATATATGGGTATTTACACTTGACTATGAATGAAATCAAGATTTGTGCATCAATTTCAAAGATACATGTCTTATTTTACTCGTAGTCTTACCGGCTTTGAGATAAAGATGATAAACTGAAACATTTTTGATGTTCTAACTTTTCAAAAGAAATATTAGTAAAAAATCTTAAATTTCGCATGAAAATAATTTTTCGGACACTTATTTCGAAATAACTCCGGAATTATTGAGGAGATCAAAATTATATTAATAAAAAAAAATAACTTAAAGCCAATTTTATTTCGCATATTATGGTGTATCATAAATCGTGCATACCGATCTCTTATTCTTAATAAGGGCACGCCCATAAAAAAATGCATTGGCCTAATGGAAAAAAAACTGAAAGCAGATTTGTATTTAGCTCGTCGATTTCCATCTAGTCCAAAATTTTTTCTTTAAGGAAAACGATAATTTTTTATATTTTTTGTTGACCAATGTTATCAAATCAAACTTTTGTTGTTTGCTTTTAATCTAAAAATAATTCTTGAGTAATTCTCTTATCTATACAACTATTACTTAAATTTACCTGAACTAAATTTCCATTTATGTTTGAATATAAAATTGGGCCTATTAGTTAATAGAAATATTAAATATTAGTTAATAGAAATATTAATTAAAAATTTAATCAGTTTTATTATAGAGTGATTCCATGTCAAAACGGATAGCAATCGCACTTGACATCTGCGATGTCTATAAAATTCACTACAAATATATTAGCAATTAATTTCATCATAAAATTTTAGACCACAGATGCGCAATTATCAAATTTCCTGACTCGCGAGGTAAGACTTCAAATGTTGCTTACGCAACGCTGCTTCATACGTGCACTATAAACTACTTCGTTCGACTGCTGCTCTCTCATTAATATCAAAGAAAGTTTTTTGCTGCTTCACACACACAAGCGCAAATGTATAGTAATGTGTGTGCGCATCACTGTTTTAGACTCAAGTCCTTTCCGGCCAAAAAAAAATTCTATGCCGGTTTAAAAAACGAAGAAAAGCTAATAATTTTACTGTACTTGTTTAATTGCTAATAACTTCTAATAACTAATAACTATACCTGGTAGATATTTAGTTTTAGTTTCATATTAAAGACAAAAATATTACCTTTAAACGATATTTATAAAATTTATTTACATCCAAAGTTCTAAGGTCAAAGTTAGACATATAATAATCAAATATTATATCTCAAAAAAAGGTATTTTTAAAATTCTGAAAAAATAAATAATGAGTGATTCCATATCAAAACGAACAAAAAACAGACATTTTCGGATTTGATATCCCCGATTTCAATGAAATTCGCTACAAATATTACATATTGCAAATGTTGCTCAAATCACAATTTTTCTGAGTAAAGAATCCTCCCGGTCCAAAAATATGACGTAATCACACTTTATTGCTCATAACTTCAAAAATATACATTGTACAATTCTTATTTTTATTTCATTTAATAGAAAAACGCATTGACTTTAAAACGACAAGTAAAACATTTATATACTTCGAAAGTTCAAAGGTAAAAATCGATAATATAAAGATTAAAGCTTAATATCTCAAAAAACGGTATCTTACAATTCTTAAAAAAAATACATATATTGATAATGTAACTCTGCTCTATATTTGTGCCAAATTTCAAGTTGGAGCCTCTTTTGGTTTAGGAGTTATGAAGCAAAATACGGTAAAAAGCTAATTTTTTTTAATGTAAAATTTAAAATATTTACAAAAATTATTTTGAAATTAATTTTTTCCATGAGCTCATATTTAAAAAAAAAAATAAAATTTTATATACAAAATTTGACTTCAGTTTACATTTTGTTACATAACTTCTGAACTAAATGAGTATCCAACATGAAATTTTGCACAAGCATGAAGTAGGGTTGTATTAATATTATATAATTTTTTTTAGCTTTTTAAAAATATCGTTTTCGGAAATATAATGGTTTATTTTTTGTAAGTCTTATTTTGACCTTTGAAATCTCGATCTAAAGTAACTCACTATATATCATTTTTAAAGTAATGTTTTTGTTTTTAAAATTACACTAAAATTAACATTTTATTTTCTATAGCTTAGGAGTTATTAATAATTGGATTTTATTTTTGTCCATAACTCCTAAACTAAATAAGGTTCCAAATTGAAATTTTATATCCATATGGAGAAAAGTTATGTCAACAATATATAATTTTTTAAGAATTTTAAAAATACCGGCTTTTTGAGATATAATAGTTTGAATTTTTTTATGTTCAACTTTGACCTTTGAACTTTTGATGTAACAAAATGTGTATATATCATTATGAATATAATATCATTGTCTTTAATATGAAGCAACAACTAGAGATTTACCATGTATATTTAAAAAGTTATTAGAAGTTAAATAAGTATTCATTTGTAAAGTTTTAACCATTTTTTCGCTTTTTAAACCGTCATATTTACGGACCGGAGAAAAACATGGGTCTGAAATTTAATATTTTCGGAAACACTTCGAATGGTCAATGCTTGTAGTGAGTTTCATTAAAATCGGAGATGCTAAATCCGATTGCTGTCCGTTTTGACATGGAATCACTCTAATGTTTAAGTAACTATTCTTACTTAATATGCAAGTAAAATTTCAAGTTTGAGTCTCATTTAATTAACTCAATTATAACTTATAATTTGAAAGTTCAAAGGTCAAATTAAACTTATAAAAATTAAATCTTTATAACTCCAGAAACGATATTTTTAAACCTTAAAAAATATATATTTAACACACCTCTTTCATATTGGACACTCATTTATTTTAGAAGTTATGTAATAAAGTATAAACCAATGTCAAATTTTGTATATAAAATTTCATATTTTGCCATATTTTGCTTCAAAACTCCATAATCAAAAGAGGCTCCAACTTAAGTTTTGGATAGATTATAAAACGGAGTTAACTTAGGTATCAATATACCATTTTTTTAAGAATTTTAAAATACCGTTTTCGAGATATTCAGCTTTGATTATTATACTTTAGATTTCAAAACGTTCAAAAGTCAATATCGTTTTCTTTAAATGAAATACAAATTATAATTTTACAGTATATTGTTTAGAAGTTATGAGCAATAAAGTATGTACCATTTGGGAAAAAAATCGATAATTTTTTTAATTTTTAAAGCGTCATATTTTTGAATCGGAAAGCGTTCTCAATCTGAATGTCTGTAATTTGAGCAACACTGCAATAGGTATAACTGTAGCGAATTTCATTGTAATCTGAGATATCAAATCCAAAAATGCCTGTTTTTTCCGTTTTAATATGGAATTACTCTATTATATTAAAAACATTATGCAAAATCTCCGTCATTTTTTAATCGCAATAAATTCTTTATAAAAAATTATTTTATCAATTCAACTATATTTTTAATTAATCAATTAATATCACTGTGCTCGAAAATGAGACTTATTTTTTAAAAGATACCATAGTAAATTTTATTCTGATAATAAAAAAATAAACATTTTAGTCGATTTACACAAACAACGTTAGGCACCTAACGCAATTTCTAAAATGTTTCTGTACTGTTTTTTAATATTTTTATTTGAAAATGTTTTTAATGTTTCTTTTTTTAATAGTAGATTTTCGGTATTACATATGAATAATAATCACTTTATTTTATATATATCTTCCGCCTAAATAAGAAAAATATTGTGATATGATTAAATATTCTAAAAACAAACAAAAAAAACTTATCGATTATTGAATTATATATAAACATCTTTTGTGCCCAACTGATAAGAAATTATTTTACATTTTAATTTACATCACAAAATGTTGAGTTATTTAACAACTCAATAAAAGATATACAAAAATACATAAAATAAAAATAAACAAATCAATTAATTTTTTTGTTTATAAGTTTTATATATTAACATCGCTAAAGGGTGCTTCGAAAACCTTTTTGTCATTTTGAAACGCTATAAAATGACTAGTTTTTGCACTATAGAAAAACTAATGGTATACAATTAAAGTTTATTATCTATATTTTTGGCCTAAATTAATCTTAATTGTATTATAGGTATTTCGTGATTATTAGGGACCGGATTAATATGAATTTACTTTTTGAATTTACCCTAAAAAAATATACCCATACAAATTTTTAAAATATGAATATATTTTTTTATACCCACCCATCAAAAAGATGGGGGGTATATTGATTTTGTCATTCCGTGTGTAACATGTCGAAGGAATTTTCTGCGGATATCTCTTAAACAAAAGCATGTATGACAACGAAATTTTGTACAGATAGTATAGCGGTCGAAATAAACTTGGAAAACAAAAATGGTCCGCGTGGTCCGCCCACCTCCCATATATGGTGAAACGTCGTACAAATAGTTCAAGGACCAATGTAAACTCGGAAACAAAAAGTGGGCGTGGTCCGCTTCTCATCCTAAAATTTAATTACTTATTAGCAGGGAAACCACAATATGCTCTAAAAAATTGGTTTTATGCGCATTAAATATGCAGTAAAAAAACTAAAAATATGCTCTAAAAAACGCGTAAATATACACTTAAAAACAAAGATTAAAACAAAGGATTTTACTAATATTTTAACGTTATAAAATTAGGCAAAACTGAAATTGATCAACCGCGTTCATATTTGATTCCCCATTTTTTACTGTATCTCATAAAAACGTTATTGATCTATTATTTTCTTACCCATCTAATTCTAGACACTATTATCAGTTCAGAAATTATCAAAATTATCATATCGATCACTGACCGTCAAAATATCGTAACCGACATCATTTTCGAAATTCGTTTTTTGAAAATTTAAAAATCTATAATTTAGAATCATTTATATCATTTGTCAAAATTTCATCGACGTATCAAGTGTCATTTCAGATTTATAGCGAAAGTAATGTTATCGTACGTGACATTTTTCATCCATATAACAATGTGAAAGCAAAAATGTGTAAAGTTTTGTTTTCTGCACTTACGTCATTTTCGCGGTTAGAGCTCGATATGCTTTCATTAAGAAAATCTTGTTTTTATAAGACAAGCTTCTCAACAATAAAATTGGTATCCATTAAAGTTAATTTATTATTATTTTTTTTTGTTTTCTAATATTTTTATAAAATCAAATTCGAAAAACATTTCATTAGGCATAAAAAAATTATCCTTGAAATATTAAAATATGCTCTTAAAGGGTTAAATATGACCTAAAAGTAACAAAATATGCTATAAATATGCACTAAACATAGCCAAATGCAATAATATGCCGTTAAGAGTAAAATATGCAAAAATATGCACTAACAAATCGATGCCAAAATGATTTATTTGTTCTGAAACGGATAAATATTTAATCTATGGCTTCATTCAACGTCCAGGAAAAAACATGCAATTGCATATTCTCGTTTCCCTGCTTATTAGTAACTTAAAACGCAACTAATTCCTCTTTTTTTAACCTTAAATGACTTCAGTAATAATTAAAAATAAATGAGTTATTGAACAACTTCAAAGTAATTAGTTCTAGTAATGATATCTAACTGATGAGATGAGGTAAGTAATTGACTTTAATGTGATCACCGTGTTAAAATAATGCGTTATTCAGCTAATGTGGAAGTAGTGTAAAGCCATTACATTACCTTCTTAACTCAATACCTGGCAACCAAACTTTTTGATGGGGTTAGTGATGCCCGCAAACAAATGATCACATTTTTGACGAAACCCAAATACAGCGAATACGAGCACTAACTTTGAAAAACGAATACTATCAGCTTTCTCGAATTAGCTTTAGCAGTGGGGTGTCCAATATGTTAAAATTTGCAACTCGTGTATTTTGTACAATAAAAAATTGCAGAGAACTTTCATTTGAAGTTATTGCTTGAAAAGTTTTGTGGAATGTTTGTAATTTTACAGTGACAGGCAAAATAGTAGTTTCACAATTTTCGAAATATAGAAATATATAGATTTTGGGCGTATATTAACTCACCGTTTATTCGCAAATTACATAAAAAAATATATTTGCTTATTTAATTGTTTAGAGACATTTTTTATTTGCTAAAAAAGTGTTCTTTATTGATTGGTTTTCAAAACGATAACAATCTATATATCATTTACAGCTACGTTATCATGGAAAACTTGCGATATTTTCTATATCCTTATTCACCGGCAACTCCTATATATTTTGGTGCCAAATTTAAAACATATATAAAACAGGTAATTATTTCTAACAACACATTGAAAACTTTTCAAATAAAAGTCAAGGTTTTTTTTTTTTTGTTAATTTTTATAGGGCTACATGTCTGGTGGAGCTGGCTATGTACTAAGTAAAGAATCTTTAAGAAAATTTACCCTGGAAGCTTATGACAATCCATTAACCTGTTCAAAAAGTTTTATATCTGAAGATGTTCAATTAGGATATTGTTTACAAAATATAGGTGTCATAGCTGGAGATTCACGAGACGAAGAGGGTTATGAACGTTTTTTGCCTTTATCAGTAAAACATTTAATACCAAACGATACTTCACATTGGTATAAAAATTTTACCTATTATCGACAAAAGAGGGTAAGTAGAAAAATTGTTAATTATATTTAAATTTGTACAATTTGTTTTGTTCTCTAATTTCAGGATGGAAGTTGTTGTTCATCGAAAGCAATATCTTTTCATTATATGAAACCACATGAATTATATGTTTACGATTATTTAATATATACTTTAAGAGCATTTGGTATAGGTCCAAAGTTTGGTTATAGTTTGCCCGAGAAATTAAATTACTCTGAATTAACAAATATAGTAGTAAAATAAAAAGAGAAATTTAAAGAAATTATTATTAGACTAATTGAGTGTACCCTACACCACCATAGATGGGGAGGGTATTATGCGTTTTTGATGATGTTTCTAATACCCAAAAATATTAGTTTAATCTTATTTTATAGCAATCGGCATAGAATCACTTTCTGAGTCGATTTAACGATGCCTGTTCGTCCGTCTGACTGTACATTACACTGGCCAACAAAAAAATCCTCCCCCAAATACGAAGAGTTAAACTTGATGCATTTTGATGTGTTAAACACGAATCTGCTAACAGTTTTTTTTCCATCAGCTCTGGATTTTTTTGTATGGGGTGTCTAATATTTCGGCGATAGTAAGGCCATTACTCTAATATATTTCCTCATAACTCAAGAACGATATGTACGATTGACATAAGTGATACACCAAAAGATGCGGAATAAAAATCTTCAAATCACTCAAACTTTATTTTTTAATGTGCTCAATAGTTTCGGAGTTATTTTGAAATAAATGTCCGAAAAAAATACTTTTTTATGTAAAATATTAGATTTTTTTGTTACTAAAATTTATTTTTAAAAGTGAAAGCATCAGTTTATCATCTTTATCTTAAAGGTGGTAATGCTGCGTATAAAATAAGGCATGAATCTTCAAAATTGATGTACAAATATTGATTTTATTCACAGTTAAGTAAAAGTACCCATGTATACATAAAATTTAGTAGAAATACAGTGGTGGGCAAAAAAAAAATTTATTTTTTATTTTTTTCTTGAAACAAAAATAGGTGGACTAAGTGGATTTTGACGAGTTAAACAAGAATCTACATTCACTTTTTTTCTATCACGTGCTGATTTTTTTTATGGGCATGACTAATACCATCACCTTATTCAGCGGTCAGACTATAAAACTCGAGAATAGTTTGTACAATTTGGACTATAACTCAAGAACCGATTACACGATTTTGATAAATGATACATCAAAAGATGCACAAGAAAATTGTCTTCTAAGTTTGTCAACATAATTTTTTATTGATTAAAGAATTTCAGAGTTATGGATTAAAATTTTCACGATTTTTCAAACTTTTATTTTAATTTTTTTTTTTTTTTTTTTTTTTGCTACTATTTACCGATTAACTACGGAAATATTAACTTCACAAAAAATTATGTAAATTCGGCTCAAAAATAATTTAAATTGCTATCTACTGGAGTTTAATTTATCTTAATTGGACAAACTGTTCTCGAGTAATACAAGTGTGACTGCCTAAAGGCGGGGTCATAGTAGTCATGCCCATAAAAAAAATCCACACGTGATAGAAAGAAAGTAAAAACTGATTCTTATTTAGCATGTTAAATTCCATCCAATCCACCTACTTTTTTTTTTTATTTAAGACGAAAAAAAAAAAATTTTCCACTAGTGTATCTCCACTAGAGCCCTGCAAACTGTGTCTTATAAGGCTGTACAAGCCACTTGATATTTTTCAAGTGTTGTTATCAGTGTGTGTGCGGAGTAATAAATACAGTTCTGCAGGCACTTAAAACCAGAGTTTAAAATTACTACTAAAATATTCAAAAAATTGCATCATTTTTCATATTACTTGAAAGCAAATCAAAAAAATATTTCATCAACAAAAATTTTTATTATAAAAATACTAAAAATATACCACAATCAACGAGCGCCATATATGTTTTCACTTGTACATTTACATATTTTTATTTTCAAAATATATGTTGAACAAAAATTATACAAAACAAAAAATATGCAACATGACCAGTACGAACTGCGTAAAATATTTCAGCTTGTGCATTTTTTACTGCGAAGTAAATGTGTACGAATAAACGAAGACTTGCGAAGCTGACAAGTTGAATATATGTGTACGAAATATGTGAAAAAATATGTTGGAAAAATATTCTTGTGCGTGGACATCATTAGTAATGTATAAACAGAAATAAAATGAATTAGAATTTAAAACAGAAATAAACAAAAACAAAGATGTTTGTTTTTGGGTATTTCTGTATTGGGTATTATGACATAGAAATAGAATAACTAAATAAATATGAACAATAATTTATTTATTTATTTATTTATTTATTTATTTATTTATTTATTTATTTATTTATTTCATCTACAGATTTTATCTTACAGATTACTTAAATTAATTATATAACATAAATAAATTTAATTTAAACTTATCTTTATTTACATTAAAATTTAAAAGAGGAGAAATGCTATTACATAATTTTAAACATCTTGTAATTGGTTCATTTATAGCATAGTTGGTTCTATGAAAAGTATCATCAAATATACGGTTTCTTCTCAGGTCTCTTGGTGGATTATATAAATTAACATAATCATTTAAATAAGAACAAGTTACTTGACCAGATAAAATATTATAAACAAACATGATACAACTGTAAGATCTACGGTCATATAATGTTTGTAAACCAAATAACTTTCTCCTAGCATCATAGGAGGGAACATTAGGCCATAATAAAAATTTAAAAATCATTTTTGTAAAAATTTTTTTAATGCGCTCTAATCGATCTGATTCTTTTTTATAAAATGGACACCAAATTATTGAGCAATATTCTAAAATGCTACGGACAAATGAAACATACAATGATTTAAGTGTAAATGGGTCACTAAATTCTCTTGAATTTCTCCTTATAAATCCAATCATTGAATAAGCTCTAGAACTGATGTAATCAATATGATGATTAAATGATAACTTTGCATCAAATATAACTCCCAAATCTTTAAATTCAACATCACGCTTAATAATTAAATATAATATGATCCAAACGACGAGTGAATGAAACTATACAACACTTTGTAACATTAATTTTAATATCATTATCAGAACACCATTGGGACAAACGATTTAAATCGGACTGCAATATTTGACAGTCAATTATATTTGATATATTTATATGTTTGTTCTTTCCTACACATCTTCAAAAATTATCGCTATTTAACTTAAACCGCTTGCTCGCTGGTTTATACATGGAATTAGAGTAAATAATTAAAATAATAAAAACATAATTTAGTTACATATGTGTAAGTACATATGTATATATTATAATTTAAGTCGGAGTTATTAGTTAAAATAAATCAATTACTATTGTGAAATTTGTTTTTGTGAGAAATTAATGGACAAATTTGTTCACAGAAAAAAGCCACTATATTAGTAAATAATTAATTCAATAATTTTTTTCTTTTAATTTTCAACTCTATGTTATTAAAAAATTAAAAACAGAAATACTATGTTTTCCAAAAAAAATAAAAATAAATAAATCATTAAATCAAGTCAAGATGATTGAATGAATTAAAAATTTTATTGAAAAAAGATCTTACTTAAATTGTTTGATTTTATTTTAATTTCAATATATATCTTCTACATAAGTATAATTACCATAGCAACTCTTAGACGACATAGAAAATTTTAATTTGGTTTGCTTACGGAGCCATATTTGAAAATTTTTGGCAGTGATCGGAGATAAGCGTATTTATGCGTCATTTTCAAAAATTTGTTTAATCTATCCAGAGATTTGTGAAGCTTCCAGACTTGGTGGAAAATTAAAATTAAGCTCTCATCTTATTAAGCTATGCCTACTTCAAATCCTAGCTACGGTTGCCAGATTCGAATTGTGATCTAACTTTACATTCTAGAAAAATAAACTTGATTTATAAAACAAAAACTTGACGATCGAAATTCGCCAATAATATTTTACTTTATATATGAATTCTACGATTGCTCTTGAACATTTATTCACAACATTAAACAAATGCTGTAAGCGAATGTGTTTTAGAAGTTTCTAAACAAGCCTAGAGGAACCCGTGATCGATGTATAACATATAGTATTCAGTTTATTCTGTAGATTTTTTAAAATTAAAATGATTCGTATATCTCATATAGATATGATTTCAAGATTGTTTAAAATTCAACCATTATGCAGTGTAATTCTGTGCACATTTAACTTTCAGGGTATAATAAATCAGATGGCATTCTATTATCTAAAATATATAGCATATATTTATGTTTCGGAATTATCGCTATAAAAAATATTCATAACTATAAATTGTTTTCAACTTGACAAATTTCATTTGAACTTATAACTTGAAAAGTTAAGTTTACAAATATCTTGACAATCAAGTTCATTTAAGTCCATCTAGTAACCCTAATCCTAATGGAGCCGGGTTTTTAATTTTTTATCGGAGGGCGGAAATACGTTGTTAATAATTATACTTACTTAAAAACTCTTCGTCCTTCAAATTCTGGCAAAAGCAAATTTTAAAAGTGCTTACAAGGTGCGGAAATTAGTGGATCGTATCATTTTCGAAGCATTTTTCCATCTCCAGAGCATTTTGAATCTCCCAGAGAACGAAGAAAATTATTCGTGCTAGAAAACTAATAGATATTTTTTTAAGTTTACTAATAGAATAAAAAAAAAAAATAAAAATATTTATTCACATAAATATTTTTTTAAGAATTTCGGAGGCTTCCGAAAAATGACCCAAAGCAAAACCGTGAATAATATAGAAAAATATATATTTTCATTCTAAATGTGGCTGATTTTGTGCAGAATTAATAATGAAATAATTATCTGAAAGAATTTTATTATTAAATTACAGGTGACCAGAAAGCAAAAAGGCTTCACAAAAGTTATAAGTAACCAGAGGTCCAATTCGTGTGGCTGAAAGCCGGCTAGGCGCCGCCGCCGACATATTTTTGAAAGATTGAGCCGCCGCCGAATAAAACGGCTAAAATCAGCTAATATTTGTCAGCCATATCTTCGGCTAATATTGTTAAGCCGTATGTACATATTTTATTTAAATTCCCAGGAAAAATTATTAGTATAGTATTAGTTCTACAACTAGTTCAAGAACACATGAAAATAGCCTGTACTTGTTCTACTTTGGCGTTACGACCAATGATTTTTGTTTGAAATTGTTACCACCAGAACTAGTTCTGTGGAAGTGTTAGCTACCCAGTACCCATTCTATGGAACGCTTCTAGAACTAGTTCTTTAGCCAATAATTTTTGTTCGAAATTGATTTAAACGGTGTTTGAATTGTAATTATGTTAGCTTAAACATGAATATTTTATAAATAAAAAATATTTTTTAAAAATGCATTTTAATGCAATTGCATTTTGTAAATGCATTTTTCTTTAAATATGCTATTCAAATTTGTTAATTTTTTAACATAATTGAAAAGTTTGAAATCTTTACATTAAAATAAAAATCTCAAATTTTTGGGACGCACACATGTACTGTGCATAATTTCCCCTTTTCTTCAACTAGTTTAAATTTTTTCATATAAAAATTATATTTTTCTGGTATTATGAGTATCTTTACGTATTTTGTTAAACAAAATTTATTGTGTTATTTTTTAAAAAATCCTGAAAAATAGTAAAACTTTATGTATCAGACTATTTATTGTTTTAAGTTATAATAAACAAAGCATTTTTAAATACACTTTTGAAAAATTAAAATTTAATAAATTCGCAATCAACAAAAATGAATCTAAAAACTGCATTTATATTTTTAAAATATTATGGATCGAAGACGTGGTTTTTGAAATGCTGACTAAATTACACAAAAAATATAAAATGGCCTTTTAAATACTTTTTAAATTACAGAAATCCATCAATAACTTCAAGAGATATGAATATTTAAAATCGCATACTTTTTATATTTTATTAACTTTTATACAAATTTTAAAGAAAATTTCAAAAACAAGAAAAAATTTTAATTTTATAAGATTTTTCGCGTCCCAAAAATTTGACACTTTTATTTTAATGTAAAGATTCCAAACTTTTCATTTATGTTAAAAAATTAAAAAATTTTAATAGCATATTTAAAGAATAATGCATTTAAAAAATGCAATTGCATTAAAATGCATTTTTAAAAAATCTTTTTTATTTTTAAAATATTCGTAGTAAAACCGCCATATGCGAAATTTTAAAGCCATTTAAATCATTAAAATTGACAAAGTCTTTCCAGAGATATTGCTATTCAAAGTTACATACTTTTGAAATTTTTTTGGTTTTTGAGAAAATGAAAAAGGGAAATTAAATCGCGAGTTTTTGCAATTTCACAAAACTGAAAACTGAAATTGATAAAAGGCTTAATGGAGTTTATGTATACAAATTTTTATCGAAATTGAAAGCCATCAAGTAAAAAAATATACTTTTTCGGGCGTTCTTTCCTGGAATGGTCGATATATATTTTTTGCTTTAAGAATGTACTTGAATTTATTTTGTTTTTAAATAATTTTTTTATTTTTTTCATTAAAAATGGATTTTTTATTTTGTCAAAGAAAACTATCGGCTTCAGCCGGCTTTCAGCCGCCGCCGTTATAATTTCCTTCAGCCGCCGCCGCCGACAATTTTATGACGAATTGGACCTCTGTAAGTAACTATTTATAATTAGAACTTTTATATAAACAAATTATTTATAAATTCGTAGTCTAGGATATATGAAACAACAAAAAATCAGCAGTATTTTGTAATGCTACAATTATTTTTAACATTTTGTTATTCTCAACACAATTCGTACTGTAATGTGGTTATTTATTTGCTTCATCTTTGTTTTCCATACTAACATACACATGATGTTGTTGGTAAATTTGTCATCCCAAAGTTTGCATTATAATTTTCCTTTTTCCTTATTTTTTTCCACTCATGTTATAAACCTTAAATCGATCACTTTGATTTTAATTGTATGTTGTTATCCTTTTCAACATAAACAATACATGCAAAAATACATTGGTTAATTTGTATAAAACAATTTTTTCTTACTTAACACTTTATTGAGCTCCTATTTAAATTTTTAAGATTATTATAATCATCGTTATTATATTTCTATGTCATAATACCCAATACAGAAATACCCAAAAACAAACATCTTTGTTTTTGTTTATTTCTGTTTTAAATTCTAATTCATTTTATTTCTGTTTATACATTACTAATGATGTCCACGCACAAGAATATTTTTCCAACATATTTTTTTGCATATTTTTTCAACATATTTTTTCACATATTTCGTACACATATATTCAACTTGTCAGCTTCGCAAGTCTTCGTTTATTCGTACACATTTACTTCGCAGTAAAAAATGCACAAGCTGAAATATTTTACGCAGTTCGTACTGGTCATGTTGCATATTTTTTGTTTTGTATAATTTTTGTTCAACATATATTTTGAAAATAAAAATATGTAAATGTACAAGTGAAAACATATATGGCGCTCGTTGATTGTGGTATATTTTTAGTATGTTTCACATCAAAAAATGTTAATTATGCATTTTTTCAAAATGGGCTGTCGTAGAAAAGAAAAAACTATTTACTAATTTTTAAACTCTGCTTAAAACCATACAAATACTGCGTGTGTGCTTCAACTTTATGAACAAATCATGAGTGTGCTATGATAGCGACCAAACAAGCCTCTCAAAGGCTTGTATAAAAAAATACAAGCCTTTTGACCACTTGCTTACTTCAATAAGGAAAAAAATTGTGTTTTCTTTTTTATTAAAATTATATGTGTGTGTGTGCGTTCATGACTGTATAAAGTAATTTCGTAAGTAAAACAGTCGTTTAAAAGTATTGTTTATAAACTTATTGTTATTTACGATCAAATAAATTATTAATGTTACTAGTTATAACAATTTAAAGAAACATGCATTAAGTTTTATTAGTAAACAGATTTTATTAAATATTTAAAGTTTTTTACAAGGTTTTTTTATATTATTACTTAAAACAAATATACACTTAATTACTTATATACTACTTTCTTATACATATGTATAAAAATACTTAAACTATATCACAGATAATAATGTTGTCTGTATTCATGTGAAGAAACATAATCTGTGAAAAGATGGTTGAGTTGGAGGAAAGTTTCGTTCTTTCTTCCGATAACAATTGTCTAGCAATTGAAAAAACTCTTTCGGAACTTGCACTACTTGCTGGAGTAGCCAATAGTTTGCAGCTTAATTTATACAACAAAGGCAACTGTGTTCGATGTAAATACCACCAACTGATGACATTAAAGTTTTCTTCGAAGGGAACATCCAGGTTTTGGTATGTTTGAATTTCTCTAGCTATTTTATCATCCCATGTTAGATTTGATGTTGGCGATACAAAATTCTTGAAATATGATGATATTACTGATGTTTTAGTTGATGTTGGTGATTCCATGATTTCTTCACCTTCATTTTGCCAGAGAATTTTTAACTCCTCTGCACATTTTGATTTTATATTATCCATTTCGTCTTTTGAAAATTGTAACAGTTTATTCGCGGGTGGAAAAAGGAAATGTGCAATTTTATGCGTCATGGATATATTTAAAAATACAGTTGTCTGTATATTTTCAAATAATGCTTCCTTAAATTTTTTTACGAGTTCAATATCATCATCTTCTGATATGCAAGTGTCCCTCAATCCATTGATGTATGCATAAACTAGATGTAATGTAGCATATTTCAATTTTCTAGATCAAATAGAGGTAGAAGAATTAATACACTACAATACAATAATTTAATATCTGAATGGCAATTTTTCATTCATGCTATCCGTCTTTGGAACGCTCTACCTTATAGCGTACAAAACACTAATAATGCAACATCTTTTAAAAATTTAATACTGGAACATTACGTAAATTAGTTTAATTTTGAATGCAACAGTTAAAAGTTTATATATAATGTTAGTTTTTTAGTTTTTTTTAAATCTAATTTTGTATGATCATATATGTAATAATTTTGTATCTTTCACACATATTTTATGTAATTATTTTGTAGTAATGTTCTAAATTTACTAAGTTCTATGCTGAAATATAAGACTTTAAGTCTTGTGCATAGAATTACGAATAAATAAATAAAAAAATATTTTTCTCCTTCTAAAGTTTTGGACGCCTGTTCAAATTGTCTCATGACGTTCACAATTCCTTTAATGTGGCTTATGTTTATTTTTTCGACTTTTTGAAGCTCATTTTTTTGCTGCAATATATTATTGACATCCATCCAATTTTTTTCCACAGATTCCAAAAGGTAATACATTGTGTTCCACCGTGTAGGACAATGACTTTTTAATGTTTGGCTTAATTTGCAATTATCGCCAGATTTCTTGAAATATTTAACCAATTTCGAGCATAAATTACACAGTTCATTTAGTTCCTCTACATTTTTAATAGCCTTTTCGATTACATTATTAAGTAAATGGTTAATGCAATATATGTGTGGAAAACAATTGAACGCAGCAACCATGTTGGAACCTCTGTCTGTTACCATAACTCCATCTTTCAGTTTGCAATCATATCTTCCTAGTAAAGTTTGAGCTTTTAATCTAATGGCATCATCTAAAATAAATAATTATTAAAGATATGTGGTTCATTTGGTATTCATTTTTTCATTTATGTAATAGTAATATAACTGTTTAAATTTACTTACGCGTACATCTTTCCCCATTCATTGAATTAAGACCTATCAACCTGGAAATCAATTGGTCATTTTTTGTATAATGGATAGTTAGAGAGATATAACTTTTTCGTAAATAGTTGTCCGTCCATATATCTGAAGTTAATCCAAAACCATTTTTGCAGACAGCATTGATTTCATGTTTAACATTTAGGAATGTTGCTTCATATATTTTTTCAATATTCCGCGATATTGTGGTAGGATGTGGCAATAATTTTTCTACATCAACATTTGGTCCATACTTCGCTCCAATTGAAATCAAGAACTCCGAAATCTGCATTAGACCGGTATCTTGAACAAATTGAAAAGGCCGACAATTTTTTATACACCATTCGGAAAATAATCGCGTTGCTTTTTTTTTCGTCTCGTTGTTAACCTCTACTTTTTCTGTATTAGTTTCCTTCGTGGTGTAGTAGCACTTATGTCTCACCAAGTTCGATGTGGTTCTCGAATCATATTTTAAAACAGTAAAACACTTTATGCAGGCAACTTTGTTTGCTATTTCGGCTCCTTCCTGGTTTACAATCTTTCCAAATGTGTCCCAAATCTTGCTTCTGCCTCTTTTCGTAGTTATTTTGAATGTTCCTGACAGGATATTTTGTTTGATGCTGGCAGCGTCCATTGATTCAGTAGGAGTTGAATTCTAAATACATAAATATGATATATTTTGTTTAGTAAAGTAACTTTAAAAAATAATTTTATTTCTTACCATTACTTCTGCCATTATAAGTATACGAAGATATGTATATTTTAACACGATTGTGAAAACAAATAATTTGTTGGAGCACAAAAAATTCAATTCTGAACACGAGAACACTTTTGAAATAACTGTTGAAAGATTTTCATTCATAACTTCATTTATAGCATATATGAAATATATTAGGTAATAATATTATAATTTTATTTATAAACTCATTTTTACATTAGGTAATAATATATATAAGCCTTTTCTAAAAATAACTTTAGTCCAATAAAAACAGGTATATTTCTTAGTGTAAAAAATTTATTTAAAACAGCAAGAATTTGGCAATAAAATCTGTAGAAGCACCTAAATAGATCAATAAGAAACAGGTACATATGTTCTGCACTGTAAAAAATGTAAATTTATTTTTTATAAAACCACGAATTGAGTTCGCTTACAATCAGGTAAAACAGCATCCTTTAATTGATTATATATTGAACATGTACATATGACGGGACACACAATTTAGGTAAACGTCTTAAAATATTTCATTTATAATTTTATTACAGTGCAAATGTTCCATCGTATTCTTAACATTTGGGAAAATTTATTAGTCAAGGAGTAAACGTATATGGAAACGAATTTGAAAAATGAAAAGACATTGTTCTATATGATTTCCTTTTAGTTTTAAAATAGAATGATTACTTAGTAAATATAAATTAAATGCAATAAAATCTATCATAATATAAATAAGTACAATTTTAAAATTTTTTATAAACATACAATTAATTATAAGACTAACTTTATTTAAAATATAAATAAATACTAAAGATAAAAATTTTCTAACTTACATACATATGTAACTGACAGTTTCAAATGTCAACTTTAATTTTTTTACTTTTTTAACTCTTAATAAAGAGTATTTTTTAATAACTTTATGAATTCACCCTTTTACATTTATTTAGAAAAGAAGAACCAACAATAAAATATAGACGTACTGTATATATGTGTGTGTATGCAAGAATATTTATAAACAACCACTTTTTACACATTATGAAGATTTTTTGCCACACACAACAACTACGTATTACAAAAAACAAACAAATCATTAAGCCCACTTGAAATCTTTAAATCATTTCTCAACGTCTTGTATGATTTGCTTTTTTTTTTGCCACACCACTTGCACCACTTGTTTACGATAAATGATTTGAACGCACGGATTTGCAGTCGCTCATACACAGTACACACTTGCTTTGCTTCGGGCAGCGAACAGTACGAACAGTATTTATTGTTGTTTTTGCACATGTTGGCTATGAAACACACACTTGAAATTCAAGTGTGTTTGCTTTTCAAATCATCTTGCGCAGGAGACTAATCTCCACTTAACTATAGGTATGCATGGGTATCCTAACTTAACTGTGAATCCAATCATGATTTGTGCATCAATTTTTATGATACGTAACTTTATGTACTCGTAGTTTTGCCAGTTTTGAGATAAAGGTGATAAACTGAAACATTTTTGATGTTTTTACTTTGAAAAAATAAGTTTTAGTAAAAAAAATCTTGAATTTTCATTTAGCATGAACAATTTTTTTTCGGACTCTTATTTCGAAATATCTCCTAAACTATTAATTGGATAAAAATTTGTTAGTAGAACGACTTAAAGCTAATTTTATTCCGCATATTTTGGTGTATCATTTATATAAATCGTGCATACCGTTCTGGGTTTATAGTGAAATATACTCGAGTAATCGGCTTATTTAGGAAGCAATATTATACACGCCCATAAAAAAATCTCGACCTGATGGAAAAAAATGAAAACGGATTCGAGTTTAGCATGCGGAATTCCATCTAGTCCACATATTTTTTTTTTTTTTTGAAGGAGCACGAAAAAAAATTGTTTGTCGACCAGTGTTAATTAACCCAGCCCCCATACAAATGTCCTCCAGGAATAGAGCACTATAAATAACTTTATTATAGCACATAATTTAATTTGAAATTTAACAAATTTTATAAAGATCGGTCCATAATTGATCCTAGCTCTCATAAACCTCTCTTCCCAAAAAAAGTTAATATTCGACAGAAATAAGTTTTATATAAGTATAAATGATAGTGCTAAATTTAATGAAGAATTATCCATAATTTAATATAGATCTCGTATATGACCCACTTTCGGGAATTACCCAAATGTGCATTAATTTATATAAATATTAGTATTAACACATTATTTTGTATTGGTATATTTTATTTTAAACTTATTAAATGAATCGGTCCACAATTGGCAACAGGTCTGATATAAGATTCCTTTCCGAATTTTGATGCTCATACACAATGGAGTAGGGTATCATATGGTCGGTCTTGACTAGGGTTTGGGGTCCGAGAATTCCCGGGCGGGAAATCCCGGGAACTCCCGGAAATTTTTCGTCGGGAATTCCCGGGAATTTTTTCAAATTTTCCGGGAAAACGGGATATTTAATAGTCATGTAGTTTTATAATTCTATAGCAAAAAGTTTTACTGTTTGTATCGCCCCAGTGAAAATTTTACATTAATAAATTAATTACTACTTACTTAAGACATATTTAGATGTTAAAATATATAAAATTCGATACAAGTGATATTTTACATTATTGAAAAACATTTCATCGGCGCGCTGATGAAAAGTTCTATTTGACTACATTCACTAAGAAAAAAACATTTTATTTTTTCCATTCACATTTCGAATACACGAGATTTTAACTACATATTTCTATTATCTTTTAATTTAAATATTAATTTTTCATTCCATATCACCATTCACAAAAGCATACTTCTACTGAATCAATTTATACAGAAATCATTGTATTTTTCTTAATTCAAATCTTCTGCAAATTGAATGGAAATATTTATATATTTTTTAAATATTTTATATACATTTTTTCTTTCATTGAATTCATTATATTTTGTTTTTAAATAGGTTTGTTCCCGTACTTTTTAGGTAAAATGAGAAAAGGCTGATGTTTCTCTCAAAAATGTACAAAAATACGGGAACACAAAAACCAATTTTTGCCCAGAAAGAAAACATCAAACTATTTGAAATTCATATGTAAATGTTATTTTTTTTAGCATATATCAACGTTCTTAATTTTTTTAATTGGAGCTTTCTCTCTCATTTCCCATTTTTCGTATACGGGAACACTTTTCGGTAAAATAGGAATCCCGCATGGTCCCAATTTAGAGTACGGGAACAAAGCTAATATTTTACAAAATTAATAAAAAAAAATATTTTCTAAGCTAATTCTTAACAGATTTGAATAGAAAAAAATTTGAATGAATCAAAATATTTTTTAAGCTTGAATTGTATAATTGGTAATGAATTCTTTAAGCAATTAATTCTTGTGAAGTCAAAGAATTTAAGTCTATGAATTAAATTGTTATGAAAGCTTTAAAGAAATGACTGAGAAAATAAATTTAATTCGATTTTGAGAAGTGAATTAAAGAATTAAACCTTTGGAATCTTTGCTTACAATAGGCACTTATTTTACTCGTATGAAATGTTTAAAATAGATAAATAAATACTTTGCATTAATACCAAAAATATTTTCAAATGTATTATGCTGTAAATTTAAAACCTTCAATACTTTGTATGTTGAAGTCTTCAGGTTTTTGAAATGTAATTTTTATTTGTAGTTTTATTTATAGTAAATTTTGTTAAATTTTTCGTTTTTAATTTTTTGAAAAATATTTTAATAAAGAAAATTGAAAACATGACATTTAATAATACTTTAATTTTTTGATATTATTATAGAAAATGAAAATCTGGTATTAACACAAAGTATTATAGTGTAAAACCACCATAACTAATCATAAATTTGAATTCCCGGGAATTCCCGGGAAATCGAATTTTTTATTCCCGTTTCCCGGGAAACAAAAAATCACGGGAAACCCCAAACCCTAGTCTTGACCGACTATATCTTTCTTTCTTGCTTTGTTGTATAAAAATGTATTCCTTATATTCTTTATTGTATAAAATTAATTAAAAACATTTTTTTTTTTTTGTAATTATTATTTTTTATTGATTCAGATTTCTCATTATAAATTTAACATATTTTTTGTTTAGTATTTTTATTATTATTATTATTTTATTTTTTATTTTTTTAATTACGATTGTTTTATTGGTTATTAATTTGTTTATATTTAAATTTTATAAAACTAAATAATTTATTTTTTAAGATTTAATATTTTTTTGTTTAATTTTTATAGTATTAAATGAACAATTGGTTTTAAGTTTTTATTTAATTATAGTTTTAATAGCTATTTAAATTTCTTTTTCGAATTTATTATTATTACTATTTTTTTAAATTTTTGTAATAATTAATATAATTATATTGATTACATTGTTATATAGTTTTATATTTTAATTTTATTTATAATAAAAAATATATTTCATTCTGTATATTTTTAATAAGTGCACTTGCCAATTGTTGTTCTTTGTTTATATTTATTTTTACTATTTTTATTCGGTTTTGCCAGTTTTTACTTTTATTTCTAATTTGTTACTATTATTTTGTTTTGAATTTTTATGACTTTAAAAGTTTTATTAATTTTAGCCAATATTTTTTCTAATTTTATTATGAAGTTAAATTGTATGTACTTATTTTAATGAAAAGTTTTAAAATATATTTATAAAACGAAACAATAATTAACAAATGCAAATTTTTAATGAAATCGAAAACATTTAGGTTAAGATATATTAAAATGAATTTATGAAATGTTAAAATATGAAATATCATAACTTTTTAAAGCACACAGCCTTATAAACTATATTTTTCAAAAATATAATTAAGAAATATTATTATTATTATTATTATTTTTTTTTTTTTTTTCAAAATCCACCTTAAAAATAAGAGACTGATATACAAATTTAGATTAATGTGTGAACTTAAAATAATTAATAAAAAAATTTTCGATTTTTTAATAAATAAATTTAGTATAGCTTTATGTAAAACTATTAAAAAATTATGGACATTTTTATTAGAAAATTCAAATTTTTTTATAAATAATTTTTAGATGCAATTGAAAAATAATATATCGTTCATTCCACGAAAGATTTTAAAAAAGGACAATTATTTGTGAGAAGTAACATCATATTTGTATTCATATTATGTACATAGAAAATTTAGGGAGCCATTTAGTCTTTCTTATTGTTATTTTTTACAATTTTAAGAATATTCGCCACATTATTAAGCTTTAATATTTATATACTTTGTAAGCGGATTTTTTTGAATCAAGGCTCTAACGCAGAAAAAGGTAAAATGGACTTCAATAACGAAATTGCTTATATTAATTAATTTTTGTTTGATTTTGCCCCAATCATCAGAATGATATTATTAATAATAACTAAAATAATTGATTTTATTATTACTGATATTTGTTAAATAGATACAATGAGCTGAAAATTGTTGGAAATTGACTTAAATTTATTTTATCTCTAAATAGTTTTAATTTTTCTTTATATTTTATTAGAAGGTGTCAATTTATTAAAAAAAAAATAAAATTGTAAACCAATTTGAAAATTAATATTAATAAATAATATATTTAAATATAAAATTAGTTAATAATTTTAATAAAAAATAATTTGAAATTTTTCTGTGAATGCAAGCCAATTGAGAGGTGTAATAAGAAAGTGACCTCGTAAGTACTGTCAATTTGTTTTTGTATTCGTATGTCTATCTATATTATATAAGAGAAATCTATATTAGAAATTTGTATCAAGACAAATGTCAAATTTTTGTTTAAATTGTAGATACATTTTTTATCTCTGCCAATTATAGGGGGAATCGTATGTAAACCATGCAAAAAGTACCAACAACAATCAAGATGGCGTCTTGTACCAAGCATAATCAAGGCAAAGTTGTCAGAGCTCGAGCGCTGACAATTTTCTTTTAACGCTGCAATAATACTGACAAATTCAGTCTACATTAGACAAATCTTTATCATGATAAAATTTTAACGTTTGTCTTGATAAACATTTTTCTAATATAGACTCGAAGTAATATTTTTGCAGCGTATATTTACGCTTCTTCTTGATATTTTAACTACTTTTTTTGTTCTTTGACATTTTGACTTTTTTGCAGTGATTTTACAATAACAAAATGCAAGCAAATATTGTTTTTGTAGATTTGAAGTTATTTTATAATAACATTATGAATAAAACACTGCACAGTGGGGCAGAATCGAAATTTTTTGGAAACAAATCTGTAACTAATGATCGGCTGATTGGATTTGCATGAAATTTGGTATAGTCGTAGCAGAGGAGTGTGCAATGTATAGTTTGGAAGGGGTACCGAACTGACCCCTCACGGGCGGAGCTAAAGGAGCTCAAAGTTGGGTACCTCTAACATACAATTTTTTGAATCGCTTGCCAAATTTGTTTCTCGTCTGATTTCAAATATGTTTACAGATTATTGTAGGCACTGATAAGACCTACGAAAAATATGCTTGTATGCTCTATTTATCTCTTATAGTTTTTGAGTTATTTACGTTTGAATTTTTAAGTACCTCAATTTTGCATGTTCTTGGTCTAGTTTCTTTCATATATATCCTAGTATTTCCGGCCGATCTTATTTGTTTTTTCTTTAGCTAATTAGAGAACATTGAATAACATTGAACTATTGAATAAAAAAAATTAGAAGTCGATATCTTTACCGAGTCCAAAAATAAGCGATTTTAAATTTGAAAATTGCAAAAATTATGACTTTTTGTGTTTTTTTGGCCGAAAAAGTATCTTCACTCTTTTTTCTCTAACATTAGATTTTCTTTAACAATATATAATAATTTTATATTTTTCTGAAAGACATCTTCACAGAGAAGACTTTAAGAGAAAAAGTATCACCAATAACTCAAATGGTCTAGGTACACACATTTCCGAAATCGACCCATTTTATATGAAAGTTTTGATTTTAGCCTATATTTTCTCAAATCCCAAAGCACGAATTGGCAAACGGAATGCAGTTTAAGAATCTGTAATATGTTGTTAAAAGTTTTCAATCAAAATCTACGGGACTTCGGAAAAATGTGGATTTTATAGCCGAAAATGTGAAAAAAAAACATTTTTGGGATTTTCGGCGTTTTTTTGGGAATTGTGGGATTCCTTTTACAAAAATCTTAAAGTTTATTTCACGTTCTTATTTTATAAAGTCGATAAAGTCTACATCCGCCGAAAATTTCGTTAAGATATCTTTAATAACAAACATTTTATCACAGAGAAAATATTTATAGCTTCTAAAAAAGACGATTTTTTACAAAAATATTATTTTAATTGCGGAAATCGTAAAAAATATAGACTCGATCTTTTTCATCTCAATTACATTTCTTAGCTGACATAATTTCTCGTTATACAGAAAAAGATTGAAATCAATATCTTTTACAGAACCGAAACTACGCCACTTCAAAGTTTATTAAGTCTCGGAAAATGTTTCAGTATATAATCTTTATCCCAAAACTGTTGATCACATAAAAAAATTAAGTTAGGGTCACTTATGTAATATGCTAGAGTAATGGCTTTATTATGGGCGAAATATTAGACACCCATAAAAAAAATCAACATCTGATGGAAAGAAAACTGAAAGCACATCAAAATTCATCAAGTCCAACTATTCATTTTTGGGGGATAATTTTTTTCGACCAGTGTTATAGTTAAAAAAAACTGTGCTTTAGCAACACCAAAACAAGATATCAAGGCCAATCGCAATTTGCTTGTGGTTCTTCGAATCGTATACATTATAACACTTAGTTTAAAAACTTGTATAATGTTTCTTAACTATTTAAAAAATAGGACAATTCAATAAAATATCGTCCAAAAATGTACCAAGTTTCTTTTGATTTTCCCAAAATTTTGCACAAATAGTCTATGAATATCTATATCGATTTCAGTTTTTTAATAAAAAAAAAAAAAAAAAAAAAAAACAACTTTTAATAAATGCATATTAATGCAATTGCATTTTTCATTAAACATGGTATTACAATTTATTTATTTTTTATTTAATTAACATATTTGGAAAGTATAGAATATTATATACATTAAAATAAAAACGTTAAATTTTTGGGACGCACACATCTGTTATGCAAAATTTAACTTTTTCTTCAACCTATTTAAATTTTTTTATATAAAAATTTTATTTTTCTGACATTATTTTTAAAATATGGGAAGGTTTAGATATTTTATTTAAAAAAAAGCTTTGTTATTTTAATGTAAAGATTCCATAATTTCCAAATAAGTACTGCGCACGCTTTAAGGCTTATAACCTTTATATACTTAAAACGAGAAAGATATAGTCGGTCAAGGCCGACAATTTGATACCCTACACCATTGCGTTTGTGCAATAAAATGATTTCCGTAATTTTAGAAAATGGACCTAATATGGGATATAAGGCAATTTATCGACCGATCCTATGGAATTCCTAACCAGAACTTATTTGCGTAAAATATTACCATGAAACTATTATTTATGGACTTTAGAAGTGGACTTTATATGAGAGCTATGCCTAATTGTGGACCTATCTTCCTAAAATTTTGGACTTCGATTTATTCAGCCATCCATACGGCCGGACGGATATAGTTAAATCGACTAAGAAAATAATTCGGAGTCGATTGGTATACTTTAAGGTGGGTGTTAGAATATTTTTGTCTGTGCGTTACACAATTTCTAGGAGTAAAAAAAGGAACCCTGATTAAGCAAGAAAAAGTTGATTTGCAGACTGTAAGATGGTAGACAAAGTAATACGTATTTTAAGGGAAATTTTGTATATCTCTGGATGAAATGCGACTCAATTATGAAAGTTCTCAATATATTTGATCAACATTCTGGTTAGGAATTCCATATCACAGATGAATATCGTGTACAAAAAATCAAAATTGACGAACAAAATTTTGCTTTAGAAAACCATTTCGTCACCGAAAATGCAAAACAACGTAACATCAAAATTTTCAAATTTGTGTTTTTGATGAAATATAGTTTATTTTTCTAAAATACGTGTGATCACAAATTTTCAGACTTGTAGCTCAAAAAATGAATATATTAACGAATGCAACGATTTTCTTAAGTCAAAATAACGTAAAATCACATTTGTTAAAAAAATTTTTTTTTTTACGAATTTAGATTGAAAATTATTAAAAATATAATAGCTATTAAAATTTTTGAGTAAAAGTTATCAGAAATCTTTTTAATTATAATTTTTCTAAAATTTTTATTGATGTTACGTTTTTTCTGCTTCAAAACATTGAAATCTTGAAAAACGTAAACCACATAACTTAAAGAATATTTAATAAAAATTAAATTATTCTTCATCAATATATTAGGCAGTACTTAAGGATGTAATAACCCAAAAAATCTTGTTTGTAGGACAATTTGTTTAGATTTTATAACGTTTTTTGTGCCTCCTGTAAAGTTATGAAAAGTGATGTTACGTTGTTTTGCATTTTCGGTGACGATTTGTATGTACGGGAAAAACGCACTTTATTCATAACTTCTAACAGTGAAATGTACAAAAATAAGATCTCTCGGAAAATATTCCATTTCATCATTAGAAAGTACAGCTGATCTCGCATCTCATCATTACAATAAAAAAAGTAGCTGAGTGGTATCAAGCAAATAGTGCCATTGTATACAAATTAAGAACAATCCACAAAACTGCTTAAAATTCAATCCATTTGAAATATATTGGGTTGTGGTAAAAAAAGAATACTTTAAATATTTAAAGAATACTTAAAGCTGAGTAAAAAATAAAATAGAGTTTAAAAAGAAATGGACCCATTCCGATAAAAAAAAGTAAGCGAAAAACAAATAATTTCTTAATTTGAGGGTATTCCAGATAATGTTAAATATTTTAGTAAAAACTAATAAAAATAATTGTTCCTTCTTAATTTAAAACTTGAATATAACATTCTTTAATAAGACAGAATTTCAAAAAGATTAACCCATAATTTTTTCGTGCGCAGTCCTTATATTAAAAGATCAAACACTAGCATATTCAACGAAAAATGCAATTTCATTAAAATGCATATGCAAAATTCAAACTTAATTTTAATTAAATTTAAAATGGAAATTGTAAGGTAAACAGGTAAACAAATTGCCTTTTTCTTTCATGGAATTTTTTTTCCAATTTTAATACATAAAGATAATTAAAAATTAGATTTTCTAAATGTGGTTGTAGCTTAAAAATATTGATATTACACAACAAAAGAATTCGAACATTTTCATTTTATTTTTAACAAACTACAATGTAAAAATTAATTTTAAACTAATAACAAAATATCAGACAATAAATTAAAAAAAAAAAACACTAAAAACAATTCCCGTATAATTTATGTTTTATATATGTTATGATTTTGTTTATATATATAGTATATTAAAGGTATTCACCTCTGAAATTTGCATCGATTTCTGTAAACACAAAAACAACCACATAGAATAAATTTTGCACAACTTACTTTGCAAGGGTCTAGCAAAGTTGCAATTTCTGAGGTGAATACCTTTATTAAGTTTTAAGTATGTGGAATTATTTATTTTATTATTTAAGTATATTTTTACATATTAATTTTATTATTTTTTGTTCATACATATTTAATTATTTTGGTGTTTTGTTATTGTTTTTATTTTATTCAAGTTAAATGTTTTATGTACTTAGAATTAGGAACCTACTTGTAGTAGTTAAGAAAAAAATATTAATGTATTTATATTATAATAAATGTTATTAGTTTTTGTTAAAAAAATTAAACTTATTTAAGTTAAAAGACAACTAAAGAAAAACTAAAAAACATTTTTTCGCTATAGAACTAAATATTTGCTAAGAAGTAGAACTAAGATCAGTCAAGTAGCTTGAGAAAGCTTCATTCATTAGCTCTATTCTAGTAGTATTCACTTTCTGACTAAAACCTGTAAATCTCGCTAATACTGGAACAGAGCCATTAAAAAACTTTTTAAATTTTTGAACATTTCTTAAAAACGAGGGCAAATCAAAACGTCAGTAACTTATTGAATTTACCACATATACTCTCAAAAATCAACGCTACTAATATCGAAGAAAAGCTATTAATAGGCATCGGTAAAATTTCGAACAAGCTCTAGTATTAAAGTTTGTTTTGACAATTATACGAAAAGCTTTAACCAGTGCACAGTGCCACATTTATACAAATTAGAATGACAAAAATACGAAAAGAAAAGCATAATAATTGAAGTAATTCTTTTCGCATTTATTAGTAAACATATCATATGTTATGGAAAAAATACTTTGAATATTGAAAAGTGTACATGACGCGAATTATGGATCTCCAAAGTTGCAACTTATAAAAACATTTTAATTTTTTTTAAAACTTTTGTGAAGAAGTATATTAACTTTAACTTGATATGATTTGTTTGGTATGTAGTAATAAATGTATTCAAATTATTCTGTTTTAATTTGCTAAGTTAAAAAATCAATACTGAATATATTGTTTTTCATTTAAAAGAAATCATAATATTAAAAAATATAGTTTTTGGGAAATTCTATTTTTAATGGACTGGAACTAAAAAGTTCCAACGAGTTCCAATCTAAAAATATGATTGTTGTAAAAAAGAACATCTATTAAATTATATTTGAGAATATAGGCTGCGACTTTTTGCGATCTTTTAAAATATTAGAAAAAATGTGCCGCACCTCATATTAGCAATTTTTGAAGAATTGCTTAAACATTTGAAGGTAATGGCTGAAAATTTATTATGAAAATGTTATACTAAGATTTATTTTAATAAAATTTACATAAATATGTTCGAAACTCATAAAAATAAAGTAATTTTTTCAGTATGGGAGTGGCAGTGATTCTTCCCGCCCATTTTTAGTGGGAATGTTTACGGCCTTATCTATTAACAGAATATACAATTTCTGACCCATATTTCCAAAACTGGATTTTTGTCGTTCTAAAACTGCCAAATGTGACACTGTGCAGTAAAAACTTGGTTTCGTTATAATTCACAAGATCTTGTGACGAGCAAATTATACATTCCAATAAGTTTTCGTTCAATTTTAGTAACCGTTTATTATGGATATTTAACACCGAACTGGTGATTGAACAACAGTCTAAACAATTGTACGAACAGACGCCGATAAAGATCAATTTTGTCCATGTACATGACGAAAAAATTCTATGATACATGCTGCATATTCCACATTGATTGTCTTCATTAAGTATAAGAATATTATGAATATTATTTAACCAATTTAAAAACAATTTGAAAAAAAAAACTAGAGCATTTCATGAAGCAAAAATTTTCACGGCTAATTTGGACATCATGAAATTAATGTATTTGCCCAGGAAAAATTGTATTAGTTCTACAACTAGTTCCATAAAACAAGAAAATAGCATGTTCTACTTTGGCATTACGACCAATGATTTTTGTTTAAAATTGTTACCTCCAGAACTATTTCTGTGGAAGTGTTAGCTAGCCAGTACCCATTCTATGGAACGGTTCTAGAACTAGTTCTTTAATTAGTGATTTTTGTTCGAAATTGTCACATTCGGAACTAGTTCTATAGAATCGTTAGGGAAAGGTTTCAGAATCAGTTTTTTTTTTTTTATTCTAATGGGCTATTTCCTAAAGGCCACTGATCATCATAATCATTTTAATTTTGTAAATACTCTTTTTTTAATTTTTGAAATCTTTTTTACAAGTATAGGAAGTCATCCAAAAACCAGTAATTTGTTCTCAGAAGTGATGTAGAAGTCATACAGAATTAGTTCTTAAGCACTAGTTCTCAAAAACATTCTTTAAAACGAATTTAGAATCAGAATAAGGTTCTACTCCATTAGTGTCAGAATTGATTGTGATACCACTAGTTCTGAGGATGTTATTAAAGAATCTGAAGTGGTTCTGATTACACCAGTTCTAGAACTAATGATTTTAGAACATGTTCTAATATTTTTCCTGGGTGGGAACAATAAAAAAATGGAAATTGCATTTATTTCAAAATAGATTTTGCTGAAAAACATTTTTTTACAAAAAAAATTCTTACACAAATAGTCTCGAATTTACTGATTCGCCATCGTATTAAAAAAAGTTATACATTTCTGTCGCCCTAGTTTTTTTTTATTTTTTTATTTGCAGACTATTTATTTGGACTGAACTTGTTTATTACAGTTGATCCTAAATAAAATGTTCAATAAAAACCCTATTCAGTACCGAATTATTAGTTCGCCTTCGTATTAAAAAAACATTTCTCACATTAATTAAAATGCTTTTTTATTAGAGAATTATTTAGACTGATCTGAGACTACAAAAGGTATTTTTATATATGAATTTTTGTAAAATTATATTTCAAAACCATATCATTATTACAAACAATTTTTACAATATAAATAATATAACAAACACAATAATTTATCATTAATAGCTTTCGAGTCAATTAACTGTATACTTTATTTAATTTCAATTAGTAATTTCTTTAAAAATATTTATTAGTTTTATTTTATAATTATTATTTTAAAAACGCAAAATTTTGTATATAATTTGGTTTGTTTTTCTTTACGGTTCTTAATATAAAAATAGAAATTTGTATTTTTGTTTTATATATTTTCTTTGTGGAATCTGTTATAATTTTTAATTTATTTATTTTTTAAATATTGCCTTTTCTATTAAGTAATTATTTAGTTTACTATATAAATTTGTTATGGATTAAGTGTTGTTTTTTATTTTTTTTTTTATGAAATATTGGCACAATTTATATATTTTAGTTAAATTGTTTTGTTTTGTCATTAATTGTTAATTATTTAGTTTAATATATTTATGTAACTTTTGTTTATTTTTTTAATAAAGTAAAAGAAAATTTTTTTGATACTTAAATTTTAATTACATATAGATATTTTTGTTTTATTTATTATTATTTTTTAATTTATTAATTTCTTAGTATTTTTTATTTTATTTTTAATAAAATTTTTAATTTTTCATTATTTCATAAAAAAATATATTTTTTTAATCTATGATAAATTTTAAATTTTATTATTTTAATAAGCCTTTTAATATTTAATTTTTAAATTTTATGAAAAATTTTATAAAAAAAATAATAATTAAAAAAAATAAAAATACAAATTTATTTAAAATAAAAAAATTAAAGAATTTGGCTTTTTTCAATTTTAGGAAGTAGTAAGTAAAATTTGTTTTAAGGGAATAAATATTTTAAGGAATTAATTTAATTTAGCTTTAATAATTTTACTTTCGTTTTATTTTGAGTTTTAATTTATTCTAATAAAATTATTAATATATTTTTTTTTTTATAATGTTTATTTATATTATTCGTTTAATTTTTCTAATTTAAGAATTTATTTTAACTTTTATTTGGATTTAATATTTTTAAAAACATATAAATTTAAAATTTTGAAAGAATTAATTTATTTGATATTTTTACATAATCAAAAGGTTTAATAGATTCATTTACTTCGCAAATATCTGATTTATATTAATATTCTTCACATTCTTCTGTTCTAATTGATGTATTTTCACTGCAACTTACACTGGTCACCAAAAAAAAAAAATAAGATAGTTTTTCCTCCTTTAAATAAACACGTGAACAGAAAAAAATTGACGTGCTTAACAACAATCTGCTTTCCGTATGATATTTGATGCTACTAGAGGACATTTGTAGCTTTTTACAATTCCGCCAATGCACTATGGTTCAATGACCACTTTTTTTGGTCAAAATTACCAAAATGGAAAAAAACATGTTGTCTTGTTTGAAATATGATTTGGGTTAAAATCAAAGCAATTTAATGTATTTATTTTTTAATTTTTACACTTTTTACGTGTCAGAAGTAAAGTCATTACAAAGGAAATTTTAGCATATTTCACTTATAATTCCATCCAAAGGCGTGAATTTTCTTTAGCAGCATTAATTTTGATACACAATTATATTTTAGTAATATCTGTTATTTTATTTTTTAATCTTGTCATATTTATTCATTGGTTAGACCTTGTAAATGATAAGAATTTCCAATGCTAACTTATACGGAAAAGATGGATTTTCTTGAAAATCGCAAAAAATCGCAAAACGAGACAATATGAAAAATATAGCCCAGATATATGTTTATTTATTTCCATTGAGTTTTTCTTTACCAATTTTAACCAAAAACTTGCAGGTCTAATGAAACGTAAAATTTCTTACGAATCCAATTTCATTTTGGGCTTTGTAAAACAAACTGTATTTTTCTAAGATGACAAAAAGTTTTAACTGATCTCATATTCAATTATAAAAGTACTTATCCTAAGATCTATTTTCCATAATAAACTTATTTAAAAAATTGTTGTACTCAATAATTATAAAGTATTGAAAACTGTTGAAAAATGGTACCTCTTTTATACATATTTTAAATTTGCTTAAGAAACTGAACTTTGACCTGTTGTATTATGAAGACAAAACAGTAAAAGTAGGAAAAGACTTAATTTTTTTGTGTTTACTTCAAAACTACGATAATTAAAACACAAATAGAAAATGTTACCAAAATTAGTTTTGGCCAAGAAAAGTGGTCGGCGAAACCATAGTGCAATGCTACAACTAGCAGCTTTGCAATTTTATCTGAAAGATCGTATAATTCAGCCAATTAGATTCCACAGTTGGCTTATCAAGCTATGAAGAACCTAACAAGGATCTACACATTTTTCTATAAACCACATAATTTTAGAGTTTTGTCTTATTTTTATGTGTTTTTTATATGTAAATAAAAAAATATTTTTATAACATTAACATGAATTTTCTTAAATTTTCCAAAGTATTGAAAAAACAAAAGCACATAAATGAAATCCGACTTGGTTTATATCCAATAGAAACCCCGATAACATTGGTTCGAAGCGACACTGACGGCAAACAAAAAATTATGATTTATTCGACAAATTTTCTGCCTACTGAAAACAAAATGAAAAAAAATTGTGTGTGTTGCTGTGCCGACGTTTTTGTGCGAACAAGAAAAAGGCTAGTCTGGACGTAGCGTCAAGGAGAGCCAACAAAAATCTAAACAATAGGTTTCTCCAGTCTAACAGGAGCTGAAGCAAAAAAAAATCTGTTTATACGTTAACATTGATTTGATTTTTTTTAAATCAGGAAAATTAAGAAATTACCCTATTGACAGCATTTTTGGTAAAATTATTATAAAAAGCAACCGTAATTTAAGTTATTTTATCTTGTTATAATGTTTTATTCGTCCTCCAGTTTAACTGATGTCACTTTTGTTCTATGTTTCAAATCACTTAACCCAATTATGATTACAATTCGTATTTTTTTCTTTCATAAATAAATTAATTCTTTCTTTTCATATACTTCATACTAAACAAAAAAAAAAAAACCTTATTAACAATTAATATAATTTTATATTAGGATATATAATTAAATAAAAATATAATACTTAATTCTATAATATAAAATAATAAAATGCGTATTTATTAATAAGAATAATAATAAAGATGCAACCATAATTATTATTAAGTTTATATAAATAATATTGCATAGTTTCATAGTTGAGCAAATTTTGATTTAAGGTTTATAAAAACAATTTAAACTTAAATTAAAAAGAAAAATATTAAAAATACAAATTTTAATTAAAATTCCATAATATTCACCATTTAATTGCTTTATAATTATAAAAATTATATATTTATTATTATAATTATTTTTTTAAGATTTTTTAAGACAAAAGCAAATTTATATAATTTATTTATTTATGTGTATTATTTATGCATAATTATGGTTGTATCTTAAAATTAAATTTGTATATCTTGTATTTAGGCTAAATTAATTATTTTAAACAACATAAGAAAAACATTTTAAATTTATAGAAATATTCGGCATTAAATGAAAAGGGGATTTAACAGACAAAAAAAATTATAAAAAATTGTATATTGATCCTTACACATATTAATTAAAAGTTATTCTTTTGATTTTGACTAAATATTTTCAAGACTTTTGACAAATAGAGTTTTATTTCTATAAAAACTTTTCTTTTTTTATAATTTAGACAAAAAATTAAAAATTTAAAAGTACATTTATAGTTATTAAATACATAAAACATTAGCACACAATTATTATATGTCAAGAAAGTTATTTAAAATCCCTTTTTGTTATAAACCCCATATTTTTTTATTTTTGTTTATAGTTTAAAAAAAAAAAAGATAACTAACACTATTTACAATAAAAAAAAAAAAAACATATTGCAAAATTGTTCATTAAAATAAATTTTTTTAAATTTGTTTTTTTTTCTTATGAATTTCTTTTTGTACACTTTTTACTTTTGTAAATATATTATAATATGTATATGGAAAATAGAAATCAAAATGAAGAAAAATTAACAAATTTTTATATATAAAAATAAACAAACATAACATTTGCATAAAAAGAAAATATAAATGGTTTTTGATTTGATTCCATTTCATAATATTCCTACATAAATTAGGATTTCTTTTATAATATTTCTTTATCAATTCTTAATTAATAGAACAAATTGGAAAATAAAAACGACATTTAACATTGACATTATACCATACAAAACATATTAAAATGTTTATTAACTTAAAATTAAAATAAAATAAAAAAAATAAAAAATAATAATATTAATATTAATAATATAAACTTTTTTATTTGGAGATGTGCAATTAAGGGAATATGTTTAATATAATTTTGTGTAATATATAAAACAAAATTGTGCGAAAGTGAATTTAATTTTCTTTCAATTTTTAAATTATACAAAATTTTATAAATTTCAATAATATATATAAACACATACAAGGAATAAAAATGGAAAGAAAATTTATTGGATAATTTTAATAAATATGTATCTATTTTATTTTCGCTCATTTTTGTTTTAAAGAAAATATTTGATTAATGTTTTAAACTTATGATTTTTTTTAAATAAAATAATAGTAAAGAATTAAAATATTAAAATTAATTGAAGGCAGGTATTATTAATGAATTATATTGAATTAGAATTTCATAGTCAGCTTTTAAAGTATTTTTTTTTTTTTTTTTTTTTTCATCAGTTTTAAAATTTAGTGCTTTTATTTTATCTAGAAGTTTTTTCTATTAACTTTTCAAAACAAATTTAAGAAGTTCTAATGCAATTTACAATTCATTTCTCAATTCTACTTTCTTTAATACAAATTAGCTTAAACCCAATTAGCAAAGTTGAATTCAAACATATTTTGTACCTTAAACCATAGAGACGAAATTCTCGATTGACAATTAAACAAAATTGTTGTTTTGTAACCAAAAATGTGTTTTTATTTTGTTTTCGCAACAACAAAATGTATTTGATTACATGTATTTTGTTGTTGCATGAGTTAAGTTTTTGACGACCGACTTAGGTTTTTGACAATTAGTTTCGTCTCTTGTTACTCTTTGCCTTAAACCCCATGTCAACTATTGAATTAAATTTGTTTTACTCTAGTAACAATTTTTTACTAAAAAGGAAAATATTTATTCCAATTTTTTTACCTTTGTTTCTATAAATTCAAGTCGAATTTCAGTAAAATTCAGCAATGCTTGATTTTTTTTTTTTTTTAAATGTCCGCTTATTTTTTGGGATTCTAAACCAAATTAGACTTTGAGAATATTACATTACAGAAATGATTTGAAATAAAAACAAGATTTAAATGAATGAAATTATTCAACGGTTCGATGCATATTGTTGTGGATAAATTTAAACATGAAAGGTTAAATTTGTATAACAAAAAGGTGACAGTTGGTCGAATCGACAAAAAAATGAGAGAAATGAAATTACTTGAATAATTTAATTTGAATACAAACGAAATGCTATAAGATAATATTTTGTCTGTCTATTTTATTAGTATAAATACAGTTTTCTAAATACTATGTAATTCATATAAACGGCAACATTAATTCGATGAAGTTTAACAATGCAGAGTTAATTAGGAATAAATTTAAATAAAAGTTTTCGGAAATTGTAAAACAAATTTAAACCAATTTTATTTTATATTTTTTTCCCGATCCCATTGTTATCACAGTTGAAAGAACAAGAATATCATCCTTTTTAGGAGAGATGAAACACTAAAAAAAATTGTTTATGTGAAAAAGGAAAAAAAAAAAAAATATAAAATAATTTCCCATAATTTTATCACAGTACTTTTAGCTTTCATTTCCTTAGAATTTATTATTCAACTTTACTTGATTCAAAATATAAAATGATGCTTTAAATGATTCTTTATTTTCTTGAGTTAAGAGATATTTTGTACTTTAGCTTTACACAACTATCAATTCTTTTTATAGATCAAAAATATTGTTCGAAAATAATTTCATCCATTTGTGTTTAATAATAAGAATAATAGTTTTCAAATCGAAAAATAGAAAATATATAGGGAACAATGGGAAACATTACATTTTATGCTACTAAAACCCAATTTTTAAGAAAGTTTAATTCTATAAGATCTTTACTTCTCAACAAAATCGTTTTATTTTCACTTTAAGTAAAACAAAACGATTTTAAACATATGCTAACACAAATGACCGTATTTCATTGAATATCAAATCGAGTTAAACAACATTCCTTCAATGAAAGTTTTAAATTACATTATTGGTATTTTGTTTATATTTATGCTATTTTTCTGTTTTTAAATTCAATTTTTTTAAAAGCTGACTAGAAAATTCAATTTATTAAGGGAAATTAAGTGGAAATTAAAATGAAAAAGAATAGGAATAATTCTTAAAACAAATACTTCTTAAATATAAATAATATTAAATTAAAATAGTTTGATTAATTTATATAAATTATATTTATTTTATTATGCATGAAGAGAAAGTAATATTCAAATCGTTAATATTTTATAAATCATTTGGATTTATAAGAATTTGTTAAGCTTATAGTTTAAAAAATCGTGTATAATTTTAAGAAACATATTAATTAAATAAAGAATATTTTTTATAAAATTCGTACTAGCCAGATTTTTAGATCTTAATCAGAAGTTTTTTAAGTAAATACTCCAAACCAGTTGGATTATCAGATATGTATTCCAATTAAAAAAAATCAAAATGTATGAAAAATTCATTTTTTTTTTTTTTAAATCATTTAATTTCAAATGGATATACGCTATAAATCTCCTGACTATTGTTATTGTGTAATTCAATTAGAAAATCTTAAAAATTTAAATTTTAAAATGTTTTCTTTTGCTTAGACTTATTACAATAATCATAATTCGAAATTGTACGCAAAATAGACAGAATTTTAAAAATATTTTACTTTTGAATTTAACTACTTAATAAATTCCCAGGAATTTCAATTCAAAAGAGTAAAAAGACATTTAATTTTACGCTACCTAAAACCCAATTTTTTGATATTTTAATTCTAAAATTTCTTTATTATAAATAAAATCTCTTCAAACTATTATTCATACTATTTCAAATGATTGTTAGATCAAATCAAATTCTATAAAATTTAATTTATTTTTGTTTTTTAATTTCATAACAATATGACAATGTGTTTGTTTTAAAAGAAATAACCGAAATGAACAATAACTCTCCTGACTAATAGTTACTTAGAATTCAATTCGAAAAGAAAATCGTTTAAATTCTAAAAGGTTTTCTTTAGCTTAGATTTATTACAATAACTAATCTGCTGAGAGTTATTTCGAAAGAAGTTGGAAATTTTATAAAAAATAGTTTGAATTTCGAAAACCATAAACTCCCAATTTCAGTACAAAAGACTAAACAATTTTCGAATTGCAAAGTAATATTCATAAAATTTCTAAAAGCTTTCAAATCGAATCGAATTCACATGTTTTCCTTTTATAATCTAGATTATATTTCATAACAATATGAAGATGTGTTCGAAATAGTTCGAATTTCATTTCATTTTCCACCTAAAAATTAAATTAATTTTCAAAGTGATCAGTTTGGATGCGATTTTGCGGCTGTAAAGTACAATTTTAATTTCTATAGGAAATCGCTCCTTTACTAAGAATTGTATTTTGTTATTTTTCTCACAACTTCTAACTAAAAATTTTAAATTTGACAAGTAATGGAACAAAGTTATAATTTATAAAATTTCTATAATTATCTTTTCAAGTTTAATTATATTTTTAGCTTTCTGTTAAATAATTCAAATATTAACGATTCGAAATATTACTTTTCTATATGTGTTGTTATGTCTCCTAAATTTTACGTTTTGAACTTTTGCAATATTTATAACAATTTGCAAAAAATTATAATTATTTCTATTTTAAGTTTTAATCCCATATCTAAGGATTAAATATTTTAATTAATTATGAATATTAATTTATTTTTTTATATAAATTTCTAATGTGATTAATTAAATTAATCACACACCCTAATTTTTGTTTGTTGTTCTTGTTTTTTTCTATTAAACATTTATATTTAAGTTAATATTCTAAAACTAAATAAATTTGTTTTGCTTCTTAATGAATTTACCTAAAATAATTTTTTCATTTTTTAAAGTCTCTTTAACTTAGACTTAAACTAGAGTTTTTTTATAATAGTAATATTTTGGCTATATGCAAATATTTTTTTGTTATATATACAAAAAATTAGAAGGAGTAGAAGAAATATAAATATGAATCTTCATCATTAATCGTTGTTTATCTTACAGGCATTTTGTTATAACAAGTTGTTTGTTTCTTGGTTACACTTTACACATAATTTACGTTCAATGCCATTAAGCCTGTAGGAAGGATTATTAAAAGTGTTTGTTTTTTCTTGTTGTTGTTTGTGTATTCTCCAACTCCATTTTCATCATCATGCAAAATCACCTTATAATTTTAGTGATTTTTTTTTTTCTTATGATTATTTTCTATTTTGTTTAGCTGTACAACACACACTAACGCCATTTACACCTGCCATGGTCATTTCATTTTTTCTTTGTTGGAGATGGGTGTGGGTGTGTGTCTGTGGTCTGTGAGTTTTTGTTTTTGTCTTATTAAACCTTCGTTGTGCTTTCATTTCGTTAGAATTTTGGCGTTTTTGTTGGCTTTTCCTAGTTTTATGTTTATTTTCCCGACGATGATTGTGTATTACCTGATGAATTGTTATTACCTGATGATGATGAATTATTTTGATTGTTATTGCTTTGCTGTGGTATGGTATCACAACGTCTATAGCAAAGTAAATAAGGTACTCGTGGTGTACGTGGTAATAGGACATGATTTTCACTGACTGGCTTAACAGAGCTGTCATCATAACGTAGCCAACTACCATAGCCGGTATGATAAACATCAGTAATGTAATGTCCTTTGGTGGCCTCTTTGCCATCGTGATAGACAACGGCAAAAAGACGATAAGCTCGTTTTTTCTGTGAGTAATTTTTGGAAGCTAAAATTTCTGTGAATAAGAAAATAATTAGGAATTAGAAAAAAAGTTTACTAAATGGTAAAAGAAAAGAAATTTCTGTAGAAATATTATGAGTGTGGAGTTCTTTGAGGCATTTAAGCTGACTGAATGAAAGACCACTACACTTTCAATATAGCAAATACATGTTTATTGAAATCGGAAACGACTAGATTCATCTGGACGGGCACTAGAGGAAACCAATAATGGAGTAGGGGAAGGATATATACATTTCATACGGATTAATAAAGGATGACTCAGATACCGACTCATACTAAGCATTGCCTATAGACTTCTTTGGATCTGGTAATTAGCTTAAAACTGAAAGATCTATCAGTATTTGTGGCGATTTTTGAGCGATAAAGCGACTAGGGAATCGTGAAAGCTCATACTTCAGGCTCAAGAGTCACTAGAAATGGTATTCCCGCTTCTTTAGCTTTCGTTTACAACACTCCTATCTCATAGATTGTAACAGCAGGAAGATCTATCTTATCAAGAACTACAAAAAACATTGCCAATTTTGGTTCAAAAACAGATGGAATTAAAACTATATTCCAAAAAAAAAAAAACTCGTAAGAGTGTAGAGACGACGTCAACAATCATGTATCGAAAGGTAGAAACTGCTAAGTAACCTTTCAGTATCCAGCAGAGGGAGGTAATTACGAGAGTTAGGTCTGCAATTGATAAACCCACGAATTCGAAGAAGATTGTTTGCTCTTCATGTACCACTCTTAACAGTTTAAATGGTGTATTCATTAATTCCAATCACCGTGGTTAAAAAATGTTTATGTTTTTGGAAATATTTCTGTTAAAGAAATCGGAACAAAATTTGACATGCCTAAAGCTTAGGGGTTTTTCGAATTGATTTGGAGCACAGGTCTCTAGGGGTGAGTCCTATTTTTTTTTATTCCATTTGATTCTTTATAAAATTCTAAAAAAATATTACAGCAAGAATCATAAAAATGAAGTAGAAACTTAAAAAAATTCTCATTTTCGGGATTGGGATATTATGCGTTTATGCTGATGTCCAACGCGGACACCAAACATTCGGACATCCACCTTAATGTATGCCGTCTAACTCATAATAATTTCCTGAATCGATTTAACGATGTCCGTCCGTCTGGCTGTCCGTCCATCCATGTAAACTTTATGAACAAAGTACAGGCCTCAATTTTGAAGATATATTGATGAAATTTGGCATGAATAATTGTTTTGATACAAGTGCTTTTGACTTTTACTTTTCTATAAAAACATTTTTTTAATTCTTATTCACTTACTTGAATCAATTTTAAGTTCAACTGGAAACTCAACTTTCTTCAAAATCTTTGTACAACCATCCGAACGATAGTCAAACCATTTGAGGTGTAAAATCAATATAGGAGGCAATTTTTCCAAATTCATTTGTTGCCAAGCTACAACTTCCTGTTTACTCTTACTGCCCGTAACACCCTCCAATTGATCACGGCCTACTAAAATCTCCAAAGCCTCCTTAACCGAGGCAGCTTTCTAAAGTCAAAACAAATAATATAAAATTTAAAAATAAAAAACATTCGAAAAAAATGCAAAATAATTTCAATACTTCAATATTCAATTGCAGGGTAAAGAATGGCTGTATGACATCTGTTGAATGTTCTCCTTCGCGCTGTAAACGTGAGCGCAATTCACCACGGAATATATCACTTAAAGGTGTACAACCAAAATCAGTTTGACGGGTAACACTGCCCTTATTGCGATTATTGCAAATCATCTGGATAAATTATAATAAATCAAATTAGAAATAAATTGAAATTATTTAATTGTTAATTAAATTACCTGCCAAACATCACCATCCTCTTCTGGAGGTTCATTTTGTCCATTTTGTTCCGTATTTGGTTTGGCTATTAATTTTATAACCTTTACAAATTAAATTAATATAAATAATTGCTATTTTAATACTTAAAAGTTTATGAACATACCTCTAACATTTCATCATTTAATTTATTGAGTATATAACTCAAAAACTCTTCGGCATCTTCTTGTCTACCCTCAACATGTTCTTCACGACTGTCATTCCATAACTTATAGATTTCGGTAGGTTCAAATGCAGGATCACATTGTAAATCACCACCCAAATCATCTTTATTACCTTTGCCACCCTTGGTATTACGCAAACGTAAACCACTAGGTAGATTGGAGAAGTTGGACATGAAGGTAATCCTATGAGGAAAAAAATAATCAAAAGTTAATATTTCCTTAAACAACCACAAAGCTATTTAAAAGAAATAGAAAAAAAATCTGTTTGTTCTCTTTCCGGCTCCTGATTTTAAAATTACAAATCGTGAGCCAATTACTAGAGAACTTAGAAAATATTTCCTAACTCCTTAAAATGCCACCAAAACGGTTTTATCTCAAGGCTTTCAGAAATATAAAAGTTTAGTTTAATATACCACAAATGTAACGCAAAAGGAAGTTTTAAATAATCTTCAAATTGCTGACTTATTTGTGGTTGCGTGATTAAATGTCGTAAAAAAAAATTTTACTTACATGGCATTTACTGTAGGAGTTTTAACTTCACAGAAATTGGCAGCTTGTTTTGGTATAGATCTTATTAAATTGTATAAAGGTGAACAACCTAGCAAAGCTTGCAATATTGAATTGATATAACAATAATTAGAACGGTTAGTAAGACCCCTAGGTCTCAGACTAATGGTGGCCCAGTCACTTTTATATTTTGTTAAAAATTCAGCAAATTTCAAAGAGTATTCATCTAAATTAGCCAACGAATTACGTTGTGATTGTTGTTCGCTTGAGGTGGCATTTTTCTTGGCAGCTGCTGCAGTGTTGGCGGTAGGAGGTGGTAAATTTTGGGCAGAGGCAGCTGAGTATGATAATGTACCGGGAGTTACTACCGGTGGAGGAGGTGTTACGGGTGTCAGACCCTCATAGGGTGCCACTTTTGCAATGGGTTTCTTAGAATAAGCTGCAGAGGTTGAGGAAGAGTTTGAAGTAGTGTTTAAGCTACTAGCTGAGGCAGCTGTATTCGATGTGTTAGTACTGCTAGCATTAGAGCTACTGGCAAATAGACTGGCCCAAGAGGGTGTAGATGGTGCTGCTGGTGTAGTGGTAGAAACTGGTGGTGCCAAATTTATGGCTGGTGTGTTTGACGATTCCACAGCATTATTGGTAGTTGTGGCTGTTGCAGTATTTGTGGCAGAGCTAGAACTACTGTGTCCCTGATTTGATAAACTATGTTTCTTAGTAGCGAATCCGGGTGGATAGTGTTGTGATTGTTGTTGTTGTTGTTTGGAAGATATTGTGGTGGCTGTAGTTGAAACAGTGGATGTTGTTGTGGTCTGTGTTTGTACCATATCATTGGTAGATGTTTGTTGTGATTGTTGCTGTTGAAATTGATGTGGTGCTGCGGTGGTTGAGGCAGTTGATGTTGATTGTTGTTGCTGCTGTGACTGCTGTTGTTGCGTTGCATGACCCTTGCCTGTATCACTTGATTGACTTGTTTTACGTTCCATAGTATTGGGGCCACTGGAAATGGGCGAAGAAGGCATTTTCATGGCTGCATGATTTCTAGTCGCAGGCTGATGTTGCTGCTGTTGGTAGTGATAGTTTTGTTGTTGATAATTATGATGTTGTTGATTGGTATAAGTTCGCGTGGCATGTGTATGTGTTGTAGATGAATTTGTGGTATTTGAGGATTTATTGTAGCTGCCGCTTGTATGACTGGAAGTGGGAGTTGCTGTTACACCTACTGTATTCGTTGATTTCTTATGTTGCGAAGAATTGGTCCATGACATAGATTTTGTAGTTTGTTGCGGCTGTTGCTGCTGCTGCTGTTGATGGGAGGAAGCATCATTATGATGATAATCATATTTACGATTACGTGATTGATGTTGTTGATTGTACATTTGAGAGGATTTACGATTTTCATATGATTGCTGTTGTGGCTGATGATGTTGCTGTTGTTGCTGCTGCTGCTGTTGTTGTTGATGGTGATGTTGTTGCTGATTTGATGTTTGATAATGTGATTGCTGTTGAGGCTGTGGTTGTACCGTTTGTTGCTGTTGTTGAGCTGCTGGTGGCATAGGCTGAGTTTGCAATTGTTGATGTTGATATTGTTGCTGAGGAACACTTTGTTTGGCAACATATTGTTGTGCAGGCTGCTGTTTATGAGGTTTTTCTTGTGATTGTTGTTGTTGATAAGCCGTTGGTTGGCGTTGTTGTATATTTGTTGAAACATTTGTTACTACTGTTTCTATAGCCACATCTGTACTAGTGGTAATAGCAGCTACTGTTGCCACTGTAGTTTTGGACGTTTTAATGTTGCTCTCTTGCGTTTCCTGCAATTCAGTCATTAATATTTTATTACTGCTATAGTTATCCGTTTGTACTGCTTCCACTAACACATTTTGGGTCTGTACTTGTTGCTGCTGCTGTTGTTGCTGTGGATGTTGTTGTTGATAGTCTACTGCTGCTAAATTATCAGCAGGTGGTTGTAAAATCTCCTCATTGAGACTGGTAACTGATTCACCAGATTGTATTTGTGAAACATGTTCATACGTTTGTATATTAGTTTCGTTGCTGTTATCTGTAAAATAAATAATTTCACAATTAATTGTAATTTGCCAAAAATTATAATAATTTAGTCGAATTTATAAAAACTTTTAATATTTTTAAAAGGAATTTAAATGTTTTCAAACTTGTTTAACAGCTCTGTTGAAGTACTTGTCAGAATTGCATGTTTTAGTCAGAAATTACAGAAAGGTGTTCCCGTACTATGAATTTATTTGTATTTTATCGTTTTCCTGACTTAAATCTATAAATTTTACAAGTACTGTAACAAAACTAATGTTTATCTAAATTATTACTACTAAAAACGAAAAATCTAGATTTTTTCTTTATAGCTGCCAAAAAACACTCAATACTTAAAATCTATATAGCTTGTTTAATTAATTTGTTTTTGTATAAGCAATTTTCTTAATTTCTAACATTTTAGGTCAATTATCTCCACATCATCATCTTAAGCAATTTCTATGACAAACATTTTATTTATTTGAACAAATTCGAACAAAAACTCACAACATTTTGTTTGTTACTAATTCTTAATGTTATTTCAATTGCTTTTGAAGATCCAAGTATATTTATTTACCCCTATCATCTTTGTCATCATAATAACAATAATTGTTGTGTTCCAAATAGTTCAATTAAAAGGTTGCACAAACTAATAAAATATTCAAACACCACAAAATAATTTTTACAACACAAAAAATACAATAAGAAATTTTTTGCTATAAGATATTTAAAGAATATTCTTTTACTACTACTTGTGACACACCAAGAAAGTCATCATGCCAAAACCTATGGTATTTACTATCAATTATCATAATAACCAAAAGGACAGACTCATATACAAATAGATATTCAACTGGTGGAGAAGAAATGAATAAAAAAAGAAGAAGAGGGGGATTATAACAGCACTATAGTAAATTTTCCTATAATAGTAGCAAAAAATAATGAAAGAAAAAAACCATCATCACTTAGCACATTTAAATAGTCTTAAATATTGCGTCAATTGATATTGATTATCATCAATTATGAAGTTATTTGTTCGTTATTAAAAATACATGTTGGGTTTTATAAAACGTAGATATAAAGGAGGGGAAGACTTTGTGAAAATTCTTTACTACTTACGATTGCTAAAGTGTATGAGTACTACAACACATTTTGCTAATTCTCAAATGCTGAGAGGTAAAGAAAGTGGATTTTTTATTTTATTTTCTTTCTTGAAAATATTCAATTAAATGTGATTTTTTAATAAATTTTTCATTTACAGTTATGATTTGCCCCCTTTTTTATAGAGATTATTAAGAAAAAGCTTTGTATTGGTGAATAGAGTATTTTCTAATATTAAAATTAAGTAAATATACAAAGATATTAGTAGTATTTAAGAAAGGGGGCTGGTATAGGTGTTTCAATCACATGCTAAGAGACAATACAAAACAAATAATGTTTATTTCTATTATTCTTTAATATAGTACAAGACCTCAAGTCAAAAAATACTTTAAAAATTTGAAATCAATAATAACAGCAAGACATAAAGAACACAGAAAAAATGTGGTCTATTAAACAATTTATCAAAGTTAAAAACTATTCCAATTTGTAGTCGTAATTAAAATTGGATTTTAGATTTTTTCTATGTAAATTTGAATAATTCGAGTTTGAGTAATGTATTTAATCATATAAATATTTAAATCATTTTAAAAGTTTGATCAATAATTTAATTAAAATTAGTTTGAAAATATTTTTTAAAGCTTTGAATATGAATATTTTGGTTAAGAAAAACTTTACGCAAAACCATCGCATTTTGGTCAAAATTTATGGAGGAACTAGTGATTTCAGTTTATAAAGCGTATTCTGGGCAGCTAAAAAAAGTTTGTATTTGAAGAATTAGAGACTGGTAACAACAACAATTTCCTACACGTCTAGAAAGCACTTGAATTTATTCATAAGCAATGAAATTAGGTGCTAAACGAACTAAAACCAAAATGAGATTTTGCATGTCTGAAATGCTGTTTCGGCGCACATTGGGTTAAAATGGGTCGAAAATGGCGCTTAATTCAGGGAAAGGTGATATCAATATTTTAATTATCACGTTATATTTCTCTATTGATTTTTAATTAAAAAATGCAGTTTTAGAATTTTACGATTTTAGCAGAACGGTAATGTCTGTCCGTCCGTCTATACATTAGAGTTCAATGGGTCGAAAATTAGGCATAATTCACAGAAGGGTGGTATCAACACTTTAATGATCACGTTTGATTTATTAGTAAGTAAAAAAATGCATTTTTAGAATTATCAGACTTTTTTTAGATGAATAGTAATGTCCGTCCGTCTATACATTTGGGTTAAATGGCACGAAAATGACGCTTAATTCAGGAAAAGCTGATATCCAAATTTTGATGATCACGTTTTATTTTGTCTATTTATAAGTTAGTTAAAGAATGCATTTTTAGTATTCTAAAATAATTTTTGGCAGCATCGCAATGTCCGTCCGTCTATACATTTGGGTTAAATGTGTCGAAAATGCCACTTAATTCAGGGAAAGGTGATATAAAAATTCTAATACTTTAATTTGGTTTTTATATTAATCAAAAAGAAGAAAAAAAAATATTTTCCTAATTTTAAGTTTTTTTTTAAAGAATTCTAATGTCCGTCCATCTGTCCGTCTGTTTCTTTATTTTTGGGAGCTATCCAATTCAAAATAGTTTAACTTTTGACTCAATAAAGATAACGACTCAAAATTTTCTTTGTTCGATAGATAATTTTGCTTTTTAACCAACTACATAAAGCATAATAAAATTGGTTGAAAATATTTGGCAATATATTGAAAAATCTTAACCAAGATCTTGTAAAATTGAGATTTTTGAAATTTCAAATGTATATAACTCGATAAATATATAAGATAAGTAGTACATGTCGTAAAATCTTGGATATCGGGTAAGGAAAAAAAAGTTCGCTAGTGGTTTAATCTTTTCCATGACACTATTAACCTATTTTGAACCCCCTTAGTTCCGCTCCTGAAGCGTATATTGGATCTTGCTTTTGAACTCGAAATGCTACTATTTTTTGCCTATGTGAAATTTTATGCAAATCCAACCAGCCGATTAGAAGTTACAGATTTATTTCGATTCTTCCCCACTGCTCAATGTTTGATAAAGCAAAGAAAATGCCTGAACTTATGCTGTTTTTTGTATGAAATCTACTGGAGTTTTTTTGAAAAAAAAAATATTTTCTCAAATCGGGCTACATATGCGCACGATTTTTTTTTTTTTTCATAATATTAAAGTGGACAATATATACCATTTTTTAGAAAATTTTCAGAACAAACATCCTGTAACATTTTAAGTTGCATTCCATGAAAGTTAAAAATTAGTGTATTTTAGGACAATTTTCAAATAAATAACAAAAATATTAGGACTAAATAAAATTTACAAATACTTGAAGAAAAGTATGGTTTCATTTTAAATTTTTACCTTAAAAGACTTTTTATTTAAAATAAATACACTGAAATCTGATGAAAATTTTACTATTTTTCAAAAATTAAAAAAAAATCTTAACTTTGACAGCTCGTTATAAGAAAACAACACAACCTAACTTAAAGATTTTAATTGATATTGATACATAATTTTGTCTATTTTTATTTGGTACCCAACTTTGTTACAAAACTTTAAATTTTAAAATTCAATTAAGCGCCACTTTTGACACATTTTACCCCAACGTGCGGCGCTACTAAACAATTTCATTTTTTGCATCGAATTATTTTCCTCACTCTTGTATTTCATTCTTATGATTACAATAGAACAAAAAATCTGAATATTTATTTCTTAATGTTTCTTAAAGTATTTATGAAAAAAAAAAAAAAAATGAATCGAGAGAAATTTGATTTTTGGTAAAATTTAAGATTTTTAGTTAAATTTCAAAATAATAGTGAATTTGGTAAAATGTTGATGTTTCGAATTTTAATTGAAATTTTGAATTTTCGAATTTTTAATAAAAATTTTGTTTTTTGATGAAATTTCAAAATTTGAATTTTTGGTAAAAGTTTACGTTTTTAGTTAAATTTCGGATTTTCTGTAAAATTTTAGATGTTTCGGGTACATTTTTTTGATTTTTTTGTGTTGTGTAAGTGAATTTTTGGTGATATTTCCTATTAAAAGTTAAATTTTAATTTTTGTTTATAATTTATTTATATAAATGTTGAATTTTTTTTATATAATTTCGAACTTTTGTTAATATTTCGGTCGTTTTGTTAAAATGTTTTGTAAAATGTTTTATTATTTGTTGATATTTCGACTTTTCAGTGAAATTTTGTATTTTTTGAGACTGTTTTTTTTTTTTTTTTTTTTTTTTAATTTCATACAAAAAATTTCATACAAAAATTCTCATGTTGTATAATGGACGACGAAACGTATGTGCTGGCAGAATTTTCACAGCTTCTGGGTCAAAATTGTTATGTTGCTAATGTTCGAGGAAATGTTGAAGATACGTTTAGAACTCAAAAGCAGACAAAATTACTTATAAATTCCTGGTAAGACAAGCTTTATACAGTTGCGGCAAAACAAGAAAGACTTTTTTTACAATCGGCTCTATGAGTACCGAAATATACGTCAAAGAATGTTTGCAAAAAAGGCTTCTTCCTTTCATAAAAGAGCACAATGTGTCCACACATTTTGGATCCAATTTGGCATCATGTTACTACGGTAAGAAAGCTCTGGAGTGGTACCAAAACAATAATGTAGTTTTTGTACCAAGAGAGGTCAATTCTCCAAATTGTAGGGGGCTATGACAAGTGGAGAGACATTGGGCTCTTGTAAAAAGAGAATTGAAGAGCACAAAAAAGGTTTCCCAAAATGTTGAAGTTTTTAAAAGGAGATGGGCAAACTGTTCTAAAGAAGTGACTGAAAGAACTATCAAATCTCTAATGGAAGAGTTATCAAAAAAGGTCCACGAGTTCATAAGTAATGATTAGAACCATAAAAGTTTTTCTGTCAACTGTAATATAATATCAATTATATATAAGAAAACCAAAACTCTGAGATCAACCGTTTCCAAATTATTGAATTTTAAATATGTTAAGATTATTTCGAACGCACTGCTTAGGAAAAAAATTTTAGCTTTCGATGGAATAATTTTGAATAAAAAACATTGTACCTTCAACTTAAAAATAACTTTAATTTTTTATTAAAAGAACAATGGGAATTATTGCATATACACTAAGGGAAAAAATTCGATTCAAAATCAACAACGATTGTGCTCACATTGGTAATTTACGGTAACAGCTTTTTAATACCTTTCGTTAACAAATTTAATAGAAAACATATGTAATTTAACAATTTGATACCGAAATGGTTTCAACTTGGTGCCAATTAGGTATCGATTTTCAATAAGAATTGAACACGCAGTGTTTAATTTAAACACATACGGTGTAGATTCACTATTGACACAGAATGGTATTGTTTTCAACACGTATGTGATTGATATTTCTCTGGGTGTACCCAATAAAATATTGCTATACATTTTTTTTAGTGTTACAGCCCTATTCCGTGAGATTATTAATGTGGGAAACATATAAAATAATGGGCCGATCATAAATCCATAATAATCTCGCCAAATTTCAATAAGATATTCTTATGGACAAACAACCGGTCAGACGGACGGACGAATTATTATATCGAAAGCTATTCCTCAACCACCTAAGGTAGTGTAGGGTGTTAAGTAATATTTTAGAACTTTCAGCCTATATTCGAAATTTTGAATTTAATTTTATAATGTATTAAAGGATTTTTTTAGTTGAAAGTACGTTGAAAAAATAATATTCATTTTTTATCTTAGCTGATTCTATTACTATTTAAAAGAACACAAACCAAAATAGTTTAATAATTTCATTATTTCACATTCATTTTGAACTCAATACCTACACAGAAAAAAGTAAATATGGACTTCAATTACGAAATTTGTAATATTAATCAATTTTTAATTGATTTTGCTCCAATCATCAAAATGATAATATTAATAACTAGAACAATTGATATTATTATTACTTTTTTTCCTTAAATAGATGTAATGAGCTGAAAATTTTCTTAAATTTATTTTATTTCTATACTTTTATAGACAAATATTTAATTTTTCTTTATATTTCATTAACAGCTGTCAATTTATTAAAAAAACAAAACTATAAATCAATTAGAAAATTAATTATATTAATAAATCATATAATTAAATTCCAATATAAAGTTAATTAATAATTTTATTAAAAAATTATTTTAAATATTTTTTCTGTGTATTTATTATTTGTTAATTTTTTATTAGAAACTTGTTATAAAATACATATTTTTAACAAAATTCTATTACATATTAAAATATTATTTCCAAGTGCACATTCTATTTATTTATTGTAACACTTTATTATTACAATTTATTAATGTTATTTTAATATTTAACAACCATATTAGATAATACAACAAATAGCCTGATTATAAGAAGTTGAAACTGCGAAAAACATTATTTACTCATGATTTATTTAAATAAATATAAAAAACAATTTGTTATAAATTATTTTTAAATTTATTTTGTGATAAAAAACACAAAACAATTGAAAGACTGAAAACAATTGTTGGAAATAATGACACTAATGTTGATTGTATTTGAATAAAAAAAATGCAGTCATGATTATTTGAAATAACATATTATGCGGCATTTTTGGTGAACTAAATTTAAATTGAAATTCCAAACGCATTTTAAAAATATTTTTAAAAAAATGTTATTTCGAAATTAAAAACAAAGAATTAAAGAATTACAAAAAAGTTATACAAAATGTTTTTAAACTGATAAAGATTAAAAAAAAATAACTCAATTTTGAGTTGTTTTTTTTTTTTATTGAAATTGAAAACTTAATATTTATGTTATTATATTTTGGTAAAAAATACTAATTCTGGTATTTTTACACTATGTTAGAAAATTCGAACTTAATTTCGAATTTTCGAAAATTATGTAAAAACAAAAAATTTTAAGATAATACTAACAAAAATACAAATATTAATAAAAAATGTTATACAATATTAATTTATTTTATATTTTAACAGTTTGAATCTAGTTATGTGAAATATAAGTTCTGCAATTAATTCTTCAATTAATATTTTTCAGCGAAACCATTACGAAGCTACTATAAAAGTTCTCGAAGCGCTTAATTCTTTAGTAAATATTCTTGTTAAAGCTTTTCTTAAGAAAAGCTTTCTTTGCATTGAATATTTTATTGAAACTCAATAAAATAGTTTTGATCGTATCAATAATAATTGTAATCTTATAATTTAAAAATAACTACATTAACTTATCTCATCATTTTAAGTATTAAAACAAATAGTCAAGTTATAAGTGTCTAAAATAATTGATAAAATTCTACTTATGAACAATTTGTTTAGCTACAGGTTTTTCTTTTAATAAAAATATAAAATAAATTCATATCTTATCGTTTTTATAAACATTTTTTTCTAAAGAAAAACAAAAACAAATCTGCTAATTATTGGTTAAACACTTAGAGTAAAAATAATATTCAAGGAAACACATATAAAAAAAGTATTCTTGAAGGGGTTTTTAAAATAAAACACGAGTAATTTTATAATCATATATCAATAGTTAAAGGCACGAGTATTTATTGTTAGACGATAAATTGATTAGAAATAAAATAAAAAATCAATTCACTAAATCTTGTTGTTAAGAAAATATTTTTATGCATACAAATTACAATTAAATGTGGCCAGGATAAATTACCACACAATTGACGTATTAAGTATATTAAGATTCAATTGTTTTTTTTTTTTTTAAGATTTATGATATTCATATAATATATTTTTGAACTTTAGTACTCGACAACAAAGTATAAGTTATTAATTTATATAGATACATATTCATGTATTCCATTGAATTCATTGAGGTTTTGTGTATAAATATTATTAACTTGTTACACAAAGCAAACATTCACCACAAATAAAAAAAAAATGCTACTATCAATTAATAATAAAAGTCAAGTGGGGAATTGTGAAAATTAATCTAAAGTTATGATTATGTGATATTATTTATGACGTCCTTTTTGTGATAATTGTTTTAGTGATTGTTGGCGCTATAATGATTTCTAAGTAATTATTAATATGTAAAAGTTAAATAACAAAGTTGTGAATTTGATTTATAATTCCTTGAAAAAGAAATTAAATTTAGATTTCGAAAAACAGAAAATTGTTTTATTGTATATTTAAAGCTATATCCGCAAAATAGCAAACCAACAAATAATATTAAAAATGTAAATCATTTTTTTATTTTAAAGCTTTTAATTTGTTAATGTTAATAGTAATACGATATTTCGTTTTGAAAAGGACATTATTGTTTCCTCGAATAGTATTCATGATAGTCAATACCTTTTCTGATGCGTTTGATCTAAGTCTTAATGCAGTTTTTCCACCTTGATAGAACGACCTCAAAAACATGTATTTTTGTTACAGTAACCGATTTTCCAAGTGTCGAAATAAATAATCCACGCAATGCAATCAAATAATTGGATAATAAAGCAAAGTTGCATCGCGGAAAATCCTACAATTCGATGTTGTTGGCATACATATACAAATCATGAAGCGCTCTTTGATTTCCGAAATGTCGTAGCGCTTACCTCTCCCTTACGGAAGACAAAAATTTAATATGGCGAGTTCCCGTAAGGAAGCATTATATTTTTGAAGTGAAACGTTATTTTTGTAATCTTAAGAGGTAATCGAATAAATATATGTCAGAAGCTAGTTTGGAAGCATTTTTTTTTTTAGAAGCATGTTTTTTTTTTAGAATTATTACAAAATTCACTCTAACAACTCTTTAATAAGGACTGCGTACAATAATATAAGTGATTAAAGGTCCAACCAGTGAACAAAAAATCATCGTATTGCAATCAGCTGTTTCAACCTGCTTTATGCAGATGTGTGTAAGTAGCTATTGGCACAAAAACTCTAGGTACCGTATCACAAAAATCTGTAGAAAATAGATTTTTACGTAACTGCGTGATTTTTTTTACAACCCTGTAATTTATTTTCTTTAAAAAATAACGAAAGAACAGGGTTTACTTTTGTTAACCGTTTGTACAAAATATTTCACGCTACTTTTCTTTATTCTACGTTCCGTTGGAAAGTTGACTGGTTGGGCCTTAAGGAGTGAGATTGAAAAATCTTAACACCCGTTTTGCCTCTTAACATTTTTCGGAAGCAATATTTAAAATTATTTTTGATATAGTCATCTTTGAAAAATATGTCAGTTATTATTTTTAATGACAATTATGTTGTTTTGTTGTAAGTTTAATCAAAATGTGTGACGTAACTACAGTACGTGCTAAAATTATTAAACATCAAAAAGAATCCAAATTGGTCTTAAAAAAATCGGCCAAAGAATTAAAGGTCTGTCGTCAAGCTGCTTCCAATGTTATTAAACAGAATCAGGAGAATTTGGCCATTGATAGGAAACCTGGTTCGGGAAGAAAAAAAGTCCACATGATATTGGGAAGGCCTAAGCATATTAAAAAGGGCTCCAAACACATCTGATAGAAAAGCAGCTCGTTAATCTTTTGAAGCCATGGATAGGGAAGGAAATTAAAATCAAATTTCATACAAAAATATTCATGTTGTATAATGGACAACGAAAGGTACTGGCAGATTTTTTGCAGCTTATCGGACAAAATGTTTATGTTTGCAGTTTCGACAAAAGAAACAAGCCATTTATTACAGAGGGTTCTATATCATAAATTGAGACAAACCTTCATTAAAGAAGGTTTGCAAAATGGGATTCTTTCTTTCATAAGACAGCACAATGTGTCCACATATTTTTGGCCTGATTTGACATCATGTTACTATGGTAAGAAAGCTCTGGAGTGGTATCAAAACAATAACATAGTTTTTGTACCAAAAGAGGTCAATCCTCTAAATTGTCCGGAGCTAAGATCAGTGAAGAGATATTGGGCTTTTGTGAAAAGAGAATCGAAGAAGACAAAAGAGGTGTCCCAAAATATCAAAGATTTTAAAAGGAGATGGACAGACTGTTCCAAAAAAGTGACTGAAACAACTATCCAATCTCTAATGGAGGGGTTACTAAAAAAGGTTCTCGAGTTCATAAATAGTGGTTAGAACTATAAAAGTAATATTTTTCTGTTATCTGTAATATAATATAATATCAATTTAATAAAAAAAACTCTAATATCAACCATTTCCAAATTATTGAATTTTATATATGTTAATATGTTTTCGGTCTCATTCCTTAAGTGAACAATTAAAAAATAAGATAAATCATTTGATTTTAGATAAATCAGTTAATCATTTGTTTTTAGTTATAAATTTTCTACAAAATTGTTCTATTTAAATAATAAAAATCATCTCAAATAAATCAAAATAAATTGATTATTATTTTTCGCAACTAAGTCACGTTTTTTCAAAGTTTATAGGTTAAAAAAAAACACACATTTTAAATATTTTAAAATAAATGCAAATTGCATAATATAAATATTACAAAATATAAAAAAAAATGAATATTTAAAAAACAAATTTAAATCACTTTAAACAAATATTTTACTTATTACTTCTGTATACATGGTAAAATTTAAAATTTTCTAGCACTTTTCCTTTTCTTTATAAATTTATAATATAATTATCAATTTGCCCACGTAACCACATAAATATTATTTAGACTGTAATGTCACATTATAAATATTTGACTTTTCTTTTCATTCTTCCTTTATGCTATTTTTTTATATTCTTTATTTATTTAAATGTAATTTCATTGTAGTTGACTCATTCAATGAATTTGTTTATGTCGCACAATACTTTATTTAATTTAAATTTATTCCAAAACAAATTTTTTGAACAACAATCACATCAAATGTGACTGATTTCAAAAAAGAGCACACTTAATGACTGAGCAACAACAGTCGGCAACTACTTAAGAGGAACTTAGTAAGTAATATAGGCAGTAAATGGTATAAGTCGATAATTTGTAAACACTACCATAAGATTATTTACTAAGTGTAATAAATTAATTAATATTTAATTCTCCACTTTTTTTATACATAATTTTTAATTATAATTTTCAACAAATTATTTAATCTATTCACAGATAAAAATATTCTCATTTAAATTTTTAACTGATTGATTTAATAAATTTTTTAATTGAAACATTTTTTTCAGTTTTTAATTTTTTACAATTATTAGTAATTGATATAATAATTTTGGTGAAAGTTGCAAATTTAAGAAAATTTTAATTGAATCAATTACTTTGGTGATTAATGATTTTTTCTGTGTATATTTAAATATTACATAGCTATAGATCAACTTATTACATCACTTCTACTCTGTAGCACTTAAAAGCCATTTAAAATGTGCAACAAATAGAATAATAAACAAAATTAAATAGCAACAACAACAAATATCACATATGGAAGTCACTTGGTTACTATGTTCTACTACAAAAACTTAAATAATCAAATCATTGATATTGAAAGTGTTTTTAAGTGGAAAGCGAATTTTGTTTATAACAAATATTATAGATATAATCATTTTAATATACAAACTAATTGAAAACAATTATTGAAAAAATTGTTGATCGAAAACAAATACGATAAACAACTAAATTAAATTTTTAAATAAATTATCATGTATTACGGATTATTATAAAGGGCGGTTAGATACAATATTTACTAAAGAAATATTTGATAAGTTAAGTTATATGTTTATGTCATTTAATCAAAAGAATTAGCAATATATCATGGTTTTAAGTCAATTTTTACTGACACACTTTTCAATTAATTAAATTTTATTTTTATTAAAAAATATTCAAAGCAAATTTTGAAAATTTTTTAACTTTTGCATTAATGTGATTTTCATAATTGTAATAATTATTTTTATAATTGGAATTTTTTTAAGAAAATTGTTTAAAACCAATTAATATTTCTTTAATGATACAGAACAATTATATTCTTCGAGAACTGAAGCTTTTAATAGTCTTTAAACACATTAAATCTATAATTTTTAATACTCTGGAAATTACTCATTTTATACATAGCGCATTCAATATATCTGAGGCATAACAAATACTTTCAGAATTTAAATCGAATTCATGCAATAGGGTATAGATTCTTTCAATACCCTTAATTGTGAGACTAATGCTGTTGGATATTGAACTAATAAAAGCAATCGGAGGTCTTTTATTATTCTATGAACTAAAGCAAATATTAGATTATTTCGTACTCTCAATTGTGCATTGATCAGGTATAAAAAATTAAAATACAAGCAGTACACCCGCTACTCGTTAGAGTTGGTTTTTTTTTAATAAAAACCATATAAAATGTGTTTTATTAGTTATTTATAGTTTTATAACTATAAATGTTTGAATAATATTTCTAATAGCGCTTCGCTACCTCATTGTATTGAAATAAAATAAAAACAAAATTCTAAAACAGACACACTAACAAACACAGATTCACTTTTATATAGATAGCATTTAACCCGATCACGCAGTACTCCTACATTATATATAGAAAAACCAAAATGAAATACCAAATATTAAGAAACCTGTAAAAAAATTTAACTATGATTCCTATCACCCGTGGGAACAGATATAATATTGGTGTTCTGTCAGCATTCAGAACAATAAACTTTTAAATATTTTAGTTACCAGTTTCTTATATTTTAACGTTCGAAGTTTGAAAAACTACCAAATTATTTCTATTATTATATTTTTGTAGAGAAGAATGTGACTAATAGGACTTGTGGATTCTAAACACAGAACGATTTATCTTTAATTTTACGTTTAAAAGTAAATTATTATTACATAAAATTCAAAGAGTAATATAATAACTAAAAGTACCACAATGTACCCTCTTATAGATTCTCATTCACTTAGGACCATATAACTTTAATTTCATGTATCCAGCTGGAAATTGAGTTAATGTCATACGAGGTTTTTAAGATAGAAGTCAGTTAGAGCCCAAACACAAACAAGCGGTGTTGGATGTTGTTTTCCGCTCTAAGAGAGAAATGCAAATTAAATGAAGACGGCGTCCAGCAGCGGATTTCACATAAATTTTGTTTTTGTTTCTTTATATTTTTTGTGTTTGGCAACAACAAAACTACATGTATAAAAAATGTTTTTCTTCCTATCTTAAATTCCATACATAAAAAATATAAAGCAAATCTTTCCATCTCTTTCCTTCTTATATAAATTTAATGTAAACCTATGTGATTCATTTTGCAACAACGGCAACACCGACATAGAGGGAGAGTGAGAAAATGAGAGCTTTTGAGGATCCGTTGTAAAAATAAAATAAATTTTAATTTTCAGCGGATTCCGCTGTGTTGTTTTAGTTGCCAAATCTTCATATAAAAAAAATAATCCGCTTGGTTGTGTTTGGGCTCTTATGTCAATGGAAACGAAAAATTTGTATATTACGAAAGCAGCATCATAAGAGACAACTTAAGAAACTATCATTAGTGAGTTCCTTTTCAATATGGCGTTTTAGAAAATTTAAAAAGCACCATTAGAAGAATGCAAAAGTATCACAAATCATTTTGTTGGATTCTTATTCTCTTACGACCATATATTTTTAATTTCATATTTGTTGGTTCAATATTATAGAATATTAAAAAAATACCATTCGAAAAACGAAAAAGTACCACAAAGTTTTCCCTCTTGAATTCTTAACCACATAGGACCATGTATGTTTAATTTCATGTCTTTATGCTTAATATTGTAGAAAATTCAAAAAGTACTATAAATTCCCTTATTACGAGTGTCGTAGTCGTGACGAAAACCTGTCGTTTTCTCTAATTTCGTATTATGATTGTCGAAAACAACAAAAAAATACATGCAATTAACATTGATTTTGTCGTTTTAAACGACTACGACTGCGACTTCGACTACGACAACGACACTCGTAATAAGGGTGAATAACTATTAAACTTTTTTTGTGTCTCTATTAATTTAGCAGATATGAGGTTACCGAATTTACCCTTTTTACCCTCTAAACATTCGAATTTCAGTCTTAGTGTATCTATTTTATAGGAGACCAATCTATAGGTCATATTTAATCTATCTAGCTTTAACCGTTTGGGCTGTGCGATGATGAATCACCAAGTAAGCCAATAAGTCAATCACTCAGTATCGTTACTCTTTTATATACACAAATAGATTAAATGGTAGTTTTTGAAAATTAAAAGTACTAAAATTTTTAAAAAAGTACAATAGTACTTTTTATTTTATTTATATCTCATTACAATACAATTACAAATTATATTCTAACCAAATATTTCCAATCGAAATCGAGGAAATCATGACCCTCTTAATATTACTAATTTTGGGTCTATTCATTCTCCCGTTGTACCTCAACTCGCAGCCACTTAATATTCCTAATTGTAAGTCATTTGATAACACTTTCTCTCTTTTGAGAATGATATTCCATATTATGAGCCTAATAATGTTACCAATTGTGACTATATAATTACTCTCAGTCAAGGGGCTTTTCATACTTCGTATCGTAAGGTTTCTAAAAGACTGACTTTTAATACTTCTCATTCAGGAGCTTTTTAATACTGTCGATTCGTTATCTCTTAATGCATTAATATATACTTTTTGAAAAAGTACTAAGAAAAGGAACTTTCTTGCTTTTGTGCTGTGCTGAGGGTTTAGATTTTTCTAAATACTCTGTATTGTGATCTCTGACTACTTTAATTTTTAATATTGGACTAAGGAAATAGGTTAGTTTTTTTTTATTAGATACACTAAGGACTTTTTAAAAACAAGTTGGGACATTTAGATGAATTTTTAAAAAGTAAATTTTCGATTGAAGCATACGATTATTATTTTTTTTTTTAATATTCTTCAGAAAATTTATTACGACAAGTGGACGGTCATTGTTATTTGCAATCCACCAACTAAATTTACAAAATATTCAAATAGGACTGATTAAAAATATTTTGAAAACAAATACAGTGGGGCCTCGATTATCCATGATTCGATTAACCGGCAACGTCGATTATCCCGGAAAAAAATTTGTAATCGTTTTCTTTTTTTGCATCCATTTAATTTTTTTTTTTTTTTTTTTCATCGATTAACCGTGATTACCTCTATTATAAGCATCAGTTTTTTCGATTGCTTTTGAACAATCAAGCACAATGTGAATAAAACAAAAAAAAATAGGGGAATTCCCTCGTTTGAATAAGATGAGAATAGCAAGGTTAAAATTCATGAAAAGCTAGTTAACGAAAATATGAATTTGAAAAAGAAGAAACAAACAACATTATATGAATTTTTTTAAGAAACTACGTAAAATAAAACACTTATGTATTTTTTTTTTTTTTTTTTCAAAATTATTATTTTTTCCTTATATTATTTAAACATTTATATTAATACCTTGAATAATTGAATTATATAAATAAAAAATGTTTAAAAATACTACTCAAAATTTTTACTCAATTAACCGGGAAATTGATTATCCAGAATGCTTCCGGTCCCGACCATTATGAATAATCGAGGTCTTGTATAAAAGTTTATTTAGACTAATCTGACTAATGTAAATGTATAATAGTTAACGTTTATAAGACGAAAAGCACGGACATCATATTGGGTTTCAAAATACTAGAGCATCTTTGACATGATAATTTGCAAATATTTTGTTTCTTATTCTGTTTCAATGATTTTCTAATTTAAGCCTATATATTAGAGTGTCCCGTAAACAAACAGATGCGTAATAATTCGCTTAATATATAAACCGATCTTTGGTTCCCTACTAGCGATTGAAAATCACTGGTCTACAACATTTCGTCCAAAAAGAAGTATTTCGTTTTGTCTTAAAATGGGTATAAAAAAATTCTTAATAGTCATGAAAATAAAACTGAAAAAATTCTCTCAAAAATGTTGGTCCATAAAGCGTCATTTTAATACATCACACAACATAAAAAAAGTTCGATATTTCTTCTTGCAAAATGGATACAAAATTTAAAAATATTTTTCCCATAATAAGCAAAAAATTAAGAATTTTTTGAGACTTATTTTGGATTTTTTTTTTTTTTTTTTTTTTTTTGCCAAAATGTACCAGACTGGAAATTTGCTTTTAAAAATTTTAATTTCACAAATTTTACTCCAGTTGTTATCAAAATATCTGATATACAGTGTCGGCCAAAACTCACTGAACAAATTCGATATTTAGAAGATTGTCTTGGTATGGGCAGAGTAATATTATTTTTTAAACAAATATTTACTTCCATATACATAAAGGTTGTTTTCCGCTCTAAATAAAAACATGTTAATTGTTGTACTTTTTCTTTTTTTGTGTAATATACAATTTTATTAAGTATTGAACAACAAAATGTGTTTTTGGCGAAACATCAAAGAAAAATTACTATTCAGCAAAAGTATCCAAAAAAAAAAAAAATTACGATAAGAAATCAATGGAACAGAATTTTTTTCTGAGACAAATCGAAGTTAATATGAGTAACTTGGATTAAATGAAAAGTATTAGTTATTCCCTTTATTAACGTATGCATTCTCTATATTGTCATGGTAGTAAAAAGCATGGAGGCGCAACGTTATGGCCCAGGATGCTTTTCGGCACAAAGGCTAGGACCGGTACGTAAAATTAAGGGTATAATGAATAACAAAATGTTCTGCAGGAAGTAATGTATTCACATGACAGAGATAAACTAGAATCTCCTTGGATATTCGAACATGACGAAGACCCAAAATAAACAAAAAACAAGCGCCATACCCACCATCAACTTTTTCAAATTTTACGTTATATGGGAGGGGGCGGTAAAGTGGGTGGACCACGCCCATTTTTGGTTTCCGAGTTTAGATTGGTCCTTTAACTATTTGAAAACAATTTCCTTGATTTTCACCTTATATGGGAGGTGGGCGGCAAAGTGGGCAGACCACGCCCATTTTTTGTTTCCGAATTTATATCGACCCCCAAACTATTTATACAAAATGTTGATGTCGTACATGCTTTTGTTTAAGAGATATCAGCAGAAAAGTATGAAACGGACACCTTGTGTTTCTACTTTTTAGCCCACAACTTTTTTGTTTATTAACCGATTTTGCCCATTTTCAATCCCAAACAAACCTTATATAAGACAAACATTTCGTCCCCATACATTTTCCCGTTCGAGCCCTATACTGCTTTCAACAGACGGACAGACGGACGGACATAGTTAGATCGACTCAGAATCTAACCAGGACCCAGAAAATATATACATTGTGGGGTCTTAGATGATTCCTTCGACATGTTACACACGGAATGACAAAATCAATATACCCCCCATCTTTTTGATGGTGGGTATAAAAAAAAACTAATGGAAAATTGGTTACATCAGCAAGTGGTAATCGTCATTAGCAAGACTACACAGTTCCATATTCTTAATACTATTTAAAACTGATTGAAAATAGTAAATCAGGAGAGCAATGGGCAAGGGGCTCGTGGGAGGCTCAGAGAGATTATGCTGTGCAATTCTGGAAGCTTGGACAGGAATGACAATGCTAATAATATACAAACCTATTTGTCTAGTTTCTAATCAGGTATGTCATAGAAATTTTTCGGAAGTGAAAATTTTCGTATGATTGAATTCGTAACGTTTTCACTTTGCTTCTTCAACTCAAATACGTTTTCATAAATTCGAAATATATAAAAAATTCTTTTTTCATAAATAAAATTCAAAGTCAATTCCACTTTACTATTTTTATATGGATTGAAAACAAAAAATTTTTTTGTTTTTCGTTTTCTGTAGAAGCTAAATACGATTTCAATTTCACTTTCGTATGAATTTGAGTTCTGTGACATACCTGAATATAAGCCTAAAAGAATCCCTGAAATTATTGTCACAGATTATGAAGATCAACAGTTTGTTCAATTAGTTTTCTGACGCATTTTTTTTTTTTACTTTTGAGTAATGAATATGAAAAATAAATTTATGTTAATTAATGTTTAATCTGTTTACATTAACAATATTTTTCTTTAAAAACCAAGAAAATGTTGCGATTTACCCAAATTAACTAAGAGCTAACTTTTGTTCAGTTAGTTTTGGCCGACACTGTAATTTTTCTCATCCACTTAGCTTCAATAAAGAACCACATATTTATTTTCAAAATATTTTGATTCTGCTAAAGGGTATGAATTTTATTTGCATTTTCCAGCATTTTAAACTCAATACAGACCTTTAACTATTTAACCTTGTTTATAGTTAAAGTCACTTTAAAATTGTATTTTTATTTAAAATTCTGACATTGACAGTCTATGTTTTATTCTAAATTAAAATGTTGACAAAATTTGATAAAATATTTAATTGCATATTTTGAAAACGTGATCAAATTTCCTGCTAAATAATATTTTGTCAATTAATCAATAAAGAAATAAAAATATATAATATTTAAATAATTTTAATGATTAACACACATCACTTGCATGAATAACGCATGTTGCTAAACCCTACAGTACACGCAAAGAAAAAACATGGTTGATCAAATCATAATCGGTAACTATCATTAATGTTTAGGTTTATGATTCCCTCAATCATATCACTTATTATACCCTTTTGTGAACATAATATTGTCCTATCCAATATTAATATAATATGAACCTCACAATCATAACATTTATATGTGATAGTCCTCACAACCATACTTCATAAATATAACATTATCCCTATATTAAATATTATAATACCCCCAATCATAATACTAAGCATACGGTTAAAATGTATTTTTTATTTATTATTATTTTTTTAATTTAAATTTTGCGAATAGAAAATAATTAAAAAACAAATACCACAGCCTTCACTGGACGATTTCGTTCAAGAAAATTCATCTTCACATTCACACACCTAAAAGAAAATTTGTAGAAATACATTTTTTATTATTATTTTATATTTATTGATATTTATTGTACTTACCGAAAAATATTTCCAATTTGAAATTTGGCCATTGATGATTTGCTCCGTCAGCACTCCGTGGATCTCGTTATTAAAAAATAATAAAGTTTTTTAATAAAAATTTTTTGAACTTTTTTAAACGTTTTTCTTAACTTTACGTCCGTCACATTTAAGATTTCATTACTGAATGAGTAAATTATTTCGAAAGAGAGATAACAATAAAGACGAGCATATTATTGTCACCCCTCGCATTAAAATATTACATACAAATATTTCATTGAAATAATATGTTACTATGAAACATATTATTCTTTTAGTACACCGACTTTATATTATTACAAAGTATCATATGTTAAAATGATCAGAACAAAAAATAATTGATTCAGCTTAGTCTAAAACACAATAATTTGATTGTGTTAGCCATATAAACTACTTAGGAACATCACATGATTTCCGCGAGCATTTCGGAATCATGTTTTTTCTTTGCGTGTAGGTGAAGAAGACATAAATATAAACTATAAAAATTAATTTAAAAATATTAAGAAAAAATAAACAACCTTAAGCATCAATGAATTGAATTATAATTAAAATTAATACCAAATTTATATATTACTGTATTTTATTATTTTCTATTGATCTTTTTTTTTCTGCAAAAATTTAGGGCCATTCTATATTCATTTTATATCTACAAAACTTAACTATGTTTTTACTTATGTATTGTACTAGGTCTCGGGCAATTAAAATTATTCCATCATATTTTTCTTTTATTATTTTGTTTATATTGTTGTTATTGCTGTCACTGATACACATTAATGATTTTGAACGTGTGCCTTCCGTCCCGTCAACGAATGAATGGCCAAAATACGCTAAAATGTCACTATTTTTTTTTATCGAATTCGAGTACAAAGCATTTAGAGGTTGTTGCTACGAGTAAATATTTTGTTATAGCAAAAAAAGGAAAAAAAAATAATAAAAATAATATTTAATTCTTTTTTTGTTGATGTCACATACATATTTAATAAATACATAGATAGCTATTTATTGCTATTTTTATACACAATATGTATAAATTTTACGTCATTTGAGAAAATGAGTTTTTGGTTTTATTTTGGTTTTCTATTTTTTTATTTCTTTGTTATTTTAAGAAAATCGTGGTTATTAACCTTATTTTTGGTTAAATAGGGCTAATATAAAATAAATTTATTGCTTAAATAATAAAATCAAAGGTGTTAAATGATAACAGTATTATGTAGGAATATAATGATGACGACTTTTTATCACATACCAACGTGATCCACCCATAATCCACCATACTCTCATTAGGGACCTTCGCACTAGGTGGTAGAACTTTGGAACTTTCAAATGGAGCAAAATTTTTAGGCGTTTTTTACGACCATAAATTGAACTGGATATCCAACCTACAGGAAAGAGTAAAGAAAGCTTACGCTGCTTTGTACTCGTGTCAGAAGCTTATTGGAAAATCTTGGGGTCTTAAACCACGTTTGATTTATTGGATATACAAGGCAATTGTTAGGTCAATACTAGCACACGGATCGCTTGTTTGGTGGCCAATTATGAACATCAAAACACATGCCTCTTTCATTGAACGTGTAAATAGAGTTGTAGCGCTGAGCATAACAGGTGCAAGAAGATCCACCGCCACTGAAGCAATGTGCAGAATTCTGGAAATTTAACCCCTACATTTATACATAAAGGAATACGCTTTAAAGACCCAGATTAGGCTGAGCCAAAATGGACAACTTATAATTAGAGATAATGGACATTCATCCTTAATTAGAAAATCAAGTTATGAAAATTTAGTAACAGATTACATGATAAGTGAAACTTGATGGGATAAGGAGATTACAGCTATTATACCGCCGAGAGAAGACTGGGAGACCAATAATCGTAATGTAGAAGGTGTTGAGGTGTACACTGATGGTTCTAGGAAAGTGAATGGAACGGGAAGTGGAGTTTTCTGTGAAAAGTTAGGTATCAAACACAGCTCAAGACTGAACAATGCTTGTAGTATTTTCCAAGCTGATATCTTTGCAGTGTCTGAAGCAGCAAGACTAATATCTATGATGCCGATATTTAGGAGCGATATCACAATATACATAGATAGTCAGGCTACCATAAGGGCACTTTGTAGCAGGAATATTAGATCAAAGGTGGTCAGCCGTTGTCGCAGAGATCTACAAGTTCTCAACGAACAACACTTTTTAAAACTGTGCTAGGTACCGGGTCACAATAATATTCAAGGTAATGAAATAGCTGATGAACTAGCACGAACAGGAGCAGATATGGAATCGACTAACGCATGTGAAGACATTCATCCTGGACTAGATTATATATATCGAAAAATAAGAGATAAATTCAAAGTGGAAGCCGATGCACTCTGGGATAACTCATCGAGATATAAGCAGACAAAGGCGTTATGGAAACCAAGGGATAACAATACATTGAGGAAAGTTCTAGATATGGAAAAGAATGAACTGAGAATGTATGTAGGTATTATTACGGGTCATAACGACTTAAAATATTTTCTTAAGAAAATTGGTTTATGCGATAATAACAACTGCAGATGGTGCAGCGAGGAGGAAGAGGATACATTTAATTTCCTCTGCGAGTGCGCTGCACTATCGCGTTATAGATTTAAATGTTTTGATTCCTATTTTTTTCAGAACCTGGAAGATTTAAGAGGGATAAGTCCATTAAAGATTTTGAAATTTATTAAGGCAACAAAGATGCATATAAAAAGTAATAATGGAGGTCCAGCAACAAGACAATCGAGACCCCGAATGGATTGACAAGGCATCAAAAGATTGACTGTAAAGATAAGCTAAAGGAACTTTGTATACTTATACATATATATACATATATTTATTTATTTATTTATTTTTTTTTTTTCTATATATTTTATTTTATTTTATTTTATTTATTTTTTTCTTTTTCTTATTTTGTTATTTCTCTTTTCTTTCTTTTTTTTTGAGGATTCACTATGGATCAGCATAATTGGTCTTGTGAATACACACAGTTCTGTGTGATCCTCTTTCAACCTAACCTATTACTGTACTAAACAATGGGTTTCTCCGGGTGAACCTGCTCCGAAGAAGGCCAAGGTAATTTTGTCGGGCAATAAGGTGATGGCAACAGTTTTTTTGGATGCACGCGGGATAATCCACATCGATTATCTTCAAAAGGGAAAAACAATAAATGCCGAATATTATGCCAACTTATTAGACCGATTTAATGAGGATTCAAAAAGGAAACAACCCCATATGGCCAAGAAAAAAAGTTCTTTTTCATCAAGATCATGCACGGGTGCACACATGGCAAAACTCTATGAATTGGGCTACGAATTGGTACCTCAACCGCCATATTCTCTGGATTTAGCCCCTAGTGACTACTTCCTATTTCCAAACCTAAAGAAATGGCTCGGTGGAAAGAGATTCAGCTCCAAAGATGGTGTTGAAAAATAAATTTTTGTGTTGCAAAAAACACTGTGTTTCATTCAAAAAGTCACGGACTTATTGATCCGCCTTCGTATTCCAACGGTTAACAACTTACGGAATTATTTCCAAAAAGAATTCTTTGTAAATTATAAATCTAAGACAATTTCTTTTCATTTACATATTATATAAAGTTTACAAAATTTCCTTAACACAAACTATTTAATTGCCTTTTAATTACAATTTAAAATTTCTTGATTTAAATGGAATTTATTTATTTATTATTTATTTTTTTTTTTTTTTTTTTCAAAATGCGGAAAAATTTCATCAGAAAACTTTTAGATCAATTTTTTAAATATTTAAATTAAATATTTATTTAAAAAAAAGCAAACACAACCAAATGGTAACCACAAACAACTGGATATTGGCATAAATTTATTATTAATTTTTTTGTTTATTGTTTTTTCTTTCTTTTCCGTTAATTTGTTTGTTTTTATGATAAAATTCAAAAAATAAAAAAGGAAAATATCAATGACAGTATATGTTTAAGAAATTGACATTATCAGTTGTATTGTCTGAATTCAATTGAAAATAGGCTGCTATAAAACATTTACTGAGTCAGTTAGCCCTATAGAGAAGCCTCGTTGTTTGTCATCAAAGTTATTTGCTGTCAATAAACAAATAAAAACAAAAACAAAAGTGATTATTTTTATTATTATTTAACATACACAACAAAATATTTAACGCAGTAATTGTTGTTTTTATGAATTGATATAAAAAAAAAACACACACACACACACAGACTTTTGATTAATATATTTTATTATGATTATTGTGATTATGATGACAATTTGTCGCCTTAATAGAAAAAATAAAAAAATTCATTCACATAAACCAATTGAAATGAAAAGTGCCTTAGCAACCTTCTTTCTATTCTACTACTACTATATACGATATTTTTATTTGTATCATTATACACTGTTAAATTAATTTGTTTTTTATTTGCATTTCTTTTGCTTTTCAATGAAAAAACAAAAATTGATTTGCTTAGTTATATTTTCCCCCTACTAAATTAATGAAACTAAACATCAACTACAAAGTCAACAGGGAAAAATTTTAGCTTGGATTAATCATTAATTAATAGAGAAGAAAAATAAATATTAGTTGTTGTATTTTATGTTTTATTATTTGTATAAGCTCTATTGATAGCAACGATAAGTTACATTTTTTAATAATCTTTCGTCGAAAAAAAAAAAAAACAAATGTTGATATATCAATAAAATTACACTGGTCGAAAAAAATTTTTTTAGAGCTCCTTCAAAAAAAATATGTAGACTAGATGGAATTCCGCATGCTAAACTCGAATCTGCTTTCAGTTTTTTTTCATCAGTTCGGAATTTTTTTTTTTTATGGGCGTGTCTAATATTGTGCCCTAAATATGCCGATAATCGAGTATATTCACTATTACTTGAGAACGGTATGCACGATTTATATAAATGATATACCAAGATATGCGGAATAAAATCAAATCAAAAATACTATCAAATTTTTATCCGCTCAATAGTTTAGGAGATATTTCGAAAAAAGTGTCGGAAAAATTCATGCAAAATTCAAGATTTATTTTTTTTACTAAAACTTTTTTTTAAAGTGAAAACATCAAAAATATTTAAGTTTATCACCTTTATCTCAAAGCTGGCAAAACTTTTTTAAATAAAGCCACGTATCATAAAAATTGATGTACAAATCTTGATTGGATTCACAGTTAAGTTTGGATACCCATGCATAACTATAGCTAAGTGGAAATACACTAGTGGGCAAAAAAAATGTTTCTTTTCGTCCTAAATAAAAACAAACGCGAATATATTCGGCCCGGCCGAATCTATATACCCATCAACTTTTTAAAATTTTACGTTATATGGAAGGGGGCGGTAAAGTGGGACCATGCCCATTTTTTGTTTCTGAGTTTATATCGACCCCCGAACTATACGTACAAAATTTCGTTGTCGTACGTGCTTTTATTAAAGAAATATCAGTATTTAAAGGACACCCTGCGTTTCTAGTTTTTAGCCCATAATTTTTTTGTTTATTAACCGATTTTGCCCATTTTCAAACCTTATATAAGATAAATATTTGTGCCAAATTTCGTCCCCCTACGTTGCCCCGTTAGAGCTCTATCCTGCTTTCAACAGACAGACAGACGGACGAACATAGCTAGATCGACTCAGAATCTATCCAGGACCCAGAAAATATATACTTTGTGGGGTCTTAGATGATTCCTTTGACATGTTACACACGGAATGACAAAATCAATATACCCCCCATCTTTTTGATGGTGGGTATAAAAATTGGTGGATTAGATGGAATTCAACGTGCTAAATAAGAATCAGCTTTTACTTTTTTTCTATCACGCATTGATTTTTTTTTATGGGCATGACTACTATGACCCTGCCTTAAGGCACTCACACTTGTATAACTCGAGAACAGTTTATCCAATTAAGATAAATTGAACTTTAATATATAGCGACCTAAATTGTCTTTGAGCTGAATTTATATAATTTTTTGTCCAGTTAATATTTCCGTAGTTATTTGGTAATTAGTACCGAAAATTTTAAAATTTATTTTTTTGAAAAGTGGTGAAAATTTTGATCCATAACTCTGAAATTCTTGAGCGAATGAAAAATATTGTTGGCATACCTTGAAGACAATTCCTATTGCATCTTTTGATGTATCATTTATCAAAATCGTGTAAAGGGTTCTTGAGTTATAGCCTAAGTTTGACAAACCATTCTCGAATTTTATAGTGTGAACGCTGAATAAGGTGATGATATTAGTCATGCACATAAAAAAAATCAGTACTCGATAGAAAAAAAGTGAATGCAGATTCTTCTTTAACTCGTCAAAATCCACATAGTCCACCTATTTTTGTTTCAAGAAAAAATAACAATTTTTTTTTTTTTTTTTTGCCACCACTGTATTTTCACTCAATTGTATGTAACATGGGTATTTTTAGTTAACTGTGAATAAAATTTAAATTTCTGCATCAATTTTGAAGATACATGCCTTATTTTATTCCCAGCATTACCAGCTTTAAGATAAAGATGATAAACTGTAACATTTTAGATGTTTTCATTTATTAAATGAAATTTTACTAACAAAAAAATCTAAAATTTTGCATGAAAATGATTTTTTTCGGACACTTATTTCAAAATAACTCCGAAACTATTGAGCACATAAAAAAACATAAAATTAAGGGGAATTTGAAGATATTTTTAGTCCGCATCTTTTGGTGTATCACTTTGATCAATCGTACAGACATTGTTCATGTTATGAAATATTAGTCACGCCCATAAAAAAATCCAGACCTGATGGAAAAAAACTGAAAGCAGATGCTTGTTTAGCACATCAAAATACATCAAGTCCAACTATTCGTCTATGGGGGAGGTTTTTTTTTTTTTTTTGTTGACCAGTGTTATTAGTAACACTGACTATATAAGACTATATAAAGAATATATATTTGAATGAAATTTGGTCCAAATATTTTTCTTCTATAAGGTTTGTTTGGCATTCAAAATGGATAAAATCGGTTCATAAACAACAACGTTATGGATCAAACACTAGAAACACAGGGTGTCCTTTGTAACTCCAGTTTATACCTTTTGGCCGATATTTTTTACAAAAAAGCATGTACGTCCACGAAATTTTGCACAATTAGTATAAGGTACAATATAAACTTGGAAACTAAAAATGGGCGTGGTCCGACCACTATACCGCCCACCATCTATAAAGAGGTTAAATGTAAAATGTCAACAAAATTTTATACAAATAGTTTAAGGACTAATATAAGCTCGAAAACCAAAAATGGGCGTAGTCCGCCCACTTTACGACCCACTTCCCATATGAGGTAGTATTTTAAAAAGTTTCAGTCGGTGGATATATAGATTGGGCAAAGCCGAATATAATATTCTTACTAGCTTGTGTCTAATTTCATATTTTTATGTATTATTTTTAGTTTAATTTACATTTTTGACATTATTTTCCTTAAATTAAATTATGAAATTTTAAATTATATTGTTATTCAAAATTTAATAAATTTTTTATACGTTTTATAAGAAGACTTTTCTTTGCGAAAAAAAAATTGTATGTAAGTATAACATAAACTCTAGAGAGTGCTCAGTGTATCTTATCAGATACAACCAGTTTTTTGTAAATATCTTTTCAAAAAATCATTTTTTCGAAAAACGGTGTATACAGTTGTTTATTTTTTTGTAATTTTATATATCATATATTTTTTTCAGCAAAATCGGTGTTCATGGGTATTTAAGGGTTAAAAAAAAAAAAATTAGTTTTGGAGTGATAGTTTTGTTGCAACATTAGTTTATTGTACTATTTAACTTTTATGTAGCAAAATAATTCGGCTAATTTTTGGAAACCCAACACAAAAAAAAAAATAAAAAATAATTATAACAAATTAAAGTGTACAATATGTTTAGAATTGGAACAATAATTTTATTTTACGTTGAGCAATATATCAGTTTGTGTCTTATTAACTGATCGTGCCCTTAAAATAACTTTAATATCCGAATTTCAAGAAGATCTACTTACATTTTCTGTCCTGTTCCCCAGCAAAAATAAAGTGAACAAATTAAAGGGAAAAGTGAAAAAACTCGGGGGAAAAAAATCATTCACGATTAGGGGAATTTTATTTTTAGCATGAAATTATTCACGGGGAATTTTTTCATGATTGCAATTTGGGGAAAGGGAAAACATTTCGAGGGAAAAAGTATTCATGATAGGGGTCAATATGTCCACACATTTCTGGCCCGATTTGGCGTAATGTCACTACGCTAAGAAACCCTGGATTGGTACTAAGCAATAACATAGTTTTTGTCAATTCTGCAAATTGTCCGGAGCTAAGACCAATTGAGAGATATTGGGCTCTTGTGAAAAGAGAATTGAAGAGCACAAGAAAGGTGTACAAAAATATCGAAGATTTTAAAAGAAGATGTGTAAACTATTCCAAAAAAGTGATTGAAAAAACTATCAAATCTCAAATGGAAGGGTTACAATAAAAGATCCACGAGATCATTAGTAGTGATTAGAACTATAAAGGTAATATTTTTCTATGATCTGTAATATAATATTAATTAAATAAAAAAAACAACGAAAACTGTAAGATCAACCGTTTTCAAATTATTGAATTTTATATATGTAAAGATTTTTTCGAACGCACTCCTTATAGTTATTCTGAAAAAATATATTTAAATTATGTTGTCAAAAGCCCTTAAATCACATCAAACTTGATATGGGATTTGTAAACAGAGCGCAGTTTTAAAAATTCTAATTTGTTGTAAATTTACTAAATTTTTTTTTTTTTTTACTAGGACCTTTAATACAAATATGACATTTTAAATTTTGTTAATTTTTAAATATCTGGAGAAAACATAGAGTCCATAAATTATCTTAAGAGTCCATAAATTATCTGAAGACTTTAAATACTCAATTAAAAATATACCTTTTTCTTGCTCATAACTAAACTCTTCAGTGGAGGCTTTGAATAACTTTTTTCAACAGAAAAGCGGACGGATGGACATCGAACCCAAATGTTTTATGGGGATCCACTCATATATTTCATATTATGGTATAGAAAGAGACCTGCGTTACGACAATATGCATTTCATTTTATTTCATTTTTAGACTCTATAAAAAACACAATTTAAAGTAATTTCAAATCAATTCGCCTAATTAAACATTTTAATCATTTTTTAAATTTACTATTTCCTTTTTAATCTTTTTTATTTTTTGCAATTTCATACAAATTACTTCTATTGTATTTGTATTTCAGACTTATCGATATTACGTATAATTTATTATGTTTATTTGTTCAATTAAGTGTCCTTGAGTTTATTTTTATAGAAAAAAATAAAAATAAAATAAAAGAAAAAACATTGTAAAATACAATAAAGAAAGCAAAAAAAATAAAATACAACAATAGACATTTTGGGATGAAATAAAAATCAATAGATTTACATGATATTCGTACTTTTTTATATAGTTATAATAAAAATCCAACAATTATATTACAATAGACACGAATGAAAAGTTTATAAGCTGTCAAAAGCTTTTAAGCATTATTGAGATATATTAAAAGAATTGTATCGGCAACATGTTGCAGATATAAACTGAAAAAGTAACTGTTGAATTGACTAATATAAATTTAAAAACTTTAAATATATAGGGCATTTAGAATTTTTAAAGATATAATTTAATTAATCAAATACATAATAAACATATTAGTTTTAAATAAACTAAAATTTTTATTTTTAATCTTTTTATAAAAGCTTTAAGATTTTTAATTATGCTTACAACGTTTATAGTATTTATCGTACATTTTAAACAAATTATAAACTGTTATTTTTAGTTATAAATTTGATTTATAATTTAACACTTAATTAATGTTAATACTTGATTTCCTTGTATAGTATCGATGACAATATTTTATATTTTTTCGTGTGTTTTTTCAATTCAAATGCATCAAATATTTGTTGTGAATAATAATACATATATTGTTTATAGAAAAAAAAAAATAAAATAAACAAAAAATAACTAAATATTATATTTTTAATGAATTTTAAATAAGCAGTTACCAAGTATAACTATTTTTTGTTTTGTATGATCTACTAACCTTGTAGACATAAATAATTTTAATTAATTATTTGTTATTTACAACTAAATCTGTTTGTTTGTATTAAAAAAAATGTAAATAGTTTAAAGCAAAAAACAATATTAGTTACAATAATAATAACATTTTATACAAATATGATTAAATTATAACAACTAAAAATATAAATATTATTTACATGATAAATACAAAACAAACGATTTTTAAAGAGTATGTATATGAAATTAGTTGATCGCTAAAAAAAAAATAGAACAAAAGTAGAATTTAACCTTTAACTAGGTCATATAGCCAAAAATTATACTTTACAAAATCCTGGATTGAAAAGACCTATAATTTTTGGTTTGATTGTTGAATCCTTGAAGATATCAAGTAACTCCTTCAATTAAATATTTTTGTATAACGACGGGAAAACCTAAATAAGGAGCGAGATCAAACAATTTTAACACACGTTATGCCTCTTAACTTTTTTTGGAAGCAATATTTTTTTTTTTTTTTTGATCTAGTTATATATTGAAAATACAGTGACCAAAAAAACAATTCGACATTACATGCAGTTTTCATAAATCCTTTACAAATATTGATATGATTACGAATTTTGCATGTGGAAACGCTGTATTTAGTTACATTGTAAGTATTATTTTATTAACAGTTATAAAAATTACAAACATCGCACATTTTGAAATAATTGTGTCTAGTTAATTAAGAACACACGAATTTTAAAAGAAAAAGAAATTCTATTCGATATGCATATTTTTTTTCGCAAGTTAATATTTTAACACACTTTGTTTTCATTAATGTGCATGTTATGGCAAAGATGGGAAGCAAAGGAAAAGAAACTTTTGTCGATATTAGAAATTTAATAATTCATCATTTTAAATTAGGAAAAACTGAAAGTGCCATATCAAAAATCATTGAAACATCAAGAACTACTGTTCATTATATAATAAAAAAAAAAGTATAAAAATGAAAAAACTGTAGTAAATAAGTCTAGAAGTGGTCGTCCTCGCAAACTTACAGAAGTGAACGACGAATCGTGCATGAAGTAAAAAGAAATCCCAAAATTAATATATCCACGTTAGCCAAAAGTACTGAGAAATATCTATGAATTTCTGTAACTCCTCAGACAATAAGAAATATTCTAAAAAAATCACGATTACCATGCTAGATCAGCCCTGAAGAAACCCCATATTTCCAATAAAAATAGAAATATTAGATTAGAATTCGCTAAGGAGCACGCGGAGTTCTGGATGGATGTTATTTTTGCTGATGAAAGTAAATATAACATTTTTGGGTGCAGTGGGAAGGTTTTAGTATACCGTAAACCAAATACAGAATTGGAAAAAAAGAATATGATACCAACAATAAAACACGGTGGTGGTATTATGGTCGGGGGTGTATGGCGGCGTCAGGACTGGGTCATCCAAAGTTCATTGACCTTCAGAAGCAAAATTTACGTCCAAGTGCAGAAAAATTAGGACTTGCAAACAAGTTTCAGTTCTATCAAAATAATGATCCTAAGCATTCTGCTATTAATACAAAGCTTTGGCTTTCTAAACCCAATCGAGCACCTTTGGAGTTATTTGGAGAAAAAAAGTAAGATCTCGGGAGTTTTAAAATAAAAATCAAATGAAAGAAATCCTTCAAGAAGAATGGAACAAAATTGATGCCTAATATACAAAAACATTGGTAAAATCTATGCCAGAACGTTTAATAAGGTTATACGCCGTAAAGGAAAAGCAACTCGTTTCTAACACAACAAAATATCTATCTATCTATCTATCTATCTATCTATCTATCTATCTATCTATCTATCTATCTATCTATCTATCTATCTATCTATCTATCTATCTATCTATCTATCTATCTATCTATCTATATATAAAAATTAATGTGTGTTTGTTTGTATGTATGTATATATGTATGTTTGTTTGAAGTCTATAGCCGACTAAACTGCTAAACCGATTTTCTTGAATTTTTCACAGTGTTTTCCTATATGCCTGGAAAGAAAAATAGGCTACTTTCTATTTTGAAATTTCATGTGGGCGAGGTGCCACGCCCACTTACTAAATAACTATTAAAAGTAGTATATCTCGGAAATTGGTAATACTAGAGTCCTCAAATTTTGCACGAACAACTTTGACACCTATATGAACATTCTGGAAAAAAATAGGCGAACTAACAATAGGGGGTGTGGCACATACCACGCCTAATATTGCTTGCCAATACCAAATGCCGTAAATTTAGGAAACTATAACAGTTACATTTCCCAAATTTTGTACAATAAACTTAAGTGTCAATGTGAACATTTTGTGCAAAAATGGGCGGAAAAGAAATAGTGGGCGTGTCATCTCTCATATAAAGTTAATACCAAAATTTTTATATCTGGGAAACTATTAAAGTTAGAGAGCTCAAATTTTGTACGACTAGCATTAGCTTCAATATGAATATTTTGGACAAAAATTGGTACACTAGGAAAAGTCGGCGTGGCACCTCCCATATAAAGAAAATATTAAATTATCATATCTGAGAAAATATAACAGAGTTCTAAAATTTTGTCTTAACCACTTTGGTATCAATATTAATATTTAAGAAAAATATGGGAGGACTAGAAGTAGGGGGCATGGTACCTCCCATATGAATTAAATGCAAAAATTCTTATATCTGGGAAACTATTGGAGTTGGAATGCTCAAATTTTGCAAAAAGAATTTTGACATCCATGAAAACATTTGTCTAATAAATTAGCGGATTATGGGGGTATGGTCCCTCCCATAAAAATTAAATACAAAAATTAGTATACCTGGGAAACTATTAGAGCTTGAATTTTCAAATTTTGCAAGGGAAACATCTATCTATCTAATTTTTAAGATAAATGTTATATTTTAATTACTAAATAAATATATTTTTTTAATCCTTTAATTACTATGTATTTCATTTCGAGGATTGGCGAAGCACACCGGGTATTAGCTAGTATTTTATATTTTAAGAATATCAACTATGTCGAATACTTTTTTGCTTATATTTTTTTATTAATGTTTTAAACAATGATTTTTTGTATTAGTTTCTTTAAAGATCTTATTTTTTGTATTGAATATGATTCTCTGTTTTTCAATAGAAAAATTTTTGGGTTCCTTTCATTAAAATATACTCTATATCGTGTTTTATTAGTAAATTTAATAGATATTTGTATCAATGTTTTTTTTTTTTTTTTTTTTTTTTTTTTTTTTTTTTGCCGATGTTGATTTGTTGTGAATTTGATATGAGTGACAAAAAAGAAGTACGTGCTAAAATTATTAAAAATTTTCAAACAAATCCTATTGGTCCTACAAAAAAAAAATTCCCCAACGAATTAAAGGCCTATCGTCAAACTGTTTCCAATGTAATTAACCAGTATCAGGAGAATTTGATCATTGATAGAAAACCTGGTTCTGGAAGAAAAAAAAAAAAAAAGATCCACATGATATTGGGAAGGCCAAGAAAGAAAGCATATTGAAAAGAACTCCAAACACATCTCGTAGAAAAGCAGCCCGATTAGCTAAGTGCTCTAACTACTTGGTGAAAAGTTAAAGCCAAAAAAAAGGCTTCTTCCACATGTTTGTCCACATAAATTTTTGGCCCGATTTGGTATCATGTCACTACGGTAAGAAAGCTCTGGAGTGGTACTAAAACAATAACATAGTTTTTTTTTCTATCCTCAAAATTGTCCGTAACTAAGGCCAGTGGAAAGATATTGGGCTCTTGTGAAAATAGAATTGAAGAGTACGAACAAGTTGTCCCAAAATATCGAAGATTTTAAATGGAGATGTACAAACTGTTCCCAAAAAGTGACTAAAACAACTATCAAATCTCTAATGGAGGGGTTAACTAAAAAGGTCCACGAGTTCATAAATAGTGGTTAGAACTATAAAAATTATATTTTTCTGTAATCTGTAATATAATATTAATTAAATAAAAAAAAATCAAAATTCTAACATCAACCGTTTCCAAATTATTGAATTTTATATATGTTAAGATTTTTTCGATCTCACTCCTTAATTAAATTCAGCCATAAAATATTTAATAAAATTTATTTTTACATTTTTTTTGTAGGAAATATGAGAGATTACATCTTTAGTCCTTTTTACTCCTCACTGTTTAGCTATAAAATAAATTTTTAAGTTTTTCATATAAAAATTGATTTTTGGTAGAAAATATGAATGATTTCAGGGCAAAATGAAAAATATGCAAAATCATTTTTTTCTGAGCTTCAAAAGAACCAAACTGTTAGTTATTTATCCGTTGCAAACAATTTGAATAATTCTATCATCGATATATTATTGCATATTTTGGTCATAATGTCATATTTTTGCATATAGATGACTTAGCAGCATATTTTCATAACAAATCCTTATTTTAGATCATATTAGCATATATATTAATTTGATGTACAAATCGGAGCATAATTTTGCTTTTATTACACTCAAGAGAACAAATTTTTTTGTATACTTTACACTCAATAGAATTTTTTTGCATTTTAGAACAAGCGCGAATTATATTCGGCCCAGCCGAATCTATATACCCACCATCAACTTTTGCAAATTTTACGTTATATTGGAGGAGGCGGTAAAGTGGGCGGACCACGCCCATTTTTTGTTTCCGAGTTTACATTGGTTCTTAAACTATTTGAACACAATTTCCTTGATTTTCACCTTATATGGGAGGCGGGCGGTAAAGTGGGCGGATCACGCCCACTTTTGGTTTCCGAGTTTATATCGATCCCCGAACTATACGTACAAAATTTCGTTGTCGTACATGCTTTTGTTGAAGAAATATCAGCAGAAAAGTATAAAACGGACACCCTGTGCTTCTAGTTTTTAGCTCATAACTTTTTTGTTTATTAACCGATTTTGCCCATTTTCAATACCAAACAAACCTTATATAAGACAAATAATTGTGCCAAATTTCTCCCCCCTACGTTGCTCCGTTCGAGCCCTATCCCGCTTTCAATAGACAGACGGACGGAAATAGCTAGATCGACTCAGAATCTAACCAGGACCCAGAAAATATATACTTTGTGGGGTCTTAGATGATTCCTTCGACATGTTACACACGGAATGACGAAATCAATATACCCCCCATCTTTTTGATGGTGGGTATAAAAAGTAATATTTTAAGAGCATATTTTTTAATTTTAATGTTATATTTTCCAATTTTAAAAGCAATTTTTTTTTGGAGCATATTTTTGGCTGTAGTGGTGATAACAGATTTTCTTCTTTTTTGTCGTGGTTAATCTACAAAATCTATTTTTAAGTTTTTTACATAAAATAGATTTTTGATAAGAAATGTAAGTGATCAAAAAAGCAACCAAAAATATGAAAAATCATATTTTTTTTCCTAGGCTTCAAATGCACATAACATATTTTTTATTTTTTTTTTTTTTTTTTTTTTTGTCTTAACAGCATATTCTTGCATAATTTGCTTAACATGGTATTTTGTCTTGTTTTCAGAGAAAATGCTTACTGTAGAGCATATTTAAGCAATTTAAATGGTAGATGCTTGCATATTTTATACTTACGAGCATTATTTTGCATATTTTTGGTTGCAGTTTTCATTCATTTTTCTCTGTTTTTTTATTTTTTTTATTTATTTAATTTTATTGTCCATTTTTTTTTTTTTTTTTTTTTGTTCAAATCTCATGAAAAGTCACACATATTATTTTCTTTCAATTTTAGTTTTTCATTAAAAAGATTCAAAGCCATTAATGATTTTTTTTTTTTTATTTAAATAAAAAGTAGTTCATTCATTCAAAATTCCAACAAATTTAGCATGAGATTAATGTAGCATGTGATAATATCATAATAAAAAAAAATTATTTAAACGTTAATTGAATATTAATTTTCTTTACTCTTTACTCTTTTTTTTTATTATAAAAAAAAAAAATTAATTTATTCATATGAGCAAAAAAAAAAAAATAAACGTGTTTTATAAAAACAAATTTACATTAAACGATTGACTTTAAGCTCAATGTTGTTTACATTTGTTATAAACAAATTTTGATTTAAATATAAATGGTTTAAAGAGGCCTTAAGATGAAGTGTGAGAGGGCCCAGGGGAAATAAGGTGGGTGTACATCAAAATGGGTGTAAAACAAATTAAGCAAAATGTTTTGAATGTTTTTATCACTTAACGCCTTATAAATAAATAAAAAAAAAAAAAAAAACAGAGAAAATTAAAAAAAGGATGAATGACCTGATTATAAAATAATCATGAAAATTATTTACATTTTAGGTCATTTTTATTTTTATCTTTAAGATATTTTTTTGTTAAAAACTTTTATTTTAAAATTTTTAAATATCTGTTAAATATTTTCTCAATTACTCATTTTGGTTTTTTTTGTAAATCAGCAGACATTTCATTTTTATCGCTTAACAATCAGTTGTCAGTTTGGCTTTTGGCCATTTTGATAGTTTTTCATCAACTATTGTTTTATTAAGAGGGTGGAGGATGTTTTCTAGTTTATTTCATTGTGGGGTTTTTGTGGTATTTTGATTTTTATCTTGGGAAAATAAATATATGCCAAACATCTGCTTAACAAGTGTTTAAACAAATATTTTGTAAATAGTCGATTTAATGCCAATAAAAATAATATAATTATAATTCGTTTATTTTTTTATTTGATTTTATTCTAAATAAAAATTTACCTTTGTTACAAGTAAAAGTCTGTACAGCATGAAATAATTAAATAGCAAAGGACACGCCCTAAATTAATTTATGATATATTTAGTATTGAAAAACAGGGAGGGGAAAAATTGTATCCAGCACCATCAACAAACATCCGATTCGAAGGACCATAAAGCAATCATAATGCCAAAGCTATTTGTGGATAAATAAGTTATTTTTTATTTATTTTTTTTTTTTTTTTTTTTTTTGTAATGGATTTTTAATCCTACAAATCACTTTTTATTAAATGACCGCAAATAGCGAGATAAAAGTTTATATAGGAAATGAATCAAGTTACACCACACATTGCAACATATCTCAAGAACAACTTGTCCGATTTGGTTTTATAATATATTAGAAAAATGTACAATTCAAATTATATTAATATATTTTTTTTAACTGTTCTATAGTTTTAGAGATTTTAAAAGAATTGTTTCAAACAATTTTAAATTTCTTCCAAATTGGGAAAAATTTTTTTGATAGTAATTTTCCTAAAATCTATTGAAATGTTTTTATAAGTTATATTTACTTAATTGTAAATAAATTCGAAATTTTTACATCGACTTAAATGAAATATGTTTAATTTTATTTGTAATATATCCAGCTTTATAAATCTGAAAGAGGACAACTTTTAATCGTTTTATATTTTTATGATTTAAAAAAAAAAAATTAATTTTTTAAGAAACAATTTTTTTTTTTTTTTTAAATGTCTGAAACTATTGAGCACATAAAAATAAAATATATATATAATTTAGAAATAATTTGAAATGAATTTTTTTAATTTACAGCCTGTTTTTATAAAACGAACGAATTTGTCTACGAACGATTCGTTTGTAGACGAATACGTAAGAAATTTGGTTTTTATAACTTGGACGAATTCGTTCTTTTCAAATTACGTTTTTACGTTTAAAAATATTATTTTTTTGTTTATAAAATATTTGACTTTTGAAAAAAAATTATTTGTACTGGCGTTCTATATCACATATCGTAAATTGTTGGCCAATATTTAACAAAATTTTGTGCTGTGATTCCTTCTAAACACCAGCACGATATATGTAACGTACGCAAAAATGAAATATTTAGAAAGTTGAAGGTATTCGTCCATCTGGCAGTCTGTGTCTGTGAAACAAATTTCTCAATTTTGATAATAGTTATACCCACATAAATGGATAATGCTTCAATTTGGCGCAAATAATTATTTTAGCACATGGATTGAAGATGCATTATTATTTTTAGAGCTTATATGAATATCTTTCCGGTAATGGGCACTTACCTCAAATATTACGCTGTTTAAATGAAATATGTCACAAATAACTATTATATAAACATATATAATATTGTTATTGAAATACTACTTAACACAAATTAGTTTTTTGTAAACCAAAAGTGCAGTAACAGTTTCCACATCTGAAAAATCACACTGAAGTTAAGCATATTTCATTTTAATAGTTCAAAATTTGCCACAAGTCCCACGAAATTTTTCTTTTTTTGTGTTTTTATTTTTACTTGTTTTTATTCTCATAATTTTTCCGGATCTTACATCCATCATATATACACTTTGTTTGTAGTAAAACTACAGTAAGTTGTTTTCAATCTTGGACTGATTTTAAAATTATTATAGCGGAATTTTCAATATTAGCAAATGAAAATATTCTTTAAATTGTGAAATTATATGTAAACTGACCAAAAAGATGATAATTTTATGCCCTTTTATTATTAAAATTTCCTTAACGAATGAAATTTTTTGTTCGTTTGATTTTGGCTTTTTATTCGTTTCAATTCTTGTTATAAAAACCAAATTTTAAAATGAATCATTACGTATTCGCCTAGAAACATTGACATTCGTTTAATAAAAACGGAAATGAAAATACGTTCGTCATTTTGATGAAACGAATTCAATATTCGATTTATAAAAACAGGCTGTTAATTAAAACATTTCTATGTTGCAATGAGTGAAGCAATATCAAACATTTTTTTATACAATGAACAGGAATAATTTTTGGAAATAAATATGCAAATGTGCAATTTTAATTCTGGTAGGGGGTACACACTTGCTTCTCAGAAGCAGAGCTTGATAATTTTTACCGATTTCAATCTGTATTTCTAGTTGAAGCTTTTTCCTACACAGAAAAAAGTCACCAATTAACAAATATATATGAAAATAATGCATTCAATTATAAACTTGTTTAAATTTGCACCTCTCACCAAAATGATTATATCAATTACTAAAAACTATAAAAAATACAAAACAGAAAAAAATTCTCAATTAATAAATTAATTAAATCAATCAAGTAGATGATTGAATGAATTAAAAATGTATATAGGAAAAAAAAAATAATACAAAAATTTATTTTTTATTTTATTTTTTCTTGAACATATTTATTAAATTTTGATGCAAAATTAAACAACTGAGTTAATTGTAAAAAAGACGGTAATAATTTTTTCTGTGTAAGGTCTCACATACCCCTAAGAAGCAGAGATAAGAGGGCTAAATATGGGGCAAAAATAAAAAAAATAATATTTTAAACATTTGTATATCTTCTTCTTTCTAAAGACCTGCTATTTATATAATTTTCGAGTTATTCTATTTGATATTTAAATTATCTTAATTTTGCAAGATCCTAGTATTATCGATCGGGTTTTTAAGATTTTTTCAATTAATTACAGAAAAAAAAAATAACTATCGCACAAAGAAAATTTGAAATCCATATCTTTATTGAGTCAAAAAAAAAAAAAAAAAGAATTGAATTTAAAAAAATATTAATAGCCTGTTTCTCTATGTCGAACGAAAGCTTTCTTTCGACTTCTAAGCGAACGAAAACTGATTTGGGTTTCTCTAACTCACTTGTATGCGAACAATGAGTCGAACGACAAGTCGAAAGAAAACGTAAGTGTTTTCATATAAAATTGGGTTTCTGTATTTCGAACGATAAGAACAAAAATGTCAAAATCAGTCACTTGCTATTTTGCTTTCGACTGGTTGGATTTTTAATGAGAAATATTAAAATTACTAATCAGGACACTGCAAATGTTCCTCAATCATGTTTCGTTTTCGTTTTATATATATTATGTGTCGATAAAGGCCGATTTTGCATCTAAAAAACAATTTCTAAAGAAATCTAAACAAAAAACATTTTTTTTTATTTTTTTAAATTATTTTATTTTTGTTTGTTTATTAACTTGGTTGTATATACGTTCAAACAATTTAGTAGTATTTTTAATATTTTTACGAAAAAAAGTTACTCTAAAAGAGAAATAAAACAAAAACAATAGAGGAAAAGACGTAACTCCATGCGAACGAAAGCGTAAGAAATACAAAAACCCAAAATGATTCGAATTCGTTCGACTTGCTTTCGTTCGCTTTAATTTTCGTTCGACATAGAGAAACAGGCTATAACAAGGCGTATTTACAAGGTGAAGTTGTTAACCCAGCTGATTTTTGTTTTGGTTTTTCAAAAGTAAATTTTTTTAAGTGTGTGTGTAAGAAAATAAACAAATAAAAAAAATATAAATAAAAAATTTGTGAAAAATAATAATTTTTTATATTATTATTGTGTTTTTGAAGTCAAATTCCTAATTAAAAAATTATTAGTGGATTTATAGCAAGATTATATATTGAATCATGCGGCAAAACATCAAGAAAATTTGGTCCAATAAAATAAATGCAAGCACATACATTTAAAATTTTTCTACATTTTCTTTTCTCTACAATATTTATTTTTGACAGCCACAAATACTCCAAGTTGGGTTGTTGTATTTGTTGCCCTAATGCCTTAACCTTGTATATGAGCCTTGGGCTATAAGTTTTTTTTTTTTTTCAAAAAGTGTCTTTATTATTATTTTTTTTTCTCTCTCTCTCTCTCTCTCTCTCTAAAACAACATTTTCCTTAAGAACATAATACCCTAAACCGTTGGTGCTGATGTTTGTAACACCCAAAAATATTGGTCTAAGACCCACCTTAATTTATATCAATCGGCTTAGAATCACTTTCTGAGTCGATCTAACTAGGTATGTCCGTCCGTCCCTCTGTCCCCATGTAAACCTTGTAATCAAACTGCAGACAATTTTTAACATAAATTATAATTGGCTCACATGTTTCTTATAGTCCAAGGACGAATCCTATTGAAATTGGTTATGATCGGTCCATTACTTCATCTAGCCCCCATACAAATGTCCTCCCGGAAAAAGGGTTTAACGATCATAAATCCCTTAAATATGGCATTATTTTAATCAAATTTGATACATAAAAGTTCCACATAAGTCTAAGCCGGGAAGATCGGTCCATATTAGACCCCTTTTCAGAAAATCTCTTTAACGGGCATAAATTCCATTAAAATGATAGTATCAAGTTATTATTCGACACAAATAAGTTTTATATAAATATAAATGATAGTTTCAAATTTTGTAAAGATCGGTCCATAATTTACCATAACTCCCATATAAGGCCCTCTTTCGGGCATCACCCAAAAGTTAATAAATTCATATAAATGTTAGAATCGACGTAATATTCTGTATTCGTTTGTCTTATTTTACATTTAATATTAGTAACGGTCTACAATTGGCCCCAAGTCTAATAAAAGACTCCTCCCGAATTTTGATGTATATAATGGTGTAGGGTATCATATGGTCGGGCTTGACCGAATATATCTTTTTTTTTTCTCTTTTTTATATTTTTTAACTTTTGGATTGCTTTATCAAAATTAGTTTTCAAAAAAATTCCATAGTATAGCTGTCGTAATTCTAAATTAATAAAAAGTCAATTATTTTTTACAGAACTAAAATAACGATATTTTAAAATTTAACATAATCACAGAAATTTAGAGGGCACATTAGAGAAACTATATTCAATAACGATGACTTTCCCAAAACGACACTGCAGCGTTTGTCAACAAGCATCCGGCGCGAAGGACCATAGACATATTGCAATTATTAGCTAACCTTGTTATATCTGGTTGGCGCATACATATCCGGTTGGCGCTAGCAAAACATTTTCATTATTATTATTATTTTTTTTAATTCCAAGATTTACCTTAAAAAAAATCCATATAAACTAAAGTATAAAGTTCAAGTTTAATAAAATAATCAAATTAACTCATTAACGATAACAATAAATATTTTTAGTATATTAACTATAATTTTCTCTAATGCATAACTTATAATTTTTCCCCCCAATATTTATATACAATACAAACATATAAATTGTTATACTTATACATTTACAAAAAGATACATAGATAGATCTCTTTAATTTTCTAATTATCATATACCTGATAATTATACAATAAAATACTTATAAAAAAATATTTAAAATATCTATAATAAAATTTATATAAAAAAAAAAAATTATAGCAAAAAAATACAAAAAACACAGTTAGCTAGATATCGATTGAATATTTATTGTCATATGATAAAATTATATGAAATAAACTTAAATTAAAATGATATACATGTAGATATGTTATTTAGCAAATTCCTAAATTTTTAAACTCAAAATCTAATACGTTGTTAATTAATTTCAATTAGTATAACAATTTTAAATCATTCACATGTTTGTTTGAAAAGAAAAACTCATGAATATCTATATAGATATTTATTTTTTATCTTGTATTTTAAATTGTAGTAAAATAAAAATAAAAAAAAAAATAGTTTAATTTTTTATTTTCTAGATATTGAACACATCCCACAAGCTTTGACCACAACAAATAATATTGTATTTTATATTCATAGCTAGTAATTTATACATTATTAGAGATCACTTTCAATTGAGTATATGAGTAAAAAATATTGCAAATTATTTTGTATTTTTATATGCATAGAAAGAAATATTTTAATAGCTCATGTTATTATTGAGGCTGTTATTAGACTAATAAATAAATATTTTATTTAGATATTTAAACACGAGTTAAAATTACACAATAAGTTTAACAAATTATAATATATAGAATATAACAACACTTGTAAACAAATGTTGATCAATAAAAGAGAGTGAGCGACTTTTTGTGAACTGATCATATGATATTCTATAGTTAAGTATATTAATTGTTAGAGCGATGCTTTGTAGTTAATATGATATAGTTATCATTTTGATCAGAACTGTTTTTACAATGAAGCTGACAATATTTGTAATAACACAACTATGACTTTTGAATTTTGATCATATGATAAGACTTGAGATCTTATAAAAATATGAGAGAGAAAAAAAAGATTCATAAAAAGATGATGAAATCAGGAAAAAATTTAAAATCGCATTTAAAAATGCTGTAAAGAATTCTGTAGTCGTTTGGTAGGAATAAAATTATAGAACAATAATAAATGACTTATTATTTTTTAATTAAATCGTGTTAATGTGAAAAATCATTGTTTTCAATAAAATGCTAATGATGCCAAGTAAAGAGATATTAGCTAAAGATTTGCAATTTGTTCATGATCCTTCGAACTTGAACAACAAAAACTTGTTTAATCTCATTGTTTATGGCTAGGGTATTCACTCGAATATTGTTTGTTCGATTAATCGACACATTAAAATCAAATAATTGTTCGATTATATTAAAATTCAAGAATTTCGAGTAAAAATTTATTCGAGCAAATTATACCGATTAATCGAATAATTCGAGTAAAAAATATTTTAAATATTTCCTTTTTTATCTAGTTTTTAGTATGTTTTAATATTAGTTTTCTAAAAAATATAGCTTAAAAACAATGTTTCAAAATTTTAATAGAATGTTTAGAATCTAAAAGTGGCACCACAAATTGGAATTTTATTAAAAAAAAGTTCTATTTAGTAAAAAGAACCGAATGTATGAATAAATTACAACACGTAGTTAAAAGTCATTTTTTAATAACTGACAAAAGTCTAAGTAATATTTGTGTAAAATATTATACTAAATTATAACAAAAATAGGAAGAAAGGAGAAATAAAATATAGGACAATATGGGTAAAACTTATGGTTTAATTCAAAATAGAGCCAACTATAATTCATACGCGTACATTTGGGAGAAAGAATTATATATTTTAAATTTACAATAAATTTGTCAATTTTGGAGAAAAGTAGGTAGTTCTAACTAATTGTATATTTGACTAATTTATTATACAAGTTTAAAGAATTTATATAGAATTTCTTATATTTTTACACCGATATTGTTAGGAAATTAAAAGTTGCGAAACATTTTTGCACAAAATAGAACTAAAACATAATCACGAGATCACTATAAATCAACTGAGATTAATTTATCTTAAATCATGATCGTCTGAATGTCTTCTTAATATTGAACCTAATTGAACAATGAATTATAAAACATTCTAAAGCCTGGTGCAGAGAAATTATTCTGGGCATGATTTCCTAAGTTTTTGTTTTATTTAAAACAATTCAAGTCTCAAGATAAATTAATTATAATAATTTATCCATAAAAATGTTTTTAAATTATTTAAGAAACTAATATTTTTTATCCTGTAGTTTTGATACTAAAGATGTTGAAATATGTTTTCGTTATAACCAAACCATTTAAAGACATTTTATGCTCAAAATAAATCTGGGTTTAGTAGATCTCCGATACTTAAAAATATTATACAAACATTTTGAATATAACTGAAAACCTCTGTGTAGCACATAGGTTCGTATGTGTCCAAATTAAAAAGAGAGGTTATGAGACAAAATCGCTAATTATTCCAAAGTGGATTAAAATCATCATTAATTTTTATTTTTATCAAAAGTATTGATAATCACCTTTAAGTGGGTATCATTAGTTTTTTTTCACAGTGTAAAAATTAGTCATTTTATAAACGTTACAAAAATGACAAAAAGCACTTCGGACCACTCTTTAATATAAAATTTGGTTCGAATTGATAGAACAAATTTGTTAGACCTATTTATTTAACTATCAATGAATATATTCAATATAGAGAAACATCGGCATTATCGAAACAAAAAAACAAATATTCATAAATATTTACGCAAATTTTTATTATATATTATTTTGGAAAGATTTTTTTCTTGTTTTAAGCTAAATGCTTGTTTTAGTTTTTAATAAGCATTGAAAAAACGAGTAAAATTTTAAGGTATAATTTACTCGAATAACTCGAGTAAAAGATTTTCTCGATTATTCGAGTAATTTAAAAATTGCATTTTCGAGTTATTTGATTATTCGAACAAAGAAAAAGTCGAGTAAAATGAATACTCTATTTATGGCGCAAAGTGGTTTCAAAACGCTTTTTTAATAATTCAGTAACTATTGAACCGTTAAAGGTATCTCAAATAATTTCACATGAGGTGTTTTTGAGTTGATTTGGAGGAGTAACAGGTTCCTAGCCGGTCTGGGGGAAGTAGGTGGCCCTCCAAAGTTGCACATCTCGGGTATTTAATTTTTTTGAAAAATCGCCAAAAATTGATTTATGACATGACAGAAATTGTATATATAGATAGTCCTTGTAAATCTCTACAAAAAATACGAGATATTTGGGTCGAAATAAATTTTTACCTCATTTTTAGTCCCATTTTTCAGTTTTTTTGGCGGGCTTAATATTGCCACTAAATTTTTTCCAAAATATTCGCCAGATTGCCTACAAAATTCTAAATAATATTGCTGCAAGAATCATATAAATATATGAATCCGCTAAAAAGTTATATTAATCTGAAGTTGGAAATTTAAAAAAATTAAAATTTTTTGGGTTTTTTTTTTTTTTTCAAAAAGGTGGCAATATTTATTCACTGATAAAATTTGTTTTTTGTTCTGAGCTTTATTATTTTTTTAATGTTTTCGAAAGAAATCTTAATGTAAATGCGTGTAAAGTGAATTTGGGGCAAAGGTCTGCCCACAAGCCCTATCCAAATTTTGTCAATTTTGGAAATTTGTTTTTTCTTTTTTTGTTATGTTCTCAAATTGCAAAGCTGGGATCGACTTAACATTATTTTAATTGTATAGCTCTATATGCAGGGTATGCACCCAAAAAGTATTTTCTGACGGAGGCCCCTTATAACGACAGGGTGGACCATTTCAATGAAAAAAGTAAACTTTTTTAACACGTTTTATACGGATTGGTATTTTGGGTATTTTCAAATAAAAAAAGTGGGAATTTTTTAATTATATGATTTTAGTATAAGTTTATATATATTATACTAAAATTTCAATAAAATACCACAATTCGTTTAAATTTTGTTAATATTTAATTATTAATTTTATTTCAAAAAAAAATACCGCAAAAATGCTAAATTTTAACTCTTTCAAGAAATTCAGCGCTCAAATTACATTCCACTTACTTTTTTTTATATATATTATTAATCTCAATACTCTAACCTTTTGTTAGATACCAAATACTTGTATACAAATTTTATACTTTTGCTTAAAACCCAACAGAAACTTGGCCTCTTCTAGTCAAATTATGCTATTTTTCATACATTTGTACGAATAGAAATAAAAATCACACAAAATTGGCAAAAGGTTTAAAATTTTTATGACAGAGGAATTTTAATATGGACCATCATAGCTCCGCTCCTGAGGTGTCTGTGGGGTTTCACTTCCAAACTTAAAATTATACACTTCTCCACTACGCCTGTGTGAAATTTTATGAATTTATAACTAGCCGATTAGAAACTACACATTTATTTGTAAAAAAGCGTTATTATTTGCTGAGCGCTTGAGTAATGTCCCTAACTCCCCAAAAATTATTTTATTTTAGATGAGCAACATCCTCGTAAGTACTAAGGATGTTAGCAAAGTTATACGGGAGCATACCAAGTTGAAGAAGTCGCCTAGGTATGATTTAATTACATAATTAATGATAAAAAAAATCCTACCGATTGTTGCTATAATTGTTCTAACTTCATTATTTAATGTGATCTTAACTCTAGGAGTTTTCCCAAAACCTAGAAAAGACTTAACAGTTCCATCCTCATATAGATCAATAAGTTTGTTGCCTTGCCTGTCAAAAATGGCACCATCGAATAAATTAATCGTCTAACTAGAGAGATAAGAAAATCTTTTGAACAAAAGAATTATTGCTCAGCTATTTTCCTAGATGTGGCACAAGCTTTCGACAAAGTTCGTCATACATATTATGAACATGTGTCAAGAGATTATGAAATAAAAGCTGATGTACCGCAAGGAAGAGTTCACGGATCAACACTACTTAATATACACCTTTGTGCCAATTTGTGATAAATTGATTATCTCCAAATTTGCAGATGAAACTGCAATCCTAAGTTTACAAGTGGACGTATGGAGACGTGCTTGAAGAACTGGAGAATAAAAGTAAACGAACTTAAAAGTAAACACGTTACATTTGAACTCAGGATGTAAAATTTCCCCCTGTAAGGCTTAACAATGTAAACATCCAAAAGTTTGACCATGTGACATTCCTTGGCATACATTTGGACAGACGTATTACTTGGCGTCGTTATATCGAAGCCAACAGGCTACTTATAATTAAAGCTTCTAATATATACTGGCTAAACAACTACCAATCAAAATTAAGCCTTGACTGCAATGGTATCCTATATAAAAGCATCTTAAAACCAATTTGGTTTTATGAAATCCAATTATGGGGAACACCAAGGAATACCAATATAGATCTTTTACAGAGGGCCCAATCAAAAATTCGTAGGACCATGGTAGGAGCACCATGGTATATAAGGAAAGAAAACATCCACAAGTACTTAGAAATAACACCGGTAAAAGTCGAATTTATTAAAATTCGTGAAAGTTTAAAACTACTAATTCACCCTAATCCACTAACAAGATTACTTACCAGAACGCAAACCTCATCAAGTCTTCGTAGAGGCGATCTACCAATCTACTATGTTAAGACTTATTTGTCTTTAATTTGACACTACTGATGTCAACACTTTGAAATTACTTTAAAAAATGTTTTTTTTTTTTTTTTTTTTTTTTTTTTTTTTTATATAACAATCGCTTAGTTTATATTGAACTGAAACTTAAATTAAACCTTCAGCAAACACAAACCATCTTCAATTTTGTTTAATACTTTTTTTTATTACATACCTACAAATTCAAATTATTTATTATAAATTTAATTTCCAAACCAGCAGATTTTAACATACACAAAATACAAATTTTCTTTACTGTACAAAATTCCCTACAAATTATTACAGCATAGAGTATTATGAGCAACTTAAAAAAAAATCTATTATATACATTCATAAAAAAATATTCTTTATACTTTTCAAATATTGACTGACCCAGTCTGTTATGGACTACAAAAACAAACATCGAACAGAATACTCTAATATAAAAACAAAGTTTTGTCGTATCCTTGAATTATTTCTCTTGGCTTTAACGAGCGGCATCATCTTTAAAATGTACCGGAGAAAAAAATATAAAAAGAAGGATGAATAAACTAAACGAGAAAAACTACACCCACCACTTAAAAATATATGAATGTGGAAGAAATGTAAAATGAACAAAAGTGTTTTATTTTGACAAGAACGAATTTTTTTTAAGGTACAATAAAAAGTAAAAAATAAATATTTTAAAAAGTTTTTAATAATTACTAGGTAATTGTAAATTTTGGAAGGATTTTTGTCATTTAAGTACCTTTGAGCTGACACTATTTTCTTAACAAATATTTATTTTTATGTAGAAGACTTTAGCAATAATTTTTTCATAAATGTTACTAATGTAAAGTTAAAAACATTTGCGTTAGTGTAGGGTAAATGCTATAAAAGGAGGCTAGATGATAAAATTTTTCATAATTTCTATATTTTAATATTCGTATTTTACAGCTAAAGGCACCTCTATTTATTTTGTATATGTTTGGCCAGGACATTTAAGAATGATTTAAAGGGTTTTATACCTTAAGCAGTGTATGTAGTAGACAACACTGTTATGCAGTTTGACATTAAAAGTCGCCGGTCTGAAAAATGTATAATAATAAAAAGGAAATGATTATGCTTTGGAATGTTTAACAAAGTCAAGGATACTTTTTTTTTATATTATATCTAATTCATTAAATTTAAGAGGTAACAAGAATTTAAGTTTACATCACTGTTTTTTTATTGAATTGTCATTTTATTTCATTTAAAATTCTATCAAAATGTTTATTCGAATAATCGATTAAGTTAAAATAACAAAAAGATAAATGAAATATTTATTTTTGATTAAATTTAAATTAAAAAATAAATTTTAATAATATAAGGCATAGAAAACAACTAGAACTCGAACTTGCTCACAAAAAAACCTAACTCAACTGTCAAAAAAAACCTAACTCTTTGTATGTGTTAGTAGAATTTTCTACAGAACAAACGTGTGAGAAGAATATTTTTTGTTGCTGAGCGAATGAAAAAAGTTGTAGTTCTAGTTGTTTTCTATGATCTAAGGTATTATTTTTTAACATTATCAACATTTTTATTCCAATATTTAGTGTTTTATTCGAATATGAATAATTATTTGAAAAACGAATTAAATAATTCAATTTTTAAAAATAATTAAATAATAATTAATTATGCGATTTTAAAATAATTTAATAAAATATTTATTTGGATTTTTATATTACACTTTTTAAAAATATTCAATTTATAAAATAAATAATCGGGCAACTCGCTTACAATATTTGGTCTTTATTCGAATAATTCTATTAATAATACGAGTTTAAAAACTAATTAAATAGCTTTTTCATAAAAACTTAAATAAACAAAATTATTCTCTATTTTTTTTTTTTTTTTTTTTAAATAAATTATTGGATTTATTTTCTCATTTTCTCATTTTTTTTTTTTTTTTTTTTTTTTTTTTTTTAATTCTAAAATTTTTCCTTTTAACCAACAATATTATTGAATTATTCAGATTTTTCTATTCGAAAAATTATTAGTATTAGAAAGGCGAACGAAATAATTATCTTGGCATAAAAAAAAATTCGAAGATTTTATTCGATTATGCGAGATAAGTTAAAATTTTAAATAAAATATGTTTAAAATTAAAATTTTTTCTTTCTTTTCTTCCGAAAAGGAAACGCTGTGTAACATTTTTTAAGGGTTACCTTAACCCTAATGAAATGGTACCTTTTTTATGATTACAATAGAACAAAAAATCGGAGACCAGTTCTATAATTGTGTTATTTTTAATTCAATCGAGAGAAATCGGATTTTGGATTTTTGGTGAAACTTTTAATTATTGTGGAAATTTTTGGAAAAATTTCGAATTTTTTTTAAAACTTAAAATTTTTGGTGGAATTTTGGATTTTTGGTGAAATTTTAGATTTTTGGTAAAATATTTGATTTTTGGTGAAATTTCGGATTTTCGATAAAATTTTAGATTTGGATTTTTGGTAAAATTTTAGAATTTTGGATTTATGAGCAATTTTTGGTGAATATTCGGAATTTTTGTAAAATTTTCATATTTTAGTGAAACATAAATTTCTTCTCGCTAAATATTTCAGTGTACATCATGTTCATCCTCTACTTTTTTTGAGGGTAAAACATGTAACATATTTTTATATTCCGTGTGTATCATGTCGAAGGAATTATTTAAGACCCTATATTTTTTGGGTCCTGGTTCGATTCTGAGTCGATCTAGCTATGTTACTCTGTCTGTCCGTCTGTCTGTCTGTTGAAAGCAGGATAGGGCTCGAACGGGACAACGTAGGGGGACGAAATTTGGCCCAAATATTTATCTTGTATAGGTTTGTTTGGTATTGAAAATGGGCAAAAACGGTTAATAAACAAAAAAGTTATAGACTAAAAACTAGAAACACAGGGTGTCCGTTGTCCGCCCACTTTAACGCCCACCTCCCATATAATGTAAAATTTGAAAAAGTTGATTGTGGGTATTTAGATTCGCGCTTGTTTAAATTTAAAGGCAACACTATTAGAAAAGAACATCCGACCCCTTTAAAGTATTACATTTTTTTCAGAATAGAACACATAAGAGGGCACAGCGTTACCGTTGAGAATTTTTAAAAAGTGTCCAAAAAAAGGGTATTTCAAAATAAAAAGTCGCCAAAAAAGGGGTCCAACTGCTTTAAAACCTAAAAAAAAAATTCTTAAAATTTGTTTATTTGATAACAACAAAAACAAAAAATTTTGTATTTTAAGAAAAACGACAAAATTCAGTTTTATTAATAACAAAATAATTTATAATTATTTTACAACAATCTTTATTATTGCAAAAATAAAGATTTATTCGCAAAAATTTAGGACGGAACGCATGGATCCACAAGTATTGACTTAAGTTTATTAGAAAAACTATTTTTTATTATTGATAATTTAGTAAAAAAAAACACGTTCCCCAGACGGATTGCTATGAGGAATTTAAAAATATAAATTAGGATTTAAGTATTCTTCGAATCTTTTTTTTTTTTTTTTTATTTTTTTCAATCCAGTCCAATAAGTGATATGGTAATATAAATAGCTGTTCATAAACTTTATCATTATTTTTATTTACTAACAGTTTCAGTTCATTTATAAATACTCCGCGGTTTTTTATATCACTATACTGTGAAACAATCTCAAAATGATTAATTTATTTGTTAAAATTAATATATAATGGGTCAATATATTTCAAAAGAAAACGCTATTAGATTTTTACAATATTTAATATTTTTTTAATATAATATACTCGCTTGCAATACTTGGCTTTTATGTGAATTATTCCATTAATAATTCGGGTTTTAAACATATTAATCTTTTCATAAAAACTTTTGTTTTTAATTTATTCTATAATTTGATTTTTTATTCGAATAATTTTATTCTAATAATTTGATCATTTTATTCGAATGATTTAAAAATTAAAATTATTTAAAAATATGAAATATTTAGAAATATATAGATTAATTAGATTGTGATTTTAAAAAAAAAAATTAAAAATCTAAGAAATTATCTTTTAACATTACCAAAATATTTAATAGAATATTCGGTATTTTATTCGATATTATTTCTTATTAGAAAGATGAATGAAAAAACTGTCTGCATCAAAAAGAAAATTTTAATAAATGATTCGATTATTAATTATATAATTTTATATAAATATAATTTTATATTTCTTTAAGATAATTGATTTTTAGAATAAATCATAGCTGTTCACTGTGAATATTTTCATTAAAAATATTTGTTAAAAGTAAATTATTTTGATATTTTATTTATATTTTTAGAAATAAATTTGTTTCAAATTATTTTATACTCATTGTAATATGATTTTCAATTACTGGAAATTAAATTGAATAAAAACTATTTAAATATTATTCCATTTGTTAACAAGTTAGATAAAATAAAATTTCCACAAAAGTATTCGAATATGAATTTATAAAATTTAAATCAAATTCCAAAGGCTTTAACTAATTTGAAAATATATTTTATTTCTTTAGTTTGAATAAAATTGCTCTTTATTTTATTTTCTATTTTAAAAATAAAATAAAATCTGTTTGAAAACAAATAAAATAAAATCTGTTTGAAAACATTTTTTATTCATAGAAAATTTTTGAATATTTTTATTCAACATGAATTTGTTTGAATAGTTTTAAATTTGCTTTGAAAAAGAAAAATAAGTAAAATATTTTTTTTATACTTGAATATATTTTTTTTTTTTATTCAAACCTTTTGAGGCTGAATATTTTTATTTCTTTGGAGTTTTTGTTGAATAAAATAATAAAAATATTTATTTAAAATTTTTCTATTTGAATATAAAGTATTTGAATAAAAATCAGGAACATTTTTTTATTTAAATAAAATACATATCGACCATTCCAGGAAAGAACGCCCGAAAAGGTATATTTTTTTACTTGATGGCTTTCAATTTCTATAAAAATTTATATGCATAAACTCCATTAAGCCTTTTATCAATTTCAGTTTTCAGTTTTGTGAAATTGAAAAAACTCGCGATTTAATTTCGCTTTTTAATTTTCTCAAAAACCAAAAAAATCTCAAAAGTATGTAACTTTGATTAGCAATATCTCTGGAAAGACTTTGTGAATTTTAATGATTTAAATGGCCTTAAAATTTCGCAAACGTTTTAAAAATAAGAAAAATTTTTTAAAAATGCATTTTAATGCAATTGCATTTTTCAAATGCATTTTTCTTTAAATATGCTATTCAAATTTTTTAATATTTTAACATAAATGAAAAGTTTGAAATCTTTACATTAAAATAAAAGTGTCAAATTTTTGGGACGCGAAAATCCTATATGTATAATCCAGTTTTTATAAAAACATTTTTAAAATTTTTCATATAAAATTAAATTTTTTTCTTGTTTTTGAAATTTTCTTTAAAATTTGTATAAAAGTTAACAAAATATAAAAAGTATGCAATTTTAAATATTCATATCTCTTGAAGTTATTGATGGATTTTTGTAATTTAAAAAGTATTTAAAAGGCCATTGTATATTTTTTGTGTAATTTAGTCAGCATTTCAAAAACCACGTCTTCGATCCATAATATTTTAAAAATATAAATGCAGTTTATAGATGCATTTTTGTTAGTTGCGAATTTATTAAATTTTAATTTTTCGAATGTGTATTTAAAAATACTTTGTTTATTATAACTTAAAACAATAAATAGTTTGATACATAAAGTTTTACTATTTTTCAGGATTTTTTAAAAAATAACATAATCAATTTTTTTAACAAAATACGTAAAGATACTCATTATACCAGAAAAATATAATTTTTATATGAAAAAATTTCAACTAGTTGAAGAAGAGGGGAAATTATGCATAGTACATGTGTGCGTCCCAAAAATTTGAGATTTTTATTTTAACGTAAAGATTCCAAACATTTCATTTATGTTAAAAAATTTAAAAATTTGAATAGCATATTTAAAGAAAAGTGCATTTAAAAAATGCAATTGCATTAAAATGTATTTTTAAAAAATATTTTTTATTTATAAAATATTCATGTTTAAGCTTACATAATTACAATTCAAACGCCGTTTAAATCATAAATTTCCGCAAAGCCTTACCAGAAATATTGTTATTTAAAGTTGTATACTTTCGAGATTTTTTAGATTTTTTCGAAAGTGAAAAAGCTAAATAAAATCGCGAATTTTCAGAATTTAGCGAATCTGCAAACAGAAATATTTATAGACACCCATAGACCTTATACGTATAAAATTTTATAAAAATCGGAGGACACTTGGTATATTTTTGGGCGTTCTTTCATGGAATGGACGATATATTTTTTTATTCGAATAATTATTTGTATTTTTTTTTTTTTTTTTTTTTCGAACAATTAATAGGTTTAATTTTTTGAAATTTTTAAGAAAATCCTATAATATTTTATCATTAACAATTTTTTTTCAATTATTTGGATTTTTATTTGAACATTTGGCTTTTATTCGAAGAACTACCCGCGATAATATTTTTGTAAAAATAACTGTTTTTAATAAAAATAAAAAAACTCACTTGCAATATTCATTTGTTATTCGAATAAACTCAATTTTTTTATATTTATAACAAAATAAAAAATCATTAATAAATTTACTTTTATTGTATTTTATATTTAATTTAATTTGATTCCAATAATTATACAAGGTTAAGAAATTAAGAACATTTGGCTTATAGGTTGCTCTACTTTCTATAGGAATATTCTTAATTTTTTTTTCTATTATTCGGGTTTTATTTTTAAACAAAAATTAAGGTTCATTGCTTTTTAAGCTGTGCTTCAAAAAAAATCCTTTTTATTCAAAGGTCATATTGTTATTGAACTTTATATAATTTAAAAAAGTAATTTAAAGATATTTTTTAACAAACAATTATAAAAACTCTTAGAAAATTTAAAATATTGTTATTGTAATAAATTGTTATATTCTCTACCTCATTACAAAACAAATAACAATTTATCTAATTGAACATGACAATAAAAACCGCAAACATAACCTTACTTTTTGTTAAGGATACAAAACACATAAACCGCACAACGACACCAAACCGCAAACACAAAAAAAAATAACAAGAACGACACAAAAAGCCAATTATTAATCTTAAGAAAAACCTTCTTCCGCCATTTAGTCTTGGTGTTTTGAATCCTTTTTTTATTTTTTTTAAACAAACATATTGATTGATGTAAACAAAATCAATACAAAACATAAATGCCAAAAGGAAGAAGAATTATAAGAGAAATACCATATTTGTTAACAATATTTTTAAGGAACTAAAAATAAAATTTGAAAATTAATTTACACATGTGTTTAAAAATTATGTTTATATCCTGGAATTTAAATTTTTGTTACACAATTTAATCTTATATAATCTCTTTTTAAATTTGTCAGAAAAAAAAGTAAAAACTTTTCAAACACAACAAATGGTAGACAAGTGAAAAGTTTTTTTTTTTTTTTTTTTTTTTTTTTTTTTTTTTTTTTGAGCGCTTATGATGACGATAAATAGATTGGATTACATAACAAAATCGCACAAACACAGATGCAAATACAAACAGATTTACTAAACATTTACAGTTTTAGATACATGCCGTGTATCCATCCTTATAATATACATATATAAAAATGTCTAAACGAACAGTTTAGTTTGTTGGCTGGGTTTTGTATTTGTAAAAAGTATCCATGTAATTTAACAAATAGACATCCTATATGTATATATCTATAACGCCCTCTACCTCCCTAGGCGAAATAAAAAATCTTACAGTATTCTCATACATATATACACACATATACATACACATATTGTATGTATATTACACTTCAATGCAGATTTGACCTACTGTTTGTATTAAAAGTTTTTATGCAGAATTTTAAAAGAATTTAAATGATTTTCAACAAATTTGGCAAAATAAACATTGACTGATACTTTTATAGACAAAATATTGACACTGATTTATTTATAACTTTAAATTTTGACTTTTAAATTTTGTACTTGGTTACATTTTCCCAATTAATAATTTAATTAAATAAAATATTATTTTGATAAATATAATAAATTAAAGAATTTGTTTGATCAATTTCATTAGTGGTTAACTGATTTTTTAACTAACTTTTTAATTCATTCAATTGAAAAATTTCTTATTACAACGTTATAATTTCGTTTTCTCAATTAATTCCTTTGAAACTCTGCCAATATGGTTTTGCTGTTTATATACAATTATTTGTTAAACAAATATTGGTGACATGTATACATACTAATCAGTGACAAGTTCAATGTTATAAAAAGCTATTAAATATAATGGGATTGATAGTTAAAATGTAAATGACATATTTACAATAAGTGAAGTTTAAAACCAGAGCTATAAAATGGGAAAAATAATGACATACAGTAAATTAAAAAAGGTTAAATAGAGTTAATAAAAATTACAAATATCACATACATATTTATGCGTAAAAAATTACACTTTTAAAATTTTCAAAACTAAAAAATTTATTAAAATTTCATTAATATTTCAAATTTGAACAGAATCTCAATAAAATAGTTTTTTTATTTTTATACAACATTATCATATTAAAAGATTAAATACTTAAAAGATTTATTTAAATTCTTATTAAACAATGTCTTAGGATTTAATAGTCATTTTTTTTAGTATAAATAAACTTAGGCGCCACAACTTATTTGTGCTTGTAAAAAAAAACAATGACTACGTGTAAATATGTAAATTTCCCTTGATACAACAAAGTGTTGTATTAAAACTTTCAATTCAAATTTTGCTTTAGAATTGTAGAAATTAAGGTCAAAGAGCAAACTTAAATGAAATACCAACCAAACATTATTACATTGTTATAAAGAGTATAAGAAACTGGGGTACAGAATAAGATAAAGAGAATGAGAGAGAGTGCACATGTAATGTAATATATTTGTTTCCGATTAAAGCAAAATATAGGTCAAATAATTACTGGTATTTCTATACAACATTTGTAATTTGGGGCAGCAGCTTAATATTACAAAATTTAATAACTCGCAATTAAAAAAAAGGGAGATAATTAAAAGAAAAGACTTTGATCGTTTTTTACACAAAAACTTATAAAGGAAAAATATAAATATTACATAACAATTAAAATATGAAAATATTAAATAATTTATTTAGAAGTGATTACCACATTTTTGCTACAAAATCATACTTGTTTTAACTAATGCCTATATGACAATAACTAAAATCTTAATTATTTACACCAGAAAAATAAATTTTCTACATTTTTCTTTAGTAATCTAATTAAAAATAATTTATTTACATGGTGTAAATAATTAAAAAATTTAATTTATATTAGGTAAAATATTGAAAATCGCATACTTTACATAATATAAGCAATGAAAAATGAGGACACATATTTTTTGTATACAAATTTGTAAAATTTACACAAAGAGACAATAATTAAAATCACAATATTAAAACAAAAAAATATATTTTCCTCATTTTCCTTTAGTAAACTAGTGAAAATGTAATATTTACATTATTTCAATAATGTAAAGAAACAAAAAATTTGATTTAAATTAAGTAAAATATTCAAATATCATTTACATAATGTAAATCATGAAAAATTATATAAATGTAAATTAAACAAAAAACATTATTTACATTAGGTAAATTTGGTAAATATTCAACAAAGTCTATATCTTAACATAATTCGTACATTATTTACAAAATTTGCAATAAATATCAAAAAATTTATAATTTTCACGAAGTAAAGTACTATGTAATTTACAAAAAAAAGTAAAAATACCGAAAAAACACATTATTTACATGAGGTAAATAAGATAAAATTTAAAATTTCTCAATCATATAAATTAGTTATTATTTACATAATGTAAACGATGTAAAATTTTATGTATGAAACATAAAATACATTTTTTACTTAATGTAAATAATAAAAATTTATACAATCTCACAAATTTCAATAAAAAGACATTATTTACATACGGTTAATTAGAAAATATTAACAAAAATTTAAATTTTTATGTAAATAAGACATTAATTATACAATCTATTAAAAAATTTAAAAAATTGCATTACTGACATAAAGTAAATTATATAAAATAGGATGCAAATTGCAAAACTACTTAATTTACTTTATGAAAATATAAACATTTTATAAACTTCTTGAATTTTTGAAAAATTACATTATTTACATGACTCTATAAATCATTGTTTACACAATTTACAAAATTAATATATCAAAAATTACATTATTTAAAGAATTAAATTATGTAAAATAAGGTACACATTACAAAAAGTAGATTATTTACCAAGTGTAAAGTACAAGAACTTTGTAAATTTCATAAAACCATTGAAAAGTTCATTATTTACATACTGTAATTAAAGTAAAATTTGAACAAAATATAAAATTTTATATAAATTATAATTTACTAACACAAAAATTTAAATTTCAAAAACTTGTACATTTTTTACATGATGATAATTATTTTAAAAAATTCACATTTTCACATAAATTCAAATTAATTCATACAATATATAAATAATTTTCAAAATTATATAATTTAGAAAAGGTAAATATTGTAAAATGTCATGTAAACTTGCGAAAAAATATATTTTTTACACGATGTAAATAAAGTCTTATTAAAAAAACTCAATATTTTAACGTAAATTTTACATCATTTACACAAATAAAAACAAGACGAATGTTATATTCGGCCCGGCCGAATCTATATACCCACCATAAATTTTTTCAAATTTTACGTTATATGGGAGGGGGCGGTAAAGTAGGCAGTAAAGTGGGCGGACTACGCCCATTTTTTGTTTCCGAGTTTACATTGGTCCTTGAACTATTTGAACACAATTTCGTTGATTTTCACCTTATATGGGAGGTGGGCGGACCACGCCCATTTTTGGTTTCCGAGTCCCGAACTATACGTACAAAATTTCGTTGTCGTACATGCTTTTGTTGAAGAAATATCAGCAGAAAAGTATAAAACGGACACCCTCATAACTTTTTTGTTTATTAACCGATAAGACAAATATTTGTGCCAAATTTCGTCCCCCTACGTTGCTCCGTTCGAACCCTATCCTGCTTTCAACAGACGGACGGACATAGCTAGATCGACTCAGAATCTAACCAGGTCCCAGAAAATGTATACTTTGTGGGGTCTTAGATGATTCCTTCGACATGGTTCACACGGAATGACAAAATCAATATACCCCCCATCTTTTTGATGGTGGGTAGAAAAATAATATCGAAAATTGAAATTTTTACACCATGTAACTTACAAAAACGCATAATTTACTTAATGTAAATGATTAAATCAGTTAAAAATTAGAAAATTACATTATTTACATAATGTAATTAACGTAATATTGCAACAATTCTACAAATTTTTCAAAATTCTACTGTTTGTATGGTGTAAATTATATAAAATATAATTGTTTACACCATGTAAACTACAAAACCGCATTATTTACTTAACGTAAATGATAACATTTATAAAAATGTTACATACTACGAAGGAAATTACATTATTTACACGATGTAATTATAGTAGAATTGCAAAAACTACACATAAATTTCAAGATCTTTACTCAATTTTTGAACATTTTACAATAATGTAAATTATGTAAAATATCATGTAAATTTTACACCATGCAACTTAAATGATAAAATCTGTTAAAATCTTACTAACTACTAAGAAAATCACATTATTTACATGATGTAATTAACGTAATATTGCAAAAAATTTACAAATTTTTCAAAATTCCACTGTTTACATGGTGTAAATTATGTAAAATATAATTGTTTACACCATGTAAACTACAAAATCGCATTATTTACTTAAAGTAAATGATAAAATTTATAAAAATGTTACACTCTACTAAGGAAATTACATTATTTACATGATTTAATTATAGTAAGAGAATTATTTCTTTTATTGGCTGCTCTGACAAATGTTGGCAAAGAACTAAATCTTTGCAATTGAATTGCAATTGAAATTGCAAAAACTCCATATAAATTACAAGATCTTTACTCAATTTATGAAGAATTTTCAATATTACATTTTTCCATAATGTAAATATCATGTAAGTTTCAAAAAAAAAAAATTAAAATGTTTTAAATTCCTGCATTTACATAATGTAAATTATGTAAAGTGGCACGCAAATTTAAAATAATTAAAATTACCAAAATTGTGTAAATTTAAAAGTAATTACATTATTTACAAAATGTAAATTATGAAAACTTACATAAACTTTGCCAAAATTTTATTATTTACCTAATGTAATTAAAAAAAGTTTTGTAAATTTCACTAATTTACAAAAAAAATGCATAATACAATGTAAAATTTAAAAATAAATAATTTTTTACATTATTTAGACCAGACAGAAACCTATATTTAGCTTTTTTATATTGTTCTTTTAACGAAAGCAAAAAAAAATTATAAAACTTTTACCTTTCTTAAGCTATGTAAATAATTTATTTACATTGTTTCAACTACGAAAATAATTCTAAAAATAATTATTATAAATTTCACAAAATTCAAAATTTTAGCCCCTATAAACAATTACCCCTAACCCATGTAAACAATTTAACCCACACACAACACATGTTTACTTACTTTAAACCCCATGTGTATAAAGAAAGACAAAAAAAAAACGAATTCAATTCAACGTAAAATTAATTGGCTAAAAATTTACTATGAAAAATGGTAGCAGCATTAGCAATAAATAAAATATCATCTAATTGAATCTATTATCGCAATACAAATACAAAGAAATGACAACAACAACAACAATCAAAGAAGAAAAAAACTAAAATATAATATAAACAAACAAAATAAAATAAAAGCTTTAATAGTTTTTATATAAAATATTTATATGTAAATAATTCATTAATGACATTGGCCAAGAAAAAAAAAAATCTCGTTCTTTTTTAATTTGATTTCTTTTATTATTCTTGTATACTACGTATAGAAAATAAATTTTTCCGTATAACAGTTTCATATGTCACATTTGAACTTCAACCAACCACTATTAAATGTTAACGAAAATATACTACTACCACTGATATACATATGCATGTATTTTGCTGATTTATTCATTCAGTTTGCTGTCATTTCTTAGCTGTCAATTTTATTTCAAGTAATTGTTTATTTTATTTTTTGTTAGTTGACAATTGCTACGCCAAAAACAACACGTTTTTCCTGTTAAATATATAACAATTTTTCTCTCGCTCTCTCTCTTTTTTGCCACATAAAAATGCCAAACTTATGACGTATAAGCTAGTTGAATATATAAATATTTCTAATTTATTGCAACGCACCATAAGTTTTCCCATATTCCAAAAAAGAATAAAAAAAATTGCTCGAAAAAATGGGAGCGATAATACACACAACAACAATTATCAAATGCGCAAAATCATATTAAAATAATAAAAGAAAAATACCGAAACGTAGTATAGAAAAAAAAACACTGTACTCGCTTTTCTTTGATTTCATTTGTTTTGTATAACAGTTAATATGTATACAAGAAAAAACTGTTATACAGTATTGTTACAAGGAAATTTCAATTGCAAAGATTTAGTTCTTTGCCAACATTTGTCAGAACAGCCAATAAAAGAAATAATTCTTTGTTTTATATCAAGAAAGAAAATGAATTGTTAGAACAAAGTAAGCGCCAAGATCAAAAAAGCTTAACTTAAATTGTTATAAAAGATTGTAAATGTTGTAAAATTTTATTTACAAATAGCCTTCTACAACAAAATTTAAAAAGTAAATACGTTATCAACTAACTTCAACTACAACGAACTCCACTATTGTATAAAAGGAATTATAAATATTTTTAGAGGTGGAATAGGATCTTATAAAAAAGCTATTACGTCTATAATTAAATTCAGTATACCTCAATTTGTTTTTAATTTAGATCTAATCCTACAACTAAAAATGCAACGACTTAAGGATTAGTTCTTCAATTATTTCACGATCATTAATACAAGTTTGTTACGGATCGGCAATACATATCAACCGAACTTAGAACTTTTAACTTTTTCGTTTGAATAAAAATTTAATAATTTTCATTTAAATTTTAAACGGATCGTAATGAGAAAAATACTATTATGTACAGTTGCCAAATGCAACGCTAGGCTATATGATTTTTGATCGTATTGATTAGGGCTAGAACGTCATTACTTTAGCCAATTCTGTTGTGATTTTATTCTTTGCGGCCTTAGCAAACTATTGTATGTCATTTTGTTCCAAATTGTTATGCATACGAACAGTTAATACATTTTTTTATAAAAGTTGTAAATTTAGGGGAGCAAAAAAAATGCAACTCCTAAAAATCAACGGATTTTTTAAAATATTGATAAAAATAATTATTGAAAAATGCTGAGAACTATAATTTGGTAGTAGTACTACTAATTACTACCAATACATATAAATTTAAGGTAATTTTAACTAGAAAGGATATTAATAATATTAAAAAAAAATAATAATAAAAATAAAAAAAAAATAAAAAAAAAACACTCTTTTCTCCATACTTTTTTAAGAATTTTGGAATATTTTTGCATAACATTTGAAAAATTATCTTAAAGAAACAATATTGAAACGATCATGTCTGTAACAATTGTACAAGTCATTTAACAGTAGATATTTTATATTATCTGAAAAGCTACTATTGCCAGCAATCGTTGATTTAATGATGTAAATATGGAAACTGGATATCCTTCTCATTTACTTTTAGAGGCAGGTTCTTTATTATTTTTACGACTACTGTATAATGAAAAGGGGAGCCTATTACGACAACTTGAATTAATTTGACTCTTAACGCATATATTTCGATTTTAGACGGTCTAGGTAGACATAATTACTTAAATATTAATTTCCAATAGTAAACAGGTCTAACAGTCCAATAATCACGAAGGACGTACTTTTAATTATTCAACATATGAAGAGGTCAAAATAGGTATATTATTTAACTGTCTTTCCTTGTGTTAGAATTTGTTCTAGGACCAAAATCAAGGGATATTTGAACATTATAGCGATACCGGGCATTCGATAATGTCATATCATTGTGAAAAAAATATTTTAAGCTGTTGATTCCATCACAATAACGATCGAAACTGGTTGCGTGATTTCGGCCGAAAGGACTGACTCAAATATGAATTATGAAGTTAAGGCAAACTATAATAAATATTTAATCGATTATTTATAGAAAATGTTTGTTGGATTTAAAATAACTAATAATTCCAAAAATTTTAATCTCTACTGAAAAATGTCCAAAAAAAGTTCAGAAAAATATCAAAATTTAATAAAATTGGAATATATTGCTAATATTTATATTATTTCTAGATTTCATGTATTTTTATGCAACGATAGAAAATCATGTTTTTTAACAATACTATAGTTTCCAACAATTTCCAATAAAATTTTTTACCAAAATTTTAAAAAATCATGTTTATTTGTTTAGTTGCATTTTTTTTGCTCTCTCAAATTTACAACTGCTTTTACTAAACGTTCAATAATTTTCCTTATGTACAAAAGTATTGGACAAAATTATATGCAACAGGTGTCTATGACTTCAAATAATAAAATCACAATAGTACTGTCACATTAGGACTTGCTATAAGCAAAATATATGCGAACAAAGATCACATCACATAGCGTTACATTTTTTATGCTCGCAACTGTATATATCAAGCTTTTTTTGAATTTTCAATTGTTGAAAATTCAAAATAACCTTAGGTCCTTGAGAGAAAAAGCAGGAGGCTTGTATGCATTTCTATAATTTCATTTTATAAAGATCTAGTTATAATCCCACATAAGATAGAATTGTCTTTGATAAGATGAAGTTCTTAATAAAATTTCAGATAAGCTCTAATATAACTCAAGAAATGCTTAAATCGTAGTTCTTTGTGTTTATGAGGCTACATTGGTTCTAATTTAAACTTGTAAAGGTACGAATAATTAAAAAAAAATAAATATTTATTCTTTTCATTTGAATTACTAGTTGACATAATAAAAAATTTCTAAACATTAAATCTTCAAAAAATGTCAAACAAGTTTTAATTTTTATTGCATTGATTTTATTGCAAATTATTTTGGAAACTTTTAATCTGTCCGTTTTAGGGTTAAGTTCCTAAATTAGAATTGATCGTTGGTCTTAATATAGTCTCACATTAAAAAAATAGCAGGTCTTTAAATAGTTAGTTCCAGAGTAATCTATATGGACAATTATCAAAAATTGTTGATTTTAGCCCTTCAAAAATATATAAATTTTTTTTTTTTGATGGCACATTAAAATCCTTTTGTATACATATAAAGTGACTCGAATGCATGTAAAATCTGTTCGCGTTAATCATTTCATGTGAGGGGCGCGAAAGTTATGGCGGTTTAAAGTTGAACATATAAAAATTTTTACAAACTAGAAGTTTATGAACAATTCTGGTCAAAAATTGTTATTCAAATAAAATTTATGATATTTTCAATGTTTGATGGTATTAGTGCAGCATATTTTAGGGTTTCCTAGTAAAATTTTAAAAATTTTCTTTTCAATAAAAATCACGATTTTTAAAAATTTTGTGAAAAATTTGGATCGAATCTAAATTATTTCTCTATATATTGACTGAAAATATATTTTGTTTGAGTTTATTACATAGAAATGCTTTCTAATATTGTGATCCATTTTTAACACAAGTAAATATTTTTTGTCCATAAAAGGTTTATCTCTCAAAATTTTTTCATGCGCCTCCAAATGTTTATTAAGCAAACACAAACACCTACTAATTATGTCAATTATAGTTAATTTCATGCTGTCCATACGATGTGCCTTAGCGAAATGTGTTTTTTTGATAAAAGTGTCACGTTTTCAATTATCAACGACATTTCACATAAATTTATGATCCCAATCAATGATATTTATCGCCACTCATATATCTATATATCCAATATTTATTTAGATTGCAACTTTCTATATAAAAATAGAAAAACAAAAAGTTCAATTTTTGCATAATTTTCAAAAAGTGCATAAAATTTTTGTATTAAATTTATTTTTAATGCTCCTCCGATTTTGTTATCTAAAATGATAAAAAACTAAGTTCACGCAGTAATTCAAGCAATTCCATATGAAAATGTAAATGTGCCTCGCGAAAAACTTTTTGAAAAATTTTCGCACTTGTTTTCCAAACTTTGAGACTATCTACTACGTTGACTATTTCGGACACATCGACGGGATATAGCGCAAAATACGCACAATTACAACAAGTATCAATCCCTATCCCAAATTTTGTTTTTGACCGCGCCCAAAAAACTGAAAAATTTAAAAAACCAAAAAATTTTGTCATCAAAACTTTACTACCCTATATTTAGTTGTTGAAAATCTGCACAACATCCAAAGATGGTGCGGAATTTATGTACAAAGTCCGATTAGTTTACTTATGTTAGAGTAAGATCAAAAAGTATAAACGCGAACAAAAATTGTAGAAGTTTTTCTATATTTTTGAACTTTGAACAACAATCATGGTTAGAAAAAGAAACCTATTGTGCTAAAATTTTGCACTGTAATAGTTTCAAGTCTTGTGAGTTCAGATCTGTAACCAATTTGTTCAAAATATCATTACCACAAAACTTATTAAGGATTTAAGTCAGTTTTAGCCAGGTTAAAAATTTTTGATAATTGAACATATACTTAATAAAATCATGTATTTAAGACCTGAATAGTTTCAATTTAAGTTCCTAGATTATCATTGATCGATAATTTGAATATACTCCCGGATAAGCATTAATTAAGGATTACCGAGAAGTTTAATTGAAACAAATTAAGTCCAAAAATGTGTATAATTTTTGGAATTAAAGGATAACTTTTATAAAAAATTGTTTTTTGGAGATTTTTTGAAAATTTGACCTATAATAATAAAATTTTTTTAAATTTTAACAAGCGCGAATATATTCGGCCCGGCCGAATCTATATACCCACCATCAAAGTAGGCAGTAAAGTGGGCGGACCACGCCCATTTTTGTTTCCGAGTTTATGTCGATCCACCAAGTATACGTACAAAATTTCGTTGGCGTACGTGCTTTTATTGAAGAAATATCAGCAGAAAAGTATTTCACGGACACCCTGTGTTTCTAGTTTTTAGCCCATAACTTTTTTGTTTATTAACCGATTTTGCCCAATACCAAACAAACCTTATATAAAATAAATATTTGTGCCAAATTTCGTCTCCCTACGTTTCCCCGTTCGAGCTCTATCCTGCTTTCAACAGACGGACGGACATAGCTAGATCGACTCAGAATTCAACCAGGACCCAGAAAATATATACTTTGTGGGGTCTTAAATGATTCCTTCGACATGTTACACACGGAATGACAAAATCAATATACCCCCCATCTTTTTGATGGTGGGTATAACAAATTTAATTTTTGCCCATAAAGTCCATATTTATTGCAGGTTTGGAAAAAGCCATTAGCAAACTCTTTCGAATACATTAGAGGTTTCGAAACTGCATTCAGTTTGCGGAGATTTGGGATTTTTTTGATTTAAAATAGGTCGAATTCAGGAAGGTCTGTAAATAGTTTTGTTGGACTTTTGAGTTTGTTTTTAATTTTAAAATCAACTCCGTAAAGATACCTTTCATCTCAAGAAAATCGGATAAAAATATTGGCCTATATATGAAAAAAAACTCGATAAAGATTTCACAAAATTGAGATGAAATTTCCAAAATTAGAATTTTACACTCCTCTGCTTCGCCTGTGTGAAATTTTATGTAAATCTAACCATCCGATTAGAAGTTACAGTCATTTTGCCGAAAATAAAAATTTTAGTTTTTGAGCCCGTTATGAAAAATATATAGAAAACATGTCTCTAAAAATAAGCGGTAATTTTATTAAATCATAAAAAAAAAATTTTCGATACATTTTTTTTTTTTTTTTTTTACAAAATATATAAAAATTTCATTTCATGAAGGACCAAAAACCTATGAGAAAAAATTTGAAAATATATAAAATATTTTTTTGTATTCTAAATTATCATTTACCATTACCAGAGATCAAATATCACAAATTTAGAGTTGGTACTTGGATCGTCATTCGTACAAAATCCAATTAAACAGTCTGATTTGAACTGGATACAAAAGTTAGGTTAGGTTCAATGGGTAGCTTTCTGTACAACGCAGCACAGCTCACTTGGGTCCATTTTGGTCCCGTTGTGACACCCTAAGGGATCATGTTTTGTTGTTCACATGTCCGGAACTAAGTTCAAGTGAAAACAACCTGACGCATGTATAAAGAAATTGGTCGCTCTAATGTCAATAACTGAGAGATCTGATAATACATGTATGAATGGACCTCCAAACTTAACAGTCCTTATTTCAGTGATAGTTGGGCAGTGGCATAGGAAATGTTCCACTGTCTCTTCATCATCGAAGCGACTTCTACAGAAGTCGTTAAAAGGGAGCCCTAGTCTCCTAGCATTCGCACCAGCTATCCTGCGTGCGCAATAAGATTCCCCGGGGTATTTGAATGACCCCTAACCCAGACCAGCTCCAGGTTTGAATGTCTCGCCATTTCGTTCAGAGATGTCCAACATTCATGTACCAAAAGACACCATATCGGTACTTACATGAGCAGGCGGCATAGATTGTGGCGGTTGGCTTCTAACAATAGGACCAGGCAATAGTGGCGGCAGACATGGAGGTAATTCACTAATAGAGACTAAAATATTTTGTGCTGATACAACAGGCACTGTTTCTCCAGGAGCACTACTAATGGCTGCACTCGAAATCGTTGTCGTTGTTTTGAAAATACCATTGGTATTTTCAAAAAAATCATAAATAAAAAAAAAAATTTCATAATCAAACAATTTGTATTCAGACGATAAGTAAATATTTTATTATTAAAATTTTTGACAAATCTTTATATTGAATATTATCGTCTGAAAATACCTTTAGGAACATTTTAATATGCACTTCTTCCAATTATAAAACAAAAATTGTCTTAGAATATTCGAAATAAAATGAAAAAGCTTTTAATCAAAGTTAAAGCGAATTGATCGGAATATGCTAAAGTTGAGTCAATTCCACAAAAAAAAAACTCAGGGACCCATAAAAAGCACAACAACACTTGCCCGGAAACTAATTAAATATTTTATACAAAAGAAGTCAGTATCAGTAAGTAAACATTTTGATTAAAGCGAAATTGGCGGAAGTAGGTCTTTTAAAATCACATTCCGGAAGGATATTTGCAAAAAAAAAAAAAAAAACAGCTTTTTATATCCTAAAATTTCATCACTTATTAGTAACCTAAAACGCAACTAATTCCTCTTGTATTAACTTATAATGACTTCAGTAATACTTTAAAATTAATGAGTTTTTGAATAACTTAAAAGTAATTATTTCTTGTAATGACATCTAAGTGATGAGATGAGATAGGTAAGTAGTTGCCTATAATGTTATCACTGTGTTAAAATAATGGGTTATTCAGCTAATGTGTAAGTAGTGTAAAGCCATGATATTAGCTTGTTAACTCATTACCTGGCAACCAATTTTCTTCTGGGGGATTAGTTAATATATTAATTTATAATTATATGTCTTTGATTTTTAATATCATAAATCATTTTAAATCTGAGAGAATTTGGCATACAGCAATTATCTAATTTTTTTTTTTTTTTTTTTTTTTGTCATTTGACATTCACGTATTAAAATGTTTATTTGTTTAATTGCTTATTTAATCAATTTCTAGTCATTAAGATTTCAGTTTATATATTCTACAAATTTCTTTCTACAATTTCAAACCTCCACGTGCATTTATTTAGTTGTTGTAATCGTTGTTAAATTGTTTTTTTTTTTTTTTTTTTTTTTATTATTTATCCGATTCGTATTGTCTCAAATTCCTTAAAGACAATTTAAATAAAGTAAAAAAAATTAATATTTTATTTATTATAAAAATGTTGTTTGTTTTATATTTCCTAATTGTTGTTGCTGCTCCTGTTATTGTGGTTTTTGTTTCTATCTATATACATATGTAAGTATCTGAAAATTATAAAAAAAAAAAAAAAAATCTTAAAGTTTTTGTCATATTTTTATTTTTTGGTTGCCAGGCACCCCTTGGGTTGGTAGCAGCAGCAGTAGTAGAAAATAATAAAAAGACAACAACAAGAACAACAAACTACAACGAAAGTTATTGTCTATACAACATTATGAGTACAAGTTGTATTCGTATATAATATTCTTATACTTGTTCTTTGTATTTGTATGTAGAAAAGTTTGTTTGGTCTTGTATTGCAAATGAAATATTTTCATTTCAATTTTACATATTTACACACATAAATACTCAATGCAAACAATATAATTGAGCAACGTCATCAATTTAATTGTATGTGAGAGTGTAAGTTTAATGTGTTGGTATTTGTTTTAAAAAATATATCAAAAACCAAACAATAATAAATACATAAAGCAACACTCTACACACGATCAACATGTTGTACAAAAGCTTAAAAATAAACACACTCAGGGGTATAATTAAAGGTACACTATAATTTTACGGACAACAGCTGGAGATTGTAATTTAATTATAGTATGCTACTATACTCTGTTAGTGTAGTTTTAGTTGGATTTTTTTTATCATGGCCATCGTTCATTTCAAATCTAAGGTATTATCAGATAACTGACATTGAAAGACCTTCATGGGAATTATGGTTAAATTAGGTTCACTAAAAACTTGTAAAGCAATTTTCACCAAATAAACCAGTATTATAAATAAAGGATCGACCCAAACTTGTTTCGAACTATTTTGAAGACTGGGCTTTGTTATTTGGACGGTTATTATTTAGTTGCTAATGCCACATCCGTATATTCAGTTTGTTTTGAAAATAAAGTTTTTTTTTTAATTTTTTAGAATTTTGACATTTTTTGTCGTTCTGCGATTTTTTTTTTTTTTGTGCATTTTTGATTTAGCAAAGAAATATTAAAAAATTCTGAAAGATCTACGAAGGGACGAAGTTCTTATCTTTTATTGAGGCTTCAAAAAGTCGAAAGAAAATTATTTCTCCGCTATTTATGGGCAGCGTCCGATGTTCGCTGATTGCGCTATGGAAAATTGAGAAGAAAGCCGCAATTTCAGCAGGAAAATCAACTTTAGAGGCGAAGCGCATTTTTTTATAAATGTAAAGGGAGCCAACTAACTGAAGGTTCACAAGCAAGGTTGGAAACCGATACCGTTACGAATACCGATACCGATTAAATACCGTTTAAAGTTGGTTACCGTAACTGATACCGATACCGAAATTATTATTTTGTTAAAAATATCGGTATTCAAATACCGTTTCCCTCTGTACCGGTATATACCGGTATTTTAGTTTCGGTATTTTAAAAATACAAATTTTCAACATAATATTATTCTTAATAATAAGAGTTTATTTAATGTAATATTTATAGAATATTGTTTTAAAGAGGGCATTTATTGTTAACTTCTTTGTTATATAGATCGCAATAAATATATTTTTAAAGAGGTTTCAATGTCTTAAACCTAATGCGAATTTTATTTGATAAAAAGTCTTACTGCGAACACAAAAATGCTTTATTATTATTTATTAATATGATCTCAATTATTTATCTTTTGAACATACTGTTGAAAGTATTGATAGGTTCTTGATATTTGCTTCTATGAAGATTCTTTCCTTAATTTTGGAGTCTCCAAAAGATCGACAAATGTTCTTCAGAAGGTTACAACTTGGGCTATCTTTGAAGAATGAATACCAAGAAGAATGAATGCCAAGATGCGATTTTTCATGTCTTTCTCTGATGTAATTTTGTCCGTGATTTCCGGGAATTTTAAAAGCATTTAAGTGAAAGAAAACTGCATGAATTTCAACAATAAGTAATGTATTTTCGAAATTTGTTTAACGAATATAATATAATATGCTAAATCCAGCTGGTAACTATGTATACATATAATTTCATTACTCTTTGAATTTCTTGTATAGGATGAATCTTACGTATGGATTCAAATAAACATCGTGTCAGCACTATGAAGCAGCAAGAAAAGAACTTAAACTTATTGAAAGGATCTTATAGGCATCTTAAATATACAATATAAATTTTTCATTGGTATGGACTTCAATTATTTTCAATAATGTTGATGGAACAGCCTATTGAATCTACAGACAATTTTATACCATTTGAACTAACATTTAAATTACCTCAAACTCTACATTTTTAAGTGAATTTTTAATAAATTCATTAATATCGTGTTTCGAAGCTTGTGTAAAAATGTTTAAATAAAGTATATGAAAGTCTTTCATTTTCTGGCTCAAATACGACATTTTTTGATACATGTCTGATATATGTATGAATAACGGTTTTGCGGATATCCAAAGACGTGTTTCACAATATATAAGTCAGAATTCATTAAATTTGAAAAATCAGTACAATAACAATTGTTTAAATTTCTTTTTTCATCGCGATACCGGGGAGATCAAAGGTCCGGGAAAATTTCTCCTGAGTGTTTTCAGAGTTTGAATCACATTTGAATTTTTTACTTTCATTCAATCATGGTTATGGCGCGTCGTTTCAATCTTGCAACTTTAAAAACTTCTAGTAAGTAAATGGAACTTAATTAGTACTTTCTTGCTAGAGCACTATCCTCTACAAAATCTCTCGTCCAAAATTCCTTTTCATGGTATTCTGTTTTTTTGTGCTACTCCGCAGATCTTTTGCACAATTTTACATTTTGCAATTTTATAATAAAATTTGCCTTTTTTTTTAATTTTTGCAAAATGAATTGAACGATTTTTGTCTTTATTAAAATCTATGGTAAATACAAATTTTGTCCAAATTTTTTACTTCACGGTACTGCAAAGAACTTTACTAATTTTTCTTTAAGAAGTCGAATTTAATATTCCTAAATGCTTTGTTGCCATAAAACAAGCAATTGTAAAAATTTTATGAAGTTCTCTAACGAAAAATATTCATATTTCAAACATTTCAAGAGAAAATTATTAAATTAAATATACAAATTTATTAAATTAAATATACAAATATGTAATTTAATCATTATTTCGCGAAATTTAATTAAAAATTATTTATAAATTTAACTTTTTTAAGATTTTACCAGTTTCTTTAATAATAACGGTATTTACCGGTATTTTTGTTTCGGTAACAATATACCGATACCGATATCATTTAAAATACCGTTATCGATACCGTTACCGAAATGAAAATAAATTGAATACCGATACCGTTATTCGTTTTGATTTCCAACCTTGTTCACAAGATAGTACATTCACATGTTACTATTTGATGTGGATTTTATGCCGGTGTTATAATTGGACCGTACTTGTTCGAAAAGTCGTTGTTGTATAAATGTTGCCCTCACATCTCATCAAAATCCAAATGAAGACTAAAATTAAAATAGGTTTATGTGGTAGGCTGATAAAAAGTTGTATCTCTCTGATCCATGACAAGATGTCTTATTTTGATGTGTCTTATTGATCACATCAAAATCAAACACCTTAACTTATTATATTTTTTCTCTTTGATCTACTGCAGCTATCGCGAAAAATAGGGTTCAATATGTTTAATCTAAGACAGTAGTACCCACAGAACCTTTTCGGGATTTTTTTTTTTTTTTTTTTTTTTTTGTATTTCTGTATAGTTAATATAAGAAATGCAAAGTGTGTAAAAAAAATATAAAATCATCAAGGAATCATGTCTTACATATAATAAACGAGACAGAAACTATAGTCGATCAAGACCGACCATATTTTACCCTACACCATTCTGTATGAGCTAAAAATTAGAGTTGTGGCTAATTGTAGACCAACTTTTTTTTACAGAACAATGCATTGATACTAACATCTATATGATTTTATGCCCTTTAGGGCGATTCCCGGAAGTGGGTTTACATGGGAGCTATGGTAAATTATGGACCGATTCTCATAAATGTTGGCAATGTTGTTTCTACTTATATAAAACTTATTTGCGTCGAATATTAAATTGATACTATCATTCGTATGGGATTTATATACATTAAAGTGATTTTCGGCAGAGGGGATTTATATGGGAGCTATGGTCAATTATGGATTGATCTTGATGAAATTTGGCACAAAGATTGACACTTATACAAGACTTCTTTGTACCGAGTTTCATTGATGATCGATAAACCCCTATTACGGGAGTACATTTGTATGGAGGCTTGGTGAAATAATGGACCGATCATAACCAATTTCAATAGGCTTTGTCCTTGTGGCAAAATAATTATTCTTGCCAAATTTCGTCAAGATATTTTTAAAATTGCGACCTGTACTTTGTTCACAAGGTTTACATGGAGGGCATTTGTATGGGGGCTAGGTGAAATAATGGACCGCTCATAACCAATTTCCGTCCTTGTGTCGAAATAACTGTTTGTGCAAAATTTCATCAAGATATCTTTAAAACTGTGACCTGTACTTGTTCACAAGGTTTACATGGACAGCCAGACGGACGGACGGTTGGACATCGTTAAATCGACTCAGAAAGTGATTCTGAGTCGAACGGTATACTTAAAGGTTGGGGGTCCGATAATTTTTTCTGTGCGTTACAAACATCAGCACCAACGCATTATACCCCAACCACCTATGGTGGTGTAGGGTATAATTACCCGAATTAATAAATTATTCAGCAAATATGAAACCGAAATAAGTTGTTTCATTCAGGCAAAAATATTTTTGCATTTGTCTCTTCTGCCGACTAAACTCGTTTCCAGTCTTCCACGGCCTAGAATTTATATCGTTTTTGGAAATTTAAAAGGTGCACTAAACTTTGTCTAATGGCTAGTTTGGTTCTTTGGAATTTTTGACGCAATAACGCTATTTTTCTGAAGATATCGGCATCGTGTCCAAACACTAGCATTGCAGTTTTTAATTTGAATAGATTTTTTGGGAATTTAATTTTCCCTGATATTAGTAATTTTCAAATTTGTTTAGTATCTCTGTTCCTAAATATTTTCTTAATCGCTCATTCTTCAAAAATTCCTGCATTTTTTCACGTTTATTTACTTTTATTATCAACGTTTCAGATAGTTTCCTGTCTTTGCAAGTTTTTGTTGGAAGAAATCTATCTTGAAATATATTTTTAATATTTTTCGATTTCCGAACTCAATTAGGCTATTTCGTATTTAAGTATTTTTAACAGAATCCTAAGAATTTTATTTTTTCACTAGGCGATCTTAGCTGAATTATATATTTTTATGTTATTTTTTTTTTTCAAATTTAAACAACAGACATAGTAGTGGTGGATTTAAATATTCTAAATTAGACCCTAGGGATTATATTCTACTATTTTTATTTTATTTCAAATCTATTGTTTAGAAGATAATGCCAAAAAAGTAAAATGTCATAAAAAGTGTTCACTTTTGCTACATAGTGTAAAAGCATATCGGACCCATTTGATCTATTACATTTTTTTCATTAATAGATCGAATAAGAAAACGTCTTAAAATTGTATAACTTTTAACAAAATTTTGTAAAACCCTCCAAGGGTTAAAAAATCCACACGCAAAGAAAAAACATGATTTCGAAATGCTCGCGGAAATCAAGTGATGTTCCTAAGTAGTTTATATGGCTAACACAATCAAATTATTGTGTTTTAGACTAAGCTGAATCAATTATTTTTTGTTCTGATCATTTTAACATATGATGCTTTGTAATAATATAAAGTCGGTGTACTAAAAGAATAATATGTTTCCTAGTAACATATTATTTCAATGAAATATTTGTATGTAATATTTTAATGCGAGGGGTGACAATAATATGCTCGTCTTTATTGTTATCTCTCTTTCGAAATAATTTACTCATTCAGTAATGAAATCTTAAATGTGACGGACGCAAAGTGAAGAAAAACGTTTAAAAAAGTTCACAAAATTTTTATTAAAAAACTTTATTATTATTTTTTAATAACGAGTGCTGACGGAGCAAATCATCAATGGCCAAATTTCAAATTGGAAATATTTTTCGGTAAGTACAATAAATATCAATAATTCAGTGCGGTCAAATATAAAAATAATAATAAAAAAATGTATTTCTACAATTTTCTTTTAGGTGTGTGAATGTGAAGATGAATTTTCTTGAACGAAATCGTCCAGTGAAGGCTGTCGTATTTGTTTTTTAATTATTTTCTATTCGCAAAACTTAAATTAAAAAAAAATAATAATAATAAATAAAAATACATTTTAACCGTATGCATAGTATTATGATTGGGGGTATTATAATATTTAATATAGGGATCATGTTATATTTATGCAGTATGGTTGTGAGGACTATCACATATAAATATTATGATTATGAGGTCCATATTATATTAATATTGGATAGGACAATATTATGTTCACAAAAGGGTATAATAACTGATATGATTGAGGGAATCATAAACCTAAACATTAATTATAGTTACCGATTATGGTTTGACCAACCATGTTTTTTCTTTGCGTGCAGCAATGCATAGCACACAAAAAGATAATTTTTATTTTTTTATTTTATTTTTTTTTTTTTTTTTTTGTTTATAAACCGTCAATTGTCGGTTTGTTTAAAGTCTCTGGAGATTTCAACTTCCGGTGAAATACTTATACATACATATTCACATCTCACACATGAATATACTAAGTAAAAATTTTCCAGGATACTATAAAACAGGGAACGAAATAAAAACACGCGTATCTTTAAGTTGCTTTTACATCATCTTTCTTTATCACTTATACGCCGGGTTGGTTAAAAGAATCAAAGAAAAATTCCAAAAATGAAGAAAAAAAAAACATAAATGATTTAGCAAAAAAATATAAAATAAACAGACACTCACGCAAAATATACATAATAAAATTACAAAAAGAGAATACCAAGAGAGTATAAAACTTTATATAAAAGGTGAGTAAGTCTAGTGTACTCACAATAGAGCTTTATTAAAAAAAAGTAAAATAATTATCTCTTTTTATGGTTTTTGTTTTGATTACAAAACGGGGTTGAGAACATTAAGTAAAAAGATATAAGAAAAAAAGATAGAATTTAATATGTAAAAGAGAAGCTAACAAAAAAAAAAGCTAACAAAATATACAGCAACAATGATGATATGAAATGCATTTTATTTTAACAACAACTACTATAATACAAATACAAAACAGCCAGTATAACAGTTTTGTGACGGTTAGAGGGTAAAATGAAAAAAATATTGAAAACGACTGAAATTTTTGTATTGAAATGTTCAGTTTACAATTTATATTTAAGCAGTCATTTCATGACGGCGCGAGAGAGTACTTAACAAAAAAAATATTATTGTATAAAAGATAAAATAATTATAATAAAATAAAAAATACAATAATACACAGCACAAGGCAACAACAATAATAAGCAGAAATATAAATTATTTAAACATTTTGTTTCTTTCTTTATTTTAAATAATATAAAAATAATATATTAACAAGAAAACTATATAAGAAAAATAATATATAAATTCCTTAACAAAGAATTAAAAGAAAATTTGTAGTAATAAAAGGTATTTTATACATTTTATTAAGTATAACAAAAATAAAATTTTGTTTTTGATTATGGTATAAAAACAAAAACAACAAAATTGTTACAAGAAAAAAAGGAAAAGAAAAAGAATTTATCGATTATGTGTGTGTTTAAGAATTGAAGTAGAACAACATGCTCTAAATGATTAATAAGAAAAAATTTACAAAGAAATTTTATGTATAAAAAGAGTTGAAAAAAATTCTTAAGAAAATCTGCTTAATTACCTAATTTATAATATGAAAAAGTACAAAACAAAATTATAACAAAAATTAAGAGACCAAACAAGAAACAAAAACTTAAAAGTTTAAAAAAACACCCCTTTTTGAAAAATAAAGAAATGTTTGATTAAAGTTTTTGGGTTGAAAAAAAGAAAAAAAGAAGAACAACACATTTTCAATGAATTTAAAATAAATTTAAATTTTGCAAAATAATTGCTAAAGAAAAAAAAGTTAAATAGTATATTTTTTAAATATACTATATGATAACAAAAATAAGCTGTTTACAATATCATCATTATTATAAATAATTACAAAAGATGAAAGAAAAAAAGAGAATAAAAAAACAATCTAAAGTTTATGATTTTAAATAAACTAAAACTAAAAAACAAATAACAAAGAAATTAATATATTACTTTTAACAACAACAAAAATATCTATAAAATTTATTCTGAATTAAAATCAAATTAAAATTAAAATAATTCAAATTATAATAAATTTAAAACATACACTTTTTTTGCACCTTTATTTGAAAATAAAATACAAGAGCTTTAAGATACAACAAATTAATTAATTCTCTCTGTTTTTTTATCTATTGATTTTACTCTTAATAATTAAACAAGAGCCAGAGTAATCAGATTATAACAGATTTTAATAAAAACAAACAGATTTTTTATTTTAGCACACTGTTCTTCAGAGCACCTTTAAAACAAAAACAAAGCTCACACAGATACACAAACACTCATATAAACACTAACAGTGTGCGACAAGTTTATAAATGCACTAAACAAAAACAAATAACACTACTACATATTTACTAATGTACATAGACAAATATGCAAATAGTAAACAAATAATAAAAATTTAATACATATATGTGGGTATATAGAAAAACAACAAATTATTAAAAACTACCACCTTGATTTTGACATGCCGCTAAAATGAGTATGAGAATGAGTAAAATATAGAGTATTTGAAGAACCAGTTAATGAAACTTTGATAGGAAAGAACAGATGTCTAAAAGAATTTATTCCGGGAAATATAATTAATAAAATAATTTTAAATTTTTCTTTAAATTTTCATTTTCAGAATATTGAAATTTTCAAAGAGCAATCTCTATATAATTTTTTTTTATTTTTTTTTTTTTTTTTTTTTTCATAATTTTGCAGATTTAAAGAAAATTTAATTTCAAATTTTTAAAAATGTTGTCTAATTTAATTATAAAAAGAACATTTTTGAAATCATTTTTCTAAATCGTTTTAAAAATGAAGCCTTAAAATTTATTTTAAAAAAATAATAATAATTTTCTTAGCAATTTTTAAATTTCAAAAGTAAACAAATCTTTTATTTTTTCGAAATTGAAATTCTTAAAAAAAAAAAATTTTAAATTGAAAAAAAAAAAAATTAAATATGAAATTCTAATAAATTTACACAAAATATTTTGCAACAAATTTGAAGAAGCATCTTAAGTTCGAAATTCAAAAATGGCACTAAAATTTAAAAAATTTTCGAATCTATCAAAATCGAATAGATATATATATATTTTTTTTTTTTTTTTTTTTTTTAGTTTATAAATATTTTGTTTTTATAAACGATTTTAGAAATGTTCGACTATAGAAAACGTTTTCGAAGTTAAGTTCGAATATGTTATTATCGTATCTGTTATTCAAATTTAGCATAAATATCAAAATTAAATTTTCTTTTTTCTTTAAAGTATTGAGTTCGAAATTCAAAAATACTAGAAAAATTGAATAAAATTAATAAAGGAATTAATTCTATAACAAATTTATGTTTGAATTTCAGATTATTGTAAGCATTAGTTCGTTTTAAATCTATTATTCAAATTTACCAAAAATATATTAAAATTGATTGAAATTCTTAAAAAAAATTTAAATATGAAATTCTAATAAATTTACATAAAATATTTTGCAACAAATTTGAAGAAGCATCTTAAGTTTGAAATTCAAAAATGGCACTAAAATTTTCGAATCTATCAAAATCGAATAGATATATTTTTTTTTAGTTTATAAATATTTTGTTTTTTATAAACGATTTTAAAAATGTTCGACTATAGAAAACGTTTTCGAAGTTAAGTTCGAATATTTAATTATCGTATCTGTTATTCAAATTTAGCATAAATATCAAAATTAATTTTTTTTTTTTTCTTTAAAGTATTGAGTTCGAAATTCAAAAATACTAGAAAAATTGAATAAAATGAATAAAGGAATTAATTCTATAACAAATTTATGTTTGAATTTCAGATTATTGTAAGCATTAGTACGTTTTAAATCTATTATTCAAATTTATTAAAAATATATTAAAACTACAATTCTTTTCTTCAAATTTTTATCTTTGAAATTCGAAAATTTTGCTAAAATTTTATAATAAATGTTTTAATTTATATAATATTCTAATGTTTGGAAGTATTTTCGAGTATATAAACAATTTCGAACTAAAGTTCGAATTTGATAATCGTAATAAACATAATTTGTAGGATATTTAATTCAAATTATAGTAAAAATATATCAAAAATATTTGTTTTTCTTTAAATTTTGATGTTCGAAATTTTAAAATACTGGAAAATTTAAAAATTTTATGAATTAAATAATTTTTCATAATATTAAAATGATTAAAAAAAATGTTTTTCTATAAAAACGTTTTCGAACTTATGTTCGAATTTTCGATTATAGTAAAAATTAATATTTTTTGAGTTTGTTTCTTAAATTTAGCAAAAATATATCAAAATTATAACTTTTTTCTTAAAATTTTAAAGTTCAATATTCGAAAACAATATAAAAATTTTATAAAATAAATTAAAGTGTTCAATTTTTTGAAGTTTCGAAATATTTTCGACTGCAAAAACGTTTTTAAACTTAACTTCGAATTTTCGATTATTAAATACATTTTTATTATTGGAATCTATTACTGTAATTAAACAAAAATATAACAAACATTTTATTTATTTTTTTTTTTTATTGTTTTTGTTGAAATCTAACAAAAATAATCAAAAATATTATTTTTTTTTTTTTTTTTTTTTTTTTTTCTAAAAAAAACTGTTAATTTTGCATTTCGAAAAAATATAAACATAGAAGATATGAAATGTTTCGAACTCAAACATTTATTTTCAAATATTGTCCTCTATATAAAAAAATATTAAATTTGAATTTGGTACTTCTAATAGAACACATTCAATAAATTATCCTATTTTTACTTTACTTGTTATGAATAGATCGTTTACAGTAAAGGTTTCCAGGCTTTGGAATTCAGTAATTCCATATTCGGAAAGAAGATTTACTTACATTATAAAACAATTTGCCAACATTTTTAAGAGTAATCTCTAAACATAAGTTGTGCTTAGCGTTATTGCTGATTAAAATGATTCTTTTTTACTTTTATTCATTCATTTTATTTTTCTTGAATTTTAACTATAGTTATGTTTTCACAGATATTAATTTAGGGGGGTATTTTTATAATTAAGTAAAGATATTGAAATTTTATTTAATATTAGTTTGAATTATGTGTCATATTTTAAGATTTATATGCAGTTAATTGGCCATATGGTCTTACAGCTGACATTGTAATAAATAAATAAATAAAAACATAATTTCTCTAATTCTGTATCAAAATTCAGCAAATTTGGGTAAATAAATTTAAATTTTCAAAATATACCTATGTAAACAATAGAAAATTATTTATTAAGCTTAAATTCGAATTTTCTAAGTTAAAAAAAGTCCTAAAAAATATCGAAAACTGTAACCGGCCTTAAAAAATAATATTTACTTCAACAACAACACATAACAAGCTAGACAAACTACATTTTCAATTAAAATTGTTATCTTTAACCGTCTCGGCGGCTACTCGTTTTAGAAAAAATTGTTAAATGGAATAAATAACTTAAAATCTATTTGGAAATATTAAACAAATGACCTTAATATTCACAGCACATGATCTGTTTTTGCATTTCCTTTGTAACAGAATTTTTGTTGGTTTTTAACCAAAATATTATTGAATTGAAATTTCTTTTAATTAAATTATTTATTTTCTTTCTTCTAATTGCAGAAAACAAAAAAAAAAACAAATTGATTAAAAAACAAATAAAACAATTAAATATTAATTAATAATTAATTAAAACTCAAAATATCCCCCTAAAAAAATTTAACATAATTCACGAGAATACAACAAACAAAAAGTAACAAATTTAAAAACAAATTCAACAGAGTTTATGAGAGAGATATACACAGAGAGCTAAGGAAAGAAAGAGAAAAACTTGAAAAACAGTGAAAAAAAAAGAAAGAAAAACGGCATATTATAGAATGAATTAGTGTTAAAATTTCAAGATAAACATGTGAAAATAAAGAAAAAAACAATAACAAAGAATATAATAAACAATAACAAAAACAAATTGATAGTGAACGAAGAAAAAAAGTAGTAATAAAATAAAATTTTATTGAACTAAAATAAAAAAACAACAATTACAAATTATAACTTGTGAGTGAGTGGAAGCAGGCAGCGACAGCAAAAAAAAACCGCAGCAGCAATCGAAAAAAATAAAGAAGTTATAATAAATGCAAAAACCCTTTAATCATTTTTAAAAAATATGTCGAGGAATAAACATCGAATGTGTTAAACAATAAGAAAAAAAATATAAATAAAATAAAGCGAATTCGAAAAAATTCTAACAAAGAAAGCACAAAATATTTATTAAAATACAATATAATAAAACAGTGATTTTGTAACAAAATTGAATTTATTTAAAAGATATCAAAAAAAAAAAAAAAAAAGAAGAAATTGTTTAAAATATTTAAAGAAAAAAGCTCATTGTTAAAACAATTAAAATTAAAAAAAATATTAGAAAAAAAATATATTAATACAAAATAAAATTAATTCCAAAAGTCCAAAAACAAAAGTTTAAAAAAAAAAATCTTCCTTGAGAAAAGCAAAAAATAAAATAAAAACTTAACATCATGACAGCCAAGTGAAGAAATTAAACTTTCCTAACCCTTTGCTCACTCGCGCACATACAACTGTTTTCAGTTTTTCAAATCCGTTTTTCTTAAATTTTCTTAAATTCAAAAAACAAGAGAACTTTTCATAAACAAATTATAAATTATTCAATTTTGAACAAAGATGGCCGATACAATGCCACAAACTGGGTCCTCAGCCCGTTTACGTAAATTCGATCGTACCGACAGTGAGTTGGCCTGTGAGGAAGCGGCCCATCTTACCGCCGATATGCAAGAGTCTGGTGCTGCTGGCAGCCCCGAAGATGATGAATACAGCGAATATGATGAATTGCCACCACCGCCGGACGGTGGCTATGGCTGGGTCATTTGTTTTGCCTCCTTCATGTGCAACATGGTGGTCGATGGTATTGCTTATACGTTTGGCATCTTTATGGAAGAATTTGTTGTGTATTTTGGCGAAGGCAAAGGAAAAGTAGCATGGGTTGGCAGTTTATTGAGTGGTGTTTATTTGGCGGCTGGTCCTATAGTATCTGCATTGGCTAATAAGTATGGCTGTCGAACGGTGTGTATAGCGGGCAGTATAGTGGCCTGTGTAGCCTTTGCCCTCAGTACGTTGAGTACTTCCGTTGATATGTTGATGCTGACATATGGTGTGATAGGTGGCTTTGGTTTCGGCATGATCTATTTACCAGCCGTGGTAGCTGTGGGCTATTATTTTGAAACCAAACGTTCTTTGGCCACTGGTATTGCAGTATGTGGTTCTGGTTTTGGTACTTTTGCCTTTGCTCCTTTGGCTTCATATCTCTTGCAGCAATATGGCTGGAAAAACTCTCTATTGATATTTGCAGGTATGATTTTAAATTGTGCCATATTTGGTGCCATGATGAGACCTTTGAAATATCCCAAGAAGAAGAAGGTTAAACCTTTAATGCAACGCATGTATGAGGAGAAACAATTGCAATTGGAAAGAGGTTCATTTGCTGGTTCATTTATGGTACAACTACCTGATGGCTCCATGGAGCGTAAAATGAAAATGCCTTTAAATGCTGATCCCGGAGTACATTCTTCTTTAAATCTAGAACTTTTAGCTCAACAAGCTTCTTCGGGAGGTTTACAGCCCGTATCCACGCTACCCACCATTACTGAAGCCAAAGTAGTGGATTTGAAAAATAGCCAAAAACAAAGTCCACCCAACAACAATGATAGTAATGGTCATTTGGATACTAAACCCAAACGTCAACATCGCAATTCCGAATCCAGCTCCAGTCCCTACAACTCATCCGATCCTATGACACGCAATGCCTCACAACCAGCTTTTCTTATGGATCCCCATCAAGGTCTTCCGAAAAATGGTTCAGTGCCCTCGTTTCAAAGATCTCGCAAAACTTCAGCCTCCGAAAGATTTCAACCTTCTTTGGCTGCCATACGCGCCTCATCACGTGCTGATCTAGATGAAAATGGCATGGAAATGGGCATGACTGCATCGAAAATGTCTTTGTCACAACGCCCGGACTCTGGTAAGATGGTTAGACCCATGTCCAGAAAAGATATTTTCTATTCGGGATCCGTAACAAATCTACCCCAATATCAATCCCAAAAATCTTTGGCCAACTATCGTCAATCTGTCTTATCGCTAACCAAATATGAAAAGAGCATGCAAAGTGTACAAAGATTAGATCCTCTAATGGAAGCCGAAAGGCAACGTGAACAATATGATTTATGTCCTTGCCTGGGTATTCCTGATTCTGTTAAATCGGTCATCAACAACATGTTGGATGTTACTTTGCTCAAGGATCCTGTATTCATGCTTATTGGTATTTCCAATGTTTTCGGTATGGCTGGCTTATATGTACCCTTCTTCTATTTGGTGGATGCTGCTAAAATATCCGGTATTGAACCTGATTCTGCCTCCTTCCTTATCTCCATCATTGGTATAACCAATACAATTGGTCGTGTTGTTTGCGGTTATGTAGCTGATTTTCCCCAGGTCAATTCATTGTTCCTGAATAATGTTTGTCTATTGATTTGTACCGTTTCCGTGTTTCTCACCCCTTTGTGTGTCAGCTATGGTGCTTATGTTGCCATGTCAGTATTCTTTGGCATTGCCATCTCCGGCTACATTTCATTAACGTCAATTATTTTGGTCGATCTATTGGGTTTGGATAAATTGACAAATGCTTTTGGTTTGTTAATCTTATTCAGAGGTTTTGCTGCCATCGTTGGCTCACCCTTGGCCGGTGCTGTATATGATGCTACTCAAAGTTATGATTTACCCTTCTACATGGCTGGTGCCTTATTTGCCGTCTCAACTATAACAAGTTTTCTCGCACCTTGCCTCAAGAAATGTACAAAATCCGAAGAAACTCCAGTACATGTTGAAGCCCTAACACCCATCGATGAGGAACAGGGTGAAGATATGGAAGATGAAGAGGATCAACCTATTACCATAGTACCGAAAATTGTTAAAACTCTACCCAGCCCCCAGCAGGGAGACGAACAAAGTCCTAAATTACCCAATGCTGAATCAAAATTATAAAACTGTATTAAAGCTAAGAGATTTGATAAAACTTGTTTTAAAATGACTATACACAATGATTAATAAAATGATGTAAAATGCTTCAAGAATTGAACAAGATTTAAGAAGAGAAGGTATAAAAAAAAACAAATTAAATATATTTAAAAAAAAAAAAAGAACAGAATTATTTTCCAAAGATTAGAAGAAAACTAACTGAGAGCTTAAGTGTTAAGTGAGAAAAACGTTAATTATTATAATTATGATTTAAATGATTTTTTTGTTTGTATTTTTTTGAGTTTTTATTTAATTAACTATTTTTAAATTTACTATAAATTTTATATTATTTTTAGCTAATTATAACGAAAAACTATATGCTTAATTTTTAAGAAAAAAAAAACAAACACTACAAAAATATTAATAAAGAGAAAATCTTACAAAAAAAAGAGTAATAAAAAATATATACAAAAAAGTGAAAATAAAAACAAACGAAAGCGTATTTAATTTTATTTTATTATAAAACTAACTAAAAAAGCACATTTTTGGAAAAATAGAAATAGTGAAAATTTTAAGAAAAATTTTGAATTCCTAAAAAAAAAAATAGAATTTAAAATTTCATTTAAAAGAGTTTAAATTCGAAAGAGATTTTTTTTCTTTAATAAGAGAAAGTAAACCAAGAGCAGGGAAAGAATTATCATTTTTGAATTTTATTTTTCTTTATTAAAAACAATTAAAAACTTAAATAGCATGAAAACAACTTCTTAAGAAAATCTAAAAGGCATTTTAAAGCTTTAAAGAAAACTATTCAATTTGTATTATAAAATAATTGTTATTGAGGTTTTTCAATATTAAATTGAATAAATATTCCATTAAGCTTTGTAAATTTTTCTTAAATTGAATGAAAATAACTGAAGAAATATAATTATTCAATCAATCATACAATGATATATATTTAGAGGATATATCTCCGAAAATATAACATTTGCTTTATTGTCAAAGGGAAATTTTACTCCATAATAATTTTTCTAAATAAATTTAAAAATTGATTCTAATAAATATTGTGAAAACATTTTCTTGTAAAAGGCTTTGAAAATTTTATTGAAAAAAAATCTTTGTCATTAAAGCTTTGTGATATCCATTAAATTATTTAAGATCAATTAAACTTTAAATTAAATGAATAAAGTTTTTTCAACCGTAAAAAATAACTTCTGTTTATTAAAAGTCCTTCGAACTATAGAGAGAGTTTTTAAAGGTTTTCCACTTTATCAAAACTTTTTGAATTCATTACTATTATTTTTTCAATTAAGATGATATTGAAAGTAATTAACAGGAAAAATTAAATCAAAAATATATCTTCGAAATTATATAAGAGAAACAATATTAATATAAATTAAATAAGAATAATTTATCATAAAAGAACTCTATTTTATTAAGCCGAACAGAATTTTTAAAATAAAGATATAGGGTTTTTAAAAAATTTAGTAACTTAAGAGTAACAACAATTTAAGAGAAATTTAGCACTCGTTTTCAAACCAAAGAGAATTATGAAAACACGTAATTTTTCCTGCAATTTTTATTATTCCTTTTCGAAATTTCTTTCACGATCCCATAGAAATCCTATCTAACCATTTCCTGTTTTTACTACTTTCATTTGTATCAAAATTAACTATTCTAAATTAAACAAAAGAAACAAAAATTTAAATAAGAGAAATTTATCATAAATTTAATACGAAGACAACTTAGAAAAATAAAGTGAGAGTTTTGAAAAGTTCAATGTTTTAAAAAAATATTGAATGTCTTTTAAACATAATTTGAAATTGAGGAAAAATCAAGCTAATTTTAGCTTTAAGCAAAAAAACTTTTTCGCTATTTTTATTTTTTCCTTTTGAAATTTGCTTTGCGATGGCAAAGAAATTCGATTTTAAATATAGAGCTCTTAATTCCTCTCTTTAGAAGAAGTTTTTTTTCAGCAAATTATATTTTTCTCTTCTGAATTTTTCTTTTCTCAGAAACTGTTTTTATCACATTGATTTGTATTTGATGAAAAGTACGATAGAGAAATACAAAAAGAGATTTTGAAATATAAACAAATATGTTAACATTTCCCTACAAAAACAGACTTTCGGGCAAGAAAATTGCTTAAATAATATGTTTTAACAGAAATGTTCAATACAAGAAAATCATAAATAATAGAAAAACGCACAAAAATGTCAAACAGGACCTTAGGAAGATTTAGTTCTTAATAAAAAAGCTTAAGGGCTCTTTCGAAACAATGAAACTAAAATTATTACTTAAACAATTTTGTTTAAAGTCAAGACAATTAGTAGAAGGACTGGGAAATTAATATAACTCAAAAGCTTTAATTTAAAGCAACGACCCGCAAAATGGTGCACACGTGCATATGTTCTCTTAATTTTTCACATCTTTATGCTCTTACATATGGAGAAGAGAATAATTATTTATTAATTTTATATATTTTTAATACTTTTTTAAGCAAATTTTTTTAATATTTAATTATAGTTTTTATTTGCAGACCATAAATTGTTTAAGAGCAACAGATATTATGAAATTATAAGCTTAAAAATTGATTCCGTGCACAATATAAGAGCAGTAGAGTTATACAGACCATACAAAAAAAGAGAGAATGTAAAATTTAAGAGCGCCGATCCCTGATTTAAAATTTTTTTTTTTACAAATTAAAGAGACAAATTTAAACTTCAGATATTAAGAAAAAGCTTAACTGACACAAATATTGAGAAATTAGAGAAAATTATATGAAGGATTTTTTAATATCCAAAAGTATAACCTTCAAATATATAAATAGAGATTTATACTAGAGGATTAAATATCTTGTAAATAACCTAAATCAGTTGTCAAGAAAATCTAACATTTGTAAATGTTAGTAGAATTTTCTACAGAAAATAATTTGCACTTGTAAAGAAAATTCTTTTTTATCAAACAGAGTTGATAATCTAGACGATATTCTATGAAATAGAACTTTACTTCAATTTTTTCTTTTGAGCTTTAATTTTTAAAAGAATTTAAAATTATTATTAATTTTTTTTTTACAAATTAGTTTAAAACATTTAATTTCTTTAAAATATTTGTATATATTTCAAGCTTCTAAAAAAGGCTTTTGAGTAATTTTTCAAATGGAATATTCACAAAAAAGCTTTAAAGCTCTTTTGAAAACATTTAAACTAACAAAAATGCCAGTTGATATATATATAAAAAACTTATAGCTCTTAATGGTATAAAATCTTTTAAGCTTTTTTTAAGTTCAACTAATAAAAATGCCAGTTCTTTAACCAAAATATTAAATGATATTAAAATTTTAAATATGTTTTTAAATCAATAGATTGAAAACGTAAAGAATTTAAAAAGCTTATTTTTTGTTTCTTAATTTCAGATATTAAACTCAGTGTTTAAGTTTTCTTTCTTAATAATTTTAAAAATTTTGAGCTCTTAAGTATGAAAAATATAAAATCATTTTAAAAAATGTTTGTGATGTGAAAACTTAATTGTATTAGAATTTAGAAAACAAAAACTATATAAAAATAAAAGTATTGCTATTTTTTAGTTTTAAATTATTAAAAAAAAAAAAAAAAAACAATAACATTTATTAACAAATTAATAACAAAAAAAATAAAGTGATGTAAAATTATTTAAAAAAAACTAATATTAAGCCTCAAGTGTTAAAAATTATATGGAAAATGTCATTTAAATAATAAAACCGAAAAATGCTTAGCAAAAACTTAAAAAAAAAATAATTAAAAATCACTTAGGTTTTTAAAATAGGAATTTAAAAAATAAATGTTACGTTAGATGGGAAAATATTAATATATATAAATATAAATTTGTTTAAATATATTACAAAGGGATTTTTATAATTTAAATACTGACAAAGTACTGGATCGTTATACCAAAACCTTGAATGTCATACATACTTTAGAAAGATTGCTTACACAAAAATGTTGTTGAAAGCACTTGTTTTTGGTATTTATAATACTGCCAGAGTACTTTGCCCTTCATTTTCAAGAATACTTGATCTCACTTTGTAACATTTTTAATAAAAATTGTTTTTCAAACGAGTCGAAGCGTTTTACAGAATAAGGCTTTTAAAAAGCATATATTTGGGATTTAAATCATAAAACGTTTCTACATTTAATTTTTTATTTTGGAAACTATTAAAAAAACGATTTTAATAAAAGGACTAATAAATTTCCTTATTTATTTTATAAGTATCTAACGTAACATTTGGTTATACTGCGTAAAAATAAAAATATATATTTTTTCTAAGATTAAATTAAACGAAATCAAATTCGGTAGAATCGAATTTTTTATAACCTCCTTCAAAAATGAAAAAAAAATAAATTCTCTAAAATCCTTAATTAATATTTACCCTACATATTAAGCAGAAAATTTTCCGAGTTTAAAATATATATAATTTTTTAAAAATTCCATAAGAGGAGTCAAAAAATTATAAACAATTTCTAGTACAAAAATTTGAAATTGCGATAGGATTTGAATATTTCAAATGTTATAAATATTTTATAAAATTGATTGTAACCAAAGAACTAGATATATGTTATGATTAAAGTAACATAAAATCGTTTAAAATTGTTATAGACTTGTTGATAATTCTAGCTATCTGTATTCAAAATTTATAATTATTTACTTTTGAATCAAAGTATCTAATAACTGTCTTGTTGAAGGTTATAAAATCCAAAACAAAATACAATAATTGAAAATAAAAAATAAAAACCGTGTCCATATTTTAAGTAAATATTTTAAGGAATTAATAAATATAACATAAAGGAAAACACAAACTCAATTATAATTTAAAAAGTAAATCATTAAAATGTACAAAATTGGTTAAATTTTAAAACATATTGAGCAGAAAATTTGTACCTTGTTTAACAAATAAAAATATATATAAAAAATATATAAAAAATATATAAAAATTATAATAAATAAAAAAAAAAATAGCAACTTATTTTGAATTATAGGAATAACAAATTTAAATAACGGACACCTAAAACTTTTTTTAATTAAAAATACTTATTATTTTATAATAAACTAAACTACTTTAAATTAAAATTACGTTTTTTGTAATAAATTTTATTAATTGTATAATTTTTTAGTATTCTTTTTTTAATATTCTTTATGTAGTTAATAAAATAAAAATTGTCAAATTAGTCCACAAAAAACCGTAAATGCTCTTAAAGGGCGTGTTACGCCTAGTTTTCATGAAATATTGTATTAAGCTAAAAGAAAAATAATAAAGCAAATAATTTAAATATATATGAAATATTAACAAAAGTAAGCATTTTTTTATTTTATTTATTTGAAACAAAATTCCTATTTTAGTTGGAACAATTTAGGCCCATTATTATAGCTTTCCAATAACTAAAGTTATGATGTTATCGGTCACTTTAACAGTTTTTAATTATTCAGGGCTGTCATAGAATCCAATTGTTGTCGGAATTGGATTTAAAAACGACAGAAAAATTACTTTGGTGTCATGAATTCCAATATTATCGGTTTAATGTTCGAATCTAAATTAGTGTCGGTTTTAGGTGTCACAGAGTCCAATTTTATCGGTTTTTCTATTGGAAACAAATCAAGCAGCTAACAGCTGTCGGATTTCATTAACAAGCTTTTGTTTTTTGAATATTTTGGCAAAATGTAAGTAAATTCATAGATATTTTATAAAAGGAAAATAATATTTTTTATTTACTGTAAGAAAACACTTAAAAATAAAAATAAAAACTCCACAATTATAAGGTTTATTGCAAAATATGTATATCATTGAAATGTGTTTCACAGCTTTAAAAACCTAATCTAGAATCCAATTGGCAGAATCACTGGACTGTAGAGTCGTTTTCAACTGATTTCTTAACCGATCGTTTAGATAACAAATGCAAAGCTGCTAGTTACAACATTGGCGGAATTTTATTAATTTCGAAATGCCAAGATTCATACGGAAATAGTTTTTATTTAACCGATAATGGACTGTGAATTTTCAAAGAAGCTTTATATTAAAATGCACAGAATAAACAATGTAATTACAATCTCCGGCAGCTTAACAAGCGTTTTGCCACAATCTCTTGAAATTTGTCTCGCCTCCTTCTGTGAGCATTCCTCTTCTAACAAAAAATACTGCAACTGCAAATGTAATTTTATTTATTTTATTGTAACTTATTTTTTAAATATTTTAATATAAACTCAATAATGTTTAATAATAATTTAACAAAAACACTATTGCTTACAAATTTTCTAAAAAAAATTGTAAACAAACGAACAAATGTATGAAACAGCTGATTCGAACATCGGTTTTGTTTACATTCGAAAATACCAAAACCAATACGGTTTTATGACACGAAATGAAATAAATATTGGTTTGTAATTCCGATAAAAAACAAATCCGACTTGGATTCTATGACAGCCCTGATTATAAAGCTAAAGGACCAACCAGTGAACAAAAAATTATCGTATCGCAATCAGCTGTTTCAACCTGCTTTATGCAAATGTGTATATGTAGCTGTTGACACAAAAATTCTAGGTAGCGTATCTCAGAAATCTACAGAAAATAGATTTTTACGTAGCTGTGTGCTTTTTTAACAACCCTGTTGTTTATTTTGTTGTTTACAAAATAACCGAAAAAAAGGGTTGTCTACACAACGAATGTACAAAAACGTATGATACGTTTACTTTTCTTTAATGTTTGTACAAAATGTTTCACGCTACTTTTCTTTATTCTACGTTGCGTTGGAAAGTTGACTGGTTAGGCCTTAAGAACATCTGACCGTTAACTTTTATTGCAAGGTTTATGCATTTAGAGCTGCCACATTTTCTGTTTTATAAAAAAATAAATAAAATCATATTTATTCCGCTGTAGTTCTTAGTAATTTTTCTGTTTATATTTGCTCTTTAAGTTTGTTTTAACTCATTTATGTTAAAAATGTCCTTGTTTCTTATTTATTCATATTGCCCTTACTGGCCGTTACGTTTAAATAGTACATGTTGCCACTACGTTAAGTGGCAAAAAGTAATCGGTTTTTGCTTTGGTATTGCCGTATAATCAAAATTACAAAATTTACTTTAAATCCAAGTTGTAATAACCAAAAATCTAAAATCTTTAACTATCTGATAGCTTATAACAATGTTAAATATCTTGTAAGTGAACATAGAAGACAATTTATAAAAGTGCACTAAGGGGAAAAACATTGAAAATTCATGGTATCGGGTTTTTAAACCGTTCATTTACAAATTTTAAATACACAAAATAGAAAACATAATACAATTAAATAATTCGATATTGAACTGGTGTCATCTTGATACCAATGCGGTATCAATTTTCTTTAATGACTTCAACAAGTGGTGTTGTATGTCACTGAATGCTAACGTTTTCTACACGTATTTGGTCGATTTTTTTTTCTTTTCTTAGGAGTGGTAAAAGTGCATCTTTCATAATTTAACTGGGTTTACTTATAATAATTTTTCAAACAAATTATACTTGAAATGAAGACATGATAAGTTATTAATATTGGACTTCTACTGCCAGAACCAGATCAAAAAGTAATGTAAAAAAGATATAAAAAACATTATTTTTAATATTTCGAAAACTGCAAGCTAAGAATAAATATTATGGTCACTTAAATAACCCTGTAAGAAATTTGTGACAATTGCAGTAATGCCCCACAGTACCAATTTTACATAAGTAGAAACTACAGTGAACATTTTTATGGGAATTGGTTCAAATATAATGAAAGAAAAATACCAGGGACCGTAATCACTATGAGTTAAAATAAAAAACAAAAAATAATTACGGTTTTTCAAAATTAATGAAAGCTTTAGAAAATGGAGTTTTCAAAAACGAATAAAACAATAGCTGCAAGATAAATAGCATAAGAGCTTTGAAAATTTTTTAGAGTTAGATGAAAAAACAAAAACTGTCAAGTGTGTTAAAGATTTGTACGTCTACTAAGGAGTGAGATCGAAAAAATCTTAACACACGTTTTGCCTCAAAACTTTTTTCGGAATCAATATTGAAATTTTTTATTTTTTTTAAATAGTTATCATGGAAAAATAAGTCAGTTATTATTGTTAATAACAACCATGTTGATTTGTCGTGATTTTCATCAAAATGAGTAACGAAAAGGATTTACGTTGTACAAATTATTAAAAAAAATCCAAATAGGTCCTACAAATAATTGGCCACAGAATTAAATTCTGCGTCCAACTGTTTCTAATGGTATTTAGTAGTATCAGGAGAATTTGACCATTGATATGAAACCTGGTTTGGAAAGAAAAAAAGAACCACATGATATTGGGAAGGCCAGAAAATTGAAAGCATATTAAAAGAAACTCCAAACACATCTGGTACAAAAGTAGCTCAGTTATCTCAGTGCTTCGACTATTTGTTGCGAAAATTTAAAGCTAATGCAGAGCTGATAACATATAAAGTCTAAAAAGTTCCAAACAGGAACGCTGCAAAAAAATTTAGAAGCCAAGAGTAGGACACGGAAATTAAAACAAAATTTCAAACAAAAATACTCAAGTTGTATAATTGACGAAGAAACGTACGTGCTGGCAGAATTTTCGCAGCTTATTTGTCAAAACTATTTATTGTTAATGCTCGAGGCAATGTTGAAGATAAGTTTAGGACCCAAAAGCAGAAAAAATTTCTTACAAAATTCCTGGTACAACAAGCTTTTTGCAGTTGCGGCAAAACAAGAAAGTCATTTGATACATTCGGATCTACAAATACTAAAATAAGCATAAAGGAATATTTGCAAAAAAGACTTCTTCTTTACGTAAGAGAACACAACGTGTCCACATATTTTTGGACCCATTTGGTATCATGTCACTACGGTAAGAAAGCTCTGAAGTGGTACCAAAACAATAACATAGTTTTTGTACCAAGGGAGGTCTATTTTCAAAATTGTTCATAGCTTAGACCAGTGGAGAGATATTGAGATCTTGTGAAAAGAAAATTGAAGAGCAAAAAATGGTGTCCCAAAATACTGAAGATTTTAAAAGAAGATGTGCACACTGTTCCAAAAAAGAAACTGAAGCAACTATCAAATCTCTAACGAAAGGGTTATCAAAAATGATCCACAAGTTCATAAGTAGTGGTTAGAACTATAAAAGTTATATTTTTCTGTGATCTGCAATAAATTATCAATTAAATAAAAAAAAATAATGAAAACTCTAAGAGTAAACATTTGCAAGTTATGGAACATTATATATGTTAAGATTTTTTCGAACGTACTCCTTACGTACTACTTTGGCACTCCACAGCACCTCTACTAAAAGGATCTATGATATCTACCTTCCAAATTAACTCTTTTGTTACGATTGTACAATTAGAATTAGACGTTTAGAAATAACAGATTTATTTTCCAAATTTTTTGCTGTTGTCAATAAAGCTTCTCAGGCCCTAAATTTAAACATTTTTAATTTTCAACCATTTAAAAAAATCCTGCGGTAAAAAATTACAATAGTTTTTTTATGGCCGATACTAAAAGGTGGTTTTTTGTCCAACTTGAATTGACATTTCTTTGTTTCAGTTTTTTACAAATTCAACCATGGAGAGGTACACAATTGAGCAGCGCGTTAAGATTGTTTTACGAAAATGGGCGTTAAAATTAAAAAATGCATTTCATGCACTTCGTGATTTTTTTTCATAATCGACCAAATGTGTCCATAATCGGAAGAATTGTGCGCAAATTTCAGCAAGCCGGGTCTGTGTGGCAGAAGAGCCGTCAACCTCGACGAGTCGTCGTGCCCAACAATTGAACATCATAACGGACTTCTTGTGTCCAGAATTTGAGGATATGGACCTGGATAATATGTGGTTCCAACAGGATGGTGCCGCTTGCCACACAGCCAACAAAAGAATAGCTCTTTTGCGCGACAAATTCAATGGCCGTGTTATCTCACGTCGAGGCAAGTTTAATTGGCCGCCACGATCATGTGATTTGACACCGTTTCTTTGGGGATATTTAAAACAAAAAGTGTACGTCAATAAACCAAGAACGATTTAAGAGCTAAAATTATTTTGGTAAAGGATGAGATAATTCGGCACATTAATGACATTGAACCTCAATTATGTCTTAGAGTCATTGAAAATATGGAACATCGGATAGATTTATGCCACCGAAGCCGTGACGAGAATTTGGCCGATATTTTGTTTCACACATAATTGTCATAGATCCTTCTATCATAATAAAAAATATTAAGATAATTCTCTGAAAACTTTTTGTTTTATTTACAATTAACATCGTGCGTTTTGGTTGGACCACCCTTTATAAATGCAGAAATTTCTGGATAAACTTCCACAAGATGAAACTATTTTTTGTCCAGATTTATGAAGTTGTTACTATGATAAATATAATTCTAAATGATATAGACCAGTGATCGTCACCCATAAAACTCAGAGGCCGAATGCTTTTTGACATTTTCACAAACTTTAACAAAAATCACAATGAAAAGTGTTGCAAAAATAGTTGGATTTACTTAAATACATTAACATTTTATCTCCTCTCTTTTTGCCGATAAATTAGATAAATGCCAGGAATTATGACCAATATAAAAATAGGGGTTAATTATCACATCCAAGAGGAAAAAAACAGCAATTTTTTGTAAATAATTTTTGCAAATACTCTGGATTTGATAAATTTAAAAAAAAAATTAATAATTGCGCATTAACTACGTTTATCTGCATCAAATGTTAAAATTAATTAACAAATCATTTTCGATTTTTATATCGTTAATATCAATACATTGGAAATAATTATAAAAGACAATATTCTATGCGGAAATTAAAAATAAAACTATTGTTAAAAATCAAATAAATTCAAATGTAATACTATTAATATTTAATTAATTAAAAGTGACAGATATTTGAGAAATGAAAAAAAAAGAATTACAAATTCCACAATAAAATAAACTTTTTTTTTTTTTTTCAATTATAAGTAGATTTGTTTTTGTAAATAAAATTTAAAAAAACTCAAACTATTTGCAACTAAAAAAAACTCATACTCATTGTTTCAAGTGCCAGTGTAAGTTGTAAATATTTCTCAAAGTAGTTTGTCTGCTGTCTAGGTTAAAGTTAGTTTTTAAAATCAATTTTATTAAGTTTTTTTTTTTTTAGTTTTCGTAATATTAACAACATTTTACACCTCGTATGTTGGCGGCATGAGGAAAGTTTATTGCTGCTGCTATTATTTTTTATGCACACATTTAATTGAATGTGTAGTTGTAATTAAAAATAAAAATGATGCATTTAAAATTGTATTGAATATATGAATTGTAGTTGCTAAGTAAGGTTAACTTCATTACCGACATTTACAAAAACGTTTATACATATGTACTTAGAGATACATACATATGTAGTAGTTTTCTATAAATTACTTTGAAAACTAAAACATGTTTAGTTTAAAAATCGTAATTGGCAGTTAAAAATTATATTTAAATAATATTATTTATTAATAAGCAGCTTGCACCTACAAAATTTATAATATTTTTACATGAAACAGCAGATATATTTAGAACAATTAAAATAGAAATGTAGAAAGATATTATATTGAAAATGGATCATAAATCAAAACCAAAAAGACTTAATACCATTACATCTAAGTCTATAGAACACTTTACATCTAAGTCTTTAGGTCTATGTTTTATCTTTTTATATTTATTTTTTTAGAACATGGTACTCTATGATTTTTTTTATAGTCATTTCTTTTTTTTTTTTTATTAAAAATTATTAAATTAATTTTTTTTTTATAATCAGTTCTTTTTTTAATTAAAAATTATTAAATTAAATTTTAAGTAATAGTACTTTGACAAATATAGAACAATTTAAAAAGAAATGGCAAATGTGTATTTACTTCAAAAAGTGAATAAGAATTTTTTTAAAAAATTTTGTACTTTTTTGAAATTTAGTAATAAAAATTAAAAAAATTTGAACAGAAGTAATTTTTTGATTGACACATTTTTGAAATTCTATCAGTACTTTTTGAAAATTCCCAGGTAAAATTATATTAGTTCTACAACTAGTTCCAGAACACATAAAAATGATTTTGTTTGAGCCATGATTTTGTTTGAAATTGTCGCCTCCAGAACTATTTCTTTGAAAGTGTTAGCTAGCTAGTACCCATTCTATGGAACGGTTATAGAACTTGTTCTATAATCTGTGATTTTGCTTCAAAAGAGTCACGTTCAAAACTATAGTTTCATAGAAGGGTTAGGGAACGGTTTCTAATGGGCTATTTCCTAAAGGCCACTTCTGAAATCAGTTTAATTTTGTAAAAAATAATTTTTTTTATTTTTTAAATTTTTTTTACAAGTATTTTAAACAGTTCTAGGAAATCAATCGAGAACCAGTAATGTGTTCTCAGAAGTGATGTAGAAGTCATACAGAATTAGTTCTTAAGCACTAGTTCCCTAATACATTCCTTAAAACGAATTTAGAATCATAATAAGTTTCTACTCCATTAGTGTCAGAATTGGTTGGAATCTGAAGAGGTTCGGATTACACCAGTTACAGAACTAATGATTTTAGAACATGTTCTAAAATTTTTCCTGGATTATTTTATTTTTATGTATTTTAATTAGTAATTTTTCTTGGATTTTTAATATTTTTTTTAAAAATGGTTCATTTTTGTATCAATAAATTTTGTATTTAAAAATTGGTACTTTTTTTTTTTTTTTTTTTTTTTGTAAACGACATTGAGGTTCTAAAGACGGCCTATATTTGTTTAACTACAAATTCTAGGGATTTTTTTTAGTAAGGTGTGCGTTCGAAAAAATCTTAACAAATAAAAAATTCAATAATTTCGAAATGGCTGATCTTAGATTTTCCATTCTTTTGATATTATATTACAGATCACAGAAAACTATCTTTTATAGAAATCGTGGATATTTTAGGACACCTTTTTTGTGCTTTAATTAATTTTTCACAAGGGTCCAATACCTCTCCGCTGGTCTTAGCTTCAGACAATTTGGAGAATTAACCTTTCTTGGTACAAAAACTATGTTATTGTTTTGGTACCACTCCAAAGCTCTCTTACCGTAGTGACATGATGCCAAATCGGCCTAAAAGTGTATGGACACATTGTGCTATCTTATGAAGAGACGAAATATTCTTTGGTGTATAGAGCCGATTGTAACAAATGACTTTCTTGTTTTGACACAGCTGAATAAAGCTTGTTATACTAGTCATTTGTTAGGAAATTTTGTCTGCTTCTGGGTCCTAAACTTATCTTCAATATTGCCTCGAGCATTAGCAACATACAAATTTTGACACAGAAGCTGCGAAAATATACCCACCATCAAAAAGATGAGGGCTATATTGATTTTGTCATTCCGTGTGTAACATGTAGAAGGAATCATTTAATACCCCACAAAGTATACAGTGCTGTGCAATATAATAGGGTATTGTATATTAAATATTTTCTCTTCGATTTAACACTATTAAAAAAACATTCTCTTAGGAATTTTTGGTACCGTTATTTTTGATATTGTCAATACTAAAAATAATGGGTATTTTTAAGAAGTTTCTTTCTTTCCTTTATGCGCTTTCGTAAACATTTCAAAAAAAAGTTAAAATATAATTTGTGCAAAATAATAGACTTATTTTAAAGGATTATATTTTTTGTTTTAATTTACCTTATATTTTGGATAAATTTTCTGAAAATAATTAAATATAAGGTAAATGAAATATTGTTGTTGAAAAAATATTATATAAGAATATTATTTTTACGAAATGATGGGTCGTAATGTACATTAAGAAAGGCGAATAGTGAAATAATTACGTGACCAAGGAAAAACACTTGATTTTATTGCGGAATTGCTTGGAAGGTCTCATCATTTCGTAAGAAACGCGATCAAGTGGAAGCCATCAAAAGAAACACGTGGTAGACCTTGCAAAATAACCGCTACCACGGAATCACAGATAGCTCTTCTAGTGAAGAAGCAGCCATTTCTATCTTCAAAAGCCGTTTCTGAAGAAATAGGTAACATAATTAGTGCTTCAACAGTCCGACGAAAACTTTTAGAGAAAGGTTTGCCAAGTAGAATCGCCAGGAAGTTACCATTTTTAAGCTCAAAAAAGTAAGCAGCTCGAAAAAAATTTGTTACAAAAATTAAAAACAGTGAAGTTGATAATTTTAAGAACATTTTATGGAACGACGAGACAAAAATTAACTTTTTCGGATCAGATAGTCGCAGAAATGTTAGATGACCAAATGGAAAGGAACTAGATGATCGTTATACAAAAAATATTGTAAAACACGGCGGAGGAAGTATAATGATGTGGGGTGAATTTTGTTGTCTTTATTAGATCACAAAAATAATGAACCAAGAAATGTACCGTGATATTTTGAAGGATATAATGCTACCCTATGTGGAGAACAATATGCCACCAGAATGGACTTTACAACAGGACAATGATCCTAAGCACTCCTCAAAATTTGTTAAATCTTGGTTGAGTGCTAACAATTTATCTGTTTTAGAATGGCCTTCACTGTCACCGGACCGAAATCCTATTGAGAACCTTTGGGTTGAACTGAAGAGAGGTCTAGATGGGAAGACATTTCGGAATAAAATTCAACTTTGGAAAGATGTTAAAAAGAAATCGGAGGCAATTTCTATAGAAAAATGCCAAAAATTTATAGAATCAATGCCCAGAAGAGTTCAGTGCATTTTAAGCAATAATGGCGGTAATTCAGGTTATTGAATTGAAATATATATTTGTTTAAGAAATATTGAATAATTCTATTATTTTGAATCATAGGAAAATTATTTTTTTTTTTATTTTTTATTTAAATAATGTCATAAAAAAACAAAAACATTTGTGGATGGTGTATCTTTTAGTACAGTTCTTAAATAAATAAAAAATAAATTTAAATAACATTCATAATGGAAAATACCAAATAAAAATAAGTCTATTATTTTGCACAGCACTGTATATTTTCTGGGTCCTGGTTAGATTCTGAGTCGATCTAGCTATGTCCGTCCGTCTGTCCGTCTATTGAAAGCAGGTTTAAGAAGGATTGTTTGGTATTGAAAATGGGCAACATCGGTTAATACATAAAAAAGTTAATGGCTAAAAACTAGAAACACAGGGTGTCCGTTTCATACTTTCTTGCTTATATCTGAAACAAAAGCATGTACGACAACGAAATTTTGTATAAATGGTTTGGGGGTCGATATAAACCAAAAAATAGGCGTGGTCCGCCCATTTTACTGCCCAGCTCCCATATAACGTAAAATTTGAAAAAGTTGATGGTGGGTATATAGATTCGGCCGTTTTCTTTTTTTTTGTTTTTGTTTTAATTTTTAATCATTTTTTAAACAAAAAAGATTGTCACTCATTTTGATCAAATTCACAACAAATCAACATGGTTGTCATTAAAAATAATAACTGATATATTATTCAATGATAACTAGATTAAAAAAATTTAAATATTGCTTCCGAAAAAAAGTTATGAGGCAAAACTTGTGTTAAGATTTTTTCGATCGTACTCCTTATTAATTTAATAATATTTATTTCATTTAATTATTTAAACTATTTAATTTAAATCCTTTTATAACAAACCTCGTATATTTCATATCAAAACCGATAATTATTTCTCAATATATTTTGATAAAATGGTCAGTTATAGATAAAAAGTAGCACAAAAGTATACATGAAATTATGTATTCAATAAAAGTAGTGGGTTATTTTTCACAACTTTTTTATCTGAAGCAAAAGATATTAAGAAATCACAATTCATAGATATAAACAAAATAAACAAATTTATAAAATCGTGCAAAATGAACTGAACTCTATTTACTTCGCTTACAGAAGGATATTTGCTTAAAAAACAAAAGAATATTTAAATGTTTGTCTTTTTTTTTTTTTTTTTTTTTTTTTCTTCTTTTTCTTTATTATCAATAATATTAAATAAATTATAAATCATATGGTGTGTAATAAATAAATAAATAAATACTTAATATTTACATCATCATATGGTATTGAAACGTTGGAATAAGTATTAAAGAAAGAAATTATATCAACTGCATGTGTTTTTGTGCCAATATGTATTAAAAAATTTTTATTAAAAAAAATAAATACAACACAAGTGATTCACATTTAGAAGTAGGAAAAAAGAATCGCTTTAACGCAACAATGAACGGAAGCTTTTTTTCAATATTGTACAAGTACAAGTGTATTTTACACTGTGTTAAAAATGTTCTTTGTTAGAAGACACAGAAGAAACAATAGGGAATAAGTTTATTTTTTTTTTATATATAAAAGTCAATGACTGAGATTTGATAAAAAGAACAACAACAGTAATAATACTTTTTTTTTATATAAAAATAGATTTTATTTTGTTTATATGTGTGAAAAGTATGACATGGATAACAAATAATTCTCAGCTAAAGGATGTGTTTGGCAGTGATAAGGAGCAATCGATGTGTGTGAATTATTTAAGAGTAAATAAAAACAAAAATTTAACAAAACTTTTTTAAAAATTATCAATATTTATTGATTTTTTTGTGGGATATTGCAACAGGAGATATTTTAATTATATAGGGATTTACTTTAAGATAGCTTTATACTTTTATATTTACAAAGAATAAGATATCGTTCGCTATTTGTAATTTTTCATTGTGACCGTCTAATTAAATGAAACATATCTACAAACCAAGCCAATTACTTATTGTGGACATGAGGAACAATATGAATGATATACATAGTAATTATCTTATTGACCTAGGTTGTGGGTTAACACTTCTTTAGTTATGAATAGTCAAATACCAAGAAATCAAAAGCAAAATGTTAGATTTTTTAAGCGGTTAAAAAGACTGATCTTAGTACCACTTATATTCGACTGAATATATTCAAATAAATTTTGGAGCTTTTCGATCAGGTACTAAAGAGATTGCGAAGAAGCTCATTTGAGCCAACATGGTATCCAACATTATTGATTTTTTAGAGCATATGCAATCAGTTTCACTATTTTATAGATAATACAATTAATTTTTGGAGAAATTTAAGATTTAATATTTAATGAAATTTTAGGTTTTTGATGAAATTTGATTTTTTTGTTGAATTTTTGGCTTTTTGATAGAATTTAAATTTAAAGAGAAATTTTAAATTTTTTTTTTTTTTTTTTGTGAAATTTAATTCGATTTTTGACGAAATTTCGGAATTTTAGTGAAATTTTGATAAACAACAAAACTAAATATTAAAAATACATTTTTTGGTCCCATGGTCCAACATTGTATGAAGAATGCCAAAATATATCGCACTTTAAAACATACCTAAAATTATGAAGGGGATTTAGAACACATTTACCAAATTTCAACTTCCTACGGTGATTGGAAGAGGATGCTACACGGCCATTTAAGTTGATGAATCCTGAACAACTTTAAAAAAAAAAACAGTATTAGAAAAGAACATCTGACCCATTTAAAGGATTAAATTTTGTACAGAATAGAACATTAAAAGAGGTCATACAGCTGTGTGCACATAGTAGCACTACAACATACTTTGTAGTTTCTGTTGCTGCTCAATTCCTAGGCAAAGAATTAAAAAACAATTTGTTTATATGAAAGCCTTCAACAGGGACAATAATTATAAAAAAAAAAAAAAAATATATATATATATATATATATATATATATATATATATATATATATATATATATATATATATATATATATATATATATATATATATATATATATATATATATATATATATATATATATATATATATATATATTTATTTTTCTATGCATCTTCGAAAGTTACCGTTATTTTACTTAAGCCGCTTGGTTTTTGTCTGTGAAAAATAATAGTACCAAAATTATAAACATTGGCAAATAGTATTGTTGTTATATTATTTTGAATCCTTTTGGTTTTTAAGTAAATTATATAGCCGTGTACTGTATATACAGTGAAATTCTTCTTTTAAAAAATTTTAAAATAGGTGGCGGCAAGCACTGTATTCCTAGCACCCGTACCTATTTCTTTTTGGTGCATATGGGACGCATGGCACAAGAATATATGTGACGTGACCAAATAACAAATAATATGAACCAAAATTTATTCAAGTCCGTCAAGCACTATGGTGGAAAAATCAACATTTGGGGATGTTTTTCATATCATGGTTCATATTTTGGATATGAGGTAATATGGATGCCCCAATGTATGTGGAAATAGTAAGAACAGTCATGTGGTCTTATTCAGAGAATAATATGCCACTCAAATGGTTGTTTTAGTAGGAAAATTTTCCTAAGAAACGAGTAAATTGACAAAAAAGATTGTTTTCCAAAAATAAAAGTGTTGTTTTGGAGTGACCGACTCAGTCACCATATCTGATATACATTGAAAATCTTTGGGGAGATGTCACAGATGCTCTTTTTAAAAGGAAACCGGGAAATTTGCAGGAATTGTGGACGCCAGTGCAGTCAGCATGGAAAAATATTTCTGTTGAGAGGACCTGGGGTTATTAGTGGACTCAGTGCCCGCCGCTGCGCTGCTGTCAAAGCCAATAGCCCTTATTAATATAAAAATATTAATATATTAATATGTATAAACAAAATATGCCAAAAAAAAAGAAAAACTTTATTACGTAGTTTTATCTGTATTAAATCTCTCTCAAAGTATTTTATCTGAATTACGATGTTAAATTTTAAGATTTACTTATTTTTTATAAAATTTGGGAAATGTATAATAAAATCCAACAAAAAATATTTCTTGAAATCAACAAAACAATTTCATTTTATTTTATGTAAAATTGCTACATATAGCGCTACTATTATTTTGCACACAGCTGTATGTAGAATAACTAGAAGTTATTATTTTACTAGGTAGGAGTCAAATAATCAATAAATTAAAATAAAAAATTTATGAAAATGTTGGCTCGACTAGGTATTCAGGCTATAGACAAATAGAATGTTAGCCATATGTAAACGTATGTCAGGAAAAATGATGTCTAAAATAAATTCAATGTGAAATATTGGATTTCAATTATATTTTATTAAAAAATAAAAAAGTACCATAAATATCTAGGACCATGATGGGCACAACATGGCAGATACAAAATTAAATTTCGATAGGGACTCATTGATGGGGTTTGTTTGATACATGCATTCAATAGTTGGATTTATTTCAAAAATTAAAACAAAAAAATTTTCCATTTTAAAGAAGCTATCTGTCATTTTTATTGCATTATCAAGTTACGTGAAACTTCGTATTTTTAGTCATGTAATTTATTTATTTTTTCATCTTTTAACGCATTTTTGGAGTAAAATTACCTAAAAAGTTAAATAAAATGCTGTTTAAAAAACCGGAAAAAACCGAAATAGACAGCGTATGTTAAAAACCGGAAAATGGTTAACCGGTTTTCGGTTACGGTTTTGGATACTCAATTGCCCATAAAGTAGCTTATTTATTTAAGAGTAATTCCTTGCCTTCTCGCTTCTTTTGGAGGGGAGAAGCAAAGGCCTTGCCTCCAATGACACGCTGTGTAAAGTAGAAAGGAATTTGGAATACGTGTAGGAGGTCTTGTGACAGCTAAATAAAGCATTTTAAAATGCCTCTTTGGTTCTTCTTTTTCCCGCTACGTAAACACAAAATTAACAAAAGATTATTCTTCATTGAATGATTCGTTCAATGTAAGGAAAAAAATCTATTCGATTGTTTTAGCATTACATATTATAGGGTGGGTTTACCTCATTGCGATTTTTAATAAATATAAGAAACTCTTTGTATGACAGAAAACTAAATATTTTTACAATAAATAATAGCAAGAAAAAATTAAATATTTTGTTATCGTTATTGGGTAACATATTGATCAACAAATGTTCAATAAAATTAAAATTTAAAATAAAAAAATACAAAACTTAATCTAAATTGCATTTAGCGACTTAAATAACTTAAAGAAATCTTATCATACATAAGTGTTTTCAAACGACAGACACGTTGTATGCGTATAGTTTAGGACTCAAGGAGGGCGATAGAGAATTTGTTTTAATTTTATAGAATACAAAAAATTATAAGTACTAATATGAAACTACAAACAAAATTTTAGCAATTCAACCTGCGAGTGTTATAAACAGTTTATTTCCTTGAGTTTGTATAAAAACGTATTGTAGATATTATAAATCATTGTATAAATATATCAATAACAAAAATAAAGCCAAAAAAAAAATAATAAAATAAATAAATAGAAAGCACCTATTAATAATAAAAGTGTGACCCTGTCTGTATTGGTTATCGAAGATTAAAACATTAAATAATAAATTTTTATAAAAAAAAAAATATTCAAGATATTATTTTTAAAAAGGAGGTAGAGTTTTACTTTTAGATTTGAATAAATATATTTTTATAGATTAAGAGGGCTGAGTGACCCATTCTAAGCGACAAAAAATATAAACCTTTTATTTGGTTTAGATTTTAAAATTTAAATAAATTACTTACAATATTTTTGTTCGAGTTTAATTTATTGCTTTGTTTTAATTTTTCTATAGGAATGATTTTTTAAAACTAATTAAAATTCCACATTTTTGTTGTTTTCTGTTGAACATTGAGCTAATCTAATCAAAGCATTTAATTGTATTTCTTAATCGCAGGTAAATGAAAACATTACTTAGGAACCGAACAATTTGTATGACCAACAAAATTCCAATTGCCTCAGTTATGTCTTAATATTATTTTACATTTATTGCCCATTGAGGAATGGATGCAAAAAGTTTTATTAGCCTGACTGATGAGAGGCAGACAAATATGACATTTAAAAATTCAGAACGAAATTAATTTACTGGGACGCATTATATGGTCGCGTACAATCAACAAAAATCCCTGATAGGAGTATTAATGAACCTTTGTGCAAAATCCAAGCGGATAATACAAAAACTCTGCTTTAATATCGCCAAATATAGCCAAAAAGGGCAATTACATATTACAACTTTTTTATGGTCCTTCGAGCTGGATGCATTTGAAAACGCTAATTTCTCTAATCTTCCCTAAACTGTTGCAAATTTGTTTTCTCAAAAATGCAAGAGTGCAAAATTTAGATTTTAATAAAACTTAAGTGAAAAGAAAATAAACTGTTTTCAAATTGAAGCTATATTATATGATCATAATGTTTAAGTTACAAAAAAGTCAATCGCAATGTTAAATACAAAAGTTCTATACTATTGAATTTTAAATTAATAAAGTTTAGCTCCTTAAAAGAAATATTAATTGGAAGTCTTTAAATTAAACGAGTTTGAACTGATTTCTTACAAGAAATTAATTTAACGTAAATGTAAAAATCAGGCTTGATCAAATGATCAAACTATTTTCTGTAAAATTTCATTAAAATTTCGGGTTTTTGGTAATCAAAAAGTAAGAAAAATGTTTAAAATTTAAAATATTTTATTTAAAATTAATAATGAAATAACTTGAATAATAACTTTCGTTACTCCTGCAATACATCAAATTATATCATTAAGTAAACTCCCATTTCTATCCGACAACAAACATAAAATTAATAAAATGTTGTTTTTATATTTATAATAGTTTTTTCTTTTCGAAAATTTGTACATAGTTAATTTGTTTTGCGATTAAAATGTACTTCTACACATTATATTTTGTAGTTTCCAATGAGTACGAAAACAATTTTATTATTTTTTTTTTTTTATTAAAAAAAAAACTGATAACAATGGACAAAATAATATAGATATTATAGATGTACATACTACTCGCCACCATTGTACCGTTCTATATGGGTACTATTTTATACTCATATAGACATGTGATGGATACTGCTACGAACCAAATATGCACAACACAGTAACAGTAACAGCAGAATAAAAATTCAATATAATACATAATATATTATAGAAACAATAATAATTAAGTGTACTCTAGAAAAGCTCACCAAAAAACAAAGCAAAAAAACGTCACACACAAGTCTAATAGAACAAGTATTACATACTAGAAATGATTGATGTTGAATTGGATTTGCACATATACGGTCATATTTGCAAGATACTAAAGTATTGACTTTATGTGCTATAAATATTATTTTATATATAAAAATACAGTTTTCTTCATTTAAAGAAAAAACACTTAAGATTAAGATAACAAAAATAAATAATTGACCCCATAAGCCGTTTTTCCCTAGAACATAATAAATTTTTAATTTTGTAAAATGTTATATTTTACTATAAAAATTAAATAACCTTTTATATTTTAAAGATTTTTAGGACATGGGGAACTTACATTTTAACAATAAAAAATTAAAATAAAATTATGAAACAATTCACGATTTCATGAGAATTTATATTTTCGGTAAAATCTATAATTATAAAATTTATTGCTAGAAAAATTGTTTTTAAAATTTGTCCCAGAAAAAATTGGTGTTCTTCAAAATAAATTTATTTTTACTGCATCTGATTTGACTGCATTTTTAAGCTATGTAAAGCAAGGGGTGATTGATTACATAAAAATGCAAATACTTTAGGTCTGTTCGTTTGCATACTATTTTTACTAGTTTATGCACATTTAAGGGGTTTTCGGAAAAGGCCGTGGTCAAGTATGGACTGATCCTTTTAAAATTTAGTACATTAACATGTATTTAAATAAAATGTGCGAATTCATGTTCATATTGACATTTTTGACATATCTATCATGTTTAAGTAATTTAGGGAAGGTATGAAACTTTTTCAAGTAAAAGTTTATTTTTAAGCATTATTTTTAAATTTCTCTTTTTTACTAGTTTTGCTAGAATTTCAAACGAACAAACCTTTTAATACCCAGATATAACGACAGCATTGTGGAAAAAAATTCTAAATTTAATTATATTTGAAAAAGTAAAAATATCCAAATATTTGTAAGTTAAATTTAATTAATTCGAATTGATTAATTTGTGCTAACATTGATTTCTTAAAATCATTCCAAAAAAGTCATTCACAACTGCTCCAAGAGTGCGCAAAAGAGATTCAAATTTGGTCATATAAAATTAATATAAATAGTTATCTTTTGAAGAAATAATATAAGTGTAGCATTAACACAATACAACCAAAAATTTGTGACAATTTCTGATTTTTGAGGAAATTTCCTCTATTAAATTTTGAGGGTAAACATGTAACATATTTTATAAATTTAAAGGCAACACTACTGGAAGAGAATATCTAACACATTTAAACTATTACTTTTTCAGAATATAACACAAAAAATGATAAAGGGAATTATAAAGGCAATATTTTTGTGAGCATAGTTAATTTTTATGAAAGTTAAACATACATTTGTATTTTTTCCTAAAATTTTACTTTTTTTGTCGCGAAGTTTGTTGTAAATATTTTTTTCCGAATCTTTCCGAAAGGTTATTGTTACGTACAGTAACTACCTTAATGTTATTAAATACATCCTTTATGGTAACCCTGTAATTGTAACCAGTATTTAGTACATATTTACTTGTAACTATATTTTATATAACACTAATGTATATAAGTTAAGTTTATAGTTAAACAACCATTTTGGATTATTAATAAATGTGCTTTTGAACATATAATAGTTATATAATGATTCCAATTCGGTAGTCATATTGGCCAATGAAAAAATGCAATTTGATTATTTGGGAATTAATCATCCAAGGGTTTTGAGGATAATTTTGGACCATTATTTTACTGAACTTAAAAGATTTCTTCAGGATAAGATAACTAAACGTTCAATGAAGATTATTTAAAATGTTTATCCTAAATTTTTTATATTAATAAGTTTTATGAGACCAATCCCGTCACAGGACTTGTATTACTAATCTATACCGTAGGTACCATTATGTTTACCCATTTCTTTGTAAATATTTTTGTCAAATGTTGAATAGTAGTCATTTAACATCTTTTTTTGGAATCATATATCCCGTTATGTCCCTTAATTTCTGAGTTTTCACACCAATTTTTGCACATTTAGAATAAGGGTTTTCAACTTGGGTATGTATTATCAAAACCAATCTCAGTGATTCTAAAGAATCGTATGGAACCTACAAAAAATTATGTAAAAAGTTAACTTATCTAATGCTGATTATAATATCATTGATTGATGAGATTCTCAATATGATAAGGACTACAACGCATCACTCATGACAAAAAATAACTTGTTCTTAAAAAAACTTTAATTGAAATTTTGGTCCAACCAAGACAATAACTAGGCCAAATCCCAATTGAAATCCTTCGATTAGATTTAGAAAACCAGATCATAAAAACATTCAGCGAAATAAATCAGAATTTCACAACAAATTATAAGATTCTTGTTATAAATACTCCTGGGAAGATTTTTCGAAAATAAATCAATTCTTTGTCCCATAAATAAGACAATAAATGACTATAATATTAATCATGATTTTCTTATTTATCCAATTTAATCTTTAGTGCAGTACGAAGTTTGATTCGGTACCAATTTTAATGGCCATGTTAATTTGCCCAAATCATTAGATCCTTAAGAATTGTGAATTAATTTAGTTAACCTACCCTTTAATATAACAAATAATCTAATGTACATTTTCGAAAGAAAAATTGCAGTATGATATGAAATTTTGTTCTTATAGCCTAATTTTTATAATTTTTTATTGGAAATTAATCAAAAATCATCAAACGCATAATCGAAATTTATAACAAAAAACTATGTCGACCATATATAAAATTGGAAGTAATGCAGGTGTCACGAAAGTTTTTTTTTTTTTTTTTTTTTGGGACATAATATATAAGGAATATATGATAACTGAAAAAATCTATGGCCGAATAAAATGTGTATTTTAAGACTTTGGACCGCAGACAAAATAATACAAATTAGAAGAGAAAATGTTTTCATCTCAGGAAGAAAATATCCTTATTCATTATTTGCATTGTTCTGTCAAAGTTGAACTTGAACTGACTATTATTTCATATGTGAAAACTTCTTGGTCAGAAAATTTTTTGTCATGCAGGAAAAATTTAGTGTTAACAAAGGTTAACAAATTGCTCCATTAACATAAAAATATACGGAAAAGATGCATGCTCTAATTTTTACATTTCTTTCTCCTCTCACTTAAAATCAAAACGATCGTCTTTAAAAATTTATTGGATAAACATCTAATATCTACTGCAACAATTGATTTAAACAATAAATTATTTGAAAATTTAGGTATTTCATTATAAAAATAAACAAATTAAATTTGTATTTAAATCGCTCTGTTCCAATACTAGTCAAATTTATAAGTTTTAGTCAGAATTTATAGGAAAGCGTTCCCGTACTCAATGTTTCATTGCATTTTGTTGCTTTTCTTAAAATTTCTGATTAATTCCGATTAAGGCCTCTAAATTTGCCAAGTACTTATTTTCGAATAATTTTAATAAAAATTATTTTGATATATTTTTCATTTAACGTTGTAAGGCAACCAATAAATGGTGTTTCTTTTCTAATGGTTCATTTTTATTTAAAAAATAAACTGACCTCTTATAACCCTATTAATCGTCAAAATTAAAATATAATCCAATATATACGTTAAGTTAATGTTTCAATTACTTTATCCGCACACATCTAAGGCTTCTTCAACTTTAGAAATGGATAAATGGACTAAAATTAACATAAACACCCCATAATTATCTAATGCCGTATTAAACGTAATAAGAAATTTATATATATTTTTTTTTTTATTTTATTATTATTTTTAATATCATAAAAAACATTTTGTTTCTTTAATCTTCACAAAAAAATCCTTTCAATTGTAAAAAGTAGCATTTGAATAATAGGTTCGAAAAATATAAATTCGTTCGAAAAGTCTAAAACTTTAATGTAAATGCAACTGTAATTATATTTTTTCATATCCTAAAAAAACCAAACAAAATGTCTTCTTTGTTTTAAATAAAATAAAATTTGAATGGAAATATCAGATTGTTGCCTTTTGTTAAAAAATAAATCAATTTAATAAATATTTCCTCATTTGTGTTGCAGTTTAAGTTGTAATTTTTTTTTCAGAATTTAATTATTAAATTGTAAATTCTTTAGGATTTAAATTAAGATTCTTTATTTCCATAGAAAAAGAAACAACAAAAATTATAACACTAATAATTGTACATGGTACAAAGACACAATTAAAAAAAAAAATATATAGAAAAAACTTGACAACAACAATGAAACGTAGCAATTATATGTATTTAAACTAAAAATATTGTCGAGTATTTCTTTTTTTGAAACTAACACTGACTGCAATATGTTGCCAAGTTAATAATTGAATTTTAAAAACAATAAACATAAACTTACCCCCAATTAGTGATTGTTGTTGTTGCTGTTGAATTTGAGGCTGAGGTGTTGTATTGGGTGTAAGTGAGCCATCAATTGGCATTATAGCGCCACCTGTGACTGGTATTAAATGAGGGGTCTGCTGTTGCAAAATTTGTTCGTTAGTGGCAGCTGGTAATGCCATAGGAGGTGCAGCTGCAGTTGGTACCATTTGTATGGGTGGTACCATTTGGATGGATGTCGACGGTTGTGAACCGCATTCAGATAATTCTTCTTCCATCTATGTATAGAAATTAAAAAAATATATATATATTACGATCAAGAAAATTTATAAAAATATTTTTTTTACTAACCTGTGGCACACCCCCTTGAGGATGCATTACTTGCATTTGACCCATTTGAGGATCATCATAAATTTGCATAACACTCATTTGTTGTGTCATTTGTTCATACATGGGTGGATAGTTGGGACTCAATAAATTTGGCGTTTCATTAGCCGAACCCATTGAGGAGGCATTATGATTCATATCATCTGAAGATACAGCATGCATATCAGCTGGACTCATACCATATTCATCAGCATACATAGGCTGTTGATGCCACATCATGCCACCATCACCAGCCGCTTGGCGTTCATCACCAACTCCTACTTCTTCGCCATATGGATATTCCGATTGATTAATTACTTGCGGCAGATAGTAACCATAATTGTACATGGGTTGTCCATTATAGACCGGCATAGGTGAGAAGTATAGAGGTGTTCCGGTAGCCTGTTGAGCAGCAGCACTTTGGCCTGGATGGATCATGTGTTGTGGTGGTGCAAAGTAAGTTGGATAACTGTATGGATATTGTTGGGCATGTGCTGCATATTGTGGATGTGGCACATATGGTGGCTGTAGAGTTGTCATCATTTGCTGGGCATCGGATGTTTGTTGTCCTTGTTGCTGTTGTTGCATATCTTGCTGATTATTTTGTCCTCCTTGTTGAGGTGCTGGACTACCTTCTGGTGGAGGGTGACGTTGCATATTGTAATCACCACGTCTTGAGCCACTAGCTCCTCCGCGTCCACGAACACGACGAGAACCACGTGTACCGCCAGTAAGAACATTAGGATTGGGATTCATTACTGGACCAGCTAATGCATTCGGTGCTGGTAAGGTAACAGGCATAGCACCCATTGGTTGAATGACTGGTGCTCCCTGCAAATAAAAATTAGGTGATTTGCGAATATGAATATGATAAATGATAAAAAAAAATCGTAGCTAAATTGGATCCATTTTTTTAAGAATTAGAATAAATTTTGTTAATATTAACGAGAAAGAAAGATATAGTCGATGAAACCTGATCATAAGATACCATTATGTACATTAAAATTCGAGGAGGGGTCTTTTATTAGAATTAGGACAAATTGTTAGTATTAAGTGTAAAATAAAACATACGAATACAGAATATTACGTCGATACATTTATATGAATTTATACACTTTTGGGTGATTCCCGAAAGAGAGACTTATATGGGAGCTATGGTCAATTATGGACCGATATTGCTATACTTAAGAGATTTGTTATCGTTAAACCCCTTTTCCGAGAGGACATTTGTACGGGGACATTTGGACCATAAGAAACCTGTGTGCCAAATTTCATTAATTTATATTCAAAATTGCGACCTGTAGTTTGATTACAAGGTTTACATGGAGGGAAAGAATGACGGACATCGTTAAATCTACTAAGAAAATGATTCTAAGCCGATTGGTAAAATTAAAAAATTAATTTTCTTTTGTAAAAAATTTTTCATAAAAAACATACGCATACATACTAAAAAATGTTGTTTTTTTAATTTTTTGATTTAAGTGATTGTTTTTATTTTGCCGATTTTTGATTATTTTGACGTTTTTTTGTTTTGCAAATTTTTTATTTTTGTCAATTTTTGTATACAGGTATGTGATGCAAACCGATCGTTTTCAAATCGAATCGGTTTGAAGAGTTGTGATGAATTTCGATCGATTTCAAAAATCATTTTTGCAACAATGATCTATTTTTCATTAAGAATATATAACTCATGTGAAAAATAACAAATTAATTTTAGATAAATATAAAAAACTATGTAATAAAATCTAATAGAAAGTGTTTTTTTTTTTAATATAATTTTTATCAATAACAAAGACGAATATAATGCCGCTTTATTATCTGTTTTTCCATCAAACTTGTCGTCTTGGAGTAACAGATTTTTCACCATGTCAATCGTTCATTTTTCTTTTGAATTTTCTACAGTCATTACTAATGGTTTGTACTCCTCGGGTAATCCAGCACACATCAAAGAAGCTATCAACTCATCATCTAATTTAAGACCAGCATTGTTCACTTAATTTAATGCAATTCACATATTTTTGAACAGAATTGAAATTTTGCATCTTCACATTTCTCAACTTTTGTGAGTCCTGTGTCTTCATATAAATTCATCAAAGCATCCCATATTGTTTTCGCTGTTGTTGGGTTTATGATTAACGTTATTTCCGCTAAAGCGCGTCCTTTTAGAACTGAGTTCCATCCCCAATTATGCCATTTTTAACAACTGACGAACAACCTTTAATGACTAACAACGATTTTGCCTCTTTTCAAGACATCAAAATTGTCTTTTCCACGCAATCTTTCTATCGGAAAAGCTCCTGGGATAATCTTTTGTTATTATTCACTTTTCATATATTTTTTTCACACGACGTAAGGCCCATAACCTATTGTGATGAATTTATTGAATAGAGTAAATATTATTTACTAGTACATATTATTTAAAATACATAAGCTTCTTAAATTCTACAAACATATAGTAAAGTGCAGGATTAAATTAAGGATCTTATATTAATTTACATAATCTTCTCAACAATTCTGGCAATTTTTGTATCTTTTGGCATTTTCATTATGGTAATTTTTTTCCGCGTTTTGACAATTGTTCCCGTTTATTTTTGCGATTTTTTTCACTATTGCAATATTAGTCGTTTTGGCAATTCCTTTTAATTTTAGCTTTTTTTCGTTTGGCTGTTTTTTGCCGATTTTTTATTTTATTTTATTTTTTTTTTTTTTGGCGTTTTCTTTTGTTATAGCGTGATTTTTTTCATGTTTTGATCAAGAGTTTATGCAGATTTTTGTAATGGATAGAAAGAATTATCTATTTCTCCTTTCGCCCATAAAATTTTCTTCCGAATAAGAATTTAACTATCATAAATGCCATAAATACATATATCAATATTTTAATGACATTTCTAAAAGTATACTACAAGCTTAAAAGGTATTATGGAAATTTGTTTGCCTATTAATTATATATACACATGTATGTATGTACATACATGTGTATATATGCGCATTGAGATGCGTTCTTAAAAATTACAAATTTACAATTAAACTCTATTTTCTAGAACAGACATATAATTTAACTTTTTCAATAAACATAAAATATGGAAATCATTTAAAAAATCGTTCTTAATTTACCTGTTCTGGTGGCAATTCTCCATGTATATATTGTGGAACACTACCTGGATGTACCCAAGCGCCATGTGGTACGGTATGAGCCCAACCATGCAAATTAACATTAGCGGTAACATTGTTTACATAAACATTACTTGGTATAGCTGCTGGTATCATAGCTTGATACATTGCACCCGGTTGATGATGATGATGTTGTGGATGATGATGGGCTGGTATACCATGAGTTGGTACATATACATTTGCAGATTGTAATTGTGGATTAAACATTTGGCCACTAGTGGCATTTTGATACGAATTATTATTGTTGTTATTATTTTGATGTTGTTGTACAGCAACAGTTTGAGTTTGATTGTTATTAGTTGTAGGATTTGTTGTTGTTGGCGTTGAATTAGAATTGTTATTATTGCTTGTATTGTTATTATTAGTGTTTGGTGTCGTTGTAGTTTGCTGTTGTTGTTGTGGAGTAGAAGTCTGCTGTTGATGTTGTTGTTGTTGTTGCTGCTGATGTTGTTGGTGTTGCGCAGCAACAACTGGTTGCGTATGCTGCGTCATAATTCAATATCGCACACGCACCTTATTTTTGCAAAACTTCTTTTGCTTTTATACGTTTTGTTCTTTTTAAAAATTTTCTATTCTGTTGCAAAAAGATATAGAAAGTATATAATTAGAAAATGTGTTAATAATTTTTTATACAGTCATAGTCATATATATTTACACATTTTAAAATTTTTCGAAAATTGAAAAAGAAGTCAAATATTTTTGTTGTTATAAAATATTTTGAATACGTTCTTTTGTTGTTGTAAAGCCTGAAATGTGTAAATTGTGCTAATTTCTGAAAAAGTTGCGGTATTTATTTCTGATATTGAAAGAAAAATGCATACGCATTTTTTAATTCAAAAGTATTTACACACATTTTTTATACTTCATAATTATTTACACAGCTTTAAAAAAGTCAATTATTTACGCTTAAATATTATGCTAAATATGGTCCCAAATCTTGTCTATAAGATAGTGTAAAATCTTTTGATACAAACTCAACTTTAATAAGTTGCTAAAAATCTAAAAATAGTGGTAAAAATAATGAAAAAATCATTAAGACCCAAGATGATATTTAAATGAAGGTTTAAAACGGCACATCGTCATTATGGTTTGGAAAAAGGAGTGAGTATAGTTAAAGGATGGTATAGTCCTTAGTTAAAAGATATAATTACATAAAAATAAAAACAATTTAAAGAGAATTTAGTAAAAATCTGTACGAAAAATTTAACATCGTCATTACGCTCAGAAGTCATGTGCTAAGTTTCATGGTAATAGCGAAACTAGTTTTTGTTAAAATGGAAATTAAACAAAAAACATATAATTAAAATTTTTCAAATCTGTGATATAAAACAATTGCTAGGAAGTCAGGTGTGTCACAAAATACAGGATGTCGTTTCGTAATAATTTACAATGAAGTAGAATAGTATCTTCAGTCTACAAAAAGTTCCAATTAGAAACGCAAGCAAGAATTTAGAGGTAAAAAATAGCGTGAAAGTACTTCAAACGTTTTTTTTTTTTTTTTTTTTCAGAAAATTTATTACTGTATAATATACGATGAAAATTTTAAACTGGCTGATTTTTTCCAACTTCCTGGACAGGAATTCTATGTTGCAGATGCTAAAGGGAATATAACACAAAAATATCGTGTACCAAAGAAATCTAAATTCCCAAAAACTTTTTTGGATTGACAAAACATTTGCATGAGCGGGAAAGAAACACTGCATTCATAACAAATAGTTCCATTATATACGTGAATTACTTTTGAAAAAGGCTTCCTAAGAAAATACAGTGTATCCGCTTTTTTTCTGGCCAAATATTGCTACTTTTCATTACAGCAACAAAACAATGGAGTGGTATCAAAGAAATTTTATTGAGTTTGTACCGAAAGAGGCTATTCTATTAAATTGTGTGGAAATGCGTGGAATTGAGAGATATTGGGCCCTAGTAAAATATAATTTAAAGGACACTAAATGCTCAACAAAAAATATTAAACGGAGTTTAAAAATAAGTGGATTTTTTCTAAAAAAAAAAAAGTGACCTAAACACAACCAAATCTTTAATGGGAAGAATTCTGGAAAATATTAGATATATCATTAAAAACCAATAGGAAATAATTTATTATTTTATGTTTAGAACTTAAACATAACAGTCATTAATAAAAATTTAATTTAAACAAAATTCGTTTCTATAAATAGATTTGTATAGAGCTACAAAAATGTAGTACTAGTCAGGCCTCTAACTTTTCACACATAGCCTAATGTGTTTAAATTAACCAAATTTGTTAACGATATATTATTTTTATTATTATTATTATTATTATTATTATTATTTTTTTTTTTTTTTAATTTTGTTATTTAAATATGGAATTTTATTTTTTCATACTTTTGATGTTTACGCATTTTCTGAAAATGCAATTTTAAAAATTTTACCAATAAAAATTTTTTTTTTCCTTAAGGGAGTTTTACACTGTAATACTTTGTATAAATACCCAAAATATTTTCAAATGCATTATAGTCTAAATATCTTCAATACCTTGTATGTTGAAATCTTGAAATGTTTGGAACGTAATTGCATCTCTTAAATATCCACACACTTTTTTGTTCGCAGTTTGATTTGTGAATTATTCTGTTTAATTTTTAGTTTTTAATTTTTTAAAAAATATTTTAATAAAGAAAATAAAAAATATGACATTTGATAATACTTTCTTTAATACATTTTTTGATATGTATTATAGAAAATGAAACTCTGGTATTAATACCAAGTAGTATAGTGTAAAACCCCCTTTAAGGGGGTTTTACACTATAATACTTTGTATTAATACAAAGAAATATTAAGAAATGTATTATAGTATAAATACCATTAATACTTTACAGTTTGAAATGCTCTCGATTTTTGAAAACGTAAATGCATTTTAAAATGCAATTTCTTCCAGCAGCTTCATGTTCTTTGTTTTGTGTTTATTTAATTTTGTTTAATTTCCTTTGGTTATATTGATTTATAAAAGATTTATTTGGAAGAATAAAAAATTATGACAACAAAAAATTTCCCATAATACATTTTCAAAATAATTTGATTTTGTATTACAAAAAAAGAAACTCTGATATTATAAAAAGTAATATAGTGTAAAGGTACCTTTAATTGAGAAATTTTTATAACTTTAAAGGCTTCTAGGGGCTATTTGTAACAACCCAGCAAAAACTTTGCTTTCCTGGTAAGCTAGCGGGTATTGTACCAAATTTCATCAAATTTCATCGGCAGCCAGCCAGCCGACTTTCATAAGGCGTTTAAACGAAAATATCTTACCACAACTAAAGAAAGGTTTCAATTAATTTGGTATTCAGAAATAAATGCCAAAAAAATGTTTTTTCATAATTTTTTTTTATTTTCATCAATAGTTTAATTTTTTTCATCATGATCAAAATAAAAAAAAAATAATAGCCTGTTTCTCTATGTCGAACGAAAGCTTTCTAAGCGAACGAACGAAAACTGATTTGGGTTTCTCTAACTCACTCCTATGGGAACAATAAGTCGAACGACAAGTCGAAAGAAAACGTAAGTGTTTTCATATAAAATTGGGTTTCTGTATTTCGAACGATAAGAACAAATATGTCAAAATCAGTCACTTGCTATTTTGCTTTTGACTGGTTGAATTTTTTAATGAAAAATATTAAAATTACGAATCAGGATACTGCAAATGTTCCTCAATCATGTTTATTATTTGTATCGATAAATGAAAAAACAATTTCTAAAGAAATCTAAACAAAATTTTAGTTTTTTCATTTTTTTTAATTATTTTATTTTTGTTTGTTTATTTAAAAGTTGCTCTGAAAGGAAAATAAAACAAAAATGAAATTGAAAAAAGATTCGGCTGTGCCGAATCTTTGATACCCTTCACCATATTACCATCTTACCATCTTATCGACATCATATTACCATATTACCGACAATTAATAAAATTTTCGCCTTAACGTATGCTTGCATATTTTCTAAATCTAAATTTTTTTCAAACTACGAAAATTTGAATATGAAAAAAAAACAATCATAACAGGCTTTGCTTTTAAAAAAGAAACAACAACAATTCCATATATATTTATTTTTGTATGTACAAACTGACTGAATACACAAAGAACAACAACAACACTGTTATTCATTATATTACTGCTGTTGCTAACTAAACTACTTGTCTATACAAAAAACAAAAAACGTCACTAATAGTCATTACAATGCTTAATATACATGTTTGTGTATGTATTTATGTATATTCTTAACAGATATGTTTTAGTTTTTAAAAATAAACAACTACAATTCCATATCTATTTATTTTTGTACAGACTGCATATACAAAGAACAACAACAACACTGTTATTCATCATATTACTGCTGTTGATAACTAAACTACTTGTCTATACAAAAAACAAAAAACGTCACTAATAATCATTACAATGCTTAATATACATGTTTGTTGGTGTATTTATATTCTTAACAGATTTGTTTTTGGGCCATAACTCTGTTGATTATAAACGAATTTGGTTTATTAAAAAAACCGAAATTTTATAAAAATATTTATGACTGATCTATATAAAAATAAAAATCTGTAGCTTGAACAAGGGCTTCAAAAATAAAAAATTCGTTTTCCCCGATATCTCAGTTATTACTGAACCGATTTATTTAATTTTTTCAGAACAAAAATTCAGAAAATAATTTTCGAGCCCCCTTTAAAAATTCGAAGTCCCTGGTATATGCAGAGGCTTCAGAAACTAAAAAACCGGTTCTAAAAACCGGTTTTTAAAGCATATCTCCACCATTTATAAACCGATCTTCCTGATTCAAAAAACTGAAATTTTATAAAAATATTTGTGACCGATCTGTATAAAAATAAAAATCTATAGCTTAAACCAAGGCTTCAAAAAATAAAAAATGCGTTTTGTCCGATATCTCAGTTATTACTGAACCGATTTATTTCATTTTTTCAGAACAAAAATTCAGAAAAAAAATGTCCGAGAATTCTTTGTAAAAGCGAAGTCCGTAGTGTATACAGAGGCTTCAGAAACTGGAAAACCGGTTCAAAAAACCGGTTTTTTGAACATATCTCCGCATTGTATGAACCTATCTTGCTGAATTCCAATAGCAAAATTCTCGAAAGCATTTCCGATCGTTTGACATACATATTATATATGTCAGTTATCGGTGGGCTTCATAAACGCCATTTCAACCGACACACGGACGGACGGACGGACGGACGGACATGGTCCAATCGTCATCGCTTCTTACAAGGATTCCGAAAATATAAACTTTTTTGCTCTCCGACGAAAATTGTGGAAATTACAAACGGAATGACAAACTTATATATACCCTTTACACCTGTGGTGAAGGGTATAACAATAGGAAAAAACGTAACTCCATACGAACGAAAGCGTAGGAAATACAGAAACCCAAAATTATTCGAATTCGTTCGACTTGCTTTCGTTCGCATAGATTTTCATTCGACATAGAGAAACAATATCTTTTGTGATATTTATTACAAAAGTTGAAAATTAATTTTTGTAATTGATGAATATTTTCGAACTTCTATGAATTAATCATTTTTGGTTTCAGGCTCAAGTTCATTATTGTAATAATAATGTAGAATACAATAAATATAAGAAAAAGCTTTTGTAAAGTTATTTCAACTTAATACTTAAGAATTTAGAATATGTACTAGTGATGAAGTTACGTATTCTAATTCTTCAAACGTGTGAATTAAAAGAATGATCTTTACTATTAGCACTAAATGAAGATGATGAAGATCGTTGCGGATCAGAAAATGCATTCCATGTTGCTAGTGTCTAATAAATCTTTTTCTGTATTCTACAAAAATTATTACAATAATGAACTTGAGCCTGAATAAAAAATCCAAAAATTATTAAAATTTGAAAACTATTTTTAACTTTTCTCATCGGATGGAAAAAATTCTAAACAACAATTTCATTGAATAAAAAAAAAATATGTTCAAAACAAAACAAAAGTATGAATAAAAAAACAATCATTTATAATTTCTTTTCGAACTAATATTTATTTTTAAAGATATTTATTATTTTCATCATTGATGGATATTTATTTTAAAAAATAAAAATCCCTTACATATTTTTTTCAACAAATGAAAAAACATTTTGATATTTATATTGATTGAAAAATAAAAATAAGTTTTCGGGTGCTTGAATGTAAACGATTAAAATGTTCAGCATTTTATTCTTGATCATAAATCTGGCAATACTACAAATAAAAAATCTTCCAGATATATGTTTTAAAACTTACAACCATTACGGTCCTGGTTTTTACAGAGCATTCAATTGATACTTAATTTGCTGTCGGATAAATAGTATGAATATTGAATACATTAAAGAGCTCAATAAGTTTCGATGCTAGTATAAAAAAGGAACAATTTTACCACCAAAAAAAAAAAATAATAATAATAATAATAATAATTTAATTTTTTATTTCAATGGAACTCACTGAATTCCCTAACTCAATTTAAATTGTAAATATTTCCGATACTAACAAAAAATGTCAAATTAGTATTTATAACAAAATTAATTTCTTTATAAAAAATGCATTTACCCAATTTTTTTTACAATTTGTCATTTCTAATGTAATACAAAAAAATGTTGAGAGCATTTTCTTAAAAGCAGCCCTTTGGTCGAGCGGAAGGACTTTGTACTCTAGTATATCTAAAAACGACGTATCTGACGTTTTTGGCCCATTACCCCATGGGTAATAAAAAAAACAAACGGTTTTAAATGGAAAATAACTTCAAAGCTAATTCAATTGCACACAAAATTGTTTACATTAAAATTTTCATTGTGATGAAAATTAAAAAAAATCGTAGCTGAATTAGAATATTCAATTTGCGCCACTTCATTTATTTTTATGTAATATTATTTAAATTAATTTAAATTATGGAAATTCGTTAACTAATAACAGTTAATTCCTAAAATAACTACCTTTACAACATCTCTGTTCTCATAACCCTACCCTTTTTAGCAACCGTTCATAAAATAAAAATAAAAAACAATAATTTGCCGGTAACTAAAAATTCGCCGGTAAATTATTAATTCGCCGCATGTCAAAAAAAAGTTCACACACACAATATGAACAAAATAAACATGAAAAGAAATGAAAATACAAATAAACAACTTAATAACTAAAACAAAATAATTTCCTATTATATATTATAAACACTTTTTTAAACAAAGAACCTAAGGAAAGAATTTAAAGGGAGGAAAGGAACAGCATATTTAAAAAAACTTATTAACAAAGAATGGTAAATTGCAAAATAGAAAAGGTTTGTATAGAATGACAACGAATTGAAAAATATTTAATGGTAATTTGTTGATTTTTTATTTGTAAGCTATGAATAAATAACAAGGGACTGCAATACGTAAAGGAATATTTGCATGCGTATGCAAATTAATGGGAATATCATGGGATATTTAGCAAGGAAGAAAAAATAAATAGAAAGACATTCTTTACAACCGGCCGGTTAAACTTTCATAACCTCATTCTTTTGCTTCATTAGGAATTAGCTCACATTTATTGTACAATATACATATGGGCCAATTGTAAGATTTAAGGGGAAATTGTATTTTAACTAAAAGCAACTAGTAGCAAAGAAAAAAGAGGAAAACTTTTTTATTGCTTAATAATTAAACATAATTTATTTAAAGATTAATATATAATTGAAATTTTGTAAACTTACCACAATTTTATTTTAAAGCAAAAACAGTTTTTATTTAGAATTCACTTAAATAATCGCTGCTTTTGATTTAACAGATTCTGAAATGAGTTGCAAACATGTCATTTGTTAATAAAAATATAAAAGTCGTGTTTTATTTAAAAAATAAAAAAATATTAAGGGCAACAAGTTACTATTTATACTACACGTCATGGAATTAATCGTCAGCAACAAAATGTTTCCGTAAAGGAATTTTTTGTTAAAGAAAATCAAATTGTTCTGTTGCTGCTGCTGGTCAACTTTCTTTCAAGTGTGATATCAGCAAAATTTTCTCATCTTCTCGTTTTACACCACCGCTAAAAAAAAACTAAATTTAAACGCACACAAACTCGACTACGCAAACACTTTTCCGTAAACTTTATGCACAAAATCTTATTAAACGTAGCACAATTTATTTTAACACAATTTAAATATTTTTTTCTTTATAATTAATCACTAAAATTGCTAATATTTCAGATATTTTTAACAAAAAATATATTTTTTTCATTGCTTTATGGCTTTTTTCACTTTTCGACTACGTTGTTCAACTGTTGAGAAAAAAAACTTTACCTCAAATTCTTTTGTTTATAGAAATTGTTTTCTTGTTATAAAACGTTTTTTATGTTTGCACAATAATTTTACAAAAAATTTATTGTTTTATAGTTTTTGTTAATCAAGTTTTTTAGGTTTTTCACAATATTTTTGTTAATTTTTCTTCAAGAATTTCTGCGGAAATTTCACGTTGCGACCGACATTTAATTATAAGTGCGGCGAAATAAATTAAAAATGACAAATTCTAATTGGTTTGTTGAAGGAGTGAGTGAGACAGCTAGTTGTTTGATGTGTCGGCATGTGATAAGAGTAAATGGAATGACATTAATAAAGTGGGATTAATAGAAATTTTGACATTACGTAAATTTCACAACTAGATGGCAGTATAAAACAAAATTCTCAAAATGGTAGCATTTTATTAATTTAAAGAAATATATAACATTTCATAAAAATAATAACAGAACATAGAATTTTTAGGTTTCAATTTAATTCAATAGGAGTGATAAAATTTTAGTTAGAATTTTTTTAGATTTACAAAAACGTTTCAGAAAAAAAATGGCATAAGTAAAATAAACTAAATCTACTTTTGGAAAATTATTAAGAAATCGGCTTTCTTGTTGCCAGATAGTTGAAAAGTCTATTAAAATCGAAAGTCGAATATAGTCCAAAAATTTTACTTAATTTAAAAGGAATAGTTTATTAACAGCTTTTATTTCAACAAAAATGTTTTATTCTTATATTTTTATTAAAAATAATAATAAATAGTCAAAGAGTATGAATTTAAAACAAAAAATATTTAAACAAATTAGGAAACAATAAAAAATTTAACAATTTTGAACAAGCGCGAATGTTACATTCGGCCCTGCCGAATCTATATACCCACCATCAACTTTTTAAAATTTTACGTTATATGGGAGGGGGTGGTAAAGCGGGCAGTAAGGTGGGCGGACCACGCCCATTTTTTGTTTCCGTGTTTACATTGGTCCTTGAACTATTTGAACACAATTTCGTTGATTTTCACCTTATATGGAAGGTGGGCGGTAAAGTGGTCGGACCTCGCCCATTTTTGGTTTCCGAGTTTATATCGATCCCCAAACTATACATACAAAATTTCGTTGTCATACATGCTTTTGTTGAAGTAATATCAGCAGAAAAGTATAAAGCCCATAACAATATACCACCCATCTTTTTGATGGTGGGTATAAAAAGGTACAAACTACAAAAAATCATAAAAAAATAGTACCAGTTTCCAAAAAAAAAAAAAAAGTTGATAACAAAAAGTACAAATGGAAAAAACATGTACTTACAGAAAAATATTAATCCGAAAGTGCTCGATTAAAAAAAAAAAAACAAGTACCAATTTTTTAATCAGTTCTAATATTTTAAAAAAGTATCCAATTTTTAATAATTTTAATAATAATAACAATAAATTTAATAAACTACACTTTTCAAAAAAAAGTAGGTACTAGTTTTCAAAAAAGTTCAAATATTTTAAATTGGATTAATTTTCAAAACCGTACCAAATCTCTAAAAAAAAAAATAGAGGATTTAGTTAAAAAAGTTCCAAATTTCAAAAAAAGTGCGAACTTCATTATTTTCATTTTAAATTTATTAAAGTACCAGTTAAAAATCAAACAAGTTCCAATATTCAAAAAGATAGCGATTTAGAGAAATTACGGATTTCTAACTATTAATTTTGAGAAAATAAAAGTTTTATATTATTTTTTTTAACAATTAAAAAAAGAGCATTTTTAAAAGGGGTATTTTTTTAAGTGTCAAATTTCGAGAGAGTACCAATTTCAAAGAAAGGCCTAAAAAACTTAATTTAGTGCTGATTTAGGTTAGGTTAGGTTCGAATCTAGCCAAAGACAATTTCTTTAGAGGCATTCCACTATAGACTATAGTTTTAGCCTTTCTTATTGTAAATGAAAGTAGTCACATTGGTCTAATATTGCGAATGAAATGACAATTATGTGACCAATCATCTCGTCTGAATTGCCCTTTGATTGACAATTCAATTCGTCATACAGTTCACAGGACTGTTACCATAGCCTCTCAAACTCTTTAAGGATAACCGGCATTCTGCAGTTAATAATAAAACCAGAATTTGTGAAAATAATACATACCCATTTATATACCAAATTTTTTCCATTTTCATAATTTCTGATTTCAATAATCTTTACAATTTCGAACCAAACTATTTACATAGATAGATCGAAATATGGACATTATCATAACCATTAAAAATGTGGGTATGCTTTATAAGCAATAGTAGAATATATTGTTTTTTTGTATTTTTGTTAAATATAAATTTTCGTATCATTTAAACTTGACTAAAATAATACTTTCTTAAAATGTTCGTTAAAAAATTATAAAAATTTTATATTAGCATTACAACTTTGACTTTCTAATAGTGAATTGTATCAGAGCATTCATAAACTCTTCACTGCCAAAACGTTTTAACAATTCCTCACATTCCACATCGATGGCATGCATTAAAGCTTTCTTCTCTTCACTGCGCAATAATCTTTTAGAAATTTTCAGCGACTGGGGAGGCAACTCGGAGTATTCACGTAATTTTGGCCATATTACAGTATCCAATTCTGTATTCTTATAAACACGTGAGACAAAATTAAAATTATATGCTTCTCTAGCCATAAGCTTTTCACTAAATAATAAAACTTCACTGGCCTTCGAACGGCCCATGAGTAAAGGAAACAGATAAGAAGAACCAGCTTCAGGTACAATACCCAGTTTAACAAAAGGTGTTGCAAAGTAAGCCTGAAACAAAAATAAAAGTAACATCAAACAAATGTTATCTAAACCATAAATTTCAACTGACAGTTTCCGAACACCAGACTAAATCTGAAAGACCCGCTAAAGTAGCACCAACCCCTATACAGGGACCATTTACCAAAGACACTATAATCTTGGGGCATTCAATAAAGGTATGTACTAAATTTTTAAATATAGCATTTGATTCTCGTATATAGGCATCCATATCGTCTACATCACCAGCTTGTGACAAATCATTCCCGGCCGTATAGAAATCTCCAACTCCGGTAAAGACCAACATTGTTGTAGTGTCATCTTTGGTTATTTCTTCTAAAACTTTGGTAATTTCCTTGTAGCCCTGACGATTTACACAATTTTTCTTTTTGGGATTGTTGAATTTAACCAAAACTATTTTGTCGTGCTTTTCAACGACAAGTTCTTTATAATCTTGATACATTTTTATAATTTCTTTGTGGCAGTTGAGAAGATAATATTATACGAGAGTTTTTATTGTTTAATTAAATAAACAAAGTCCAAAAAGTTGAATCTTAATTAATTTCCCATTGATAATAAAAAACGGTTGTAATTTCTTGGAATGTTTATAAACAAGAATACATGCTGGAATTGTGGAAATGACAGCTGTTCAATTCAACACTCAGAATACACTGAGAGAAAAACTAGAATATTTTTGAATTGATGATTCACTAATTTCGTGTAGTCTATAATTTTGTAAATTTATACTGTAATTACCAGGGAAGCCAGAATATGCATTTGCATGTTTTTTCCTGAACGTTTAATGAAGCCATCGATTATCCGTTTCAGAATCTGCACTAACAAATCATTTTGGCATAGTGCATAATATACTCTTAACGGCATAATATTGCATTTGCCGATTTTTAGCATATTTTGATATTTCAAGAATAATTTTTGGATACCTCATGAAATGTTTTTTGAATTTGATTTTATAAAAAAAAAATGGGAAAGCAAAAAATAAAAAAAAATAATAGTAAAAAATATTTAAATCAACTTTAATGGATATCATTTTATTGTTGAGAAGCTTGTCTTGTAAAAATAAAAATTGAATATTATGAGTGTGTGCCAAACGGTAGCAATGTTCTAAAGAAATTTCAAATTTTTTTATGTTGAACAAATTTTACAACATTGCTGTGCCAAATGAAAACTTTTTTTCAATTATAAATTTTGACAATTTTTAAAATAAAAATACACACAATTCCATATAATTATTTAATATATTTTTTCAACACAATTTTTTTTATAATAGAACAAGAATTTAATTAAAAAACATTAAAATACACAGACGATTAGAAATATTTTATTATTGTTTCTTTTTATTATAAAATTTATGATTGTCAATATTTTCTATACATTTGTCAAAAATGTATGTAGCCCTATGGGCTAGTGAAATTTTATTCACCTCATATACTTCAAAATTTTACTTTTCTTCATACTTTGCTACCGTTTGGCACACACTCAAACTATATAGGAAAGTAAATTTTTGACAATTATGAGATGAATAAAATTTCATTAGCCTATAGGGCTACATAAATTATTGACAAATGAGTAGAAAATTTTGACAATCTTTAAATAAATAATAAAATTAAATATTTTAAAATCGTTGTTTCATTTAAATGTTTATTTTGTAAAATTGGTATTTGTTTCATAAAAATAAATAATTATTTAAAAATACATTTAATTTTCTTAAATTCGTGGAGTTTTCTTTTTAAAAAGGTCTCAAAATTTACAACGGAAATAAGTTTTCATTTGGCACAGCCAAATAGTAAAATTTATTCATCATAGGAAAATTTGTATTTTCCACAGAACTTTGCTACCGTTTGGCACACACTCTATGATTAAAATTTATGTTGTAAAAACCAAGGTTTAAATCATAGTAAAATAATAAAGTACTCGCACATCTACAAAAACAAAAATTGCTTGTATTTTGTTAGTGTAAAACTACTGCCCACAATGTCAAAATGCTTTGAACGGAAAAATGCATAGTATAATAATAAAGTATACTCGTAAGACCAGCTGTTTTACAATTTTTTCATTGGCAAACCTCGCGGTACTGTCAAATTGTTTTTGTATTCACATGTAAATTTTTTTTTTGAGTTTTTTTCTCTTGCTCTCTTTCGTTCTCTCATTTTTCCGTTCAAAGCATTCTGACATTGTGGGCAGTAGTTTTACACTAACAAAATACAAGCAATTTTTGTTTTTGTAGAAGTGCGAGTACTTTATTATTTTACTATGGGAAAAATGAGAGAACGAAAGAGAGCAAGAGAAAAAAAACTAAAAAAAATATTTACATGTGAATACAAAAACAATTTGACAGTACCGCGAGGTTTGCCAATGAAAAAATTGTAAAACAGCTGTTCTTACGAGTATACTTTATAATTATACTATGGTTTAAATCATAGTAAAATAATAAAGTACTCGCACATCTACAAAAACAAAAATTTCTTGTATTTTATTAGTGTAAAACTACTGCCCACAATGTCAGAATGCTTTGAACGGAAAAATGAGAGAACGAAAGAGAGCAAGAGAAAAAAACTCAAAAAATATTTTACATGTGAATACAAAAACAATTTGACAGTACCGCGAGGTTTGCCAATGAAAAAATTGTAAAACAGCTGGTCTTACGAGTATACTTTATTATTATACTATGGGTTTAAATATGCAGTTCTATCAAATTTATATCAAGATAAACGTCAAAATTTTATCAAGATAAAGATTTGTCTAACTTTGAGTCTACATTAGACAAATTTTTATCAAGACAAACGTCAAAATTTTATCATGATAAAGATTTGTCTAATGTAGACTGAATTTGTCAGTATTATTGCAGCGTTAAAAGAAAATTGTCAGCGCTCGAGCTCTGACAACTTTGTCTTGATAATGCTTGATAAAAGACGCCATCTTGATTATTGTTGGTACTTTTTGCATGGTTTATTATGATATACGTTTTCCCCTATAATTGACAGTGATAAAAAATTATCTGCAACTCAAACAGAAATTTTACGTTTGTCTTGATACAAATTTCTCTAACTTTGAGTCTACATTAGAGAAATTTTTATCAAGATAAACGTCAAAATCGGTGCGAATCTATACAAGGTAGCCTCAGTTAAATAGCTGATTATTATTTTTGCCACCTTCCATAAATTCAAGTTCATTTTGACGTTTGTCTTGATAAAAATTTGTCTAATGTAGACTCAAAGTAATATAGACTCAAAGTAATGTTAACTGAATTTGTCAGTGTTATTGCAGAGATAAAAAATTATCTGCGGAACTCATCAAGATCTTCGGCACACTTGAAATTATTATATTTTTTTACGCCTTAATAAAAGTTTTTCTGTGTAGCCGGCCTGCGGCCGGGCTTAAGGACTTTCTCCTCTGGGTATGTCGAACACCGGCTTCGCTAAATAAGCTTTTTTCGAATATCATTTTTTTTTTTTTTTACATTCCGCCATTTTTATACAAAATGTAAATTTTGTTCCTAAGTATTTAATTAATATGGTAATTATATATATCATTGAAAAGGTATTTATTTAGTGCTTTTAAATGACATCAATATAATTAAGATCCGACAATTATTAATAAATATATTCAGGAAAATATATTGAAACTTTAAAGCCCTATAACTCGTAAACCGAGCAAGAGCGGACAAATTTTTTTATTGCACTATAATCACATGTAAAAGTACTATAGAATCACTATCAAAATTGTTTAAAAATCAACTGTGCCGAACATCTTGATTTACGCCCTTTAATTATACAAAATTATTAAAATTATGAATCATTTTATACATTTTTAAATATCGGCCGGCTGACAACCGTTTTTGAGCCGCCCACGTTTTAAATTATTCGGCGCAGCTGTCCAGCTGTTCAAAGCTTTATTATATTTACAATCCTTTTGTTGTTGAATAAAATTAATTTTATTCTATTATTGCATTTTATATTGTTTATAATTATATTTTATCAATTTTTATTGTTGTAATATAAATAAAATTAATCACTTTCTTCTAAAATGACCGAATTTTTAGCGGAAAATAATGCCTGTGGTCAAAATTTATTACGTATTGTTTCCATGGGCAATTCCATAATAGCTGAAATTTTACGTTTAAAAGATTATATACCAGATATTTTTCGGTAAGTTTATCTTTAATATGTTTCATTTACCAAGATTTATTAATTGTTTTTACTTTAAGTTTGGAAACCAAAGCCGATCAGCAAAAATATGGTGAAGTTATAATGGATTTTAGTTATTTGAAAATTGCTGAAGCTCAAGATTTAAAAATTGAACAAAATGCTGAATTGCAAGATTTGAATGATGAATTACGGGAAAATTACTTGGATTTATTAACTCGTTTCTATTTGGCATTTGAGAGTACACATCAATATGCTTCGGATTTGCAACAGTTTATTGATGAACTTAATAGAGGTTATTATATACAACAAACATTGGAAACGGTATTGCAAGATGAGGAGGGAAAGCAATTGATGGTAAGTGATGAAATCTGTGTTATAATAAATTACGTCTAAACTGGGCGTGGAAATGTTTAAAAGAAAAACATAATTATGGCATAAGCGGAACATAATATGTGATCAATCATATTTCAAATTATTATATGAAAAGTTTAAAAAATTAGGACAAATAGAGCAAAAAGGACCAAAGTCTGTGTTCATTCACTTTTCCAAAAATCGATTTTTAAATATACATTATAGCTTGACCAGGATTTAGGAAAGAACAAAAAAATATTTATATATGAAAAAAAATTTGTATGTAAAAAATCTAAAATTTTATCAAAAAGAGGAACATTTGTAATTACTCATATCTTTTGCCTAAAATCGATTTTAATGTGAAATATAGCAAAAAAAAAAAAAAATCTGAGATCGCTCGTTTCCATCCAAAAATCTATTTTTATGTGAAAAAACTAAAATTCGATTTTATAGCACAATCGTAGCAGATAGAGATAAAATTACGATCAATAAATATGTAAAAAAATCCATATGTACAGTAGCGAGCATTAAAAATGCAACGCTATGTGATATGATCTTTGTTCGCATATATTTTGCTTATAGCTAGTCCTAATGTAACAGTACTAATGCGATTTTATTATTTGTGGTAATAGATACCTAAAAAAATACAACTCTAAACAAATAAACATGATTTTTAAAATTTTCATAAAAATTTTGATTGGAATCTATAGTGTTGTTAAAAATCATGATTTTTTATCGTTGCATATTGTCTAAGATACATGAAATCTACAAATAATATAAATATTTGCAATAAATTTCAATTTTATTAAATTTTGATATTTTTCTGAACTATTTTAGACATTTTTCAATAGAGATTAATATTTTTGGAATTATTATTTATTTTGTTAGTTGTTTTAAAACCAACAAACATTTTCTATAAATAAGCGATCAAATATTTATGATAGTTTAGCTTAACTTCAAATTTATAATTGAGTATGACCTTTCGACCGAAATAACGCAACCACTTTCGATCGTTATTGAGATGGAATCAACAGCTTAAAATATTTTTTTCGCAATGATATGACATTATCGAATGCCCTGTATCGCTATAATGTTCAAATATCCCTTGATTTTGGTCCTGGAACAAATTCTAACACAAGGAAAAACAGTTAAGAAATATTTTATTTTGAGTTCTTCATATGTTGAAAAATTAAAAGTGCATCCTTCGTGATGATTGGACTATTGGACTTGTTTACTATTGGAAATTAATTAAGTAAGTATGTCTACCTAGACCGTCTAAAATTGAAATATATGGGCTTAGAGTCAAATTAATTCAAGTTATCGTAATAGGTTCTTATTTCCATTATACAGTACTCGTAAAAATAATAAAGGACCTGCCTCTAAAAGTAAAGGTGGTAGTTTTATATAAATAAATAATATGTGTTTTGTTAGAAGGATATCCAGTTACCATATTTACATCATTAAATCAACGATTACTGGCAATAGTAGCTTTGAATGGCCAAATGTGGTCATTCAGATAATATAAAATATCTACTGTTAAATGACTTGTATCAATTGTTACAGGCATGATCGTTTCAATATTGTTTCTTTGAGATAATTTTTAAGAATCTTCATATTAGAACTACATATTAATATTATTTCACTGCCATTATCAGAATGTTATTCAAAAATATTCGAAAATTCTTAAAACGTATGAAGAAAAGAGTGTTTTCTTATTATTATTAATATCCTTTGTAGTTAAAATTACCTTAAATTTATATGTATTGGTAGTAATTAGTGGTAATACTACCAAATTATAGTTTTCATCATTTTTCAATAATTATTTTTATCAAAATTTAAAAAAAATCCGACGATTTTTTAGAGTTGCAATTTTTTTTGCTCTTTTAAATTTTCAACTTTTTAAAAAAAAAATATTATTAACTGTTCGTATGCGTAACAATTTGGAACAAAATGACATACAATAGTTGGCTAAGGTCGATTGCCGAATAAAATCACAATAGACTTGGCTAATTTAATGACGTTCTAGCCCCAATCAATACGATCAAAAATCATATAGCCTAGCGTTGCATTTTTTATGCTCGCTACTGTAAATAAATAAATTTTAATTGAGTGTATAAGGATTGAGAGTAAAAGGAGTATAACAAATTATACCTTAAAACTAAAGCAACTAAAATACTGTTTCATAATATTTTATTTTTTTAATTTTCTTCATACTTTCAGTGTGAAGCACTTTACATATTCGGTGTAATATTGCTCATTGTTGATTTTCATATACCTGGTATTATACGAGAACGTCTTCTAATGTCTTACTATCGTTATAGTGGTTCCAAATCTCATAGTGATAGCAATATCGATGATGTTTGTATGCTTTTACGTTCAACTGGCTTTATAGCTCAAAAATCCAATGTCATTGCAAGTACAAAATCTTCACAAGATATTGTACCAAATTATCCAGAATCATATTTTTCACGTTTTAAATTTGAACAAAATTTCATAGATATGGTTATTGGACGTCTTAGATGTGATGACATTTACAATCAATTAAGTATTTATCCACATCCAGATCACCGTTCTACTGCATTGTCTACACAGGCAGCCATGTTATATGTTTGTTTGTACTTTTCACCCAAAATCCTACACTCACAAATTGCACAAATGCGAGAAATTGTTGATAAGTTTTTCTCAGACAATTGGATTATATCAATTTATATGGGAATAACAGTTAATTTAGTTGATGCCTGGGATCAGTTTAAAGCTGCCAAGGCTGCTTTAACACCTGTGGTCGAAGTTGATACCATAAAAGGATTTTGTTTGTTACACAAAGAAAAAATGGAAAAGATTTTAAAGCAATCACAGGAAATCCTAAGAGATGGAGTTCTAACAGACTATTTTGTTTTACAAAATATTACCAAAATTATAAATCTTATACGTCAGTGTAATGTATCATTACGTTGGTATTTTACACATGCTTCACCAACAATTTATGAAATATGTCGAGGTTCCACCACTCAAAGAATTCAACAAATAGTGCAATTAGTACGCAAAGAGTTACAATATGAAGAAAGTAACTTATTTGAATTATTGTTGAATTGTTCACAACTAGAGTTGGTGGTAAAGGAAATTTTACGTACTTTAATGCAAGAAAAATCTCAAAGATGGAATGATTTCAAAAAGGAGGCTTTAGATCGTGTCAACGAATTAAGTGAAGCTTTTTCGGGCTCTCGACCTTTATCGAAAATCGAAAGTAATCCTCAATTAAAATTATGGTTTGCAGAAATTTCCCAAGAAATAACAAAACTTAATTGTGAAAATGTCAATTTATCGGGACGTACTTTAATCCAACTCATACAGGCCTTAGAAGAAGTGCAAGAGTTTCATAATCTACAATCAAATATGCAAGTTAAACAGTATTTAATGGAGACAAGAGAATATTTAACAAGAATGATACAGGTAAGTAATTTGATAAGAAAATGAATAAACTTATCTATGTAGTTCTAAAATTAAAGTTTATTGTACTAAATTAAACCTTACTACAACATACCTTACTAATTAAAGAAACGCACATTTCACCAAAAAAATATGACTTAAGATTAAAAACTACAACGAAAATAGGAAAGTTCTTATTAATTTTTTGTATTTTTTATTTTCCTTAATTTGTATTCCCCTTGCAGATAATTAATGTAAAAGAAAATATTCTCATTAATATTCAATTAATAAGTGATCTTAGCTATGCCTGGCATTTAATCGATCGTGATTTTACTCCTATAATGCAAGATTCCATTAAAAAACAACCCAAGTCAGTAATACGTTTAAGAGCAGCATTTTTAAAATTGGCTAGTGCCTTAGAAATTCCATTAATGCGTATAAATCAAGCTAAATCAGAGGATCTAATATCTGTCTCTAACTATTATAGTTCCGAGTTAGCCAACTATATGCGCAAAGTTTTACAAATAATACCCGAAACCATGTTTAATCTTATGGCTAGAATTATACAACTTCAAACAGATGTTTTAAAAGAGATACCCACACGCTTAGAAAAAGATAAACTCAAAGAATATGCTCAATTTGAAGATCGCTATACAGTAGCTAAACTTACGCATTCCATATCAGTTTTCACCGAAGGTATACTAATGATGGAGAAAACTTTGGTGGGTGTTATAGAGCTTGATCCCAAACAATTGTTGGAAGATGGTATACGTAAAGAATTGGTTAAACATTTAGCCAATGCTCTTAATGTTGGTCTCATATTCACACCAAATGCTAAACAGAAAAATGGCACTATTGAATTAGAAACAAAATTAGCTTTATTAGCTAAAACTATGGATGGATATCGTAGATCTTTTGAATATATACAAGATTATCTTAACGTTCACGGTTTAAAGATATTACAACAAGAATTAACCCGCGTAATTAATTATAATGTAGAAAAAGAATGTAATGCATTTTTGCGCAATAAAATACAAGATTGGCAATCTCAATTTCAATCATCTACCATACCCATACCTACATTTCCACCTTTACAGGGTGACTGTTCCAAATCAAATAATTTTATAGGTCGTTTAGCTTATGAAATTCTACAATGTACAGATCCTCAAAATACAATTTATCTAGATCTAAAAGCTGTCTGGTACGACAAAAAACCACCACATAAAGAAGTTTTAGATTCACGTTTCTTCTATAAAGTACGTGAAGCTATTGGTCCAGCTGGTCTGGTAGGTTTAGATCGTCTATATACCTATATGTTTGCGGCTGATTTAAAAAAGAATTTGGAAAAATTGCAACGTAATATTGATAATGATAAAATGTGGTCTACTGCTTTGGCTAATCTTACAACAGATCTAGAGTCGAAACAATTTGTAACTTTATGTTCACCAAATCCTTTAAAATTTTATGCCACCTATCATCAGCGTTGGCTTAAGGTGTGGCCAACATTGCTAGATTGGATTTTGGAATTGGGCCACAAACAGATTTTAAGACAACAATTGGCTTTTGAACTGAATCGAAGTAGTAAAGTTAATGCCAAGAATTTGGAATCGGCCTTGGAGACATTTAATAGGTAAGTGAAGGTATTTGCAACGAGATAGTATTTTGTATGAGATATTTTTTTGGAAAAGTACTTTTTTGAATATTTTGAAGATTTGTCTCTTGAAGCTCCTCTATAGGGACTTGTTTTATATATCAATATATTGGATGTCGTTCTATGAATTTATTTATTTAATATACTTAAAATTGGACCATAATTGAGCCTTTAAATATGATGGATTTTGTTTTTTCAAAGATCTGTCAAAAAATCCAAAATAATAAAAATAAATTACTAAAATATCTAAAATTTATTGATTTAAGACTAAAGCCCAAATTACAATAGCGCGTAGTCAGCAACAGTATCAGCAAGAATGATCAGCTGATCACTGTCAGCACAACATGATGCTGCCGTTATAATTACAATTCAGCGTAGGCAGCCACAATTTACAACCACCATCTAGCTTTGTTCTACTTGTGTATTTTAGCCTCTCATTTATTTGCTCACTCTCTTTGTCTCGCTCTCAATCTGAATGCAGCGCAGTGAATTTAGAAACAGGGCTAAATGAAACAGCACTGCAAACTGCTGCTGACCAAATGTAATCAACGCCATAACAAACAGTGCATTCTAAATAATCAGCTGATTATGGCAGCAGCAGTGTGTGCTGACACAATTAACTCATACTTTAGAATACACTGTTTGTTATGGAGTTGATTACATTTCAGCAGCAGTTTGCAGTGCTGTTTTATTTATCCCTGTTTCTAAAGCCCAAATTATAATTGCGCGTAGTCAGCAGCAGTTTGTGCTGCCATAATCAGCTGATTATTTAGAATGCACTGTTTGTTATGGCGTTGATTACATTTGGTCAGCAGCAGTTTGCAGTGCTGTTTCATTTAGCCCTGTTTCTAAATTAACTGCGCTGCATTCAGATTGAGAGCGAGACAAAGAGAGTGGGCAAATAAATGAGAAGCTAAAATACACAAGAAGAATAAAACTAGGTGGTAGTTGTAAATTTTGGCTGTCTACGCTTAATTGTAATTATAACGGCAGCATCATGTTGCACTGACAATGAACAGCTGATAATTTTCGCTGATACTGTTGCTGACTACGTGTAATTGTAATTTGTGCTTTAATTCACTGCGCTGCTGTATGATACTAGATACAAGCAAAAACACAAATTATTTAAACTTGCTTCTTAAGCCCAAATTACAATAGCGCGTAGTCAGCAGCAGTGTGTGCTGCCATAATCAGCTGATTATTTAGAATGCACTGTTTGTTATGGTGTTGATTACATTTGGTCAGCAGCAGTTTGCAGTGCTGTTTCATTTAGCCCTGTTTCTAAATTCACTGCGCTGCATTCAGATTGAGAGCGAGACAAAGAGAGTGAGCAAATAAATGAGAGTCTAAAATACACAAGTAGAACAAAGCTAGATGGTGGTTGTAAATTGTGGCTGCCTACGCTGAATTGTAATTATAACGGCAGCAACATGTTGTGCTGACAGTGATCAGCTGATAATTTTTGCTGATACTGTTGCTGACTACGCGCTATTGTAATTTGGGCTTTACATGTATAAACAAACTGTCTTAAGCAGCATACGTTTGCGCACAAATGCATGAGAAATAGCTTAATTTGGTTAGAGGAGGCCAAGTTTCCGTTGGATTTTAAGCAAAAGTATAAAATTTTTATACAAGTATTTTGTATTTAAGAAAAGGTTAGAATATGGAGATTGATAATTTTTAAAAAAAGTTAGTGGAATGTAATTTGATCGCAGAATTTCTCGACGGACTTAAAATATAGCATTTCTTTTTTTTTTTTAACATAATTATATATGTTAAAAAAAACATAAATAATATAAAGTTAATATTTAAACTTTAATAAAATTTAAACAAATAGTCATATTTTATTGAAATTTCATTATAATATGTATAAACTTGTCTTAAAATCAGAGAATTAAAAAACTTCCACTTTTTTACATGAAAATACCCAAAATCCCAATGTGTATAAAACATGTCGTTATAAGGGGCGTCCGTCAGAAAATACTTTTTGGTTGTTTACCTTAGCTCCCAGCTTTGCAATTCGAGAACTTAACAAAAAAAGTTAAAACGATTTTTCAAAATTGACAAAGTTTTTATAGGGCTTGTGGGTAGACCTTTGCCCCAAGCTCCTCCGGATTTGCTTTACACGCATTTGGATTAAGATTTCTTTAGAAAACATTAAAAAATGATAAAGCCCAGAACAAAAAACAAATTTTATCAGTGAATAAATATTGCCACCATTTTGGGAAAAACCCAAAAAATGTAAATTTTTTTAAAGTTAAAACTTCAGTTTAATATAACTTTTTAACGGATTCATATATACATATGATTCTTGCAGCATTATTCAGAATTTTGTAGGGAATCTGGCGAAAAATTGTACCCAACCACCTATGGTGGTGTAGGGTACAAAAACGACTAATTTCAGAAAAGAACTTCTTTTCTAAAAAAGTGCCATAGATTATAACATAGATATGAAGCTTAAAAAAACTCAATTGAAAAAAAAATTACTCAAAAAGGCACACGTACTACAATTGTTTTTGTTTTCAATGAAAAATTTTACTAACACATTCTTAGACTTAGGTTTTTTTGACAACTGACATAGGTTTTTGAAAACTGAACTTCATATCTATGTAATAATCTATGAAAAGTGCCATATTTGAAGAAATATGTATAAAATTGTAAAAAATATCAATTAAAAATTACATTTTTAGAAAAAGTACCAATTAAAAAAAATAATAATAAAAATTTTCTAAAAATATTAAATATTAATAAAAAATTTTAGTTTTCAATAAAAAACAGCTCTAAACAGCTTTTACAAAAAAGTGCGATTAAAAAACAAAAAATTAACAAAAAGCGCAATTTGTGCTATTTTTGCGAGTTAAAGTGAAAATTAAAAATTTTCAACAAAAAAAAAAAAAAAGTGGCAGGTAAAAAAATAATAACATTAAAAAAAGTACAATTTTTTAAACGAAGTAAATAAAGTATACCAGTTTAAGCAACGATTTTAAAATAAGTACTGATATTTAAACAAAATAACAATATCTAGTCTTTAGGCCATAATCGGTAACAATATTTTATTTAAAAAGTTCAAAAAAAATTATTAAAGAAAGTACCAATAAGCCATACAAGTTAAAAAATGTTTACTTTCTACAGCACAATTTAAATTTAAATTCTTTTTTTAATATTCACATTTACATCTATTTTCAGATCTCTCTTAAATGAATTAGAAAATCAAGAAACCCAACAAAAATTCAAAGACAATAATCTATTAGTCGATATAAAAGACTATTTAATGTATACAGGATCCTATGAACCATTAGAACAAATATTTGTTCTATGCAAAAATTCCCATAATGTGGCTTTATTCTTTTTCCTTCTAATTATTGCTCACATAACAAGACTGCAATTTTCGCTTCACACACAAAGTCTTATAGCCAAAACTAACAAAGATCAAATAGATGGCACACCTTTATTAGTGGGTCTCATCACCATATTACAACAATATCACAAGGATGTTAAATTAATGTTTATAACATATTTATGTCAGTATGTGAAAGTACTGGTGGAATGTAATTTAAGGTAGGTCCAAAGAATTTTCTAGGTTTTTTCTTATATTTTAATGATGCGAAAAATATTTTAAAAACAGTGCCAAACATGAATTGTGTACAGAAGCCATAACAACTTTACATTTCTTGGATATATTTGTGCGTAAATCCAAACTACCACGTAATGTATTAACCGAACGTTTGCCGGTTATAATATTAAATCAGTATGAATATTTAGGGTTAAGTTTAAAAAACTAATTATGTTTTTTCTAATTATATATTTATTAAATATATTCGATAATTTTACCAAAACAAATGCAATACAATAATGATGAAATAAAAAGAAAAATAAAATAATAATAAATTCTAGGGTAACCAAGAAACAAAAGATAAAACTGTTTAAAGCATTTTAAATACGAAATGCTACCTCTACGAAAATGAGGTAGAATATTTTTGTAGTTGCTTTACAGATTTTTTTTTTTTTTTAACGAGGTAATTTGTGCTTAAGTTAAAGATTTATGTAATAACGGTGGGGGCATTACGGCCAGTGAATTTAGGCAATTGGGAAATTTCCAAAGCAATATCAATCAAGGGCTTCAACATAACACTAGCCTGACCCAAAACATTGTCCTTTTCATAGGAATCGATGTAGAGTCTTTATAAAAATAAAGAAAAATAATAAAAATCAATTATTTATAAGAAAATTATTAAAATATTTAGACAAAACCTACCGTACTGTGGCTCCGGAACTACCAGTACCACTAAGACGCATGACAATACGACTACCATCTTCGAATACTATACGTAAACCTTGTTTAGTAGCCACGGATTTGTCCACAGGATCGGTATAGGCAAAATTATCAGCCACTTTCACTTTGTAGCTTTTACCACCACTTGAAAATACTTTGCCGGCAAATGAGGCATCAGTTATGGTCTTCTCCATGGTAGCCATCATTTGATTACATGGTTCCAATTCACATTCTTCATAGTCGTAACGAGTAAAGTAGTTACGACCATAAATGGACCAATGATTTTTCAAAATATCTTCAATACTCTTGCCGGTGTGTTGCATAATTGAGAGCCAAGCCAACACGGCCCAAATACCATCCTTTTCACGAATATGATTGGAACCAGTACCAAAACTCTCTTCACCACACAAGCACAAACGACCAGCGTCCATTAAGTTACCAAAATATTTCCAACCAGTAGGAACTTCAAATACTTCTTTACCCAATTTTTTGCCTACCAAATCAACAGCTGAGGCAGTGGGCATACTTCTGGCAAAACCTTGTATACCATTCTTTTGGAAATAGGGTATACATTCCAAATAATGGGCAATAACAGCCAAAGAATCACTGGGTGTAACAAAGAAGGCCTTGTGACCAATAATCATGTTACGATCCTGTAAACATACAAAATAAAGTAATTGAATTTACACGGTATAGTCTCAAAGAATTCCCAATACTTACACCATCACCATCGAAGGCAGCACCAATATCATAATCTCCATTGGCTACAGCATCTACTAAATCCTTGGCATAGGTCAAATTAGGATCTGGATGTAATCCACCAAAATCAGGCAAAGGTGTAGTGTGTACAACACAATTCTCGGCAGCACCCAAGCAATTAAGGAAGATTTCACGTACATAGGAACCAGTAACACCATTCAACGAATCAATACGCATTTTCAAGGGTTTACCAGTTGTCTTGCCACTTACATAGTCACGCAATTTAGCAAAATCAAATATTTTCTTCATATGATTCACATAGTTGGCAACTGAATCAATAATTTCCACTACAAATGGTTGATTGTTAACAGTGAAAGTATTCGTTCCAACTTTACTGATATCAACCTGTAGACCCTTGACAATTTTGTAGGCTTTAATGCCAGTGGAAAGTTCATAAATTTTATTGGTGAAAGCATCAGGAGCTGGTCCACCGTTTTCACAATTAAATTTAATGCCAAAATCGTTTTCGGGACCACCGGGATTGTGGGAAGCAGTCAAAACAATGCCACCTGAAAGGGAAGTGAGAAGATAAAAGATTTTTTAAATATGGTCGACATTTTTGTCTTTGTCCTATAAGTCTTTCTATTGAACCAATTTAGCTGATTTTAAATAACAAATTGCACTGGGTGAATTTCATTTAATTGGGACTGCTTATACCTGATGTATTCTGCTATCCCTTATTAAAAATATGATAAAAAATTTAGTACAAACATTTAACGATCAAATAATATATTTTACCAATTGTTATGAAATGTTATTGATCCTGGTTTTCCTACAAAAAATGCGAAAATTCTTGAATATTAAAATGACCAACAGAAAAAGGTTAAATACAAAAATAAAACTCTTGGGAGTGTAAACAACAATTCTACTATTTTTTCTCCTCAAACTCTTAGATGCTCTTTTTTCGTTCTAGAGTTTTTTGTTTTGATTTTGGATTTTTTCAATGTTGACTACCAAATTATCCTTACCACTAAATAACCTATTCAACCTGACTACAATTACACCTAAAATATAGTTACCGATATAGTTTGGAAACACCGTCACCCACCTTTACCGGAATGATTCAAAATACTGTTACCGAAAAATACATATTACCATTATTAGACAATTTGAGCAAAAATAATAATTATTTTGAATAAAATAAAACTTGCAAGAATGTTATGGTTAATACTTTATTTTTTCAGCAAGACGATTTTTTGTGGGTTTTTTTTATTTTAGCGTTTTTTTTTTGCATTCTGCTGATTTTTCGTTTATTCTATCTTACCTTGGTAAAATACTATCGGCTATTTTTTGCCGATATTTTTATTTCGTCAATTTTTTCAGCAAGACGATTTTTTGTGGGTTTTTTTATTTTAGCGTTTTTTTTTGCATTCTGTTGATTTTTCGTTTATTCTATCTTACCTTGGTAAAATACTTAAGATATGAATTTGCAAAAATTAAACGCATAAGACTAAAACAAACAAAAAAAATTAAAATAAAGTAATTTATTTTATCCTTAGTATTACACTCTTTTATTTCATTTATCACCCCTGTCTTACAACTCTCCCAATAAAAAGTAAAAAAAATCTTTAATACTGTTTTTGAGGCCTGTCCATGAAACATTGTTAACTTTGTAAATAACAAATGTTTAAAAAACTTACCCAAAAGTGGAATCAGATATATGAACAACATATACAATGGCTGTCTAAAACTATGTTATTTTCCAACGGAATGGAAAAAGTCGAAAACAATTGCAATTCTAAAACCGAATAAGCCTTCTGATTCACCTACATCTTACAGACTTATTAGTCTTCTGCCAGCGCTCAGTAAAATTTTGGAAAAAAATAGTGAAAGAAAAAATTCTGGATTTTGTTGATAGAAATGAAATATTTCCTCCAAATCAATTTGGATTCAGAAGAGAAAATAACACATCTCAACCACTTTTTAAGATAAGAAAGTTGGTTAAAAATAATTTTCAAGTCGGGAAATCAACTGGTATGATTCTTCTCGATATCAAATCTGCTTTTGATTCCGTCTGGCATAACGGGCTTATATTTAAGTTAAAACGTTTTAATTTTCCAAATAATTAAAATTATAGAAAGCTTCTTAAAAAATAGATCGTTTAACGTTTATATTGGTAAAACAAAATCTCATGAAGTTAATATAAAAGCTGGATGCCCTCAAGGGTCGTGCTTATCACCAGTGTTATATAATATTTATACCGCTGATATTCCTGTTTTAGCTGGATGCATAACATCAATTTTTGCCGATGATACCTCAATATTAAGTTCAGATCTATATTCCGTCAATATAATTAAAAACTTGGAGTCTGCTTTGGTTGAACTAAATAAATATTTTACAAAATGGAAAATTCGAACAAACACAGAAAAAACAAATGCCATATATTTCACAAGAAAACGGAGACGATGTTTCATACCACAAAACCCACTGCATTTTAATAACTGTGATATCCAATGGAAGGAAAATGTTAAGTATTTAGGTGTAATACTAGATACAAAATTAAATTTTAAAAATCACATTCCATACATTATAGACAAAATCAACAAAGTTACACAATTGTTATATCCCTTAATAAACAGGAAATCGTGCCTTTCAATTGAAAATAAAATGAAATTGAAAAAAGATTCGGCTGTGCCGAATCTTTGATACCCTTCACCATATTACCATCTTACCGTCTTATCGACATCATATTACCATATTACCGACAATTAATAAAATTTTCGCCTTAACGTATGCTTGCATATTTTCTAAATCTAAATTTTTTTCAAACTACGAAAATTTGAATATGAAAAAAAAAAACAATCATAACAGGCTTTGCTTTTAAAAAAGAAACAACAACAATTCCATATATATTTATTTTTGTATGTACAAACTGACTGAATACACAAAGAACAACAACAACACTGTTATTCATTATATTACTGGTGTTGATAACTAAACTGCTTGTCTATACAAAAAACAAAAAACGTCACTAATAGTCATTACAATGCTTAATATACATGTTTGTGTATGTATTTATGTATATTCTTAACAGATATGTTTTAGTTTTTAAAAATAAACAACTACAATTCCATATCTATTTATTTTTGTACAGACTGCATATACAAAGAACAACAACACTGTTATTCATCATATTACTGCTGTTGATAACTAAACTACTTGTCTATACAAAAAACAAAAAACGTCACTAATAGTCATTACAATACTTAATATACTTGTTTGTTGGTGTATTTATATTCTTAACAGATTTGTTTTTGGGCCATAACTCTGTTGATTATGAACGAATTTGGTTTATTAAAAAAACCGAAATTTTATAAAAATATTTATGACTGATCTATATAAAAATAAAAATCTATAGCTTGAACAAGGGCTTCAAAAATAAAAAATTCGTTTTCCCCGATATCTCAGTTATTACTGAACCGATTTATTTAATTTTTTCAGAACAAAAATTCAGAAAATAATTTTCGAGCCCCCTTTAAAAATTCGAAGTCCCTGGTATATGCAGAGGCTTCAGAAACTAAAAAACCGGTTCTAAAAACCGGTTTTTAAAGCATATCTCCACCATTTATAAACCGATATTCCTGATTCAAAAAACTGAAATTTTATAAAAATATTTGTGACCGATCTGTATAAAAATAAAAATCTATAGCTTAAACCAAGGCTTTAAAAAATAAGAAATGCGTTTTGTCCGATATCTCAGTTATTACTGAACCGATTTATTTCATTTTTTCAGAACAAAAATTCAGAAAAAAATGTCCGAGAATTCTTTGTAAAAGCGAAGTCCGTAGTGTATACAGAGGCTTCAGAAACTGGAAAACCGGTTCAAAAAACCGGTTTTTTTAACATATCTCCGCATTGTATGAACCTATCTTGCTGAATTCCAATAGCAAAATTCTCGAAAGCATTTCCGATCGTTTGACATACATATTATATATGTCAGTTATCGGTGGGCTTCATAAACGCCATTTCAACCGACACACGGACGGACGGACGGACGGACGGACATGGTCCAATCGTCATCGCTTCTTACAAGGATTCCGAAAATATAAACTTTTTTGCTCTCCGACGAAAATTGTGGAAATTACAAACGGAATGACAAACTTATATATACCCTTTACACCTGTGGTGAAGGGTATAAAAACACTAATTAAATATATTTTCTACCCGATTATGTTTTACTGTAGTCCTGTTTGGTCTACTTCTGCAAATTGCCACAGGAAGAAGCTTCAAGTGGCCCAAAATAAACTTTTAAAATTGATCTTCAATCTTCCCTGGCACTATTCAACGCAACAACTTCATACACTTGCTGGTTTTCTCACTGTTAACGATAAATTAAACAAGTTCAACGACAATTTTGCTAGGAGATGTCAATATTCTCAACATCACCACATCAATGAGTTAATCTCTACATAATCTCTTACCCTAGTTTTTAGTCTTTAGTATATAAGAATTGCTTTAAAAAGGTTTTGTACTTAAATTTTTCCTCCAAACTAAATAATATTAAATCAAATATATAAATATTACCTCCAAATTGAAATGTTAAAGTAGAAAAGGAAATATAGTTTTATAATCTCTTTAAACAAAAAACAAAGTCAACGTTGTAAACAAAGTATACAAAGTAGTCCGACTCTCTATTTTTAATGTTGCTCTCTCACATGTATAGGTTCCGTGTGAATTGAGAGAACTGTAAACAATAAACAAAAACACAAAACTTTTACATGAAAATTTTCAAATTACCAAGTATTTTTACGCGTTTTTACACTTACTCATATAATTTTACATTTTTTTAAAACAATATATAAACACTTTTATATTTTATTTCGGTCCATTTTGCACAAACCACAAAAAAATTATTTTATTTATTTTTGACATTTTATTTTGTTCAATTTAGAAATTATTTTGTAGAACAGAGTTTCTATTTTTGGTATTGAAAATTCAAACAAAATTTTATTTCAGCCATTTTTATAAAACTCTGTATATAAAATAGCACCAATACATTAAACTTTTTATTACTAATACATACTTAGAGTTAGGTACTTTTTTACTAACACACTCTTAGAGTTATGTACTCCTGCCAAAGAGTCGGACTACTTGTATATACTTTGGTTGTAAACCTATTTATATTAAAAATATACAAATAAAATTGAATTGAAAAAAAAAAAAAAGAAAAAATTGAATTGTAATACATTTGCATTCAAAATTAACCATCTTATTTTGTAAATCGCTTCACCTCGCTTTAAAAAAATTTCACACACAAATTTTTGATTTATATGAAATTTTTTTAAAATTGAGATGAAGTTTTTTTGCAAAGGAGCTTCTTTGCTACTTTTTCTAAAAATCTTGTCAGCTTTTTGCTATTTATCTATTTGATCTTTACATCAACGCCCAATATATTTCATGTTGAAGGATGTACTTCTTTAGAAACAAAATGTATATTGTTTGTATTGTATAATTCGATTGTCTGGGGACTAAATTTGGCTAGCATTGTATTGTTGAATAAAAGTTTTTATAGACCTCACTAAAAAGGAATAACAAGAAATGTGTTTGACTATTAATTTTATTTATTATTAGATTAGATTAGTGGTTTGGACATGACAATGTTTTTCACAAACAGACGTACAGATCAACGGCCGTAATAAATGAGTAGATAAAAAATTATGTTGAGATAACTTAAAAGTAATTTTAATCGGCATCTTTTGAAGTTTTATTTGTCTAAATTGGATAAGGCATTGTCGAGTTATACTAGTGTGAACGCCTTATTAAGGAGATAAAATAAATCATGATCATAAAAAAAATCTGTGCATATTAGAAATTAAAAGCAGATTCTTGTTTATCATATACATCCTTATATATTTTACCTATTCTTGTTTAAAGAATATCTTTGCCGACCAGTGTTATCGATATATCAAGTACCATTTCATATTTATAGTAAAAGCAAATTTATCTTAAGTTCACACTGTGTATATTTAGTTCATCCACGGAATATTTAATTTTGAATTAAATACTCTAAAATAATGTATGACAAGTTAACACTTGTACATATTTATAATTGACTTTTCTGAACCTCGGACAATGTCAACAGCCCTGACCTTCATTTGTATATTGCAAATTTTGTTTATGAATGTTGTTTTGAACAAAAAAAACGAAGTAGTATACTTCAAAATTAAATCTAAGTAATAAAGAAATTTTTTGATAAAGAATTAAAAATAAATGCATATAATAACATGTAATTGTAACCTGACTGAAATGTAAACAAAATGCATTTCTTTTCAAACTGATAAGATTAAAACGATTTGATAGAAAATCCTACACGAGCTAGCTTACAAAAATTTCAAACAACACTTATTAAACTATTATATTACATGATAACACACAACTTACCTAGAGCCTTGTTATGGCGAATCAAACTAGAAACGGCAGGAGTGGAGAGAATAGCATTTTGACCTACCAAAAGTTTGGAGACCTATAGCAAAATTAATACAAAAAAAAAATTAAATCTCCGTTCAAAAATTAAAAATTCCAGAAAAATTATCTTACTCCATTAGCAGCACACATGCGTATAATTATTTCAGCAGCTTCTTTGCAATAAAAACGACCATCTCCACCTACGACCAAAGTGCAGCCTTTAAGGCCTTCGCCATTAGCATCCAAAATACATTGTACAAAATTTTCGGTATAATTAGGTTGAGTAAATACTTTGACCTATTATTGAAAATAATTAAAAATATAATTAAAATTTAATTTTCATTATATTATTTTAAAACACCAACCTTTTTGCGTAATCCACTAGTACCAGGTTTTTGACCCTCATACACAGTGGTAGCTACACTTTCCACGGTTAAAGACATTTTCCGTAGATATCTTAAAATATTCACTTTCCTTTACTTAAAACCTTTAAAAATTAACTAAAATTTTTAAAAATTCTTTCCAAAATTGCGGCTTATTATTTATACTAACCAGAAAAATTCTTCTATTTTTTTTCTTTGCAATTTTTTTTCTTCTGTTCTTGATAACCGTTCACTCTACGTGTTGTGCTATCGTTGCGAACGTTGTTGAGCTGCTGCTTTTGCTACTGTTAATATAAGCTGTTTTCAGCTCTCCTACCCTATCCTATACCTATCCCCATCCCCCCAGCTGTTAATTGTCAACTTCAATGTCGCCTAAAGGTCATTTATTCTATATGTATTTAGTATATACTAGATTGTATTTTATCTATTGTTTTCATATACCGGCATCATTTTTGTAAACAATTTATGCTGGTTCCATTAGTAAAAGTGTTTATTTATGGATAAGAAGTTTTTGTTTTAATTTTATCGACACATTTATTAGTTTTCTTTTAATTTATGGCCGGCTATTTTGTTTAAAACAACAACAATTTTATTGTTTTTATGGGAATGCAAAAATGTAAACAAATAAAAATATAACTGTCAGCTGTTATAAATTAATAGAGTAGCCAGATTGTAAATGAGTATTCATCAAACAGAGTTGTATAATATAGTATATTTTGAAATAAAATGCAAAAAATGTCCGTCGCGAACCAGCATAGTATAATAATAAAGTATACTCGTAAGACCAGCTGTTTTACAATTTTTTCATTGGCAAACCTCGCGGTACTGTCAAATTGTTTTTGTATTCACATGTAAAATATTTTTTGAGTTTTTTTCTCTTGCTCTCTTTCATTCTCTCATTTTTCCGTTCAAAGCATTCTGACATTGTGGGCAGTAGTTTTACACTAACAACATACAAGCAATTTTTGTTTTTGTAGATGTGCGAGTACTTTATTATTTTACTATGCGAACCAGCTACCAGAGATCTGCGCCGATCGGCTGTAAGCCGGCTGAGTCGAGCCGCCGCCGATAAAATTTCTGCTAAAACACGACTCAATTACAGCCGCTGATTTCGGTAAAGCTTAATGAATTTAATATAAAACCTTTAGTAAATTCATGATATTCTTGAAATTTTAAATTTTAATATTAATTTTAATTTTTTTTTTTCATAAATTTCCTTATAATGTCGGCGATATTTTTTGCATTGCTGTCGACTCATGAATTTCTGCGGCAAATTTGCTTTCCAAATGGCAACGATATTTGCTGAATTTGATTACGAGCTATTGTAATTTGGGCTTAACTTCTTCAGGTTCATTCAAGGGCTTTGGCAATCCTACATCTATTTGAGCTTTTTTTCATCGAAAATTTAATGTAATGAACACTGCCACCCCCGTCGATTAAAAACAGTCAAATTGCCGCCGTTGTTGAAAAGTTTAAAACAATATGTGCTGAAATTGAAATCGCCGGTGGCGGCTTAAAATCGGCCGGCAGCACCCATCAAACAAAAACTGTTTGATGACAGCAAACATGGCGATTTTTACACGTACTTGGGTGGTTCAAACCAAATTCATTTAACGCCCTGGGGTCCAAATTGCTCCAAATTGCATTTAAAAAGCACACAATGGAAAATTTGGAGCCATTTGAAGCTGAAAGACCGCGTAAAAATTATTTCTGATGTAGAAAAAAATAATCATTTCCCACGCAAAACTGGTCGAAGCATAAACTAAATTTAATTTTGTTAATGGTTTTTTTATTAACGTGTAAAAAGTAAAAGTTGTTAATTTCGAATTAAAAGAATTTTTTTTATAAAGTTTCAATTGTTATATTATTTATTGCTAAAAGTTAATATAGTATTTTTATAAAATATATATTATTTCCGTTTCTTTTTTTTTTTTTATTTCTTGTAATATAACATACAACATGTAAGTAGATAATAATCTATATATATAAAAGAGTAACGTGACTGACTGACTGACTGACTGACTGACTGATTCATCATCCCACAGCCCAAACGGCTGAAGCTAGAGAGACGAAATTTGGAACGTAGGTAGGTCTCCCACCATATAGATCCACTAAGACGGGATTTTTGGAAATTCGAATGTTTAGGGGGTAAAAAAGGGTAAAAACGGGTAAAATCGGTAACTTTATATCTCCCAAACTAATAAAGATACAAAAAAAGTTGAATAGTTATCGTTATTCATTTAAAAAATAATTGGACAGGTGTCTGGTAATTTTTTGAAAATCGGCCGTTTTAGGGAGAAAACGGGTAAAAACTGTATTTTGGTACTTTTTTGGCACCATATGTATCTTTGAAACCAATCAACATACAGATAAAATTTATATCGTATTCATAACTTATCAAAAAATGAGAAATACAAATTTAGTACTTTTTAGAAATTCAAGTGTTTAAGGGGTAAAAATCGTACCTATTTTTGGCACTTTTTTCATAAAACCTTTTTTTATATTTATTGAAATATTCATATGAATATTTTAATATGGGATACCACTACAATTTAGAAATTTATTGGAATACAATTTTTGATACTTCGATGGGTGAAAAAAAGTACCAAAAAAGGGGTAAAGGCGGGAAATTACATTTTATTCAAACTTAATAATGAATTTTCAATTACATTAAACATAGAAACATGAAATGAAGAAAATGTAGATAGGAATTCACAAGAGTGGAATTTGTGGTACTTAAAGATACGTGGTCCTGTGGGTAAAAATTCAAGAGGATGGACTTTGTGGTACTTTTTTCTTCTTCTATTGGTACTTTTTTTCATTTTCTGTAATATTTAACCTAGAAACATTAAAATAAATACGCATGGTCCGATGTTGTCAAGAGTTCACAAGGGGGGACTTTGTGGTACTTTTTCGTTCTTCTAATGGTACTTTTTGAATTTTCTATAATTATGAATCTAGAAACATGAAATTAGGGATATGTGGTCCTTAGTTAATGAGAATCTATAAGAGGGGACGTTGTGGTACTTTTTTGCTATTTTAATGGTACTTTTTGAATTTTCTATTATATTTAACCTAGAAATATGAATTTGTGGTACTTTTTCGTTCTTCTAATGATACTTTTTGAATTTTTTTATAATATTTAACACAGATATATAAAATTAAAGATATTTGGTCCTAAATGAATGAAAATTCATTAGAGTTGACTTTGTGGTGCTTTTTTGTTCTTCTAATGGTACTTTTTGAATTTTCTATAATATTTAACCCAGAAACATGAAATTAAAGATATGTGGCCTTAAATGAATAAGAATCTATAAGAGAGGTTTTTGTGGTACTTTTTTGTTCTTCTAATAGTACTTTTTTAATTTTCTATAATTATGAATTTTGAAACATGAAATTAAAGATATGTGGTCCTAAATGAATGAGAATCCATAAGAAGGGACTTTGTGGTACTTTTTTGTTCTTCTAATAGTACTTTTTGAATTTTCTATAATTATGAATTTTGAAACATGAAATTAAGGATATGTGGTCCTAAATGAATGAGATTTCATTAGAGGGGACTTTGTGGTACTTTTTTGTTCTTCTAATGGTACTTTTTGAATTTTCTATAATTATGAACTTAGAAACATGAAATTAAGGATATGTGGTCCTAAATGAATGAGAATCCATAAGAAGGGACTTTGTGGTACTTTTTTGTTCTTCCAACGGTACTTTTTTAATTTTCTATAATTCTGAATCTAGAAACATGAAATTAAAGATATGTGGTCCTAAATGAATGAGAATCCATAAGAAGGGACTTTGTGGTATATTTTTTCGTTCTTCTAATAGTACTTCTTGAATGTTCAGCAATTTTCATCCTTAGAAACATAAAATTGAAAATGTAAGGTCCTAAGTGAATCAGAAACCTTTAAATGGATTTTGCGGTCCTTTTTCTTTATTCTAATATACTTTTTCGTAATTCTGATATTTATTTTTCATTATTCTAAGATTATAAGCCTGAAATTAAAGAGATATTGTTATTTATGGATGACATAACACCATTATTAAAAATGTTCCCAAGGGAGTTGTACACATAAATAAATAACAATTTATATGTAATTTACTCACTGTTTTTATAAAACAAACGAAAAATTCGATTCGTCGAAATGTATAGAAAGTAACAAATAAATTTCAAATTGTCGAAACGAATTTTTCGTTCGTTTTATAAAAACAGGGGGTTATAATAAATTTAACTATAGAAGGTAATAATATTTCTATTAAAAAATCTTAAAAAAAAAAAGATCTTAGTACAAGTGCAGTGTTTTTTTTTTTTTTTCAAAAAGATTAAAAGTAAAGAAAAATGTATAAATTAAAAAATGCATAACTTGAATTCCTGTACTATTCCAATTAGATTCCCAATATTATTGTTTAGATTCCTATTAATATTGCTGATTATCATTCTATAAAAAGTTTTGATGAAAATTAGAATAATCTCACTTCTGTCAAGAAAATCCAGCAATATATGTTTTATTTTAAATTAAAAATAATTTCAATCCAACTCAAAATCTAAAATCGACCACCATATTTACAAGAGACGAAAGTAACAAGAGACGAAAGTAATTGTCAAAAACCTAAGTCAGTTGTCAAAAACCTAACTCATGCAACAACAAAATACATGTAATCAAATACATTTTGTTGTTGCCAAAAGAAAATAAAAATACATGTTTACAAAACAACAATTTTGTTTAAAGCCCAAATTATAATAGCGCGTAGTCAGCAGCAGTGTGTGCTGCAATAATCAGCTGATTATTTAGAATGCACTGTTTGTTGTGCTGTTGATTACATTTGGTCAGCAGCAGTTTGCAGTGCTGTTTCATTTAGCCCTGTTTCTAAATTCACTGCGCTGCATTCAGATTGAGAGCGAGACAAAGAGAGTGAGCAAATAAATGAGAGGCTAAAATATACAAGTAGAACAAAGCTAGATGGTGGTTGTAAATTGTGGCTGCATACGCTGAATTGTAATTATAACGGCAGCAACATGCTGTGCTGACAGTGATCAGCTGATAATTTTTGCTGATACTGTTGCTGACTACGCGCTATTGTAATTTGGGCTTTACCAATTTAAGGCATTTTATAAAAACAATGCGTTAATTTGATTTCAAAATTGAAATTTATCTCTTTTTATTTAACTTTTATTATTAGTTTTTATAACAATTGGTCTCGAGCGGGGATGGAAAATGAAAATATTTTTGGGTATCAAAATAAATTTTAAATAGTACTTTTTTCGCCATCAGAGTACTAAAATTTAATTTTTAATAAAAATCTTACCGACAAATAATTAAATTTTCGACTTAACGTATGCTTTCATTATTTCACATTTATAAATCTAAATTTTTTTTTTTTCAAACTACGAAAATTTGAACACGAAAAAAAACAATTATAGCAAGCTCTACTTCAAGGTAGATTAAGAAGGTAACGACAACTCTACAACAACTACAACACCAAAAAAAAAAATCATTTCTCATGTTTATTTACAAAAAACAAAAACAATTCATGTAGTAAAAAGAGAGGAGGAAGACGCAATAAGACAAAAGTAAGCAAAAAAAATGTAAACATAAACAAAAATTTGACACCTCAAATTACAAAACACAGGCAGCCATATTGATTTCAAAAAGAAAAAAATTCTCAGCTGTTTTAATGTCGTTACCTTCTTAATCTACTTTGGCTCTACTTTTAAAATATAAACAACAATTCCATATTTATTTATTTTTGTATGTGTGTATACACAAACTGATCGCATATACAAAGAACAACAACAACACTGTTATTCATTATATTACAGCGTTTAATTTTAAGCACACAAAAATTTTTTTTCAACTGGCGACTGCGCTGAAAACAGTTTAAGTTTTCATTTTCGATCACATGCTTACTTAACAAAATTTGCTGCTCAAACACAAAACTGAAATAAGCAGCAACCAGTTTTTATTTTGTTCAGCAGTCAAATTAAATAAGCAGCGCACACACTCAGTTTTTTGCTCAGCCAAGTTGATTTTACGTCTTAGTCGTGTGCGCTCAGCACAACGTAGAAACCTTTTTCAGCAACGTAAGAACAACTGGATAGTAAGACTGTATAGTTCTGTACAGTTGATTTACAAAGTTGTTTGGTTTTTGTTTATACATTTAAGAAGGAAAATGAAGTGGTTTAGTTTTTAAATGAAAACAAATAGAAAACGGTGCAATAAAATACTACGAATTGTATTAAAGATATTAATATGAAGATTTATTAATTTTAATTTTAAAAAACAAACATTTTTTATATAATATATTTATTTACAATTTATTTAAGATAATAGAACTTTTATAAAAATATTAGATAATATTTAATACTATTAGATGAAAAAATATTAACTAAATATTAAATGTTGTTTAAATTAAAGAAAAAATTAAAAACATTTTTGTTATTTGCAATAAGAAGAAAATTTTGTTATTTTGTATAACTTTCTTTGTTTTGGTCTATTACACAAAGTTGTTTGGTTTTTGTTTTTAAATTTTAGAAGGAAAATGAAGTTGATTATTTTAAATGAAAACAAATAGAAAACGGTCCAATAAAATAATATGAATTTTATTGAATATATTACATACATATATCTTTATTTTATTAATTTTAAATAAAAAAAGTTTTTCATTTAACAAATATAGAAATTTTGTAAAGATAAATAAAAAAAAGATATTATATTTATATGAATGTATTATGTTACCGAAATAATAAAGATTTGTTATTTATTTATTTATTTATTTATTTATTTATTTATTTATTTATTTATGTATCTAAAAATAAAAATTATTAACTTGTATGTTGAAGACTTTTAATTTTTTATTATTTTCTTATTGATCGGCTTTAATGTCTTAATTAATTTTTTACTTTTATTGATACCTCAGCCGAACAATAAGACATTTGATTATACAAAAATAATTATAATAACAGTGCAATTCTCGACCGAGTGACAAAAAAAAAAAAATTATTGTGATAGTAAAAAAACATTACAATAATTTTTTTTTTTCTGGCTTTGAAAAAAAAAATTGTTTATATATTTTTGGTGATAGTTGTCACACTCGTAAAAGCATATAATAAGTAATTATTAATTAATGATAATTGTCATGAATTACAGAATAGCACTGTAAGTAACAATTATATAATATTTAAGATTTACGTAATTATAGATTTACACGTAAGTTATAATAAATTATCCGCTTTATAAAATATAACCATGCTGGAAAATTATATACATATGTAACTCTCTTTTAGTAAAATTATGTCACTATTTACAAATTGGAATTGGAGTTGAAGGGTTGTTGAGTAATGAATTATTTTTAATAATAACAAAAGAATCAAAATTAAGCAGATCATCTGCTAATAAATAAAAGTTTTAAACGGAAAACTATAGTCAATTAAACAATTTATCAAAGAAATATTCTATTTATTTCAAAATTTAAATATTCTAAAACATTAACAAATCAAATTATAATGCGATAACTTTTATTTAAAAAGTCCCAGCAAAAAAAAAACTACTTTGTTTCAACTTTTTTAAAATTTAATAATAATTACTTCCAAAAAAATTAAAATTAATGAATTTCTAGCGGGAAAAAAGGTTAATAATTTCTAAGAAAATTTAAATTTTATAAATTTTAAATCATATTCATTATATTTTAATAGCTCTAAAACAGACTTTTTGTTATAAAATTTTATAAACATAGTACTGCAAAAGAAATGAACTAGAAATATAGAAGAAGAACATCTTACCAATAACAATCATGGGTTAGAAAAAGAACTTCTGCAGCACTTTTTCACCACTAAGTACTTCCTTCAGCTCTTTATTAGTTCCATTTTTGTTGGGGTGCTACATTTCATATTATATCTTTCGGAATAGTAGGTCCATATGTTAGGAACAATTTTTAAATTTCATATAGTTTTTTTTTTCACTCACACGGATCTACTCTAAAATTAAAATTTTTATTTTTTCTACTAAATATGATCCTTAATCAATTTAATAAAAGTTAAAATATTTTCAATTCTGTGATTATTAATATTTAATAATATATATTTTGAGACTTGAAATTCCCTAAATAATAAAAAAAAAAACTTGGGCCATTATGCTCAGAATAATTTCTGTCCACCAGGGGGGTTATTGTGTAATTCGATTCGAAAGAAAACACTTTCGAATTTCAATGTATAAAGTATACAAATTCGAAAGATTTTCCTTTCGAATTTAGTTACAAAATAACCCTCCAGGTTTTATAGTACTTTGTAATTTTTTGATTAATTTTGTTCAATATTTAAAAAAGGCGACAATTTACAAATATAAACAATTTTTGAGATAATTTACTCTTATTTGTATTAATGATCTAGTGATTATTATTTCGCAAATTCTAACTTACTAACAATATCGATGAAAAAATACAGAAAATTCAACATAAATTTTACATACTTGTATAATCAATGAGTCAAATATACAATTGTTAGAACTACTTTTTTCCATTTAATAGTCATATGTATTGCAAATTTAAAATATATAATTTTTCTTCCAAATGTACGCCTCCATCTTCAACTAAGCCATAATTTTTACCGAAAGTGTCCAAATTTTTTTTCTTTTATTATTTCGTTATAATATACGATTCTGACCAGTATAATATTGTATATAAATACATATTATTAGGACTTATATCAGGTTATGAAAATATATTTATTAGTTTCTCAGTTATTGCATTTTAAAAATGACAAAAAGCTCTTTGAACCACCCTTTATTAAAAAAAAATAAAGTTAAGCTTAACTACAAATTTCTTTAATAGATCAAAACAAAGAAAATTATACAAAATAACAAAATTTTTTTCTTATTCAAAAGAACAAACATTTTTTTTTTTTTTAATTTTTTTCTTTAATTTGAACAATATTTAATATTTAGTTAATATTTTTTTCATCTACTAATATTAAATATTATCTAATATTTTTATAAAAGTTCTACAAAAATTTTAAATAAATTGCAAATAAATATATTATACAAAAAATTTTTGTTTTTTTAATTAAAATTAATAAATCTACATATAAATATCTTTAATACAATTCATAGTATTTTATTGTACCGTTTTCTATTTGTTTTCATTTAAAAACTATACCACTTCATTTCCTTCTTAAATGTAAAAACCATAACCAAACAACTTTGTATATTGACTGCGCAGAACTGTACAGTCTTACTATCCAGTTGTTCTTACGTTGCTGAAAAAGGTTTCTACGTTGTGCTGAGCGCACACGACTAAGACGTAAAATAAACTGGCTGAGTAAAAAACTGAGTGAGTGCGCTGCTTATTTAATTTGACTGCTGAACAAAATAAAAACTGGATGCTGCTTAAATCAGTTTTGTGTGTGAGCAGCAAAATGTGTTTAGTTAGTATGTGGTGGATAACTAAATCAAGTAAACTTGTTTCAGCAAGATGCTGTAAAAAAAGCAACTGTTTGGAAAATTACGACTGCTTTAAGCAGCCATTCGAAACACTGTTATATTACTGCTATTGCTAACTAAACTACCCAGTCGGAAATAGAAGGGCTAAAGATACATTCTAAAATGCCTTATTTAGGAGGCCTACCACTCGCATTGCAACACTATTTCTTTTTTACACGGCGTGTCATTGGAGGCAATGCCTTCCCTTCTCCCTTCCAAAAAGAAGCGAAAGGGCAAGGACTCTTAAATAAATAAATATGCTCTTTTATATTTTCAATGCTATTAAATAAGAGTATGAAATATATTAAAAAAAAGATATGCGGACTACCTTCTTTATCGAAACTTAAAACAAGACTAAATAAGTTTGAGCTTTGTAAGTCTCGTAGTTACAATTTTTTCTGTTTGTAATGAGAAAGTTAGTTAGGTGAGTGACACCTTCTACTTCGCATCTAATGAAATGGAAACAAGAATTAGTACCGGATTTCTTTTTAAAGGTATTTCGAGGCAGTCTTTAAGGAATTTTTACAGAAGGCAAAAAGGTATTAGGGTTTATCAAATCGACTTTCGAATAATCGAACAATCGACTTTTTGTTGTAAAAAGTCGAAATTGACTTTTTGATTTGAAAATTGTCGATAAATCGACTTTCTTGATGCCAAAAGTCGAAAAGTCGGAAAAAGTTGAAAATAGTCGGAAAAAGTCGAAAATAGTCGAAAAAAAAGTCGAAAAGTCGGAAAAAGTTGAAAAGTCGAAAATAGTCGGAAAGTAGAAAAATGCTTAAAAAATTATCCTATTTAAAATGAATAGTTTCTTATCAGCTTTTATTTATATACCATTAAACAGTGTAGTTAATACATATTTTTGTGTGTAACTAGCACTCTCATTGGATAGATTTGTTTGTTAATCAATTAATAAATTTGTTTGCGTTGTATTCATTTTTATTTTTAAAGTCTTTATTAGACAATTAACAAAAAATAGTCAATAGTCAAAAAAAGTCGAAAAGTCGGAAATAGTCAGAAGAAGTCGAAAATAGTCGAAAAAAGTCGAAAATATTCGAAAATAGTCGGAAAAAGTCGAAAATAGTCGAAAAGTCGGAAAAAGTTGAAAATAGTCGGAAAAAGTCGATTATTTCAAAATTAAAAAAAGTCGACTATTTAATAATTGAAAAAGTCGAAAAATCTACTATTTAAAAATTAAAAAAAATCGAAAAGTCGACTTTTTGTTGAAACTATAAAACCCTAAAAGGTATGTGTTTAAAGTTGCCTATACAAAAAACAAAAACGTCACTAATAGTCATTACAATGCTTAATATGCATGTTTGTGTGTGTATATTCTTAACAGATTTGTTTTAGTTTTTGGCCCATATCTCTGTTGATTATAAACGAATTTGGTTTATTAAAAAAAACCGAAATTTTATAAAAATATTTATGACCGATCTATATAAAAATAAAAATCTATAGCTTAAACAAGGGCTTCAAAAAATCAAAAATGCGTTTTGCCCGATATTTCATTTATTATGAACCGATTTATTTCCGAGCCATCATTGCAAAAACGAAATCCCTAGTAGATACAGAGGCTTCCAAAACTGGATAACCGGTTCTAAAAACCGGTCTTTTAAGCATATCTCCGCAATGTATAAACCGATCTTGCTGAATTTCAATAGCAAAATTCTCGAAAGGATTTCTGATCGTCGGACTACTTGTCGAGTCGGACTACTTGTATATACTTTGTTAGAAACTAAAGAAATCTAAATTTAGAATTACATATAAATTTAGAATTATATTGTATATTATATATTTTTTTTAATATAAAATTTTTATTATACATATTTTTTATACACATTCCTCGTTTGGTAGAAATAGCTGCAATTGCTTTAAAAAATACGCCATTTTTATCTCAAACTTTGTTTAATTGTTTGAAACCTTCTTGTTGATGTTTCAAATATTCCTTGCGACAATCCATATCATCAGCAGGACGATTATAAGGCAACCAAACAGGTTCTCCCACAAAATAACGTTTGGCTTTAATATAATTCTAAGAAAAAAAAAAAAAAAAAATAATAAATAATAAGATAAATCAATTAAAAGGGAAAAGCTAATTTAAATTATACAAACATTGGTATCCAAAGTAAAACGATGATAAATGCCAGCTGGTATTATTATCAAATCTCCTTTACTTACAGCAATACGTATCCAATTTTCTTCATTGCTATTAAAATTTAAACAAAATTGTTGGTTTTTTTAATTAATATAAAATAAAATACTTACTCTCTTACATCAAAATAACCGGAACCATCTAAAACCAAACGAATTTCTTCATCCGTATGCAAATGTTCCGTAAAAAATGATTTCAATTTATTTTCATAATCCACTAAACACTTTTCCGAACAAGTTATTTCATCTTCATAGCTATAGTTTCTTTGTTTTCTTAAATCTTGTAAAGTTTTATCGTTTTGAAAATTATCCGCATTAATCTGAAATTATGAAAAATTCGTTAATTGAATTTTTTATTATTTTTTTATGAGCTTTTTTAGTTAATTTAGTTAGTGGCCTAACTCAACATATGGGTGAAATAAGTCACAAATTCCATTTCCCAAAAAGTTTAGAGCTAGATAGATGATCTTTACAGAGGCCACCACGGTAAAGGCTCCATTACTCTACCGTAAATGTAAATGTAAAAACGTAAATGTAAAGGGAAACGTAAGTTAATGATTACTCTAAAAACGTAAATGTAGCCAATACTTTGTTGTTGTTTTGTACAAATGAACATCGGTGATGTCAATTACACATATTTCCAGTGGATCAAATTCAAATTGAAAATCGCTAAATTTATTGGTTTGTATTTCAGCGATTCGTATACAAAACGAAATTTGTACTTTTATGACAAAAATTTTGAATTTTAAATTAAATATTCGACTCTACGTCTTATTTAAATTATTTCAACAATTTTTTAGTGAAGAAAACAGCAAAACTAATTGTCCAATTGATAAACCTTTTACAGCGATTTTTTACGCAGATTTAATATAATGAAATAAAAAGCTGTCAACACTGTTGTTACAGCTGTCACGTAAAAACGTAGAGCGACCTAATTTGATTAGGTTGCTACGTTACATTTACGTTTTTTAGTACACATACACACATAACTCTCATAAGCAAAACGTGTCAGCTGATTTGTTACATTTACGGTAGAATAATGGAGCCTTAAGGCTCAACTACATAGAATACTTTCGCTTCAACTGCGACTGACAGCTAAGTTAAATACATGCATTTATATGGAACGAATCCAAATCAATACGCCAAACTTCTGCGTGAAGTACTTCAAAGATGAAAAATGTTCAACTTTGAAGTACCGAAGTACGTAAATACATTTTGTCGGTTGTTTTATTCTTATTTTAATATATTTTCGTTGAGTTGGAAATTTTAATTTGAAATTCATTAATTCAACTGAGAATATAATTAAATTTTTACATTTTTTTTTTTATTATATAAAATTTTAATAACAAAATAATGCAACGACTGGGTTAATATCATTTATGTGTTGCGTAGCTGTCAGTCGCAGTTGAAGCGAAAGTATTCTATATAGTTGAGCCTTTAAGAAACTGAAGAGTGCAGATGACGGACTAGAAAATACATTCCATTCTGACGGTATCCAATAAACTTTTACAACGTAGTCATCTACAATTATTACATAATTGTAGAAGACAAATAATTCTAATTAATGTTACATTTTTTATTATTTTAAAAATTTAGTTGATAAATTTAATGTTTAAATCTCTACCGAATATTGAGAACTGAATAAATGTCCATTCAACAACATTTAAGATTTTTTATAAATTTGGACGGAAATATCTACGATTTAATAAGAATTCTGTAAATGATTGTTGTTAGCAACGGTTTCGAATTAGTTATTTTATGAATGGGAATTTTATTTCCCATAAATGGAGAAATTAAAATTCAACTATGGCACACCCTAACCTAAGAAACGCCGTATAATAACAAAATATACATAATAAACAGATAAGCAAGAATACCCCCTTCACACCACACATCTTCCAAATACTACAAAAACAAGTCCATTCATTAAACGAACTTACCAGAAAGTGTTCCACACCAGTTTTCGTAAACAATTCCTCTAAACTAATAAATACCGGGGGATTGCGGTGATGCTCCAGACGTTGGTCTGTAGTTTCGTTATCCATTAACCAAGCTTTAACCATTATAACAACAAAAAAACTATTAATTTAAACAGAAGGGGTTTAATCGATCCGACGTTCACTAAAAAAATGACGATAACCTTGGTCAACACAGAGGTCCAAGTCGATGGGCTCTAAGCCGACTTTGCGCCGCCGCTGATTACTCCTTACGAACAACAGCCGCTTTCTTCGACTAACATTTCTAGATGACTAAATCAGCATAGCCGATATTTTGGTTTTAATATTAGATTTTGTTCAGTTATTATATTTTCTATTGCTGGCATTTGTATTTGGAGTTTCTATCTACATATACATGATAAAACGATCCTTCTTAACCATTTTATGAATTGTCAAAAAAGTCAACTGTATCACCAATCCTTGATTTAACCCAATCACAGAAAAAAGTTTAAATTAATTGCGATCGAAATAACGGTAATTTTAACCTCTATTTCTTATTTTTAATTTTTTGTTTAATTTTCTTTTCCTCTGCCGCGTCGATCATTTTTTGCTAAGCCGCCGCCGCCGACTATTTTCAATCGACTTGGACCTAGGATATCTAATAAGGTTGCCAGACCATATACTAATTTTAGACAGATCAGTAAACACTGCGTAGAGGCATCTTTGTCACTTTTACAGTATTGCCAGCTTTAATTTCTAATACTTTTCAAAAGGAAACGGAAATCCAAATAGAAATGAAACACACATTTGTTTTTTAATTTTTTTATTATTTTTAATAATTAATTCTTTTTATAAACTTAAGACTTAAAATTAAAAATATTTTGTGTTCATTAATTTGTTTCTTTTTTTATTTTAATCAATGTTTGTTTAGGATTTTACTTAAAGTTGTTGTAGTTCTATATGTTTGTTGTTGTTAATACAAATCTCTTCTCATTCTTTGTTTATAACTCAAAGTTGTTTTTTTTTTTTTTTTGGGTTTTTTAATTTTATTAATTAATATATATTTATCAATAAATAAAATAAAAATTGTAACTTAAACAAAATTTTTGGTGGTTAAATAATGTTCTTCTCATAGACACACAGATGTTAGTGTTGTGATGTGCTTTCTCTCGTTTACGAGTTACATAGAGATGATATAAAATGAAACACAAAATATTTAAATTAGGAAAAAAAAACTTAAAGAACGTGAAATTCAAAAGAAAAAATAAAAATGCCAAGAAACGCACACTCTTTAATTCAAAAACTATTACAAATAAATGAAAATAAGAGAAAACTGAGAGAACATGATGTGTGTGTGATTGTTGTTGTAATGATATCCACCGAACGTTGGTTTTCTAGCGGCTACAGAGATATTGGGCCTAGCCGTAAGCTCTAATTCTTTTTGGGGGATGGGGGTTATAGAGGTTTAGGTGTAACACCTTACATGCTCTTTTCGATCTTGATGAGTTCAGCAATACCGTCGTACATTTCCTTGACGGCTTGGAATTCAGTGAGACCCATGCGGCGCTTGTTGGAGATATCGTAGACACCACCTTCGGCTTCGGTATGTTCACCACGGGTACCACGGACTTGCAAGTTGTATTTGCCGGCAACTTCTTCCAATTTAGCCTTGTTGGCGGCCAATTTGGGGAGCTTGATGTGCACGGAGGCACGGATGGTGGTGCCCAAGTTGGTGGGGCAGAAGGTCAAGAAGCCCAAACGATCGTCGTGGCTGAAGGGAATGCGCTTTTCAATTTCATTGACGGCGGTCACCAAACGACGGTATACTTCACCCAAATCACCACCCATTTGCATAGAGATGATACGCAAATGATCTTCTTCATTGCACCAGACCAAGAAGGTCTTGTTGTCGTTGTGGTAGATACCACGACCAGATGGCCAGTAGCGGCAGGCGTTGGCAGCTTGCAAGAAACGATCACCTTCCTTGAACAAGAAGTGATCATCGATCAATTGTTGTTGAACGGACTTTTCCATGCCAGTCAAGGGGTAGAATTTACCCTTCAATTCACCTTCCAAACCGGACAAGGTGGTGGATACTTTCTGTTCCATTTCCTTGTATTGGGCTTCAGTCAAGCAGGGGTTGAAGGGATAACCTTGCAAGGAGCGACCGCAACGGACACGGGTAGAGATGACGAATTCATTGTTGGGGTCCAAGTTGGAGAAGACGGAAACATCACCGAAATCTCTGGCGGGGTGCTTGTCGGTCTTCTTGAAACCACCATGGTAATCTTCAATGATGGGATCGAAAAGATCAGCGAATACTGTGTAGGCTTCAGCATCGGGAGCATAGATACCGACACCGGAATCGTGGTTCTCCAAACCGGATTGGATGCAATCCAACAAGGTAGAACCGAAAGTGGGGGTCTTCTTGTTCTTTAGGTTATCGAAGACTTCCTTGGTCAAGTACTTCTTCAACAAAGACTTGGAGTCGGAGGCAGCCAATTTGGCGTAGCCTTCTTCCAATTTAGCGAGAACAGCAGCATCAACCATGGTGTCTTGTTTACTAAAATTAAAAGATAATAAAGAAATGGAAATAAGTTAATTGCTTTAAAGAATGTTTTACAAAATTTATGAAGATAAAATTAAAAAATAAGGGAGAAGCTTACAAGTTGTTGGTTTCACACCATTTGCTACAAAATCTTCTAATGTTTACAAATTCTTTAGGTGGAACTTGTGCTACTTGTGTTAAACGACAAAATCTTAATAATAAACGCATTTTTGGAAGCTATGTTTTAACAATAAATAGCTAAAAATTGAAATTTTTTTTTATGGTTATATGACAGGAATTTGACAATAGTATGTTTTTCTTTTATTTTTTAATAGGTTTCACGGTTTAGTTTGGAAACAAGTTTATTTTAAATAAACATTTTATTATTTGCTTTATTTCCTATATATAAAATTATAGGCGTTGGCTATTTCCCGCCTAATTTATGAAATTGCTGGATTGTTTAAATTAAGTTTTATTATTTCAAAGTCAATTTTGCATATTTTGCCTAATAACATTTTAAAAAATTCGAGATTTTATAGCAATGATTATGTTAGTTCAGGGTTGTTTTTTATTGGATAAAAATCATTTTTTTTTATTCAATAAACTCTTTGAGTTATTTATTCAGCGCTGAAAACTTCGTCATCGTTTACTTTGCATATTTTTTTTTGTTTTTCTACAAAATTAATATTTTCCTAGATACATTTGAAAAAGGGTGTTTTGAAAAAAAAAAAAAAAAAAACTACAAGGGAAAAACTCTCCCTTAAACCAGCTAAAGGAAAAAAGAAGAGCCGGACACGTGACATGCGCTTTTTAAAGGAGTGCCGCTGTCATTGTCTTTTGTAACGTATACTTTTTCAAAAAATTAAAATGTGTATGTATTTAAATACACGATTTAAAATAGTATATAGTACAAAATTATGTATAAGTTATATACAAATGCCGGTATGGGTAAAAATTGAGTCCACTTTGTTTTGTTTTTTTTTTTTTTGATTTGTTGCTTTTTTTTATTTTTTGGCAGGGGTGGAGATTTTTCCTCATCAACGGCGACTGTTGCTTTTAACAATGCGAATGACTTTTTATGCATTTCTAGCACGCGATATATAAATGCTGGTCGGTCTTTGGTGGTGGTTGGCTAGATGACTGGCTATATGTATGACAAATCATGCATGCATATACTATATGACTTTTTTTGTGTCTTCTCGTCCTGCTGCTGAAAAGCTGTCTCATAAATATGACGTCAACTTTTTTTTTTTTTTTTTAATTAAACAAAAAACCGACTCCTTTCTTAACTTTAATTTAAAAGGAGCCAAGACTTTAAACATTAGAGCATAATTTCAAAACAAGAGGGTGGCGGGAGTTTGTTGTCATTTTAGGGTGTATACTTTACTTGGCAATAAGATAAGACTAGACTACAATTAAGATAAGTAAAAAACCCTATATAAAGCAATAAAATGCATAAAATAAAGACAATAAAATCTAGTTTGAGTCACTAAGTTAATATAATACTTATCATAGTACTAGTACACGGTAATAACTAACAATCATTAAATAAAGTTTAATTGGAAGTTATAATCATGCATATCAAAATGAGGTCTGTTTGTCTGTCTGTTTGTCCCTCTGTCATTCTTTCTTTAAAATTGCTAAGGCATCAGCACTACTACCATCATCCTCATCATCAAAAATTATATTATGACAATGAGTTTAACAATGATGATGATAGTTAAACAAGATTACGAGTACTTATTATGACTATATGACATGCTTCTTATAAACTAAACAAGAAAATAAGAAAAAGTATATAAGACTGCAAAGTACTTAAACAAATTAAGTGGTCGTCTTGTTAATGCAAAAAATAAGAATGAATTCAAGTATTAAAAATGTCATATTTAAAAGAAAAAATGTCAATAAATTTATTTTATATTAAAGTTTTTTCTTTTTTCTTCTTAAATTAAATATTTAATTGAAGATGAAATACTATTCATGAGTTTTATTTCCGTTGAAGGAAATTAGGATTAATAAATAATTTAACAAAAAATGTAATTTATTTGGAATTATAGGAATTAGTTAAAAGGTTTTTGAATTAAATGCTTTGGAGTTGTTAAAATTTAAAGTAAATATTAAAAAAAAAAATAAAATGTTTTGATTTATTATGCTCAATTACAAATTGTGTTAAATATGAATAAATTATTTTTCTCATTTTTTAAAGATTTCTTGAGATACATTTTCTTACTACCACTAACAATATAAAATATTTAAGACATTTTATAGAATTTTTTAAAAATTGAAGAAATAATTGTAATTGTTTTCGCTTTTAAAATAATATTCTTTTCAAATCGAACTTCTCGGACTGCAGTTGTTAACACTATGCAAAAAATCATTCCAATTGGTAGTATTTGATTAGGATAGTAAATATTCCAAAGGATTTAGTGCATATCAACTTTTTCTTTTTCTTTTTTTTTGTATCAAAATAGTTTTAGATAAGTTGAAAAATTAATAAATGGTATAAAGTCCGATCTGCATATATTCTATTTGCAGATCTAATTAGAACATTTTGTCAGGGATATTTTATGAGAATGTTCTAATGGTCAACTCTCAGCAAAAAGAGTAATTTCTAGTCTTTTCTCAAGAGATTGAGTTGAAATATATCGGAAGCAGTATTAGTTCCGAGCTTTATTATATTTTCAAATCAAATTAGAGAATTTTATGCAGAATATTTAATTAGAACTTTCTAATGGTCTATCTCTTACCAAAAAGAGTAATTTCCAGTTTTTTTAAGAGACTAAGTTAAAATATTCAAGATTATTTGTTTTATTCGTTCTCTTCTCTATTCAAGTTCCCTAGACAAGATAAATTTAAATCATTCAGGGCAAAATTTAATAAAAATAATATAGAAATTAAAAACTTTAAGAAAATATTTTGATTTTAAGAGATTTTATTAGACGATTTGTTTGTTTCTTAAACAACACTTCAGCAAAAGAGTACAAACGATTTTTGTTCTCCTCAATAATTTTGTATTGAAATTTGTTTCTTAAATGAATTTAATCATAATTATATTAAAAGTTTTAAAATAATTTATTTTATTTAAGGTATGTTCAGACTAGTCAAATATTTGACCAAAATGACGTAACCACAATATAAAACATTTTGTAACTTATCCATTTTAATGGGAAAATATTTTTTTAATATCATTAATCATAGCTGACATTTTACCGAATATTGTTTGACGCTGTTTTCTCTTACAAAACATTTGCAAGACCAAACAACGGCAAAAATGTTTTTTGTAGAATTGGTGGTCACCCAAATTTGGGCAAATATTTGAGCAATAGAGTGCAAAAATAGTATCCTCTCTTCAAATATTTTGTTCTTAAAGAAGTGATTGAATTTTAATAAAATAAAAACGAGAATTGTATGATTAAAAAATATAATAAATTAAAGAATAATTTCCTCTCTTCAAAGAGAATTTTTTTAATTTAATAAAAACTTGTTTTTTACAAAAATATTAAATGAATTACGAGAGAAACAATAAGAAATTTTTTTGGAAATTAAAAGGATTAAGTAGGAAGAAATTCTTGAAAGTTTAATTTTATTTCGAATTTAAACTTATACAATTTTAATGAAAATATTTGCATAAATTGAAAAATAAAGAGAATTTTCACGAATATTTATTAGGAAATAAAATAAGTCTATAAGTCAATGAAAAAGGTTTTAAAGATACATTTTTATAGTCTAATACGATTTAAAAATAATTTATGTCAGTCAAAATAAGAAAAGATCTAAATTTCTATAAAATATTTCAAAAATCTACATTTAAATTTTAAAATAAAATGAATTTTCAAGAAAATTTTAGTAGAAATCAACATTGAATCTGCAAATCAGTGAAAGATTTTAAAGAAACTTTTTACAAATTTATTAGGAATTTAAAACAATTTCAACAATTGAATTTCTATAAAATATTTCCAAAATCTAGATTCAAAGATTTTCAAATTAAATATAATACTTTGCAGTATTTTTCCTGTTTCTCAAGTGATAATTACCAGGGCAAGTTTTTCAAGCTTTTCGCTTGGAAAGTAAGCATTTGCATATTTCAAAAGAATTTCACAAAAACTGCTTATATTTTACATCTTTGCATAAATTTGCATATAATGGATACAAAAGTTAGTTTTATTTAACAAAAACTTAATTTTTTGGTGATTTTTTGGAGTTCAATCAAATGATTTCTAAACATTTTTTTGTGAGTGATTTTGAGTACATTGTAAATATTGTAAAGAAAATAAATTCGGAAGCGTCAAATATGATACTTAAAATTAAAATAGTTATATTTTTATAAACATCGAAATTTATTTGAGATTGAAGTTAAAAAATGCATATTTGTACATATTTTCTACACATTAATATATAAGAAAGCATAAATTCGTTGGTTTTTATAGACATATTCATACTATTTTTGCATATTTCTGTGCATATTATACCATTTTTTCGTGCTTTTTCAAGCGCATATTTCAATTATTTTTGTGCATATAAAAACTTGCCCTGATAATTACATATAAACATACTCAAATTTATTTTAGAAAAAGTGATATTTTGGAGGGATTTATTATTTTATTATTTTTTTTTTATAAAAAGGATTTGAACCTAGTTTAACATAGATACAAGCAATACAAAAAAAATACTATAGGTATATACAAACATAAATATCAACATATGTTTATGTGAATGACCCCTCCCTAGATTTTTTCAAGAAAAAAAAACAAAAAAAAAAATCATAAATAAATTATAGAAATTTAAAGGAAAAATGGTTGATATATCTAAAATTCTTTAAAGCTATAATTTTACAAAAATAATAAACAAATGAAAGCCAATTTTTAAAAATTTAAATATCCGTTTTTGGATTTAGGATCTTTTTTATATAAAATTCTTCTATTAAGTAAAATATATTAAAAAAATCGCAAAATGGTTTATTTTGTATATACTATTTTATAGACAAAACTTTGAAAACCAAAAAAATATGAAGATAGACGGTAAAAATACACACCCTTCTGCATTAGTGGTAGCATCACCATTTGCCTCAGTAGTGGTGGCGGCTGATGCTTTGTCACCATCAGCGGTGTTTTCAGTAGCATTAGCGGCGTTAGCATCACCATCAACCACTTTGTCCTTTTTATCCTTGGATGCGCAACCGCCCATTTTGTATGAGTTTTTGTTTATGTGTGAGTGTAAGATTTAAGATATAGAGGTAAAAAGTTTAAATTTTTTTTATAAAAATTTGGCGATTTTGGTCACAAAAGTTGCAGTATGTTTCTTTTTCTTCTTATTAATTTTATGTTATGATAAAAAATATAGTTTTCTAAAAAAGTTTTTTATTTATGTTTTATAGTTTTGTAGCTACTACTTTTTAAGCTTAAATTAATTAGCAGGTAAAAAAATTAAATCACACTTTTCTTTTTTTTTTTGTTTCCTTTACTCCTTTTTTTCTAGCTATTTTAATAGCGGAATGTTTTTCTTTAAATATATTTTTAAACGGGATTGCTTGAGAGTATTATATTGAAATAGGGCGCTGTCTTTTGAAAAAATGTGTTATTTTTTTATTTCAAAACTGTTGTGTTTTTTAAGGGGGTTTTTTGAAAAAGTGGTGGGTTGTATGAAATTTTTTTAGCTACTCTAGAGAATATGTAAAAAAGTTTTTTTTTTTTTTGGTTTTATGCAAAATTCTAGTTTTTTTTATAAAAAATTTCACAATATTTTTTTTATAATTAATTTGGTTGTTTTTTTTTTTCAATTTAATGATTCGTTGGTTTTCTTTATAAGGACGTTATAATTTATGATTTTCGTTTTCTTTTTTATGGAAAAAAATTCACAACTTTACTTTTTATTTTTTTTTTTGGTTTGGTATTAAATATTTATTTGATTTTGTTTTTCTTCTTGTATTTTTCCTATTTATTTGGTTGATTTGATTTGTGCAACTGTTTTGATTTAATGTAAAAATTACTATTATTTCTTTTATTTAAATTTGTGCGTTGGGTTTTATTTTATTTTTTAAATATATATTTTATTTTTTTTAGAAAAAATTAAAGTAATTTATTTTTATTTTTAATTTTTCAAAAAAGAACTTTTCATTTGCTTGCTTTGCCGCGCCCAAAAGTATACTATATACTATACAAAAAAATTGGTTGTTTTAATATAAATTTTTTGTTAGTGCTGCTGCTATTTTGCCTCTTTATGCTGCTTCTTCTTGTTGTGTTTCAATTAGAATTTATTTCAATTCTATATCCTTTTTTTTTAATATTATTTTAGCAAGCGCGCGCTTTACCGACAACAAACGAACACACTCGGAAATTTATAAGGAACTAAACATCCAAATCCTGTCGATACTAGTGTTAAGCTGTTAAAGTCTGGTTGGAAATTAAAATTTTTATTGTACATACAACAACCTATAACTCTGACTATAAAATGTATCTCAAAGAAGAAAAAAAAAAAAAATGGTGGTGGTATTTTGTATACAACAAAAATGAGATGAGATTGTATAGGTTTTTTTTTTTAAAGCAGCCGGCACACTTTTAGCGCAAGTGTATTTTGTTAAATACTCAAATACATGCATGCATTACACACATGTACATCATCAATTTTATGGGGGTACTATAGGAGATACTCAGTACTAGACAGAGATGGTAAATGCAATGCATTTGAAGTTGGAAAATATCTTTATTATTTTTTGGTATTTCTGAGAAGGGTAAATATCATGTTTAGGTTTCAATGAAACCGAAGTAGAAAACATCAGGAAAACTAATATGTTCCAGTATAGACTATATGTATTCGATTTTGTTGGCATCTAATTATAGTCCATAAGCTTTTCTTTGGTATTGAAAAAAAAAAAAAGATAATTACTAATTGTAATTTGTGTATGGTCCTTCGCATAATGGACAATAACGCTAGCATATCTATATAACCTTAGCTCTGATGATGATAAGTTCTCCAACCTGCTCCAAAAGTAAAGTGCTGAAAATTTGCCTGCTTTAAAATTGCACTAGTGTTTTAATCATTTCCAACTTCCAAAGCAACAAACTGCTACTTTTTACTCAAAGTAATTTTTAAACCATTCTTCTTGAACATTTCCATCCCCGGCTTAAATACACAATTTTAAAATCGCTCAATTCATGTTGTTGTTTTTGTCATTTTAGTTTTTGGGTGTGTGCGTGTATCATGGCATGAATATGACACTAATGATGCTCGGCTTTAAAATTCCTATTTGAAAAAATTGAGAGCCACAGGAGAGGCAACAGGGTTGCTTTTGTTTATAAAAGAGAGCAGAGCACAGTCTCATTTAGGGTGGAAAGAAAATTAATTTCTTTCTTATTTCTTTTAACAATATATAATTAAATATGTTTAATAATATCAATGAATTATTAATTGAATAAAATTTTCTTTATAAATTTTCATTTTTTATAAAACTACTGGTATATTGTTTGTTTTAAATACCAGTATAATTTAGCAGTAGCTTTAAAAAATGTTCTCAGACAAAAAGAAAGGCATTGACTCGAATTTTCCATTCTTTTTAGTTAATTAAATTATATTTGCAGCGACCTCTAGAGAGGAAATTTATTATGAGTTTTATTTCCACACAAAGTATTAAATTTTCAGTTATAATTTTTAGCAGAAAATAGGAGCGTTAACAGGTTGTGATTTGAGGAAAGAATTTTTTGTGAACATTTTTTATAACAAAATTATTTATTTCAAAATTAATCTTAAAATTAATATTGAAAATATTATCTTTTACTAATTTAAGTTTCTTTTAAAATTTCCAGTGTTAATTTTATTATTTGGAAAAAACTTTAATTTTATTTTTATTAATCCCCTTAAAAGTAGGCTTTATTTTTTTAATGAAATTGTTTTTAATACTTTAATAAAATATTGAACATTTTTAAACATTTTAAATATTGTTAAACATTTTTCTTTGTTTTAACAATATTTTCTTAACGTTTAATAATTATTCTATATTTTATGCCTGATCTTAAGACAAAACTAATTCCTTAAATCTCTATTTATTACAACTCCTTTAGAACTGGATCAACTTCAAACATAATTTGTATAAAATTGTCTTTTAAAACAATAAATTGAAATTATTTTTCTTTTGCTAAATTCCTCCCCCTCCATATATCCATTTTATATATAATGATTGGTATAAAAGTAATAAAAATTAATATCTTATATTAAAACTAAAACATGTTCAAAATCCATAAATCTTTAATTACACCCCATAGACATAAATACAATTATAATTTTTTTTTTTTTGGTTTGAAACTACTAACATTTTCTTCCTCTTCCTGCTGTTACTATTACAGGAATCATCTTAATTTTTTCCGCTTCTTCGCCAAACTCTACAAACTTTTGATTGCACTGATTAAAATCCCAAAACGATTGTTATATTTAATTTCATCATAACTACTATCATACATATAAAGCCGTCTGTTGAAAAATAAACTGCAAGACGGACAGACAGACGTACATTTATACAAGCCACTTATTTGATTTATTGCCACACATAGCATAGTGTGGCATAAAGTTATCAATACCCTACGAAACACACACCAATAAATCTTTAAGATATTTAAAGTAAAGGCATGAAAACGGAAAAAGGCTAAAAGAAAAAAACATGAAAATAAAACGGACAACTTAAGCCGGATTATCGTTATACAGTGATGACACAGTAACGGAAACCGGATAAAGGATTTTTTTCATTGTTATGAGTGTGTGTAAGGGCGTCTACACATGTGTGAGTGCGAGTTAAGGGACAATAACAAGCTTTAGTTTTCACACAATAAATTGTGGAATTTACTAAGCAAGAAAACCAATTTTTAGTCTTACCACAATTAACAAAGAATTTGTTTTAATATATTTAGGGCTTTTTTTGTCAAAATATTCAAAAAGGGGGTTGGAGAAGGACTATGATTCATCATGCTTTTTTAAATGGGGTGGCATACTAGAGGTGTGGGTGTTTGGGTTTTAGAGGGGTTGGTTATTTAGCATTAAGGGCAAGAAACTGTACTATTTTTTTATATATATTTTTGCAGACTTCAAAATAGTTAATGTATTTTTTGTTTTAGCACGCCAAATTGTCTTTCATATTTTTTGTATATAGAGTGAAAGAAATAATATTGTTACAAAATTTGTAAAATTTTTGAATATTATCTCCTAAAAGTAGTTTACAGTTTTTAAGTTCTAAAAATTTATTATAAGTTGAGGTTAAACTGATAACAACAGTAAATTTGATAATGGTTTAAACAAAATTATGGAGGATTTGTTTTAATCTTGTAACTTATTTAAATAAAATTAATTATTTTTATTTTCTCTAAGGAATCCTAAAAGTAGGCTTTAGGTTTTTTTAATTATTTAAATTTAAACAGTTAATCATAATCTTTACTTAGCATCCTTAAGCTAAAGATGTTAAAAAAGTCCCTTATGCTTAATAAAAAAAATCCAATCCTTTTAATAGCATATTGGTCAAGAAAAGTCGCAAGAAATTATCTATAATACTCTCATTTCTTTTTTACATTAAAAGTATATAGAGAGTTGCAGCATTTTTTTCTTATTCTCTATACGCACGTGTGCCTATAATGTCAAATCAAATATATTAACTCTAACCAACTCTCAATTTCTTAAGGTAGTAATTTCTTTCGCATCCCCTCGCTCTAATATTACAACAATTGTTGTGTATATTTTAACTATAAATATTTACTTTTTTTTTTTAAGCATTTCTCTAACCATTGCCCAGGTGCCTGTATTTATTATTGAGTTATAACTACTACTACATACTAAAATACTATAGCTTTGTATAAGTAGCTTGCTCGACTCCTTGACACAAAACAAATTATTTATAACGCTATAACCTCTTTAGTACTTTGAACTAACCCATTCCTTCCACTGCTTGTTGCCTTTCTTCAATATCAGGCAGAGAGACGTGTTTAATATCAATTCAATATAAATTGTATGGGTATGATGATTTTTATATATGTAAGTCAAGTGCTTTTTTTGTTCTTATATTTGTTTGTGTTGTTGTATACACAGGATATAGATTGTTCAACACCTAAATGCCTGCCTGTTTGCCTTTCTTTCATTTATTCCTTCTTTGTTTTGTTTTCCTTATTTAATCTTTGTTTTTGAGATTTACTCTCATACTGTTTTTTTTTCTTAACACATGTGTGCCCTGCCCTATTTGCCCGACTGGCTGGTTGACTGCCTGCTCATTGGAAAACCACAAACACATCATAATTTTTGTTTTGAATTAAATAAAATATTTGAATGACTGTTTATTCAACAGCTTCCTTTTTATGTGAATGTATGTATGTTGGTTTCTTTCCGTTTTTTATTATTACATAAATTTTGTTTTCAAGCTGCTAGAGAAAACATGTGTGGAAATATGTATGTTTAAATAATTAATTCTATAAAAGATCTTCAATTCCTTGTTGAGTCAAGTATGGTGTGAGATAGATAGGTTAGAAAAAAAATGTTCTATATTGTATTTGACATCACACTTGAAACGCACATTATTCAAGTGGCCTAACAATTAATGCTGTCAAATGGAAAATTTTTTTAAGGGGGCCTTTATTTAACCCTTTTAATCAAGGGAATTTGTGGGAATTTTAAATTTTCACCACTTTTCATATTGACATTTAGTTAAGGGGATGCTATATCGTATATTTGGCTTAACATTACTTTGAGCGATGTTTTCGTTAATTTTTCTTTTTCTTAAATTTAAGAAAATTCTAATGAAATTTATAACTTTTTTATAAAGATAGTGAAATTTTTCGAAATTAAAATTTGTTCACCACTTTATATTGTAATTAAGCAGTGGTTGCCATATTGTAAACTTCGTTTAGAGTTTTTTTTTTTCATTAATAAAATGGATGTAATATGAAAAGAATTGCTCTACCTTTTATTTTTAAAGAAATTTATAGATACATTTTTATTTTTACAAGTTTACAATTGCAATTTTCAACCATTAAAGAAATTTCTATTTTTCACCACTTTCTTCATATTGACGTTAAAACAGAGGTTGCCATATTGTACTGTTTCCATTTAGAAATTTATATAGCTTATTTTGGCATTAATAAAATAATTGTTAAATTGAATGTTTTTATTTAATTCATTCTTTTAACATTCTGTCTATGATGCGTCATCAACAAACACAACAACAATAACATCCCCATAAAATGTCTATTGTGAGAGCTGTCAAAAATACTACATAACAGGGTGAGAAAGATTTTAATGGACAATAGACTAACAAACATATGTATAAATATGTTGGTGGTGGGTAAAAAAAAAAAATAGACAATTGTAAAGTAATTAAACAATTTAAAACCATAAGATAGAAATAAAGTCAAATCAAATTGAAAAAAAATGTTAAAAACAACTGTCAAAAACTAAATACATACACTCAAAGAAATTGTTTTTTATTTTAATATTATTAAAACCAAACTTTTGTTTTTGTTATTTTATTATAAAAAAATGTTTTAAAACCCCAAACTAATAATTAATTTAAAACATGTTTAGTAAATCATATAAGAAATAAAATACACAATAGTTTTTCATAAAAACTAGAGCGTAAAGAAAAACTTAAAGACAAAAACGCATGGTGTTTTTGTTTTTTCATTATTAAAAGAAATAAATAATAAATTTTGTTAGAAATTTTTATAAAAAAAATAAAGAAAATGAAACTTTTGTATTTACAATTTAGCAAAACATTTGTTGGAAAAAACAATTAATTTATAAAGAAATTGAAAATTGTTTTGCCAACACTTGAAAGCAAGAAATTGAAATAAATTTTTAGAACAAAAAAATAAATAGAAAATATTTCACTGAATCATGTAAAAATATATTAAAGGGATTTGCATTATTTTGCAATTATTATACCAAAAATTACCCTTAATATTATCACTTTATAGCCATTTAACAAATTATGAACATTTTTGCTTAAGCACGCATTCTACTCATTATTTATCTAAATTATCACATAAAATTATATTAAATGGTTTTAGTTTTTTTATATCATTCCATTTCAATTGTTTATTTATTTTTTGCAATTCTCAAATATCCCCCCGTATTATTTCTATAAATATTTATTGCTTTAGCAAAACAAAACTTATCTATTTATTAGTTTTGTTTATTTTTATTGCATTCATGTGCACATTTTTTTCCAACTTTATCACAAATTTAAGAAAAGATTTCTTCGAGTGTTATTTAAATTTTAAAATGTTTTTGAGACAAAGATTAAAATTTTGTGTTATATTTTTATTAAAGGTCTTATCAAAGATAGTTTGTTTTTAAAATGTTTTAGGGAAAATACCCAAGAAAATTTGATTTACAGTTTTAAGTAGACATTTAATTATTTTGATAACTAATTGACAGTTTTAACATAAAAACTAAAACACTTATGATTAGAAATTAAATTAATCAGGCCATGGAGTTAAGATAACAATTAAGTATTGCATAGAAACAGATTTATATATTTATAGTTAATAAAAACTTAAAATTTTCCTTTTCTTTATAGCCTTAAAAAAATTTAATCTAGCATATTTAAATGGCAACTCTTTTTTACTTGGTCTAAGCCAAACTACTATTGCGTGAAGTTTAGCCATCTTTTCCATAACATGTTATTAAATATTTACAACAAAATGTACTTAATTATAAAATCGATTTTTAAATCATTAAAATAAAACAAGTAAAGCAAAAAACAAAACTAAAACCCCTTATTTGTTTGTAATCGTTTTTTTATGAAAAAGATTTGTTTTACAGGAATTACCCGAACAAAAAAAGTAAAAGGATTAAAATGACAACAAAAAGCACAAATCAAAAAATATATCAAGAAAAAAAGGGGTGACTAATGTTAATACGTAAATTAATGACCAACGTGTTGCACAAATTGATAAATGGTGAATTTCATTTGATAAAGTCCTGTTTAAGTATAAACTTCACGTGTAAATGTTAAGAAAAACAAAGACAAAACAAGGGAGTCAAAGGCAAACAAAAAATTAAGAGAGTGAGAGTAATTAAATTTGAGACAATGAATTTTAACGGTTAATTTGTCATTATTAAGGGTGGCCAAAGTTTAAAAGCATTATAATATTTTAGGTTTAAAATATTCTTATTTTTTTTATTTAATAGAAGACACTTGTAAAATTTTAATTAAATTTATAAATTATTATAAATTCGAACACACAGTTTTCTTTTATATTTAAATTTTCCTTTTTCACTAATAAAACTTTCACTTTTTTAAGTATTTTATTTGATTTAAAATTTTAATATTAAATTTAATTGAATGATTGTTATTTTCGTTTAAATATCATTTAGTTTTGTTGATTTGATATTTTATTTTTTTATTATTTTTTGCTAAACAAACTTGAATATTTTTTACTTTTCAATATTCAAAATCAAAAACTCTGCGTGCTTAATATTTAAACTTTTAACATTTATTTTTTTTATATATTATTTTTAAAGAAAAACTAAAATTGCAACACGCGAACCGTTAATGCCAAGTTATGATATTCGATTAACAATTAAACACACGTTAACTGAAGTCTAAACACCAGTCAACCAACCAGCCAACAGTTAAAATTATTTATCATTATTACTCTCGCTCTCTCTTGTGCTCAATTAAATCAAGTACTTTATAAAGTATAAAAAAATTTCTTCAATTCAATCATTTAGATTAGAAATATTATAGATCTAAAGATAACTTTAAACTGACTCTCTTTTAATTTATATATTTTTTTTACTTTTGTTTTAAATTGTTTATTTTTTTATGTCAGTAAATAAAGTGAAATTTAAGATATAAAAAACAAATATATAAAAAATTTTAATGGTAAATAAAAAATTGCATTTATACAGATTATTTTACAAAAACCTAATGACTGATAAAATAGCTATGATGTTCTTAAATTATATTTTATGATTTAAATGTTTATTTTAAAGAATAATGTAAGTAAATGAGGTATTTAAAGTACCTTATATTGATAGAAAAAAATTTTATATCCCAAGCCTTGGAAAATTTTCTTGGAGTTCGACATGAATTCAAATATTAAAATATTTTAAACATGAAATATTATTGAAAAAAATGTTCAAGTAAAATAAATTTCACTGGAATTTAAATTTACTTTTCACTGGATAAGGTTTTGAATTAAAGTGTAATAATATTTTAATTCAATGCTTAGTATACTAGATTCAAGGCTTGAAATACATTTGGTTTCAACTTGAATTCCAGCAAAAATGCTTATTGGGATTTTTAATTTTATTATTATTATTTAAAAAAGTGCTGTCTTTTTTATTTTAAATTAATTTTTAGGAGGTCTTAAATTTATAATAAACATTTGTGGCTAGAATTTAAGTTTGCAAAATTTGTTTCGCAAGTAAAATTTATTTTTTACGCCCATTAAAATTTATTATTTAAGGTTAAAATAAAATTATTTATAATTAAAAATATTGGCTCATATTTTTTTTTTAAAATAATTTTCTATTTGAAATAATGAATTATATGTTATTTATATAGAAGTTTTAAGATTTCCCTTGATTTTTCTTTAGATTCTAATAATTTGCTTGAAACAGAGCTAATATATTTAAGAACACCTAAATTACAATAGCGTGTAGTCAGCAGCAGTGTGTGCTGCCATAATCAGCTGATCATTTAGAATGCACTGTTTGTTATGATGTTGATTACATTTGGTCAGCAGCAGTTTGCAGTGCTGTTTCATTTAGTCCTGTTTCTAAATTCACTGCGCTGTATTCAGATTGAGAGCGAGACAAAGAGAGTGAGCAAATAAATGAGAGGCTAAAATACACAAGTAGAACAAAGCTAAATGGTGGTTGTAAATTGTGGCTGCCTACGCTGAATTGTAATTATAACGACAGCAACATGTTGTGCTGACAGTGATCATTTTTGCTGATACTGTTGCTGACTACGCGCTATTGTAATTTGGGCTTTACACTCTCTTATTTATTTCGCTCAAAAGAGTGTTACCATATTGTAAAAGAAAACATCAAAATATAAACAATTTTATTTATAAAAATTTTATAAAAATAATAAAATTATGTCTAAAAAAAATGTATTGTTCTTATTCTGTCTCTGTCTCTTCAAATTTATTGTTTTTTTTTTTTTAAAGCTTTAACTTCCCCTCTAGTGACAATTGTGCACTATGCTTTTTTAAAACAAATTTATTTTTCTGCCTCAAAAAGCAAATCTTTGTTAATTAAAAATTCCAGTTACATTTTGAATTCAATGACCCACAATTTATGCAATTATAGTTTGCAAACAAAACGCACCACACTTCACAACTCGACCATATATTTTCAATATTATGTAATGTATATTGGAATCACCATACAATTCCATAAAAACAAAAAAACTGTTATACAAAATTGCAGTTTGTTGGCAATTTGTTAATGTTTCAATTCCACCATTATTATTATTATTGTTTATTAAAAAATCGAAAGTGGTTAAACAATTGTTTTTTTATGTTAAACAAATAAAATAATTTTTTTATAAAGTCATATTTGTATGCATTTTTGTTGAGACTTAATAAATATAAAATCATAAAGACAGAAATGTCAGTCAATAGCTAGACAATTCATTGATTAATATTGAATATGGCCAACAATGTTACAGAGGAAAAAATATATATATAGCAAATGTAGTTTTTTTTTTATGGCTTAATTGCAATTACGCTTTTTTATAGCTTAACCATAAAGTTTATTGCCAATATCTAGTTAAAGATTTTAAAAGGGGTATTTCATTTTAAAATAAAAAAATGTATTTCCTAAACATTATTTTATTTGAAGAGCTAATTTTAAATTGCATTAGAAATTATTTAAAACCATTTCTATGACTCAAGAAATTTAATTAAACAATTTTAATACGAAACTCTCCCGGTCTTATGACAACTATTTTTTTTTTTTTTCATTTGGCTACGATTTTTTTTCACTTCAAACACTTACAAATTTTAATTGGGTTGACTCGTCAGAGCCGGTTGTTTAAAAAAAAAAAAAAACAGTTTTGTTTTTCTTTTTTTGTAAATAAAAATGTGTTTTTTTTTCTATTGTTCATTATTATTATAATAATAATTGTTATTGACCAGTAATAGTTCCTAGTATTGTAAATTCACATTTGTTTTATTATTATTTCTATTTAAAAAAGTTTTTAATATGCATATTAATATTTAATATGCGAACTCAAGCGTTTGTGTGCTATTTTTTATTTATTTATTTTTAAAACAAACCATAATTATGGTTTGAAATTTATTTAGTTTAAACAAAAAAATTCCTTAAGATTTGCATATGATGTACATAGACACACTCATAAATTAAACAAAAATTATTTAAACAAGCGGAAGTCGTTGATTGTTGGGGAGCTTAAAAGAAATTTAATACCAAGTGCAAAAAAATAATAATAAATTAAGTGCTATATATTATAAATACATATAATGATTAAAGATTTTTATTAAGATTGAAATGTTATGAAATGCTAACATTAGTTCTAATAATTTTCAACAATTTCAAAAAAAAAAAAAAAAAAGATTCCTTTAAGAAAAGCTTTATGAGCCCAAAAATATAATGGACTACATAAAAGTTGTTATAAAAAAATTTTAATTTTCTTATTCACTGTTCTAAAGCTTTAAATAACGATGTTTATTATAACAGTTTTCTTAAAAAAATGTTATTTCATATACAAAAAGCTTATAACAGCTTTATAACAGTGGTAAACTTATAACAAAATTAGAAGTTGAAAAATTACACTTTTATAAACACTTTATAAACAATTTTGATTTCATAAAAATTATTAAAGAAATTGTTTATATTTTTTATAAATTTGGCCACTGTTCTAAAGCTTAAAATACCCTTATTCATTATAATACTTTATAAATAACTTTATAAATAAAACTATTTATATAAAAGTTTTATAACAGATTTTATAATAAAAATATAACAAACTTGAAAATTAAAAAATTTTCAAAATAAATTTGTATTTTTATATTTAACAATTTTTAAAAACTAATTTTTATTTTCATATTTGCCCACTGTTCTAAAGCTTAAAATACCGTAATTCATTATAACACTTTCTAAATAACTGTTACAATATAAAAAGCCACCTATATTTCAAATTTAAAAGCTAAAGCCTAGCCATAAACCATTTATTGAAATAGCGAATTTTTATACCTTTCAAAAGCTGTTCTTCTCTTTGAATTTTTATTCTCTCTTCACCATCAAATGAATTTGCTGCTTTTAACAAAAACAATTTCTCTTCAACCACAAAAGTAAACACAAAAAGAAAAAAACTAATATTTTCTTTTTTTTTTTTTGCGCGCCAAACATAAATTCCTTCCCATATAACATTTTTTTTAAATTCTGTTCCCAGAATAAATTGTTTTTGTTTTTACTCTAAAGATTTTGTTTTTTGTTTGTGTCTTCTTTTGTAATTCAATTAATAGCCACATTGCGTAACTTATTTCAATTCTTTTTTTTTTTTACATTATTATTTTGTCATGCGAATTAAAAACAAGAGAACAAAAAAAAGCACTTGTCAACAGAAATTGTTGTCATGAGAAATACCAGCATCGGCATTTTTTTTTATGCTCTTGCATAAAAAGTGCATTAAACTTATAATAGTGCAAAATTTGCAAATGCAAAGGGTATAGAAAAATGTAAAGAGGATGCCATATTTCAAAAAAGAAAGGAATGTGAACAAAAGGATATTAAAGCTAGGATTTAAGAAATTATTAGAAAATATTTTTTTATTATTATGTATTACTTTTTTTAGTTGCTAATATTTTAATAAAAATATTTTTAAGTATTTTAAATAATTCCATATTTTTTTTAGAATTCTAATTTCCCTTTCCAACCTCTGGCAACTTTATTATGTTAGAAACTTTTTTTTTTAATTTCCGCAAAACTTTACATGACATGACTTGACAGTTACATGACATAAAAGTACTTAAAGTATTAAAAATAACACAATTGCCTGGCTTTACACCTAACAAACTTTAAAGACCCCCTTTTCTACATATATAATAAATAATAAAAATTTAAAACCGCAAAAAAATGTTTTTTGTTACACTTGATTGAAATTTAAAAAATAAAAAAACAAATGGAAAATTTTATTATTTTGCCAAACAAAATTTCTCTCATTCATTTAAATTTAAATAGATAAATTCTAACACACTAGACATGTGTTTATGAGTGTAACAAAATATGTATGAATGAAATAAGATAGAGACGTTTTTTAATAAAACTCAATTGAATAATTAACTATAATAATCACAAAAAACACTAGCAGACAACACAAGACATGTTTAAACTATGCACTTAAAGAAATTTTTTAGAGGACAAAAATTTTGTTAGTCAATGTGTGTTTAGTAAAGATACTAAAAACACGCCTCTCTTTTTATTAAATATTATTTTAATAATAATTTTAATTTAAAATTTTTAATATCTTATCGCTAGAATTTACGTCATATACATATTTATTCATATTTTGCGTGTGCGTTATTTAGACATAGTTATTATTATTGTATGTGCTGATTATTTTCTTATGTACTTAGCAAAAATCAAAAATAATTGTTTTGTATTTGTTTTTCTTAAAAAAATTATACCGGCCGGTATTGTTTAGCTAAATAAGGTGGCTGGCTGGCTCTATTTATAGACATTTTTAACACTTGGGATTTATTTTGAATGTAAATAAAAAAATTTATGTTTTTAGGTTATATTTCAATAAAATTACAAAACTTTAAACGAAATCAGGGTATTGAAAAAAACTTTTAGAACGGATTATAAAATGATACATCTTTAAGCTCCAAAGATCTTAAACTTTATACCATTTTTATAAGAGATTTCGAAAAGTCTTATGAGGAGTTTGAATATAAATTTGAATATAGATTTAAAAACATTTAATGTAATTATAGATATTAGAGCTATTTTGATAGAACTTTTTTATGGGAGCTAAGTCAAATTATGGACAAATTTTAATATTTATCAACAGAATTATATTAATTACTTCATTTATATTAATTTTTAATTTGTAATCTATATAATTAGAATTATTGTTGCCAATTGTAATACTGAATTAACTTGGCCTCATTGGCTTATAATTCATTGAAGAATAAATAAAATTAGTGTTTGGAGACAGACGAAGGACAGACATTACAGAATAAACTATGAAAGAGATTTCGTCATGATTTTTTTTTTAATATAGTTAAAATTATTGTTTAATTTTATTAATTTAAAAGAATCAATTTTTCCGATCAAAATGAGCTGTCTTCATCATCATAAAATTATCTTCTAATATGTAATCTGTAAAGTGATTTTTACACTTCCTTAAACAGACGGAAAGACAGACGTTATTAGATTGGCTCTGAAAGTGAATTTAATATGATTTGTTCATTTTTAATCTCGTATATGTATCTCTATCGAAGAAAGGATAGGATGGCACTATGAAAAGCAAATGTGTCCATAATCATACAATTTATGTTCGAAATTGCAAGCTATAGTTATATTGCTAGGTATGATAAGATAGACGTAAGGACAGACGTTACTGGATAAACTTAAACAAATTTACAAGTTTTTTCAAAAAATCCTGATTTAATGTTATACTTATGGAATAGAATTAATCTTAGGCTTGAAAATTTTTATTTATTGTTTAATTACTAAGACAGACGGAAGGGCAGACTTTACCAGTTTGGCTGTGAAAGAGATTTTGACACAAGCTTTTAATTTTTAACTTCTATAAGTTTGTGTATGGTGGCAAAAGTTATAATAACATAATAGTATTGAAAAAAAAATTCACTGAAAATTTTTGCAAGTATTGATTTTTGGTGAAAACTTTTTTTTTATAAATTTAAAAAAAAAAAAATTTTCTATTTTAACAAACAAATCGTTTCATATATTATTTTCTGTAATAAAATCATTATTATTAGATTAAAAAAATATTTTAAATTAATTACCAAAAAAAAAAATTTAATTTTGTTTTGATCAAATGTTTAAATTTCTTTTAATAAAATTCTTAAGCATTTCAAAAATATCTTAAAAATATGGAAATTTTCTTGGGTTAATTTGTTATAGAATTTCTATTAATTTTTCAGAATTTTCTTATTTTAATAAAAACTATTTTGATTTAAATTTTACACTAAGGGAAAAAATTCGATTCAAAATCAACAACGGTTGTGGTCACATTAGTAATTTACGGTAACAGCTTTTTAATACCTTTCGTTAACAAATTTAATTTAAAAATTTGATACCGAAGTGGTTTCAACTTTTTGCCACTTGGTATTTGCCAATTAGGTATCGATTTTCAATAAAAATTGAACACGCAGTGTTTAATTTAAACACATACGGTGTAGATTCACTATTGACACAGAATGGTATCGTTTTCAACACGTATGTGATTGATATTTCTCTGGGTGTATGAAATAAATACTGAAGCTTTTCTTTGTTTATTTATAAAAAATTTTAGTTTTATTTAAACAATTTCCCAAATTAAAATTATTGATTTTAATTATCACAAAATTTTCCTAAGTGTCTTTTATTAAAAGGTAGCAAATCTTATAACATTAACACAAACTTTTCGAAAATCTTATTTTGAATTTTTGAAAAATTTTTTTATTTCTCAACCCATTTAATTTATTTTTTCTATTTCTCACAGTGTAAAAAATTTGCCTGTTTAAACATATGGCGGTGTCGGAGACATTTAGAAAAACAAACAACAATTATTTGAAATTTATTTTGAAATTATTTTTAAACAATACACAGAAAGTAGACTCTATATTATGCAACATTAGCCAACAACTGCTAAATTCAAAATATATTTCACACACTTAGACAAAAACTAAAAAAAATTAATTAATTTTTATTTAAGGTAATTTAAGACGAAACCATGATAAAGACACTTGCCAAGGTTGAACAGCCGGTACAGTAAAATATTAATTTGCTTTTGCAAATTAAAAAAAAAGAAATACTAAATAAAACAAGTTAAAAGAAAATAATTTTCATGAATCATCAGATAAACACAAACACTTCAACTGGCAAAAAAGATTAGCAAATAATGAAGTTTTAAAAACTGGTTTTTTGGTAAGCCGGTAACCGGTTTTCTATTTGTGCAAAATAAAAACAACAATTTTTTAAGATTTTTGCTTGGTAAAAAAAAAGCACTAAACACATACAAATTTTTAAACCAGACTTTGGATACTTTTTTTCTTTTCTTTCAATAGATACACACAAAATTTGAATCTCATCGTTTAAATATTTTCATCAAAAATATAAAATTTTCTTATTAATACACAACTTTAAGCTTCTCCCAGCTTTTAAGATTTTGTCATTAAACACAAGTTCAAATAATTTTCAATTCTTTTTTTTTCTTTCAAAATATTTTCTTGAATGTTTTTTGTTAAAATTTAAAATACATTAATTAATTATTGTTGTTAAATAAAATTATAATTTTCTTAAGTTGAATTATCTTTTTTTTGTTTCTTTAGCTCACCTTTAGAGAACTTTTTGCAACCGCAGAATTCAACGTTCAACGTTACAATGATCTTAACGTTTGCTTGACTTTACTGCAACACTTCGCTTTTTAAAAATTCACTTTCAAAATGCCCCACCACTACTAATACAACACTAATACATACACTAAAATACATATCTTTTTTTTCTCATTCACCTACACTAATATAAGTATTAAGTACATATAAAAAAATAAAAACTATTATTTGTTTGAAAGAAAAAAAAATAATAACAAAAAAGAAAAAGCAGCAAAAACAATTCCCATTGTTAAGCATAAAAAAGTTCTACAACACACTGTCTGCAAATATGTATGTATGAATGAGTGTGTTTGTGTTACTTTGAAAACACACACAACAACCAAAAAAAGCACCTCATAGAGAGAAAAAAAAAATACTCAAACAAATTCCTAAACAGTGTTGTTTGTGTAAAAATCATATTATTGCTATAAAAGCCAAGAGAATATAATTTATAGGAATTTATAGATTTATAGAAAAAAAGTCTCCTGCAAAGTTTTGTTTATGTTTAATACATAAGAGTGTGTTTGTAAATATCCCTTTATCATAATAAAGGTTGCCATATTGTTGTAAAACCAATTAGCCTAAAATAGCCCTTTTGTTACAAAAATTTCCATTTCCAATTCTAAAAATTTTAAAATCTTCAAGAAGTTTTAAAATTATAATCTAAAGAGTCCAAATGTTAACAGTATGGGCAATATTTTTTATTTCAATTAAGCTGGAAAACTAAAAAAAATGTTTAATACATACGAAGTATTTCAAATTATCGCTCTCATTATTTTAATAGTCTTTTTTTTTTTAGCTGAAAAAAAAACTTCCATTTAAGCATGAACCAGTGATTCATTGGTATAATTAAATATTTAAAACCGAGAACAAAAACTCACATGACTTAATTAGTTTAATACAGTGTTGTTTAAAAATAGAGTTTGTTTAAATTAAAATAATGAAACATCAACCAAAACCTAAACTTTAATTTAACCTAAACTGAATTTAATTAATTTAAGGTCTGATATAAGCAAATTAGCTTTATAAATTTCAATATGCTTCTTCAGAAACTAATAGATATCGAAAATTTTATTTTATTTTTAGCATATTTAGAAAGTAGAGAATCGTGATATTAAATTTTATTTATTTATTTTTTTTTTCAAGAACTTTTGACTTGTTAATTTTACATTTAAGGTATTATTTTTAAAATGTGAATATATTTTTATATTTTATTTCAAGAAATTTATGGGGTCACTTTTTGATATTTTTTTCTTTATAAATTATATTACATAAATCCAAAAATTACTTCAAGAATTATGAATTTTTAAAATTAAACTGTATATATATATTTAACTTTTATACATATTAAAATCATTTATTAAAAAATATATATTAATAACAAAAAAAGTGTGAATTCTTTAAATATTCCAGTAAAAATCAAATTATTCGTATCAGATATCTACGTCCCATAAATTTTTAAATATGTGGCATATTCAGCGAAAAATGTATTTTAATTTTTTAAATATTCGTAATCAATTTAACACAATTTAAAATCAAAAAAACTAAACACTTGAAAAAGTGAAATAAAATCTCTAGTTTTTGCAATTTCGCGAAAGGCGCCCGAAATGTACTGAATATGTAAAAAATAATTAAAAAAATTTTAATTTATATTCAGTTCCTTACCAGCGATTGAAAGTCACGAGTCAAGAATATTTTATTAAAAACAAGTTTTGAGTTTTGTTTCGAAATGGGTATCAAGAAATTTGTAATTTTGAGCCAGTTAAGATAAAAACATTTAAAAAAAGTTCGATATTTTTTATCTTAAAAAGTTGTTTTGTAATAAGTATAGCTAATAAGTCATTATCAAAAAATGTTTCACCAAAATGAACTAGCGGAATAAAATATCATGAGGAAAATTTAAAATGCTTTGTTACCAAATTTTTGGGACCTATTTCGTGAAAAAAACTAAAACTTTTGGCTGTAACAGACTATATATTTTCAACCGCTGGTAGGATTTGAAAACGAATTAAAAAAATTTAAAGTATATTTTTCATAATCAGCTCATTAATAAGTCGTTTGAGAGACTTCCTACAACGAAATCACAAAAAGTGTTTTCACGGGACATGTATAATAATTAAAAACCCACTATAATATTTTTAATAATATTTTGAATACACTGAAAAAAATAGTTTTTTTTATTTTATGGACTATAGCATAAAATATTTGAACATTTTGAAAAATCATGGGGGATTTAAAAGTACAAGGCACTCAAAGCGAATTTTGCATGCTTTTTTTCAATATTTAATTATAATTTAAATTATGAACATATTTTCATATCTCGTAGTACTCACACTTGTAATTTAACAGTTATAACGTTTGTAGGTGGTCCATTTAATCAGCAAACTTCGCTTTTTCCCATCTTTTGATTTGTAAAACAAATTTAATATATTGTATGACATATATCTCATGAGACACCTTTGTCTGTTTGTTAATAATTTAATATTTTTTATAAAGAATTATATTAGAAATCTCCATAATACTTAAGCTATGTTCACATTTATCAAATATTTGATCAAATTTGAGTGACCACTAGTTTTAGAAAAAAAAAATTTTACTGTTGTTTGATCTTGTAAATGTTTTGTAAGAAAAAATCACTCTAATTATTGGTAAGTAAAAAATATTTTACCATTAAAATGGAGAAGTTAAAAAATATTTTATATAGTGGTTACGTCATTTTGGTAAAATATTTTACTAGTCTGAATAAACCTTTAGTAAAAACCAGGAATTCCCATATCCTGGTATTCTTAACCTAACTAGATGTGGCAATACTTGTTTACATTTAAAGTTCTATAAAAAGCTTTTTTATTTCTGCTATAATATAGCACTTCTCTCTTGTAAAAAAAATCCCTGTTTTTATATTCTCTTATTTATCCCTTTTATAGTTGTTATTATTTTCGACCCTCTTCAATAAATTTAAAATTTGCTAATATTTTTGAAACGGAAAGTAATAATAGTTGGCTACAACTACTACAATAACAGAAATTAAAAAAAACTAATCAAAAGTAACGGAAGTTTCAGTTCAAATTAAATGTTTTACGTATGTATGTTTGTTCGTATGTGTGTGTATATAATCAAATTTGCATTGGTGTATGTGTAATTAAAGTGGGTGTGTGGGAGCATTTGACTAGCAGTTTTAAAACGTATTTGATTTGTTTTTTTTTTTATTTTCATTTCTTTTTTTTTTTTTTTTTGTTTTGCATGTATTAGTTGCATTCATTGTAGTTATTGTTGTTTTTTATTCATTAAAAGCAATTGTTTCGCTTTTTTCCCTTTGGGCTCTTGTTGTTTTTATATTTCATATGTGTGAATTTAGTTTGCTGATTTGTTGTTGTTTGTTTGATTTTCGTCTATTGTCGCTGTTTTGTCTGTCTTGATTTTTTTTTATTTTTTTGATTTTTTCACTTGACAAAACAATTTTTAAATTAAGATTTATTCGAACGAGTATAATAGATGTATGTAGATGTTTGCTCGATTATGAATATATTTTTTTTCTGGTATATTCCGCCAAATTATTATGAAATCTTTGTGTATTCTTCATTTGAAAAATATATAATGTAAAAAATTTATAAAATCATAAGATTTTTAAACATTTTTGTGAATTTTTAGTGTGAAAAAATATGAAAATATAAATTGATTTTAAGAAAAAAATGTAAACAAAATTAAATTGATTTGCAAATTATAAATTTTATAAACAAAATATGTATAAAGATATTAATGAAAACATTTAATTTGAAATAAAATATTAGCTATAAAATTTCGCAAAGAAATATTGAAATTATGTATTTTTTAATTGAAATTTTGATTTTACTATGTATACAAAATTTTTAGATTTTTTGTAATCAAAAATAATTAAATGTAGTGTAAATAGGTCTATATTATAATAAAAATTAATTGTTACAAAATATAAACCTTTAACTAAGAAAAAAATAATAAAAACAAATACGAAAATTACTACAAGTTTTTTTAAGGATTTTATAAATATCCTCAAAAATTATATTATAGATCATGATACAATGAATAACAAGGTGAAATTATTAGAGAGAAAGTTCTCAAATTTATTTTCCTTAAAAAGTCAGTCAAAAGAAAATGTAGAAAATAAAGAACACTTAAAAAAAGAAATTAAAAAAATATTTGATTTTAAAATTATAAATTGTGAAAAAAATAACTTTTTATATAACACTATAACGAATTGTGCACAGAATATCATTTTGAAAAATATAGGTGTTAAATTTCGCAAAATATCCAATAAATACAGTGGTGGCCATGATGTTAGCACACATCATATCTACTGTTTTTAAAAGAAAATTATTTTGTCTCATTACAATTATTTACTAAGATTTTTGTTTTTTAGTGTTGCTTATGGTGTCTGCAATAAGCCCGTTACTTTTTTTTCGCATTCTATCGCAATTCTCTTTTAATTTTTAATTTAAGTGCAGTAATAGGCAAAATAAGCACAATTTTAGCACAAGCAAGTATATTTAAATTTTTTATATGTTTTTTTGTGAATATAAATAATTAATTGGTAAGTTTAGATATTATTTCATCAATGAAGATATAAAAATTAAATAAATAAACATTATTTAGACATGTCTAAAAAAAGTGGTGTACAGAGGAACAACGTAAGATTATTCAACAGATGTACTCAAGAGGAATAAGCATAAGTGAGATTGCTAATACTTTGGAACGTTCCAGAAAGATGGTTTATAATGCACTAAACCATATTCGGAAGTATGAAACATTTAAAAATGTTACACAGGCTCCTAGGCCAAGAAAAACGTCACGTAAAGAGGATTATTTAATATATAGAACCTCTGTCGAAGATCCTTTTAAAAGCTCCACCGTAATCCAGAGGGAAATTTCAAGAAAATATGGTATCAACGTGTCCTGCAGAACAATAAGAAGAAGACTTAATGAAAAAAATTTACGTGGATGCATTTCTCAGCATAAGCTACACATTTCAAATAAGAACCTACGGGATCGGTTGTGCTTTGCTCGTGAGCATTTGGAAAAGCCATTAGTTTTTTGGAAAAATGTCCTCTGGAGTGATCAATCCAAGTTTTGTAGATTCTGATCGGATGGTAAGAGCTATGTATGGCGTCCTCCAAACATGCAACACAATCCAAAGTACACTTCTAAAACAATAAAACACGGTGCAGGAAATGTGATGGTGTGGGCAGCTTTTTCTGGGCATGGCGTTGGTCCTATATGCAAGATTGATACACGTATGGACCAATATGTATACCAGAATATACTACTAAATACAATGATGCCTTATGCAGAGGACAACATGCCACTTAGGTGGAGTTTTATGCACGACAATGACCCAAAACACTCCTTACGCTTAGTGAGGATTTGCTTGGAAGAGAACAATATTAACGTGTTAAAATGGCCAGCCCAATCTCCGGATCTCAATCCTATTGAGAACCTTTGGAATGATGTGGAGCAGCACGTAATGAGAGCAAAACCTAAAAATTTGTCCGATTTATGGACAGAAATAGAAAAAGCTTGGTATGCTATTTCAGTGGAGCGCTGTATAGGACTTGTGGAAAGTATGCCAAGGAGATTAGCAGCTGTAATAAAAAATAATGGATACCCAACTAAGTACTAAGTTTATAGTGAAATAAGTTTTTTATTTTGTTACTTTTTTTTAAATGTGAATAAATTTTTTTTATTTTGTGCTAAAATACTGTCCAGTGTTTTTTGATGGTTATTCTATTCTGAACAGAAAAACTGCAAAGATATATATAGGAATGACAATGAATATATTGTGACGATCTTAGCAAGACATGTTACACGTATATAAAAGAAATATTAAAAAAAAAAAAGAATAATAAATACAGGAAATATTTGCTTTTAAAGATAGGCAGTAGCAAGTGTGCTAACCTCATGGCCGCCACTGTATTTCCACATTTCAAATGTAAACGAAACATATTTAAATTTTTTCATGTGTATTTTTGTTTTAAATTTTTCAATTATTTGACTTTACAAGACTTGAAAATGACAACTCTCTCTAATAATTGTACCTTGTTATTTATTGTATCATGTTGTAGATATCTCATTCAAATATTAAAAGCAAATTTAAAGAATATTAAAAAAAGATAATTAACATAATATTTAAATGATTTTTAAAAACCTTTTTTTAGTATAAAATTTGTTTACTAATTTTTCAAATCCAATTCCAAATAACATTTTTTAATTTCCTGATATGAAATATTAGCTTTAAATATTTTTAAGTGTAAAAAGAAATAATTTACAGTGCATTTATTTAAATACAGTTAGGGACAAAACTATTTGTACACCTCATATATTTCGTATACCTTCAATAGTTTATAAAGAATTTAAAATTGTCGTATGCAGTATTATTTTTAATATATTTTTATTTAATTAAGTTATAAAAACATAATATATCCAACACATTATTTAAAAAAATACAAAATAATGAAAATTCATTGGGACAAAAGTATTTGTACATATAATCTACACCTACTTATAATACTTATATTGGAAAAATTTAATATTTTGTGGGTCCTTTTGCATTTATCACGGCCTGTAATCTTCTGGGCATCGATCGGACCAAATTTCTCGTTTCATCTGGAGATATTTTCTTCCAGGCTTCCTCAAAAGCAAGTTTAAGTTCATCCCTGCTTCGGACGTGCTTTGTAGCGACTTTACGTTTCAAAATATCCCAACAGTGCTCGATGGGGTTTAAGTCAGGTGATTGAGGAGGAGAATTAAGTTGTCTTGGTGCATGGTAAAGCAACCACTCCTTCACTGAACGCGCTGTATATTTTGGGTCATTGTCCTGTTGGAATATCCAACTTTGGCCAAGTCCCAAACCATCTACGGAATCCTTCAAATTGTCTTCCAATATACGTTTATATTGATGCTGGTCCATTACACCATCTATAAATACCATTCGCCCTACCCCACTGGCTGCTATTGCCCCCCATACCATAACACTTCCCCCACCATGTTTCACTGTTGGGGTCAAATTGTTAACATCTAACGCTGTATTTTTTTTTGCGCCACACTTTTCCCCTGCTATCATTTCCGAAAAGATTGACTTTGGTTTCATCAGTAAACAAAACCCTATTCCAAAATTCTTCGTCCTTATCAATGTATCGTTTGGCAAACTCTAAACGCAAATGCTGGTTTTTTTTACTAATCAGCGGTTTCTTGCGGGGAATTCTACTTGCATATCCCGCAAAATGTAAGATCCTCCCTACTGTTTTTGGATGAACAATTGTTCCGGTAGTATTTGCGATTTGTTCCGCTAATTTCGCCCGAGTTACTCTTGGATTTCTTGCCATTTCTTTTATCACCAAGTTCGCTCCCGTCTGGAAACCTTTTTTGGCCGTCCAGTTCTTGGCACATTTTCAACAGATCCGCTGTTTTTATACTTGTTTACAATGTATTGTACTGTGGAATGTTGCAAATTTACTAAATTACTTATATTCCGGAGAGATTTTCCTTTTTTATGTTCATCAATAATTAAATTTTTAATATCCAAAATCACCTCTTTTCGCTTTCCCATTTTTGATGTGCTTATTATTCAAAACGTTAAAACCAACTTCTTATTTTGTAAAATAAAACTCGATTAACGAAGAAAATATAACGGTATTTAAAAAAAATCATCATACAAGAGTCCAACGTACAAATAATTGTACAAAGTACTGATGTACAAATACTTTTGTCCCAAAGATTTTTACTTAAATTGTACTTTTTTTTAACAATGTGTTATATATTAATTTATTTTTTTATCAAATAATTCAATAAAAATGGACCTGAATTAAAACTACATATAATAATTTTTTATTCTTTATAAATTATTGAAGATATACGAAATGCATGGGGTGTACAAATAGTTTTGTCCCTAACTGTATATACATAGACTAACTAACAAACACAACCAGTATGTTGATGAGTAGGTTCAAATCTCAACCGAGTCAAATGTTTTTTCTTGTGCGTAAAAAAAGCATCCAAAACAACTCTTTTGGAACCCAAATAAAAACTTATGAAATTTCGGACATCGTGAACAAAATTCATCAGTTATAGCACTAAAAGTGGAAGCTGATTTTCATACTGACTTCGCTTACAAATCATGTTATTCAGTAGGTGAAGTTGCTGCTGGAACACCACAGTCGACTTATATTTTTATGTGTTAAAAAGTGGGTTTCAAAAAGGTAAATAAAAAATATTTGGCTCAATTGGGAGATTTACCCCCTTTGAATTTAAGTACACATTTTATTCGGTAAGCGCTCTAGACAACTGAGCTACGTAAAAATCAAATTACTTTTATATTTACTACAATCTACTCATTGAATTACTATTAGGTAATGCTGCAAATAGGGAATAAAGCTACAATGTAATGCATACAGGAAGCTGTTGCTTTTAAAATTAGAAGCTAAGTTTTTGCTAGGAATAACATCCTCAGAACTAGTTGTATCATAAGCAATTCTGACACTAATGGAGTAGAACCTTATTGTGATTCTAAATTCGTTTTAAGGAATGTTTTGGAGAACTAGTGCTTAAGAACTATTTCTGTATGACTTCTACATTCCTTTGAGAACAAATTACTAGATCTCGAATGACTTCTTAGAACTGTCTAAAAAAACGTGTATAAAAAACTTCAAAAATTAAGAAAAGAAAAAAAGAGTATGTACAAAATTAAATTGATTTTAAAAGTGGCCTTTAGAAAATAGCTCAATAAAAAAAAAGAGTTTCTGAAAACCGTTCCCTAACGCTTCTATAGAACTAATTCTGAATGAGACAATTTTGAACAAAAATCATTGATTAAAGAACTAGTTCGAGAACCTTTCCATAAAATGGGTACTGGCTAGTCAACACTTCCACAGAACTAGTTCTGTAGGTGACAATTTCAAACAAAAATCATTGGTCTTAACGCCAAAATAGAACAAGTACATTGTGCTATTTTCATGTGTTCTGGAACTAGTTGCACAGAAAAAATTATTACCGTCTTTTTTTCAATAAACACAGTTGTTTCATTTTGGATAAAAATTTAATAAAAATAAATTTTAAGTATAATATTAATTCCTATATACATTTTTAGTTCATTCAATCATCTACTTAATTGATTTAAATTATTTAAAGTAAAAACAACTTCCAGTTTTTTATGTTTTTGGTGCCATCATTTTGGGGTTAAACTTATTTCCTGTTATACAAATTATTTTAAAATAATGTTCATATTTATGACAATTTTCGTTTATTTAGCAATGTCATAGTTTTAATATTTTCTTTTCTTCAATTTTTCATTTAAATTTTTTGTTAATCTCTACAAATCATCAGCATTAGAAAAGATTTACTATTTGTTAAATCTATTCAATAGAAAAATATTCAATTTAACTATAAACTTTTAAATTAGGTATTAAACTAAATTTTTCAATGTTTAATTTTTTATATATTAAACGAAAAGGAAGGTGTTTTTAAAAAATATATGTTTGTGCCAAAAAAAATTGTTTAAAATTACTAGATATAAAATAAAGATGAAAAATACTACGTAAACTTAATATAAAAAAAAAAAAAAAATATATATATATATATACCTATATTATATATATGTACATAAAACTGTATATATAACTATATATAATATATATCTATTATAAATATTTGTTTATTTAAAAGTTAATATAGCTAAGTTTTTTTAAACAAAAAATATTTAAAATTTTCAATAAACTTGAACTTGACGTTAGTACCTTTTCTTCTTAATCTTTTTTTTTTTTTTTTGTCATAACATTAGGCAGCCAGTAGAAAAGTTCGTTGATTTTAAGAAGGCAAATAAATAACAACAAAAAATTATTGAAAATTTGCCAAAATAATTTTGTTTTCAAGTTATTTTTCCTCTGTTTGTATATAAAATAGCATACTATATTGAAACACGTATAAACATTTAATTTTACATACATTTGCAGTATATGAAACGAAAAGAAAAAAAAAAAATTATTGAAACGTAATATAGATTTTGATTACATAATAATCACTGTTCTTTTCATTTAATATTATGTATTATTGTATTCTGTTGACTATTTTTCTCACGATATTACAGTAGAATATAGATTACGATACTTTAATAGTTATAATAAAAATCACATTATGTCTGAGTTTAAAAAAGTACTATTCATTACCAGAATTTTCAATTTTCATTATTAAGTAATATGCATATTGCATCATCTAGACCTAACTGTATTTGTATCTTAACTTTTATCTTCTCTTATAAATAAATACAAAAACATACGCATTCATCATGTTTTTGAAAGAAATGGGAAAAATACTTTTGCTAAAATTGTACATCAGCTGTTTTTCAGGGGGTGGAGGTAATTTTTATTGAATAAAAAAAATTAAAAAATGAAAGAAAACAACAGCACCAATAACAATGTTGTATTATTGAGTGAATTGTTGCCAACAAAATGTTTATAGTGGGTGACTTTGGGCCCGGCAATTGTTGCTGCTGGCAGGCAATATTTGAAAACATATATACATACACACATATACGTATGTTTTACGTGTATTTTTATGTTTTATTATCATATTTTAGATTTTTTGTATAATTTCATTTCTAGCTAGAAGTGTTTGGTCGTTAGATACAGATGACTTTTTGCACGTATGCAGGCAAATATTATCAGTATTTTGTTGAACTATTTTTTGTATAAAAATAAACTTAAATTGTTAATTTAAGTTTTTGTATAGAAACTGTGAAAGTTTGTTATAAATGTTTGCAAGAACTTAATCAAATGAATTGTTGTCGTGCAAAAATTATGATACGATATAATTTGATTTCATTTATCTTTGATTATGTTAAACTTTGTTCAATCAAATCAATCATTTGCTAAATTAAATTAAAACAAACAAAAAAGTTAAAAAAATAAGAACATTTTTTTAAAAAGGTTTTTGAAACAAATTTGTTACATATTTTTATAAAAATAAGTTATTGTACATACATATTGGCAATTATCAAAAATTTTTAATCTGGCTGAAACTGACTTAAATCCTTAATAACTTTTGTGGTAATGATATTTTAAACAAACTGGTTACAGATCTGAACTCACAATACTTTAAACTAATAGAGTTCAAAATTTTAGCACAATAGATTTCTTCTTCTAACCATGATTATTGTTCAAAGTTCAAGAATATAGAAAAATTTATAAAAACTATTTAAGTTTTTACCATTTTTCTACAATTTTTGTTCGCGCGTTTATACTTTTTGATCTTACTCTATCATAATTAAACTAATCGGACTTTGTACATAAATTCCGCACCATCTTTGATGTTGTGCAGACTTTCAACAACTTAATATAGGGTAGTAAAGTTTTGATGACAAAATTTTTTGGTTTTTTAAATTTTTCAGTTTTTTGGGCGCGGTCTGTGCGCCCCTCAACCGAATACAAAATTTGGGATAGGGATTGATACTTGTTGTAATTGTGCGTATTTTGCGATATATCCCGTTGATGTGCCCGAAATAGTCAACGTAGTATATAGTCTCAAAGTTTGGAAAACAAGTGCGAATTTTTCAAAAAGTCAGTTTTTCGCGAGGCACATTCACATTTTCACATGGAATTGCTTGGATTACTGCGTGAACTTAGTTTTTTGTCATTTTACATAACAAAATCGGAGGAGCATTAAAAACAAATTTAATACAAAAATTTTATGGACTTTTTGAAAATTATGCAAAAATTGCACTTTTGGTTTTTGTATTTTTATATAGAAAATTGCAATTTTAACAAATATTAGATAAAGCATGTAAAGCATTTCTATTTCAGAAATTTCTAATTGTATTTAAGAACTTTTATATAGAAAGTATATGTTTAATGTTCCGAAATACAAATTTCGGAAATACATTTAGAAAATGTTGAAATACAAATGGAAATTTCTTAAATAGAATTTGTTTAATTCTGAAATGTAAATGGAAATTTCTAAATTACATTTTGAATTTTCTGAACTACAAATAGAAAATTTTTAAAATACATTTAGAATTTTCTAAACAACAAATAGAAAATTCTGAACTACAAATAGAATTTCTGAAATGTAATTAGAAACTTCCGAAACATAAATAGAAATTTCTGAAATATAATTAGAAACTTCTGAAGCATAATTACAAATTCTGAAATATAATTAGAAATTTCGAAAAATGGAAATTTCTAAAATATAAATGGAATTTTCTGAAATATAAATAGAATTTTCTGAAATATAATTAGAAACTTCTGAAATGGAAATGGTGTAGAATCTGGTTATAAAATTTAGGAAATTTGATAAAATTTTAATTTTGTATTAATTATTATCGTAAAACATTTAGAATAATATATTGAACAAATTCCAATCAGTATAACCATCTCAAATATTGACCAAATGTAGAACATTTGAAATAACATTTTTAAGGCTTTATTTTCGTATCTTAAACTTTTTAATATTTTATTTGTTATCATTTTATTTGCAGACATCAGAGGCTGCAGCCAGGAATAAGAAAATATTTATAGTAATTTAGAATTTTGTTTATGAAAGTTTATATTGACATAAAAAAGACATATTTTAATGCTAATATTATTATCATAGGTTTTTGAGTTCTTAATCAAAAAGTTCAGGTATATTACAATTTGACATAATTTTCTCTTTTGTTGATATGAAGGTTTATAATAACTTAGAAATTATATCTCAAAATATGTGTTTTTTTTTCAATTGTTTTCTCTCTTATAACAAAAGAAAAATAATAAATATAAAATTTTTTAAAATAAAATATTTTAATTTTTTATTAAAAAATAAAAATACTTTAGAATATTTTTACAAATTTATAAATGTATATTAAAGAGTAACGTTACTGAGTGAATTCGAACGTTTAGGGGGTATATCATTATGTCTCCTCAACTAATAGGTAAACAAAAAAGTTTAATAGTTATTGTTATTCATTTAAAAAATAATTGGATAGATGTCTGGTACTTTTTTGAAATTCGATTTTTTTAGGAAGAAAACGAGTATAAACTGTATTTTGGTACTTTTTTTTGCAGCCTATCTATCTAAAATGTATATCAAATTAGTACCTTATTGAAAATTGGCGAATACTAGTTTGGTACTTTTTTTGGAAATTCGAACGTTTAAAGGGTAAAAAATCGTACCTGTTTTTGGTACTTTTTTCACAAAATATTTTTTTCTTTCTACTGACACATACATATGAATATTTTAACATTAGATCCCAGTACAATTTAGAAATTCATTGGAATACAATCTTTGTTACTTTCAGGGGGAATAAAAAAGTAATAAAAAAGGAATAAAATCGGGAAATTAAATTTTATTCAAATTAAATAATACATTTTTTTTATATTAAACCTAAAAATACGAACCTAAGTACATGTAGTTCTAAGTGGGTGAGAATTCACAAGAGGGGACTTTATGGTACTTTTTTGTTCTTCCATGGTACTTTTTGAATCTTATATAATATTGAACCTACAATTATTAAATTAAAAATTAATGATCCAAGTGAATGAAAATTTAGAAAAAAGGATGTGTGGTACTTTGTTTTTCTTCTAATGCTACTTTTTGAATTTTTTATAATATTGAATCTAGAAACATGAAATTAGAGATATGTGATCCTAATTGAATGATAATTCATAACAGGGGACTTTGTGGTACTTTTTCATTCTTTTAATAATACTTCTTGAGTTTTCTACAATATAGAACTTAGAAACATGAAATTAAAGATACATGGTCCTATGTGGGTAAGAATTCAAGAGGGAAACATTGTAGTACTTTTTCGTTCTTCCAATGGTAGTTTTTGAATTTTCTATAATATTCAATCTACAAATATGAAATTTAAAATATATGGTTCAAGTGAATGTGAATTTAGAAAAGAGGATTTGTGGTACTTTTGCGGTCTTCTAATGGTGCTTTTTGAATTTTCTAAAATAATGAACTTTGAAACATGATATTAAAGATATATGGTCCAAAGTGAATGAGAATCCATAAGAGGATACTTTGTGGTACTTTTCGTTATTATATTACTCTTTGAATATTATGTAATAATAATTAACTTTCAAACGTGAAGTTAAAGATATATGGTTCTGTGTTTATAATCTATAAGCTCTATTGGTCACATATAATAATAGAAATAATTTGATAGTTTTTTTAGTCTGACTGTTTTTGAATTTTATTTCGATGCTTTTATTTTATTTTATTTCAATACAATGGGGTAGCGAAACGCATTGTGTTTATGGTGTTAGAAATATTATTCAAATATTTATAGTTATAAAATTATAACTTAACAAAATTTGAATTTATAATATAGTATGGTTTTTCTTAAAAAAATCTAAGCTAACGAAGTAGCGGCTATTACTGCTCGTGTCTTAGAAAGTACTTAATTGACTCCACATGAAGAAAATTTATAGGAGAATGGATGTTACGATATCAAACAACATATTTACTATTATATTAAAAAATATATGCTCTTAAAATATTATTTTTTGTGACTATACTTGTTTTTTAACAGCAATTGCTAAAAAATATTTTCTTTTTACAATTAAAAACATCAATTTCAAAATTTCTATAAATTTACAAGGAGAAAAATATTATGGAATCGGATTTAAAAAACATATGTGAAAGTCAAAAGAAAATTTCTCTAATGACAAATTATATAAAAATATGCAAAATTTTTCTCTTGAGTGTAAAATATGCAAAACTATTGCTTGTTGGTTTACGGGCTACCACGATAAAATATGATGCTAAATTCAAATATGCTGTAACAAATCAAAGCTAAAATTCTTAAAATTGCCTGAAACAATGTCCGAATATTTTACAATAATTAAAAATTATTGAAACTATTGTAAAATTGTATGACAATATGACACCTTGAGAATCCCCCAAATATGAAAATAAACTTGTCCTATTATAGAAGAATTTATCTACACATTATAACAAAATTGTAATATGCACAAAATTCAATAAAATATCAGTTGCGATTTATGCTAACTATTTTTTCATAAAATCAAAATAATAAGTAAATAAAATTATGTAATTCAATTGTTGCATTATTTTTCGCCAAATATTTGCCCAGTCTGATCGCAAATTTAGAATAGTTATTAGGTTAAAAAGCTTAACCTTCAAAAATTATGTCTATTCAATTCAAAGAATAAAATTTCAATTATTTATACTATTAATAAAAAAAATAAATAGACTTATTTATAAAGTGTGTTTGCTTTTTTTGCTGCATTTGAAAAGAAATTTTTTGATTTCACTCTAATTGAATTGAAACGAATTATAAACAAAATAATTTTATATTTGTTGTTCTAATAGAAACTAAATATTTAGCATCTAATGTTTGATTTTATATTTTTAAAATAACATTTTCTTGTATTATTTGTTTTCTTATGTGTCGTCAATAATACTTGTACTTTTTTGCTTAAAATTGCACTTGTATTTATATTTGTTTTAATGTATTTATTTAAATTTGAAAAGTATATTTACAAGCGTTTAAATATTCAAACATTATCAGCCTTGAAAAAGGAATAGAATCCATTAAAATGAATTATTATTAATATTAACCACAAACATTTGTTTAAATATTAAATGGGAATTTTAAATTTCCTTAAGTGTATCCCAGCAAAAAAACGATCAAGAGAACATTTTCACCACTTCAAAAGTAGAACAAAGTGCATATTTTAAACTTTTTTGGAAGTTCTTAATAATTACTTCCAAAAAAGTGAAAATAAATGAAATTTTAGCTGGAAAAAAGGTTAATAATTTCTAAGAAAATTACAATTTTTTAAATTTAAATGCATTTATATTATCTTTTAATAAGGCTAAATCTGAATTTTTGTAAAAAAAATGAATAAGAAATGAATAAGAAGCATAAAAGAAGAACATCCTACCAATGACAACCATGGGTTAAAAAAAGAACTTCTGCAGCTCTTTTGCACCAGTAAGTACTTCCTTCCAATGCCAAAACAATGTTAAATTCATGACTTTTTCAGCTCTTTTTCGGTTCCTTTTTTGCTGGGATGCTTTTAAAAATTTTAAAGCAAAGCATCACATTAATTTTATAAAAAAAATAAATATAATTTATTGGTATCTTTAGTATTATTGGTCATATTTAATATGGAACTTTGAATCTATGTAATTTTAATTGTTTATTTATAATTAAAAGTAACCATAATGTGGTTTATATAAATAATTTTTATATATTTCTTTGTTTATAAATGATTTATTTTATATCTATACAATTTCTTTAAATATATATTTTTATGATTGTAAATTTATAATGATATTAAATTTAATCACTTTATCAATGTGTAAACATTATAAAAAAATATTTACTATGAAATACAATTATCTTTTATAGCTCAATAATTTATTATTGTAAATCGCAACAAGAGTGTCATAAGTCAGAAAAATATAGTTTTGAATATGTTTGAAAAGAAAAAAAAGTTAGTTTAAGTAATTAAATATACAGTGCTGTGCAGAACATAAGCAACAAAATTAAAGTTATCCTAAATGTTGAATTATTTTTTAAAGTATTAAATTTAGAACAAAACTAATTTCATAACATTGTTAACACATTTGGGAACTAACAAACATTTGTACCTTAGAAGATGTGATTTTCTTTTTTTCGCAAAAAACGAGAAAAATATTGTATTTTCTCTATATGAAAGTGTACATATCAAAAGCAACAAAATTTCCAATTGTAAAAATTGACACAAAATTTTAAAATTTTTTGCTATTTTTTTAAGTAAATGGCAGTTTTGTAGTATAAATATCTGAATACAGCATTATTTACACATATTTTTGTTATTTCTTCTTTTACTTAAAGTTTTTTTAATAACAATATAGGCCGATGCAATAAATTTTTAGTTTATTTGTAATAAGAAAAGTGGAAAGTAACTTTGTTTTATAATACAAATAGTAAAATATAGAACAAAGTGAAGCAAAATATGAATATGTTGCTATTGTTGTGCACACTCCTATATAAAGATTGTAGTGTTTTATTCCAGTTTTTGTTAATAGACAAAGTTAAAGTTCTTTAAATGTTTTTTGTTTTTGTAAATCCTCTAATATGTATATAATTTCGTAAAATTATTTTTGTTGTAAACCAAATATTCTAAAAAATAAAACTATTCTTAGGTTTACCCTAATTTTGTTGCTTTTGTTCTGCACAGCACATCAAAATTTAATTAAAATATTCAAGCAATAATCAAATGTAAGAGTAAGTTTTTTAAATTTAATTCATTCAATTAACCATTTTATTGATTTAAAGTTATTTTTGTTTAATTAGAAACATTTTTATTAAATTTTAAATTTTTTATAGTTATTAGTAATTAATATAATAATTTTGGTTTAAACAATTTTTAATTAAATTATTTTGGTGATTTATTACAGTCAGAGTTATGTTTTATTATACGAAATTTTAGAACAAATTAAAATTGTAAAAACCTCATAACATTTTAAATCAAAAACTTAATCTAAATTGTATTAAAACTTTTTAAACACCAATCAACTGACATGTATGATAAGCTATATAAGAAATTTTTCCATTTTGACTAAGTTCAACTAGTTATTTCCCACTTGGTTTTACTCACATTAAAATTATTTAATATGTGACTAATAACGCGTATAGCTATTTGAGTAAAACTTGGAAAACCTTTAGATTTGTACAAAATCTAATCTATTTTTATGCACTTTATCTGCAGTGCATGAATAAATCATACATGTGCTAATGTTCATTTGATAAAGATTTTAATATGAAAAGCTAAAAATAAATAATACTTATACGTACATAGTTGAAGGGTTTTCTAAAAATTGCTACCAGCCTTACATACGGCCTTCAATTTTGATTAAATAATTCAATATTATGCTCAGAACTACTTTCTAAAATAAAACAAGAAAGAAAGAAGTCCGACCATATGATACCCTACACCATTGTGTGCATCAAAATTTGGGGAAGGGTCTTCTTTTTTTCTAGACTTCTGGCCAATTGTGGACTGATACTTGCATTAAGTGTAAAATAAAATATACGAATACAGAATTTAACGTCGCACAGTGTGTAGGAAATTTTGCCCTCTTTTCAAATATTTATACAAATTTTTACAACACGAAAGTTTGTTGAAGACTTTTTACAAAAAAAAAAAAAAAAAAAAAAAAAACACTGAGAAAGGATGGATTTTTGATTTTTTGCATATTTTACATTTTTAATAATGCAATAAAATTCTTGTTAGTGAATAGTTTTGAACGATATTTTACACCAGAGCAGATTTTTTGATGCTTAATTTATAGCGCTATTCACTTTTTTTAGATTTGTGTACAAAAATCCCGTAATTCCCAAAAAACTTTAAAAAATTTCCAAAAATGGGATTTTTTTTTTTTTTTTGATATATCTTTCCAATTGATAACGGGGAGCAAAAATTTCTATTGCGAAAACAATTAAAACACTTTAGACTAAATAAAAAGTATAAAATTTTTTTGATTCCAGGTTTGCGATTTGAGAAATTAAGGCGGAAATTCGAAATTTGTTGGAAAAATAGATAAAATTTGGGAAACCTGGATCTCGTAAAAATCAATTTTAAAAAGTTTTTTTCCTTTAAAGTATTTTGTGGTTAGTTATCTTTCAGAAAAATTTTAAAATTATATATGTTATTTAAGAAAATTTTTATATAACAGAAAAAGAATGTAACCACTTTTTTTTGGCAAAAAACCGGAAATAATCAACTTTTTTTGAAAGTTTAAATTTAAATGCTTGAAACTTTTGACACCGTAAATATTTTTTTCAAAATTCTTTCTTTACACAATTTTGCTATTTGTTGTTAATGAAAAATCGGGTTAAAATTGGATCCGCTATAGCGAAAAAACTACATCGAGGCAGGCTAAAAAGTAAAAATTTTAATTTTTGAAGCCTAATATCTCTTAAACTAAAAAAGATAAGATATTTATCTCAGATCTCGACTGGCAGAATCCTCTTATATAAAAATCTTTGAAATCGGTTCAGATATAAGGAATCAGGATAGTTTTTAAGAAATTGTATACCCGAGGTGTCCAACTTTGGGACTCCCCAGCGAAAAAAGAACTGAAAAAGTCATGATTTCAACATTGTGTTGTCATTGGAAGGAAGTAATTAGTGGTGAAAAAGATCTGCAGAAGTTCTTTTTTTAACCCATGGTTGTCATTGGTAGGATATTCTTCTTTTATACTTCTTGTTTATTTCTTTTGAAGTACTTCCCTTGAAATTATGTTTATAAAATGTTTTTGCAAAAACTCCGCTTTAGCTTTATTTAAAGATAATAAAAATGCTTTAAAATTTAAAAAAATTTAATTTTTTTAGAAATTATTAACCTTTTTTCCCACTAAAAATTCATTTATTTTCACTTTTTTGGAAGCAATTATTAAGAACTTCCGAAAAAGTTTAAAATATGCACTTTGTTCCACTTTTGAAGTTGTGAAAATGTTCTTTTTTTGGAAGAACTTCATCATTTTTTGCTGGGCCTGAGTACTTGCTCCCTGTAGATCAAAACTTAAACTCGCCTACACACCCCACCATCAAAAAAATGGGGGGTATATTGATTTTGTCATTCCGTATGTAACATATCGATAAAATCATTTAAGACGCCAGAAAATATATATTTTCTGGGTCCTGGTTAGATTCTGATTCGATCTTGCTATGTCCGTCCGTCTGTCTGTTGAAAGCAGGAATGGACTCGAACGGGACGAAAATTGCCTCAAATATTTATCTTATATAAGGTTTGTTTGGTATTAAAATGAGCAAAATCGGTTAATAAAAAGTTATGGGCTAAAAACAGAAACACAGGGTTTCCGTTGCAGCCTCATTTCATACTTTATAGAAAAAGTATGTACGACAACTAAATAGCAAGATCAATGTAAACTTGGAAACAAAATATGGGCATGGTCCGCCAACTTTACCGCCTTCCATATAACGTTAAATTTTAAAAAGTTGATGTTGGGTATATAGATTCGGCCAAGTCGAATATAACATTCTCGCTTGTTCTGTTTGAAAAAAGTGTTTATAGTCTTAGGTTTCGTTGGAGGAAGCAAACTAATTGGATGTCGAATTTTCATTCGTTAATATTTATAAAAACGATCCTCTAAAATATATTTTTATAAATGTATAATATTAATATCTATGCACTCATTTTTTAATAATATGCATTTATGTAAGTATAAATTTCTAAGAGCATATTTTAGGGACATGATGAGCTTTAATATGGATGTTAAATCAGTAGTAACTCTGGCTAAATATTTAAAAGGATCATATTGCATTTATACGGTAGCTATTTGTAAAATTGTATTTCAGGTGTGCATTTAAATATATGATACATTTTTCATAATAAAATAAGTAACCCAGGAAAATTTTAGAACATGTTCTAAAATCATTAGTTCTAGAACCAATTAGTAATCAGAACCACCTCAGATTCTTTAATAACATCCTTAGAAATAATGGTATCACAACTAATTCTGACACTAATGGAGTAGAACCTAATTGTGATTCTAAATTCATTTTAAGGAATATTTTTAAGAACTAGGGCTTAAGAACTATTTCTGTATGACTTCAACGTCACGAAATTACTGGTTCTCAAATGACTTCCAAGAACTGTTTAAAAAACTTTAAAAAATTCCAAAATTATAGTCAATAGTTCATTAGAATAAAAAACAAAAAAACTGGTTATGAAACCGTTCCCTAACGTTTCTCTAGAACTAGTTCTGAATGTGACAATTTCGAACACAAATCATTAATTAAAGAACTAGTTCTGGAACAGCTCCATAGAATGAGTACTGGCAAGCTAACACTTCCACAGAACTAGTTCAAATTTATTTTTTATTTACTTTTAGTTTTTCTAGTTTTTTCAATTAATTTTTCATTTTAATATATTTTATAATAAAAATTAAATGCTTTCAAATGTTTTCTCATTCTCACATTATTTAATACTTTCCCAACAAACCAAATGATATCGTAATGATATCATTACGATATCATTTCGGTGATATGGAAGCCCGAGAATGATATCATTTATAATTCTAAAATGATATAGGTTGCTTTCTAAAAGGTACACTCGAAAATGATATCATAATTTTTGAAAATAACGATATTAGTAATGATATCATTAAATTTAAGCAGCGCGATAATTTAGCAATATATTGCAGAATATATACATATATATATGCTAAGATTGGATCAATATATAATATTCTAAATATTTTATAAAAAATTAATAAAATAACCACAATAAAGTTCATCAAGGTCCAAATCATTTTACATGTAATACGAAACTTTTGTAATCCAAATACAATTCCCCTTTAACTCTGGGCTGACATTGGTTTCTTTATGTTATACTCGTTTATTTTTTGCAATTCCACTAAATTTAGCTGTAATAATTAAATTTTCATATAATGCATAACATAAAATATTCTTCTAATACAAATATTTTCAATTTAATTTTATTTTTCTGAAAATGTTTGAAGTTTTTTTCTAAGGAAAATATAATTTTGATATTTTATCATATAATTTTAAAATTATGATATCATAAATGATACTGTATCGTTTCTTGGTTTGTTGGGTTATTAATAAAAATATTTAACCCAAATATATTTATAATGAAAAAATTATTTATATCCCAACAAACCAAATGATATCGTAATGATATCATTACGATATCATTTCGGTGATATGGAAGCCCGAGAATGATATCATTTATAATTCTAAAATGATATAGGTTGCTTTCTAAAAGGTACACTCGAAAATGATATCATAATTTTTGAAAATAACGATATTAGTAATGATATCATTAAATTTAAGCAGCGCGATAATTTAGCAATATATTGCAGAATATATACATATATATATGCTAAGATTGGATCAATATATAATATTCTAAATATTTTATAAAAAATTAATAAAATAACCACAATAAAGTTCATCAAGGTCCAAATCATTTTACATGTAATACGAAACTTTTGTAATCCAAATACAATTCCCCTTTAACTCTGGGCTGACATTGGTTTCTTTATGTTATACTCGTTTATTTTTTGCAATTCCACTAAATTTAGCTGTAATAATTAAATTTTCATATAATGCATAACATAAAATATTCTTCTAATACAAATATTTTCAATTTAATTTTATTTTTCTGAAAATGTTTGAAGTTTTTTTCTAAGGAAAATATAATTTTGATATTTTATCATATAATTTTAAAATTATGATATCATAAATGATACTGTATCGTTTCTTGGTTTGTTGGGATATTTTACTCATCCTTACGTTCAGTTTATTTCTAATTGTCCTTCTTAATAAAATATCGATTAAAACGTGAAAAGACGTAATAAAAAACACCTGTGATTTTAGGCCACATTAAAACAAATGGCCATTAAATAACTTATAAGAATTCTAAATGAAAATAAAATAAAACATTGAATACATTTGTAGAGAAACAATAAATAAAAAAATAAAAAATAAACAAAAAACCATGAATAGGACAATAAAAAATTGATTTTTCATTAATATTAAATTAAAAAGAAGCTATGTAAATAAATAATGCAGTTAAGACAGTATTTCCTGTTTTCATAATAAAAATAATTTATTAGGAAAATTTTAAGACAATTTTTTATTTTTCTAAAAAAATATTAAATAATAATAATAATAAAAACGCAAAAAAAACAACAATATATTAAGAAAATTACGTAAATTATTTAAAACAAAACTAAACAAAATATAAATGACTAAAAAGTTAATATTTATTCCAAAAAAATTATTTTGAAAATTTGCCAAAAAAAAAATATTAGTATCTTTGTATAATATTTATAAGATAAGAAAAGTTGCATAAAACTTTTAAAATAAATACGATTTGATTCTAATTATTCAATTCAAATTATTTGAAACTTTGTAAAATTAATATTATTTTAATTAGTTTTATTTTATTATTTTGGCTGTACTTTGTTTTAGAAAATACATTTTGTGTTATCTGTCATGTTAATATTTGAAAATAGAAATTACATATTTTATTGCATAATAATTATTTTTCAAATATACACATATTTTAAAGAAATATATATTTTTGTTATTTTTTTATTTAATTTTAAAAATGTTCCTGTTAATTTAGTTGGTTTCTACATATTGTCGCTTTTGATTTGTTTGTTTAATTTCTTTAGAGAAATAAATTAAATAAATAAAATTTAATATAGGATTGTTTTATTTTTTTTGCTTGATTTTGTTTAAATTTTGAAAATTTGCCAAAAAGTATGAAATTGTTTGTTAGACAAACAAGTGGCAAATTTTTGGCCACACGTCAAATATTCATTTTTGTCTTTAGATTTTCGCAATTTATTATTATAGCCAGGCATCAAATTCTATATATGAGATATAGAATTTTGAAAGTAATAATAAAATGAAATGGTTTTAGATGATTTTGTATGTGTATAGTTGCTAATATAATATAGATTTAAAAATTATTTGAATAACTTTAAATTAAATGCATCATAGATTATTTTCTTTTAGTTTTTAAGAAAATATTGTTATATAAAAATTAATTTAGAAATTTCGTATTTAAAATTTTTTCAAATCATTGTACTCGAACATGCCAAGACAAAAATTTCAAATCTTTCTAAAGAAATTACTAATGAAAATTACAAAATAGAGTAAAAAACTTTAGTTTGCATTATGGAATTTCATTAATAAAATAATTATATTCTATTTTTGGAAAATTCTTTTAAATTTGATGATGTTAAAAATACAAACATGCCAGAAAAAAATATATTAGTTCTACAACTAGTTCCAGAACTCATGAATATAACCTTTACTTGTTCTAATTTGGCGTTACGATCAATGATTTTTGTTTGAAATTGTCACTTGCAGAACTAGTTCTACAGAAACGTTACCTTGTCTGTACCTATTCTGGAATAGTTCCTTAATCAATGACTTTTGTTTGAAATTGTCACCTTCAGAATTAGTTCTAGAAGGGAACGGTTAGAGAACGGTTTAACAATCTAATTTTTTTTCTAATGAGCCACTTTCTAAAGTTCTCTTTTTAAATCAATTAAATTTTGTAACTCTTTTTTATTTTTGGAATTTTAGAAATTTTTATTCAAATTTTTTAAACAGTTCTAGGAAGTCATTTTGAAACCAGTAATATGTTTAGAGAACTGTTCTAGTTCAAAATCATTCCTTAAAATCAATTAAGAATCATAATAGGTTTTTACGCCATGAGTGTCAGAATTGGTTGCATCGCTAGTTCTTAGGGTGTCATTAAAGAATCTGAAGTGGTTTTGATTACACTAGTTTTAGAACTTATGTTTTTAAAACATGTTATACATTTTTTATGGGATAAATTTAATTTAATTCCGTTTTTCGAACCATGAAAAAATTAAAATTTATATTTTAAGTATCTTTTGGAGAAATAATATTGATATTTTGATTGCAAAAAAAAAAAAAAAAAAATATTATTGGAATTTTAATAAAATATAATAAAAATTTTCCTAAAATCTGAGAATTTAAAAAATGTCCACTTCTTGAAATGAAAATACCCAAAATCTCTATCCGACGAAAATGTATTTCAAAAATTTACTTTTCTTTATTGAAATCGTCATTCTGTTGTTGTAAATAACGTCGGCCAGAAAATATTTTGTGTGTTTAACTAACATATTATCTATATAAAATATATATTTTATAACATTCAAATCATTAAACAAAATAAATGAAAAATACCTACCCGAGGTGACCGACTTTGGGGATCTATTTTCTAGCCCCCTAATTTTTTAGGGATCTATGTTCCTCGAAATCTATTCGATAACAGTTCAGCTCTAGCCATGTGAAATTTTGTTAAGATATCTTTAGTTCAAATGTTACAGAATTACTTCCCAAAAATGTGTTTAAAAAACACTATGTGTCTGTAGGCACAAAAGTGAAAATAACCTAGAGAACGTGCACGTGTATAAAGCAGATTATTAATACCGTTACTAGTCTGTATAAACTAGGGTGGTCGATTATTCGACTTTTTGGAGAAACCGGTTTTCGAATAGTTCGAATAGTTTGTATTTTGAAAAAACCGGTTGCACTTTTTTAAATTCAGAAAAAACCGGTTAACCGGTTTTTTTGCAGAAGTTAATATTTCTATCAAAAAACTACATTTCTTAAAGAAAAATCAATAAATCTTTTTTATTTTTAGAAATAACTATTAACCCATTAAGAACAAGAAAAAAAGATATGGTCGGTTAAGGCCGACAATAACCTACACCATTGTGTGCATCAAAATTCGATTAGGGGTCTTTTTTTATAGACCTGTGGAATTGGGGACCAGTACTATGGTCAATTATGGACCGATCTTCATAAAATTCGGCATACAGGTTTAAACGTATACGGAACTTAGATGTGCAAAAATTACTGCTACATTTAAGGGATTTATGATCGTTAAACCCCTTTTCTGGTAGGTTATTTGTATGGGGGCTAGAGGAAATAATGGACCTATCATAAGAAACCAAACCAAAATTGCGACCTGCATTTTGATTACAAGTTTTACATGAATGGACAGACGGACATCGTTAAATCGACTTAAAGCAGATTGGTACAAATGAAGGTGGGTCTTAGACCAATATTTTTGGGTGTTACAAACATCAGCACAAACGCATAATAGGCATGTAGGGTATAAAAACTGTAAGAAAATAATCTTCAAAAATGATATTAACATTTACTTAGCATAAACAGAAACCATGGGTTAATATGAAAAAAGCTAGAATCAATTTTATTGAAAGGATTCTGCAGGTGAAACTCTTTTAAAACAAAATCTTTGAAAAACAATTTCTTCGCTGAATAAAAAAAAACTAAAACATTTAAATTAGGTGCAAAAATATTACATTAAGTATAATTATTACTTATTTATTTAATATTAAACTATATTTTTAAGCCATTAAAAATCATACTTTATGAATATTAAAAAAATCATAAATTTCGATTCAAATATCAAGATTTAGTGCATGGTTTTTGAAATAAAAAGGTATTTTTAAAACCGGTTTTTTGTGTTGAAAAAAACCGGTCTATTCGACATTCGAAAATTGAACATTTTGAAAAAACCGACAGCACATTGACTGAAAAAACCGGTTTAAAAACCGGTTGGAAAACCGAGTCGATCACCCTAGTATAAACCCACTTGCCATAAATAATTTTAACCTTGGTTTAACCTCAACATTATCACTCGCTAGAATTTTCAATTAAATAAAAATTTCTTACAATTCCCCTATGCTACTGTACTGTCATTTTCAATGACCTAAGTCAATATAATTTTGAATTCGATATATATATATATATATATATATATATATATATATATATATATATATATATATATATATATATATATATATATATATATATATATATATATATATACATATATATATATATTTTTTTTTTCAATAAAAACAAAGGTCCTTAACCCCTTGGCTACCCATCAACGAATTCGGACACCTCATGCCAAGTCCATTTAAATGAAACACAAAAAGCAATAAACCAAAAAAAAAAAAAAAAAAAACGTGCATTCTAACAATGTTATTTTCAATTTAATGTATCTTTAAAATTGTATTTAAAATTCTTTTTAATTTGTTATATTATGCATCACATCCAACATCTTATATTCATTCTATACAACACAACCCACAGTAAGTATAAAATTTGTTTTTGGGGATAAAACAAACTAAAAATATCTAAAAACATGTGGCTGGTGCATTTTAAAAAGAGTGTAAAAATGCGTGGACAACACTTAAAGTGCAATAACCTTTCGTATACAAAATTTTAAAATTTGTATAGTTTAGAGTGCAACAAACTGCCGGCAGTTGCTTGACAGCAAATATTACACCACCGGCAACCGAGTAAACGACGACACAATTTAAATTTTATGCCATTCTACGTATAGTTTAATGCGTATATGTTGTATGTATTTTTTTTTTATATATTACAAATCTTTCATATTCTAAATTTAATTTAGTTTTTTTTACTTTTTCAAAAATTTATGGATGAGACAACGCTGTCATGCTTGGCTCCAAGACAAAATTTTTAAAAGAAAAATCTTTTTGTATATTCCTGCAAAAGTGCATATACATAAACTTTTGTGCTTAATTTAATTCCATCGTTTTGTTTTATTTTTATTAGCAAAAAATAAATCTTAATGCATTATAATTGAAATGTTTGCAAAAGAAATGTGAAAAGATTAAAAAAAAAAATTTAATAAAATGTCTTTTAAAATAAAATATTTTCTGTGAAGTCTTTGCCGGTTGAAATTGTTTTGGAATACAACTAATAACGATTTCTCCTTTTTTCAGTTCCAATATATTGAATTAGAGATATTATCATAAAATGTTGTTATATGTGTATACATACATATGTATGTATATATTTTGAATCTTCTTTTAAGTTGTTTTAAATAAGCATGTCTGTCCGTCTTACAATGGAACATTTTTGAAATTTTCTGATCATTAGTTTATAACTTTTTAACAACCTTTCATAACAATTGAACGCCAGTTTGCAGCAAGAATCCTGATAAATTTAACTATGTTGGTTTCGGGGATATTAGTAAAAACGTTCTGATAAATTTTGTTATTATTTTTATTTTTTTTTTTTTTTTTTTGGTTAAATTAAAAAAGGTAATATAAAGTTTATATTAAAAATTGTTATATACAAGATCAATTAATAACTAGAAAACATTAAATAACAAAAAATAACTCCCCATAAAATTTTTCTGGGATATGACGGACATTTTCACCCCTATCGTGAATACTTTTTCCCTCGAAATGTTTTCCCTTTCCTTAAATTAACAATCATGAAAAAATTCCCCTTGAATGGTTTCATGCTAAAATAAATTTCTTCTTATCGTGAATGATTTTTTTCCCGCGAATTTTTTCACTTTTCCCTTTTATTTATTCACTTTATTTTTGCTGGGGAACAGAACAAGACATTTAAGTATTTCTTCTTATAATTGGAATATTAAAGTTAAAAAAATTTATTTTAAGGTCACGATCCGTTAATAAGGCACAAACCGATATATTGCTCAACAAAATGCAAAACAACAGGTCGAGTGCCTGTGGATTTGTTAAGATTTCGAAAGACGTGGTCGCAGAATTTTTGAAAGCCCTCATAGAAGAAGAATTATTGAGTATGTACAGAATATATATAAAAGCAGGTTTGTTTAACTTGTAATGTTGGATAAATCTAATACAGAGAATTAATTTAAATGTTTTTTTTTTATTCAATTAGGTCACCTACAAAGTTTCGGGTAACTCCAGGGCGTCTCGCAAACCTCGACGAACAATTCACTGGTGCTTGCTTTCCTCCTCTTGCAATGAAATTATTGTTCCAACTGTACAACATTTTCTACACTTTTATTTGTTTCAGTTTAATTTTGTTTGTTTTCTGTGATTATAATTTTTTTTTTTTATTAATTCTTCTTTTTTTTAATTCACTGAGAATTGAAAATTTTTTCACGGGAAATTCACGATAGCATTTTTCCCTTCAAGGGAAATAATAATTTCACGTGAACAAAAATTCCACTTGTTATTCACGATAGGGGTGATTAATAAATTAATAAATATGGTGATAAACTTACGATCATCCTAACGTTTGCTCTTATTGCTGTATTTGTGGGAACATTTTCTCCCTACTGTATTTGATGATATCCATATAGAACATTTTAAAAATCTTATACAGAATGAATCAAATTTGCATCTTATACTAAAGGTATATTCAGACTAGTCAAATATTTGACCAAAATGACGTAACTACTTTATAAAATACTTCTCCTACTTCTTTTCCATTTTAATGGAAAAATATTTTTTACTTAACAGTGATCATAGCTAACATTTTACCAAAACTTGTTTGAAGCATTTGCAAGATCAAAAAATAAAGGTATTCACCTTAGAAATTTGCAACTTTGCAAGACCCTTGCAAAATAGAAAATTTACATCGATTTCTGTAAACACAACAACAACCACATAGAATAAATTTTGTTGCAATGTCTGAGGTGAATACCTTTAATGTCTTGTAGAACTAGTGGTCACGCAAATTTGGTCAAATATTTGACAAATGTGAACATAGCTTAAGTAAGTAATTTAAAAGCGGAGATAAAGGAAACTAAATAAAATTTATTCTATTCATTTTTTTATCAGAAACTTTTTTAATGTAATCTGTAAAAAATATTTATCCTACATTGTGAAACTTATGAGCCATTAGTTTTGACTTAAAAATAACATAGTGTACGTTGCACAGTGGTTTGAAAACGCTTTTTTGGAAATTATTCTGTAACTTTTTATCCATAAAAAAATGTCAATAAAATTTGACATGGCTAGAGCTGAATTGTTACCGAGTTTGAGTAGTACAGATCCCTAGAGGTTCAGGGGCAGAGGTTGGTTACCTCGCGTATGCAATATTTTTTAAAAACTCGTCAAAAATTCTTGTATGATCTAATTTAAAAAGTGTTTACATGTGCTAGCATGTGTAGTTTATTTAGGTCGAAACTAAATTTTCTATCATTGTTAGCCACGTTTTTTTAAACTTCACATAAATATATGCATTCGAAAAAAACCTATTTTATCCTGAATTTGAAATTTGAAAAAAATATAACATTTTTGGGGTTACTTTCCGAAAAAGATGATAACATTCTTTCAGTTCTAAAATATTATAAAATTTGTATAATTATATATTTTTTATGTTTTCAAAAAAATCTTTATGCAAATGCGTATAAAGTAAAACTGGATGCGCTTTGGTCAGTAGTCTTCCCATAAAAACTATCGAAACATTATACATTTTTAATGAAAAAGTAAATAGTTTGAAACACGTTTTTCCAGATTGGGATTTTATGTACTTAGGTACGAAAAAAGTGGGAGTTTTTTTTAATTCCCTGATTTTAGAAGAAGTTTTTCTATATAACTTCAAAAATAAATTGTATTGGAAAATCGCTTAGAGCCGGGGGTCTGGAAATGTTGTCGAATTAATAACTTTTATAAAGATTTCAATACTTTTGTAAAAATTATATTTAAGAAACATTGTGTTAATAAAAAAAAAAATAAATATCACGGAGAAAATTTTTTAACTTTAAAAAATTTACACTTTTTTGTTAGACACTTTAAATTTTTATATTTTTTCTTTAATTTAAAAATAGTGGACTTAATTCTTGAACTTATTTTATATTTAACACAATTAAAATTGTTTTGTTAGTGACATTAGAAAAATATATTGTATATTTACCTTGATTTTGTAAAAATCACACTAATTAAGGAGCACAGCTCTAATTAAAATAATCTCGAAAGATTTATAATGATTAAGCTAAATTATAATGCTTATAACAGTTATTTTTCTCAGTATGAAATTGTTGTTGGTTAATTTTTTAGAGTTGTATTTTAAATGACAATTAAATGTTATAAAAAAAGAAAATAATAAATAAATAAAAATCCACATTTCCAATATAACAGCGTGTACAAACTAGATAATTTTTTATCTTGATAAACGTTAAAATTTTATCAAGATAAAAATTTGTAACCATAATTACTAAGTATAAATTCAGACGAACGATAAAATTTTATCATGGTAAAAATTTCTAGTCAATATTTTTTAGTGTTATTTCAGCTTTAAGAAAAAATGAAAATAAATAAAAATCAAATAGCATGTCCAGACTAGAATTTTTTTTATCAAGACAAATATTTCGTCAAGATAAAAATTTGTACTCAGTATCTATATTATTGAAGCGTCTTCACAAAGTTCAGGCAAAAAAATAATAATAATAATAATAATAAATAAATAAAAAACCAACAATGTGTCCAGACTAGACAATTTTGTTATCACGATCAATATTTTATTGGGATAAAAATGTTTATTGCAGCGTCATGACAAAGTTTAGACAAAAATTTCAAATTTGTCTTCATAAAAAATTACCTAGTCTGGACTATGTAAAAGTAAACAAACACTTGCTAAATCTAAGTTCACACACAGCAATTTTTTCTGAAATTGAAAATTATATTTCAGCAATTCTTGCTTTAATTGCTTGGATTTGATTTTGTTTTGAAGTACGATATTTAAAAACGTGACGAATTTTAAAGTACAGGCTTGTAACCTTTCATATTCCCACTCGCTCGCTTTCACACGAAATAAGAATTTCAGCAAGAAAAATTTCCTTGTGTGAACTCAGATTTATGCGTTTAAAAAATAAGTTAAGAAGTTTTTATTATAAAAGAAAAATTATGAAAGAAAAATGATTTAAAAATAAAAAATCAAAAAAAAACGTCCTTTGGTCTTACCTTTTACTTGGTAATTGGGCATTAGCTTCACCACTTAAGAAATCCATGGTAGCATTTTTTAAATTATTCTTTAATTGTTCACCATTTTCCTTGGCCTTAGAGATCTCCATAAGTTTCTTGTCCATGGCATCATTTACTTTTTGTTCAACTGGTTTTGGAGGAGTTGGAGGTTTAACCTCGGCTGGTGGGGGTGTGGGTTTGGCTACAGGTTCGGGTGTAGGTTTGGGAACAACTGGTTCGGTCTTAGGTTTAGGAGGTTCTACTACAGGAGCCGGTTTAGGAACAACTGGTTCGATCTTAGGTTTAGGAGGTTCTACTACAGGAGCCGGCTTAGGAGCAGGTGGCGTTTCAGGCTTTACAACTGGAGCAGGAGCGGGAGATGGGGCTGGTGTTGGTTTAGGCGCTGGTGCCGGGGTAGGCGCGGCTTTAGGTGTTACTGTAGGCTCTGATTTAGAAACATTTGGCTGAGCGGACTCTGCAGGTTTAGAAGTGGCGGGTTTGTTGTCTATAGCTTTGGTATCAGTCTTGTTTGTCTTATAAAAAATATCAAAGAAAGTCCAACCAAAACGTTTGCTAAAGTTTAAATTAAAAAATAAAGAAAAAATAAAAAAGGTTTAAGGAAATTATAATTGAAATTATAAATGAATTAATAACTTAAAATTTAAACTTAAAAATTTAAAAAAGACTTCTCCTTAAATCCTAACCCTCAAATTTAAAAATTAAATTCAACTTTTTTTTATCTTTAAATTATTGCGATTTTATTTTCATTTTCCCATTGCAATTATTAGTTAGGGCTAAAGAACATTATAATTAAAATAAAACTTTTACTGCACCTACAACGACAAAAAACAGCCCATATACTATTTATTTATAGTTTCACATTTTCTTTCATCTATTAGAATTGTAGAGAGGAAAAAAAAAAAAAATAAAAATTGAACATTTTAATTTAATTAAAATCCACTGAGGCATAAACACTCGCTAATAAAAGAGGTGCAGTCAGTCGGTCGTCAGTAGTATAAAGTCTTCAATTAAAAGTCAAACAAACCAACAGATAGAACAGACTAAATAAATAAATATTTGTATAAAAACTAAATAAATATGTAATAAACTAAATGAAAAGAAACATTTTTCACTTGCATTTAGTTTGCTGCCATTTTGATGACCAAAAAGTTGTCATGTGCAAAATTTCAAATTTTTCATTTCGAAATTTTCATTTTTATAAACGAGTGAATGCATTTCTTACACATAGATTTTACTTTTTCTTTTGCAGCAAATGTACTCGAACGTTTTTAAAAGGTTTCGATAATCTTTATGTTTGTGAATTTAATTGAAAATTTAAAAGATTTTTTGATGATTTGATTATTTATAAAAATACAATTTTATTTAGATTAAAATTTTATTTTTATTTGGGTTTTTTTCTTTTAATTTTGTGTAGAAATATAATGGATAAGATCTTAATTTAGAAAGATTAAAATTGTTGTCAGTGTAAACTTTTTTTGGGTTAATCATTGATTTAGAGTTGCATTATGTTTTGTATATAATAGTTTTTCAATATATAATTTTTTGGGATAGTAATAATATTGTCGAAACTATAATTAAAATGCTGTTACTGTTATTATTGGCCCATGTCGATTGATCGATTTATATTTTTTTTATTCTTAACACTCTGACTATAACATCTACAAATTAAGCCCGATTTATAAGATAACTAAGGTCTGTAAGCATATTTATGTTCTTTATCTTATAAAATTCTTCGTGAAATTTGAAAATATAATCGTAATGGGTTTTGATTGGCCACATGAAAGATTTATTTGTAACAGAATTCAAAATAATAATAATTAAGTATAATTTACCAAGTTAACATTTATTTCCCAAAAAATAACCGTATTAAGAAATGTTAAATTCTTCAATACAAATCCTTTTACAAAAAATAAAATTTTTGTTATACCCTACATCATACTTAAACCAAGGAAATAAATTAAAAAAAAAAAAAATCAACCTTCAAAAAATTAATACTCTAAAATTAGCTCAAAATATAAAATGTATGTTCGTTTGTCTGCTATTTTTAAAAATTGTATTATTGTTTAATCATTTTTCAAAAAATCATCTTTACTGAAATAAGCGAAGTGAAACGTACCAGCAGTTCTACAAAAAACAACAATACAGCGAAGTGATACATGAAGTTTGACACTTGAGCGGGTAAGCAAAAATTGAAGTTTCACAGTTCTAAGCACTAAAAAATAATGACCTGATTAAGTGAGGTCACCTGTTTAAATTGGCTTTAAAATTAAGAGCCCAAACACAACCAAACGGATTTCAACGTTGATTTCCGCTCTAAGAGAGAAATAACAATTAAATGAAGACGAAATCCAGCAGCGGATATCATATATATTTTGTTTTTGTTTCTTTATATTTTTTGTGTTTGGCAACAACAAAACTACATATATAAAAAAATATTTATCATTCTCTCTTAAATTCCATACATAAAAAATAAAAGGCAAATCTGTCTATATCTTTCTTTCTTATATAAATTTAATGTAAACTTATGTGATTCATTTTGCAACAACGGCAACACCGACAGAGAGGGAGAGTGAGAAAATGAGAAATTAAAATAGATTTTAATTTCCAGCGGATTTCGCTGTGTTGTTTTAGTTGTCAAATCTTCATATAAAAAAAATAATCCGCTAGGTTGTGTTTGGGCTCTAACCCATTCATAGCCAGAATATTTTTATAAAGAGCCCCAGCGTTTTTATCTTTTTAATTAAAATAATTGCCAAATAATGTCTTATAATAACAACAAATTTGACAGATATTTCGATTACATATATCAGAATTTTGATAATAACTTTTCACTAAAGAGCAAAAAAAAATTAAAACACGATATTTGGTAATATTAAAATTTTTCCGAATATTTTTTTCAATTTAATTTTTTTTTGGTACAATATAGTTTTTTATTTGTAAAGTGTAGTATATATCCCATTTCCGACCGCTGTTGGGGTTTCGCATCAGTAACTTTAACATCGTCTAATTAATTATACAGTAATATTTTTCCAAGTTATTATTAGATTAATTTATTGACTTAAATATAAGATAAAAACGAGAGAAAAAGATATAGTCGGTCAAGCCCGACCATATGATACCCTACACCATTGTGTACATTATAATTCGGGGAGGGGTCTTGACTTGGAGTCAAAAGTGGACCGATACTCATAAGTGTAAAATAAAACATACGAATACAGAATATTACGTTGATGTTGACATTTATATGAATTTATTCACTTTTGGGTGATTCCCGAAAGAGGGCCTTATATGGGAGCTATGGTAAATTATAGACCGATCTTTCTAAAATTTGGCACTATCATTTGTGTTCATATATAGAACTTATTTGCGTCGAATATTAACTTGATACTAACATTTTAATGGGATTTATGCCCGTTAAAGTGACTTTCTGAAAAGGGGTTTATATGGGAGCTATGGTTAATTATGGACCGATCTTTTTAATCGGCACACTTATTTAGACTTATATAAAACTTATATATTCCAAATTTCATTAAAATATTGTTATATTTAAGGGATTTATGATCGTTAAACCCTTTTCCGGGAGGACATTTGTATGGGGGCTAGGTGAAATAATAGACCGATCATAACCAATTTCAATAGGCTTCGTCCCTGGACTATAAGAAACCTGTGTACCAAATTTCATTAATTCAAAATTGCGACCTGTAGTTTGATTACAAGGTTTACATGGACGGACAGACGGTCAGACAGACGGACGGACATCGTTAAATCGATTCAGAAAGTGATTCTAAGCCGATATATATTATAAATTAAGGTGGGTCTTAGACCAATATTTTTGGGTGTTACAAACATCAGCACAAACGCATAATACCCTCCTTTTATAACTGTTTTCCGAAAAAGTGTTTTTATGCTATGGGTGTATTCTAAAATTTCAAAATGCTGTTCAGAAAAATTTTCCGGGTCCTAAAATGGTACGATTTCCGAAATTTTTTAGAAAAATAATTCTTTATCATTTTTATTTCCTAGATCTGAAAGAGAAAAGGTTTTAAGATTCGTTGCACTCAAATGAAGCATTTCCACTTGTTTAACTGTGATTCATAAATTCATTTCAATATTAATTACATTTTAATATTGTTATTTAAGTCATAACTAAATTATAAATAAAAGCAAATTATAAAATATATTTAATTTGTATTTGTATATTATATAAAATTCAGTTTTTTTTTTATTTATATCGCGTTAAAATGTGTTAAATGAATTATTTGAATTTTCTCTAAACAAATATTTATCTTAGTAATGAACAAAATATTAAAATACAATTTCTCATGTATTTAGCACATCAATGAGCTAATTGAGAGAAATTTTTCCATTGATTTGATTTATGACAATTGAAATTGGAAGTGTAGAGATTTCAATCTTTTAAAACTAAGAGCCACATAAATTGATCTTAAGTTCAATTATAAGTTTTATTATTTTCATAAAATAATGATACAAGAAATAAATGTCAAAATATAATTTTAAAATGTTTAAGACATTTTTGAAATAAAACACAAGACAAACTGAAGAATCGATCGATCTATAACAGCTATTGTTCCGATTCCTATTATAAGTTTCCAATTTTTTTTTTTTTTTTTGACAAACAATTTTTACTTGTTTAACTACATTTAGATTTAGTTAATTTTCATTAGTAACTTTTAGAAAATAAAACAAAACCTCACTTATCTATTATTATACAATAATTATCAATTAATTGTGTTCTAGAACTGCACCACACACTTCATAAAATACAATTTATCAAGGGAATGAAAGTGCAAATGATTGTTTAACACTTGAGTGAGTGTGAGTGATGACTTTATTGGACGTATCTTTGAATGGCAACAAACCAAAGCACAAAAAGAACTATTCTCATCATTATATTATGTTCTTAAGTATCATGTGATTTAATAAATTTGATTTGACTTTAATCTAAAGATAGCCGGCAAAAAAAAAAAAACAGCAATAACAAATAAACTACAAAAACACATTAACCGGCTTTTTTTTGATACCGGTATTTGCAAAAATAATCGTGTATACAAAAATAAAATTGCAACCCATAATTTATAATACTGGAATTGTTTAAAAAAATATATGTGAAGAGAAATAAAAAAACAAAAACATTTGCGTAGACTGTTTATGAGTCAGTCACATACTATACTCGACGTACTATATACATATGTACACATTTCTCTAAAAAAAAACAACAAAAATATTATACAATTTAACACGAGTTCTTTTTTTTTAGCACATTATCTCTATAACTTGTAGTCATTTGTAGTTTGTATATAGAAAACAATAGATATGAATAGAATAATAGCAACATAGAAATGAGAGGAATTGTAGCATTAAATTTCAACATTGACCAAAAAAAAAAAATTATTTTAAAATGTCTAATTAGTATTCATCTAAACACTGTCATTGAAATTAAATTTTTTTTTTAATGGGGTTAGCTTTTCATGGTACGCTACACTAACCCTTTAATGCGATAAGTAATATTTACTTTGCCCCAGGACCTACCCGTACTATTCCAAATTTCTTATAAAAATTCTTTCTACAAAATGTTAACTTTCCCTGCAATCCTCCTTAAAATATGCGAAAATTAATATTTGTTTTGTATGGAAGCTACTATTCACCTTAAACCTATCAGCCCTATCTAAATTTAACAAATGCAATTTGATAAGAAATTTGTTCCCACAAAGTTTAAAGCCCTTTTGACACTAGTTTTTTTTTTTAATTTTAATTTTTCTTGGATTGATGGAACAGTAGAAGTATTTAAAAAACTTAAGCCCAAATTACATCATCGCGTAGGCTGACACAATCAGCTGATATTTTAGAATGCATTGTTTGTTAACGTCCGCCAAGATAGCAACGAAAAGAAAGCAAACGGAAGTGAAAAGTGGCAACACCGCAAAATTTGCAATAATTTCAAATAAAATTTTAATAAAAATCTAATAAAAAACTACAATAAAGTTTTAGATATTTAAAATATTAATTAATTTAAAAAAATTTACAAATTACAATATTTTTTTTTCTTAATAACAAAATTATATACCTTAAGGAATCTGTAAATGGAATATCTCAGGAACCAGGCAGTGTCAGGGCAAAAACTGTATAGGGAATGGAAGGGTACTATTTATAGGTTCAAAAAAGCTTTCCGTGCTAAAAATCGTCGGAACAGTTTCTGAGAAAATCCAGTTCATCCAAAATGGTCAGTAAAACCTGGAAAATGGAATATCTCAGGAACCAGGCAGTGTCAGGGCAAAAACTGTATAGGGAATGAAAGAGTACTATATATAAATTCAAAAAAGCTTTCCGTGCTAAAAATCGTCGGAACAGTTTCTGAGAAAATCCAGTTCATCCAAAATGGTCAGTAGAATCTAGAAAATTAAATATCTGAGGAACCAGGCAGTGTCAGGGCAAAAACTGTATAGGGAATGGAAGGGTACTATTTATAGATTCAAAAAAGCTTCCCGTGCTAAAAATCGTCGGAACAGTTTCTGAGAAAATCCAGTTCATCCAAAATGGTCAGTAGAATCTGGAAAAAAAAATATCTCAGGAACAAGGCAGTATCAGGGCAAAAACTGTATAGGTAATGGAAGAGTACTATTTATAGATTCAAAAAAAACTTTCCGTGCTAAAAATCGTCGAAACAGTTTCTGAGAAAATCCAGTTCATCCAAAATGGTCAGTAAAACTTGGAAAATGGAATATCTCAGGAACCAGGCAGTGTCAGGGCAAAAACTGCATAGGGAATGGAAGGGTACTATATATAGATTCATAAAAGCTTTCCGTGCTAAAAATCGTCGGAACCGTTTCTGAGAAAATCCAGTTCATCCAAAATGGTCAGTAAAACCTGGAAAATGGAATATCTCAGGAACCAGGCAGTGTCAGTGCAAAAACTGTACAGGGAATGAAAGAGTACTATATACAGATTCATAAAAGCTTTCCGTGCTAAAAATCGTCGAAACAGTTTCTGAGAAAATCCAGTTCATCCAAATGGTCAGTAGAATCTGGAAAATAGAATATCTCAGGAACAAGGCAGTGTCAGAACAAAAACTGTACAGGGAATGGAAGGGTACTATATATAAATTCAAAAAAGCTTTCCGTGCTAAAAATCGTCGGAACGGTTTCTGAGAAAATCCAGTTCATCCAAAATGGTCAGTAGAATCTGGAAAATGGAATATCTCAGGAACCAGGCAGTGTCAGGGCAAAAACTGTATAGGGAATGGAAGGGTACTATATATAAATTCAAAAAAGTTTTCCGAGCTAAAAATCGTCGGAACAGTTTCTGAGAAAATCCAGTTCATCCGAAATGGTCAGTAGAATCTGGAAAATAGAATATCTCAGGAACAAGGCAGTGTCAGGGCAAAAACTGTATAGGGAATGGAAGGGTACTATATATAAATTCAAAAAAGCTTTCCGTGCTAAAAATCGTCGGAACGGTTTCTGAGAAAATCCACTTCATCCAAAATGGTCAGTAGAATATGGAAAATGGAATATCTCAGGAACCAGGCAGTGTCAGGGCAAAAACTGCATAGGGAATGAAAGAGTACTATATACAGATTCAAAAAAGCTTTCCGTGCTAAAAATCGTCGGAACAGTTTCTGAGAAAATCCAGTTCATCCAAAATGGTCAGTAGAATCTGGAAAATAGAATATCTCAGGAACAAGGCAGTGTCAGAACAAAAACTGTATAGGGAATGGAAAGGTACTATTTATAGGTTCAAAAAAGCTTTCCGTGCTAAAAATCGTCGGAACAGTTTCTGAGAAAATCCAGTTCATCCAAAATGGTCAGTAGAATCTAGAAAATTAAATATCTCAGGAACCAGGCAGTGTCAGGGCAAAAACTGTATAGGGAATGGAAGGGTACTATTTATAGATTCAAAAAAGCTTCCCGTGCTAAAAATCGTCGGAACAGTTTCTGAGAAAATCCAGTTCATCCAAAATGGTCAGTAGAATCTGGAAAATAGAATATCTCAGGAACAAGGCAGTATCAGGGCAAAAACTGTATAAGTAATGGAAGAGTACTATTTATAGATTCAAAAAAAACTTTCCGTGCTAAAAATCGTCGGAACAGTTTCTGAGAAAATCCAGTTCATCCAAAATGGTCAGTAAAACTTGGAAAATGGAATATCTCAGGAACCAGGCAGTGTCAGGGCAAAAACTGCATAGGGAATGAAAGAGTACTATATACAGATTCATAAAAGCTTTCCGTGCTAAAAATCGTCGGAACAGTTTCTGAGAAAATCCAGTTCATCCAAAATGGTCAGTAGAATCTGGAAAATAGAATATCTCAGGAACAAGGCAGTGTCAGAACAAAAACTGTATAGGGAATGGAAGGGTACTATATATAGATTCATAAAAGCTTTCCGTGCTAAAAATCGTCGGAACAGTTTCTGAGAAAATCCAGTTCATCCAAAATGGTCAGTAAAACCTGGAAAATGGAATATCTCAGGAACCAGGCAGTGTCAGGGCAAAAACTGCATAGGGAATGAAAGAGTACTATATACAGATTCATAAAAGCTTTCCGTGCTAAAAATCGTCGAAACAGTTTCTGAGAAAATCCAGTTCATCCAAAATGGTCAGTAGAATCTGGAAAATAGAATATCTCAGGAACAAGGCAGTGTCAGAACAAAAACTGTACAGGGAATGGAAGGGTACTATATATAAATTCAAAAAAGCTTTCCGTGCTAAAAATCGTCGGAACGGTTTCTGAGAAAATCCAGTTCATCCAAAATGGTCAGTAGAATCTGGAAAATGGAATATCTCAGGAACCAGGCAGTGTCAGGGCAAAAACTGTATAGGGAATGGAAGGGTACTATTCATAGATTCAAAAAAGCTTTCCGTGCTAAAAATCGTCGGAACAGTTTCTGAGAAAATCCAGTTCATCCAAAATGGTCAGTAGAATCTGGAAAATGGAATATCTCAGGAACCAGGCAGTGTCAGGGCAAAAACTGTAAAGGTAATGGAAGAGTACTATTTATAGATTCAAAAAAGCTTTCCGTGCTAAAAATCGTCGGAACAGTTTCTGAGAAAATCCAGTTCATCCAAAATGGTCAGTAGAATCTGGAAAATGGAATATCTCAGGAACCAGGCAGTGTCAGGGCAAAAACTGCATAGGGAATGAAAGAGTACTATATACAGATTCAAAAAAGCTTTCCGTGCTAAAAATCGTCGGAACAGTTTCTGAGAAAATCCAGTTCATCCAAAATGGTCAGTAGAATCTAGAAAATTAAATATCTCAGGAACCAGGCAGTGTCAGGGCAAAAACTGTATAGGGAATGGAAGGGTACTATTTATAGATTCAAAAAAGCTTCCCGTGCTAAAAATCGTCGGAACAGTTTCTGAGAAAATCCAGTTCATCCAAAATGGTCAGTAAAACTTGGAAAATGGAATATCTCAGGAACCAGGCAGTGTCAGGGCAAAAACTGCATAGGGAATGAAAGGGTACTATATATAGATTCATAAAAGCTTTCCGTGCTAAAAATCGTCGGAACAGTTTCTGAGAACATCCAGTTCATCCAAAATGGTCAGTAAAACCTGGAAAATGGAATATCTCAGGAACCAGGCAGTGTCAGGGCAAAAACTGTACAGGGAATGGAAGGGTACTATATACAGATTCATAAAAGCTTTCCGTGCTAAAAATCGTCGGAACAGTTTCTGAGAAAATCCAGTTCATCCAAAATGGTCAGTAGAATCTGGAAAATAGAATATCTCAGGAACCAGGCAGTGTCAGGGCAAAACTGTATAGGAAATGGAAGAGCACTATTTATAGATTCAAAAAAGCTTTCCGTGCTAAAAATCGTAGGAACAGTTTCTGAGAATATTGAATGGGTTTTTAACAATGTTAGGAACAAGTTGATCTATTTATTTTCAGCGATTTTGGCTAGGTTTTTAATTTTATCATGAGCAAAGTTAGCAACACTTTTTAGGCGCTCGCATTTTTTTTTTTTTTTTTGCATTGGTGTATATTCGGCGGGTTTTTTTTTTTTTTTCTTTGGCGCACTAAATAATACTAAGAAATGCGCACGTATATTTGTGTGTAGTATATTGTTTGTGCGAGTAAAAGAGAAAGGGAGTTCGAATTCAATTCATATACAATACATTGTTCTATTCATTGTATGCTATACAATGAACCATGTTATGATTTTAATAAGTGTAGCGCAGAGCATGTATGTCTTGTTGTTTTACAATTAGAAATACTTGAAGCCGCACCGAATTTTTATTGCACTGCGAAATAAAAATTTTGTTAAAATCTCTGCTTTGGTTACAATACTTGCAATTAAATAAAATTTATTTGCAAAGAATCGTATTAGGCTCCTTTATTAACAAATTGTTATCCGCTCAATAGTTTTGGAGTTTTATCGAAATAAGTGTCCGAAATATTAGTTTGGTATTTTATACCAAATTGAAGATTTATCTTGCTAAAATTTCTTTTTTGGAAAAATTTGATGAAAAATATATCATCACACTTGCCTTTTAGTAAATAAATTTAATTTAGTTTCATTTCTCATGTTAAGTTTTATATTGTGAGCAAAAAAAGTAAAAATCAAAAATAATCATTATGATTTTTTTTTTTTTTTTTTTTTTTTTTTTTTAGTTTTTATTGAATCTTTCTTTTTCAGAAATTTACAATAAGTATTAAAATCTTAACCTAAACTTAAATTATTGTTGATTATGATTTGAGCAAAAAAATAAAAATCAAAAATAATCATTAAAAGTTGAGCAAAATAATAAAAATCAAAAATAATCATTAATATTGATTATTTTCATAAAAATCAAAAAAAAAAAAAAAATCATTTCGGATTCCGATGGAACCTGTTCTGAAGATTACATTTCTGTATTTAACACTTTTATCCGGTTGTTCTTTGTATCTGATTTTTTTTGTTTAAAATTTCAAGAAAATTTGTATTTTCTGTCCCTGGTAAAAACATCAAAAGTGTTTCAGCCAGGGATGGAAAAGTTGATAAAATAGTACTTTTTTTGATACTTAATTGGAATAAAAGCAATCAATGAATTAATGAAAATTATTACATTATTTGAATTATACACCAAATAAAAATTATCAAAAATTTTAATTTTAGTACTCTGAGAGTGAAAAAAGCACTATTTGAAATATATTTTGATACCCAAAAATATTTAAATTTTCTATCCCTGTTTTCTGCTTATAATCTTTATCTCAAAGCTGGTGAAACTACGAGTAAAAAAAGTATGTATATAGAAATGAAATTAAAAGAAATTGATACCCTTCATCATCTTATAATCTTCATGTATCATCTCATGAAAAACTACGTATTTTATGTGTTAATGAACAGCTTTTATGCTTTTTCTGATGAAAAATTAAATTTTTAATTAAAAGAAAAATTAATAAAAATTACATATTAGTGGCGTAGTTATCGTAAAATCGTCAACAGGCCATTTTCAGACCCAAAAATCGTCCAAATGACGATAAATCGTCAAATCTGGCAATAGTGTATATATTTGACGCGCTTTTCTTTTTATATCAGAGAGTGTCAAATTCGCTCTCTGAGAGAATTATTTCATGTGTAGACTAAAATATTAGTATTATAAGAAATACCTCGATTATCCGTAACGGTCGGGACCGGAAACATTCTGGAAAATCAAATTTTCCGGTTAATTGAGTAAAAATTTTGAGTAGTATTTTTAAACATTTTTTAGTTATATAATTCAATTATTCAAGTATTTAATATATGGAAAATAGTGAACAATACATAAGGGTTTCATTTTACGTAGTTTCTTAAAAAATTATATAATATTGTTTGTTTCTTTTTTTTTTTTTCAAATATGTAAATATTTTCGTTAACTAGATTTTCATGAATGCAGAAAACTGGCATTTTACCTTATTAAAATTCTCTTTTGTGTTTTTGTCCCAGATAATAGAGGTAATCACTGTTTATTGATGGAAAAATAAAATTAAATGGATGGAAAAAAGAAAACAATTACAAATCGAATCACTGATAATCGAGGCCCTACTGTATTATAAGACAGTTGTGATAAGATTTCTTTAATCAACTATCTTATAAGATTTACTATCAAAAAAAAAATAAACACACGATCCTGATTCCTTATATCAAAATCGATTTGAAAGATTTTTATATAGCAAGATTCTGTTAGACGAGAGCTTTAGAGACTAATATTTTTACTTTTTAGCCTGTCTTGGTGAAGTTTTTTCGCTACAGTGGGTCAGCTAATTTTACAATTAACAACAAACAGAAAAATTGTGCAAAGAAAGAATTTTGAAAAAATATTTACTGAGTCACAAGTTACAAGCATTGAAAATTTTACTTTGAAAAAAATCGATTATTTCCCGTTTTTTGCTAAAAAAAAAATTCTTCGCCTTAATTTCTTATTTACATTTTTTATTTTGTTTATCTCGCTCTTCTAACCACTCTCGCAATTAAAAGTGTAAAAACAACACTGTTGTTATTTTATTACTTGTCCAGTTTTTTTTATATATAAAAAAAAAAAAACAAAGACATATTTCGGCAGTGTTGCCGAAGACGGGAGTTCAAAATTCAAAAAATTATACAAAGAGTGTGTGCCAAACGGCAGCAAAGTATGTAGAAAAGTAAAATTTTGAAGTATATGAGGTGAATAAAATTTCACTAGCTAATAGGGCTACTTAAATTTTTGACAAATGTATAGAAAATATTGACAATCATAAATTTTTAAATAAATAAGAAGAATAATAAAATATTTCTAATTTTTTTTGTGTTTTAATGTTTTTTAATTAAATTTTTATTTTATATTAAAAATAAATTGTATTAAACAATATGTAATAAAAAATTCTATGAAATTGTGTGTATTTTTTTTAAAATCTATCAAAATTTACAATTGAAAAAAGTTTTCATTTGGCACAGCAAATTTGTAACATTTATTCAACATAGGAAAATTTAAAATTTTCTTAGAACATTGCTACCGTTCAAAATTAAAAAAAAAAAAAAATAGATTTATTTTGTCTTAACTCCGTGATCTCCAAAATATAAATATTGCAGCAAAAAAAGCAATGAAAAAGGGTTGTGAAAGCGATGATTTAAACCATTACGATGCTTTTTAGCAGTTGTCATTTGGAGCGAGTCTTTAGTGCTGAAAAAACTGCAGTGTCCTACCAATCACAAATGTTTTTATGTACACTGCTTCTCTTAAAACGAATAACGTTGGTTTAGGTTTGTTAAAAGATAATAAAAATATTTTTTTAGTTTGCGACATTTTAATTTTCTTAGAAATTAAACTTTTTCCCTGCTATGAATTCATTGATTTTAACTTTTTTTCTAAACAATTATTAATAACTTCCAAGAAAATCCAAAATTTCTTCTCCTTTTGCAATATTGTATTAGAATACGGTGTTTTTGAGCCTTAATTTTTTTTTTTTTTAATTCATTGGATCAATTTTTTTTTTACAAAAAATAAATGACTAATTTACGAAAAGAACTTCTACTAAAATTACACAAAAATTACAAAGAAATTTCATTATCCAATAAATTTAAAATTGTCCCGTTTTTGGATAATTACACAGAAAACGGCAACACTGTATTTCGGTACCGATAAAACATTAAACCCTGCAAGGCTACACTTCCTCGAATCGACGACGTATAACTATTTTCACATACTATTTCTTATTATATTTATTTCGTTTTTTTTTTTTTTTTTTGTATAGTTCATATATTTAAGGAGATATTTCTATATGCGTTTGCCCAGCTCAATTCGAAAAGTCTAACTATGTATTAATTTTAAAGGAAGTATAGCCTTGTTTTGGGTAAATCCTTTGGAAGGTTGTATTTTTGCTTTTATTTTGATTTAATGATATGTCCCAAGATGTCAAACGAATATTTGTTTCGGCAACTTATATGGAAAAACACAAATAAATATAAAATGTTGGTATTTTTTCTCATATATTTTGTCGAAAGAAATTCTGGGATAGGGCAAAATTTGGAAGATATCTTCCTAGAAGATATATACGCAATATCTTTTTTTTATTATTATATAAGAAAGTGATCAAAGCCATATTTTTATAATATTACTTATTATTTTTATCAGTTTAGAGAAAATTAGGAAACAAACACAAAAAAATAGATACAATTTTTATTTTTTCATTTATAAAATAAAATTTATCATCAAATGATCGCCCTTTTTTCAGTAAGGGGATTATCCCCTTCGCAATATGTTGATGATTTCTCATTGAAATCATCTAGAAGAAATAAACGCAATAGCGGACAACAATTGACTTAAAGTCAATTTTATTCCACAAATTTTTGTGTATTATTTATGTATATAAATCGTGCATACCGTTCTCGAGTTATAGTAAAATATACTCGAGTAACCGATCGCAATACTAGACACGCCCGTAAAAAAAATCTAGATCTGATGGGAAAAAACTGAAAGCAGATTTGAGGTAAGCACGTTAAATTTCATCTAGTCCACATATCTTTTGTGTAAATAATTTTTATTGCCTAATACGATTCTTTGCAAATAAATATTTATTTAATTGCAAGTATTGTAACCAAAGCAGCGATTTTAACAAAATTTTTATTTCGCAGAGCAATAAAAATTCGGTGCGGCTTCAAGTATTTCTAATTGTAAAACAACAAGACATACATGCTCTGCGCTACACTTATTAAAATCATAACATGGTTCATTGTATAGCATACAATGAATAGAACAATGTATTGTATATGAATTGAATTCGAACTCCCTTTCTCTTTTACTCGCACAAACAATATACTACACACAAATATACGTGCGCATTTCTTAGTATTATTTAGTGCGCCAAAGAAAAAAAAAAAAAAACCCGCCGAATATACACCAATGCAAAAAAAAAAAATGCGAGCGCCTAAAAAGTGTTGCTAACTTTGCTCATGATAAAATTAAAAACCTAGCCAAAATCGCTGAAAATAAATAGATCAACTTGTTCCTAACATTGTTAAAAACCCATTCAATATTCTCAGAAACTGTTCCTACGATTTTTAGCACGGAAAGCTTTTTTGAATCTATAAATAGTGCTCTTCCATTTCCTATACAGTTTTGCCCTGACACTGCCTGGTTCCTGAGATATTCTATTTTCCAGATTCTACTGACCATTTTGGATGAACTGGATTTTCTCAGAAACTGTTCCGACGATTTTTAGCACGGAAAGCTTTTTTGAATCTATAAATAGTACTCTTCCATTACCTATACAGTTTTTGCCCTGACACTGCCTGGTTCCTGAGATATTCCATTTTCCAGATTCTACTGACCATTTTGGATGAACTGGATTTTCTCAGAAACTGTTCCGACGATTTTTAGCACGGAAAATTTTTTTGAATTTATATATAGTACCCTTCCATTCCCTATACAGTTTTTGCCCTGACACTGCCTGGTTCCTGAGATATTCCATTTTCCAGATTCTACTGACCATTTTGGATGAACTGGATTTTCTCAGAAACCGTTCCGACGATTTTTAGCACGGAAAACTTTTTTGAATTTATATATAGTACCCTTCCATTCCCTATACAGTTTTTGCCCTGACACTGCCTTGTTCCTGAGATATTCTATTTTCCAGATTCTACTGACCATTTTGGATGAACTGGATTTTCTCAGAAACTGTTCCTACGATTTTTAGCACGGAAAGCTTTTTTGAACCTATAAATAGTACCCTTCCATTCCCTATACAGTTTTTGCCCTGACACTGCCTGGTTCCTGAGATATTCCATTTTCCAGGTTTTACTGACCATTTTGGATGAACTGGATTTTCTCAGAAACTGTTCCGACGATTTTTAGCACGGAAAGCTTTTTTGAATCTATAAATAGTACTCTTTCATTCCCTATAAAGTTTTTGCCCTGACACTGCCTGGTTCTTGAGATATTCCATTTTCCAGGTTTTACTGACCATTTTGGATGAACTGGATTTTCTCAGAAACTGTTCCGACGATTTTTAGCACGGAAAGCTTTTTTAAATTTATATATAGTACTCTTTCATTCCCTATACAGTTTTTGCCCTGACACTGCCTGGTTCCTGAGATATTCCATTTTCCAGATTCTACTGACCATTTTGGATGAACTGGATTTTCTCAGAAACTGTTCCGACGATTTTTAGCACGGAAAGCTTTTTTGAATCTGTATATAGTAACCTTCTATTCCCTATGCAGTTTTTGTTCTGACACTGCCTTGTTCCTGAGATATTCTATTTTCCAGATTCTACTGACCATTTTGGATGAACTGGATTTTCTCAGAAACCGTTCCGACGATTTTTAGCACGGAAAGCTTTTTTGAATTTATATATAGTACCCTTCCATTCCCTATACAGTTTTTGCCCTGACACTGCCTTGTTCCTGAGATATTCTATTTTCCAGATTCTACTGACCATTTTGGATGAACTGGATTTTCTCAGAAACCGTTCCGACGATTTTTAGCACGGAAAGCTTTTTTGAATTTATATATAGTACCCTTCCATTCCCTATACAGTTTTTGCCCTGACACTGCCTTGTTCCTGAGATATTCTATTTTCCAGATTCTACTGACCATTTTGGATGAACTGGATTTTCTCAGAAACTGTTCCGACGATTTTTAGCACGGAAAGCTTTTTTGAATCTATAAATAGTAACCTTCCATTCCCTATACAGTTTTTGCCCTGACACTGCCTGGTTCCTGAGATATTCCATTTTCCAGATTCTACTGACCATTTTGGATGAACTGGATTTTCTCAGAAACCGTTCCGACGATTTTTAGCACGGAAAGCTTTTTTGAATTTATATATAGTACCCTTCCATTCCCTATACAGTTTTTGCCCTGACACTGCCTTGTTCCTGAGATATTCTATTTTCCAGATTCTACTGACCATTTTGGATGAACTGGATTTTCTCAGAAACTGTTCCGACGATTTTTAGCACGGAAAGCTTTTTTGAATCTATGAATAGTACCCTTCCATTCCCTATACAGTTTTTGCCCTGACACTGCCTTGTTCCTGAGATATTCTATTTTCCAGATTCTACTGACCATTTTGGATGAACTGGATTTTCTCAGAAACTGTTTCGACGATTTTTAGCACGGAAAGCTTTTTTGAATCTATAAATAGTACTCTTCCATTACCTTTACAGTTTTTGCCCTGACACTGCCTGGTTCCTGAGATATTCCATTTTCCAGATTCTACTGACCATTTTGGATGAATTGGATTTTCTCAGAAACCGTTCCGACGATTTTTAGCACGGAAAGCTTTTTTGAATCTATAAATAGTACTCTTTCATTCCCTATAAAGTTTTTGCCCTGACACTGCCTGGTTCTTGAGATATTCCATTTTCCAGGTTTTACTGACCATTTTGGATGAACTGGATTTTCTCAGAAACTGTTCCGACGATTTTTAGCACGGAAAGCTTTTTTGAATTTATATATAGTACTCTTTCATTCCCTATACAGTTTTTGCCCTGACACTGCCTGGTTCCTGAGATATTCCATTTTCCAGATTCTACTGACCATTTTGGATGAACTGGATTTTCTCAGAAACTGTTCCGACGATTTTTAGAAGGGAAACTTTTTTGAATCTGTATATAGTAACCTTCTATTCCCTATGCAGTTTTTGTTCTGACACTGCCTTGTTCCTGAGATATTCTATTTTCCACATTCTACTGACCATTTTGGATGAACTGGATTTTCTCAGAAACCGTTCCGACGATTTTTAGCACGGAAAGCTTTTTTGAATTTATATATAGTACCCTTCCATTCCCTTTACAGTTTTTGCCCTGACACTGCCTTGTTCCTGAGATATTCTATTTTCCAGATTCTACTGACCATTTTGGATGAACTGGATTTTCTCAGAAACCGTTCCGACGATTTTTAGCACGGAAAGCTTTTTTGAATTTATATATAGTACTCTTTCATTCCCTATACAGTTTTTGCCCTGACACTGCCTTGTTCCTGAGATATTCTATTTTCCAGATTCTACTGACCATTTTGGATGAACTGGATTTTCTCAGAAACTGTTCCGACGATTTTTAGCACGGAAAGCTTTTTTGAATCTATAAATAGTACTCTTCCATTACCTATACAGTTTTTGTCCTGACACTGCCTGGTTCCTGAGATATTCCATTTTCCATATTCTACTGACCATTTTGGATGAACTGGATTTTCTCAGAAACTGTTCCGACGATTTTTAGCACGGAAAGCTTTTTTGAACCTATAAATAGTACCCTTCCATTCCCTATACAGTTTTTGCCCTGACACTGCCTGGTTCCTGAGATATTCTATTTTCCAGATTCTACTGACCATTTTGGATGAACTGGATTTTCTCAGAAACTGTTCCGACGATTTTTAGCACGGAAAGCTTTTTTGAATTTATATATAGTACTCTTTCATTCCCTATACAGTTTTTGCCCTGACACTGCCTGGTTCCTGAGATATTCCATTTTCCAGGTTTTACTGACCATTTTGGATGAACTGGATTTTCTCAGAAACTGTTCCGACGATTTTTAGCACGGAAAGCTTTTTTGAACCTATAAATAGTACCCTTCCATTCCCTATACAGTTTTTGCCCTGACACTGCCTGGTTCCTGAGATATTCCATTTACAGATTCCTTAAGGTATATAATTTTGTTATTAAGAAAAAAAAATATTGTAATTTGTAAATTTTTTTAAATTAATTAATATTTTAAATATCTAAAACTTTATTGTAGTTTTTTATTAGATTTTTATTAAAATTTTATTTGAAATTATTGCAAATTTTGCGGTGTTGCCACTTTTCACTTCCGTCGTTGCTATCTTTTCGTTGCTATCTTGGCGGACGTTGTTTGTTATGGAGTTGATTACATTTTGTCAGAAGCAGTTTACAGTGTTGTTTTATTTAGCCCTGTTTCTAAATTCACTTGCTCTTTAGACTTGCGATAATTAATATTTACTTTGTATGGGGGTATCACTTCCCTCACATTATATGGCGCTATAAAAATTCGTAGTGGGCGTAAATTAAGATCTAAAATAGCCTACAACATCCTCCAGTACATGGAGTATCTGTATGTCAAATTTCATAAATATTGGTCCAAAATTGAGAACATTGCTTTTTTTAAGTAGAAGTAATATATGAGCATGGTATACCAGCAAATTCTAACATATCCTATAACCTTCTCCGGCACTGGTATTATCTTCTGTTGATCGGTTATTTATAAGTACAAGCCATTTACCCATTGCACTTCGCTTCCTTCGTAATTTCAATCTCAATTATGGTAGAAGATAAGAAAGTTGATTAAACAAAATTGTAAGATTTTGTAATTATTTTTTAAATATGCGGTAATTAATATTTTGTATTTATGGTTGTTATCCTTCCCCCTGCACTCAATGAAGTAAACTATTTTATTTTTGGGGCTCACAGGATAATGATAAATAAATAATATTTACTTTATATGAGAGTCCAGGCTCAACTACATAGAATACTTTCGCTTCAACTGCGACTGACAGCTAAGTTTAATACATGCATTTATATTGAGCGGAACCAAATCAGTACGCCAAACTTCTGCGTGAAGTACTTCAAAGATGAAAAATGTTCAACTTTGAAGTGCCGAAGTACGTAAATATATTTTGTCGGTTGTTTTATTCTTATTTTAATATTTTTTCGTTAATTCGGAAATTTTAATTTGCAATTCATTATTTCAACTGAGAACATAATAGACTTTTTACATCTTTATATTTTATTATATAAAATTTTAATAACAAAATAATGCAACGACTGGGTTAATATTAATATTTATTTATGTGTTGCGTAGCTGTCTGTCGCAGTTGAAGCGAAAGTATTCTATGTAGTTGAGCCTTCCCACTGCACTATACGAAGCCGGCATCGCGCCGCCGCCGCCGGTGAATTTTCTACCTCATGCGCCGCCGCCGTTTTCATCGGCTTACATCGCCTCAAAATCAGCCGCCAACGTTTTTAAATTTTTATTAAAATTTAACAAGAATTGTTAAGAAGAGCAAGAATACAGTGGTTCCATCTATTATTACAATTTTACTTACATGTGAAAAATTTATTAGAATTAAGAATAGTACAACGTATAAAAGTGAATTAATAATTAATAAATGATGAAATCCTCACTTCTATTTCAACTATTTCAAGTTTTTTTTATAGATGGGGAGCACCCGGGTGGTACAATCGCGGCCGAAAATTTTGCCGTCGAATTAATTTAATTTGCGCCGCTGCCGAAAATTTTGCCTCGGCTTGTATCACTGCTTTCGATATGTGAAAATAAATGTTAGCTTTGTAGCTCCCTGAACCTATCCATTCCATTTTCATTGTATAAATTCAGTATTATATAAAGTAAGAAATTTATAAGCGTTTTCCTGTTTATACATTCAATTTCTATCTCATTCAATTCATTCAATTTCGCTCAGTGTAGTTTAGTCTAGCAATAAAAAATATATAATTTAAAATTGTTTATCTATCGAATTTATTGTCTATTATTTAACACCTTTATCAGAAAAAACACCCCCTTTAAACAATTAAATTCACCGCTTAACACGTGATTAAAACTAATTGTGCTAGTTTTTTGCACTTCTATGTTTGTGTGAAAGTTTATCATAACACAATGGGATAGATGTTTGTTCTAAATGTACTATGTACTTTTTTTATATTTTTGCAAACATCGATCAACAATTAATTACAAATAATAAAAATAAGAAAGTGCTAATTGATCTTGAACTTTATTTGATTTTGTTTTTTATAATAGTTTTTCCATATTTGTACAATCACTCATTTGATTTGATAATTAATAAAGTTAACTGTTTAAAAGAGAAGTGAGATAATGAAAAAAAAAGAGTTAAATTATGGGACAATATATTAGTAACTACAATTATAAAAAATATGAATGATTATTGCTCGTGTTTTACAAACAAACTTTTGTGGTGTACGTGACTGACAGTCTATTCTTTTCGATTTATTTTATTTTTTTGTGTGAAGTGTTTTGCCAAAAAAGTTTTATTTTTGTTGGGTTAATATATTTTATAGTAGATTTTTTGTGTGTGTCTGTTTTGTGAATACTTTTACCTCTTACTGTTTTGATTTGTTTATTGTTTTTTTTTGGGAAATTTCTCGAGTATTTTTTTGTTTTGTTTTTAGTTTATGTGACGTTGTTTTAGGTTTGTTTTCTTTCTTTCCCAACTGGAATGGAAATTTTTATTGCTGTATTGTTAAGATCTGTTACGTTACAATTTTTGGAAATTTATTTTATATGTCAAATGCAAATTTTTTGTTTTAACACTTCAATGTCTCCCTCCCTCCGTCCGTTTGTTTTATTTTTTATTATTATTATTTATTTTTTTTTTTTTTTTGAGAGGGTCTCATAAACTATAGTCAATTATGGATCGATCAAAATTTGTCACTCAGCTTTATGCTAAAAAGTACACTTATACATACATATGTATTGAATACATAAATATTTAAGACTTTTATGAAAGATAAAAACCTAAAATAAAAAGCATTTGTATCGGGGCTGAATAATGTAATAGAACGATCGCAATAAATTTCAAAAGGCTTGGTTTTTTGATATTTTGTATCATTTTTCATCAAGATTTCTTCAAAATTCAGACCTTTACTCTGTTTACAAGTTTTACAGTTGACATAGACTGGGGCCGATCGAATGAAAAAAATGAATAATTAATATTTATCTCCTAAACTATTAATTGGAAGTACTAGGATTTTATTTATTTATAGTAGTAACTACAGTATAATTAAAAATTATATTTAGTCACTTATTTTTAATTCAATAATTTTAAATAATAATCTCAGTATATCCTAAGAAAACATTTTGTTACGTTTTAAGTTCTCAGATGTCTGTACAATATGAACTAATTATTTTCAAGTTTGAAAAATAAGTTAAAATTTAAATTTAATTATAAAATGATAATTGACACTTTTTTCCAAAAAAACTTATCGTACTTAAGACTTTATTCAATTACCTTAATGATTTATTTGTTTACTCAAACGAAAAGAAAACAAAAAAAAAAAAACAAAAATATATATATATATATATATATATATATATATATATACAGTGGTGGCCACGAATTTAAGACACGACATGTAACGAACTAAGTTGTGATAATTATTACAACCCTGCAATATGAAATTAGATTTTGTTAATTTTTCAGTGTACCCTGTAATGTTAAGATCAATTACCGTTATTTGCTTTTTTTTGTGTATACATTTTGTTGCTGTTTTTATTATATTTTCGTAAAAACGTGCTTTTGAAGCTGGTCACGAATTTAAAACATATAAGAAATATTTGGTTTTTAAGTGATTTTTTGGTGTTTTTTGAAGCTAAAAGGTAAGTAATGAATGTTTTATTCCATTTAATGTTAGAATACATCAAAATATTTAGTTAGAAATGGCCAGAGGTACTTGGAGTTCGGATGCCGAGCGAAAATTGATCCAACAAATGAATACTGATGGAAAAACAGTAATGGAAATTTCCAAGCTACTAAAATGTTCCAGATCCAAGATTTACAATGCACTGGAACACATCAAGCAACATGGCACTACCAAAAATGTCAAACAGCACCCTAGAGCCCGAAAAACTACACCCAGGGAGGATAGCTTAATTTATAAATCAGCTGCTAAAGATCCTTTCAAGAGCTCAAGTAAAATTAAAAATGAGATTTCATCGGATTTTGGTATTAATATATCGTCCAGGACAATAAGAAGACGTCTGAATGAGAAGAACTTACGTGGGTGTATTGCACAACGTAAACCACTTGTGTCAAAAAAAAATATTAAATCCCGACTAGCGTTTTCAAGAGAAAATCTCAATAAGCCGATGACATTTTGGAAAAATATACTTTGGAGCGACGAGTCGAAGTTTTGTCGCTTTGGTTCTGATGGAAAACAGTACGTATGGCGTCCTCCAAACCTGGAGCATCACCCAAAGTACACCCTTAAAACGGTTAAGCATGGTGGTGGAAATGTCATGGTGTGGGCAGCATTTTCCTGGCATGGTGTAAGTCCCATTCAGAAGATTATCAATAAAATGGACCAGCATATTTACAAAAACATACTGACAAGCATCATGATACCATTCGCTGAAGACAACATGCCTCTAATGTGGAAATTTATGCATGATAATGACCCTAAGCACACTTCACGCCTAGTGAAGAGTTGCTTAGAGGAAAATAATATCACAGTTCTGAAATGGCCAGCTCAATCCCCGGATCTCAATCCAATTGAGAACTTGTGGAATGATGTTGAGGAGCATGTACGAGCAGTAAAGCCAAAAAATTTGACTGATTTATGGGAAGAAATTCAAAAGGCTTGGTATGCCATTCCAAAGGAGCGCTGTATGGCCTTAGTTGAAAGTTTACTCAGGAGATGCGCTGCTGTGATTCAAAATAAAGGATTTCCCACCAAATACTAATATTGTTTTATGAAGCTGAGCTTTACTTTTGTGAATTAACTTTTATTTTGCCTATGTCCTAAATTCATGACCAGGCTTAAACTTGTATTAATCTGTATAATATGTAAATAAAAATTGGAAACTAAATATAGGTAACAAACTATTGTTGATTTTTTTTCATAACATTACTAGGATCTTTAAAAAATAACATGGATCTAAAATTTGTTCGATAAGATGTAAAAATTATCAGAAATATATAAGTGAAATGTCGTGTCTTAAATTCGTGGCCACCACTATATATATATATATATATATATATATATATATATATATATATATATATATAAATAACTAATAATTAACTTGCAATTACTTTTTTTTTTGTTGTCATTTTGTGATTATAAAAACATTAAAATATTATGCAATATTATTATGATTTAATATACATACAAATTTGTCATAAAAAATATTCTATAAAAAAAGTGAAATCATTTGTGATAGATAAATTCTAATTAAAAATAATAATGATCATGTATTTTAAAATTAAATATTTAAATAATGATGATCATTTTATAAATTGTATTTTAATTTAAATATTTATTATATTCAAAAATACCCCTTTTAATATTTAACAGAACAAGTTGCAAGCAAATAAATTTTATTATTTGAATGAGGCATCATTTTTAATTTATTGACTTTCTAAAAACTTATTAGGGTCAGATTTTTATAGTCAAAAAAGTACATTTTATTTTTATCATTGGTATTGGTATTTTCCATCTCTCATTGTGGCACTTACTACGGTAATACGCAGCAGAGATCAGAGAGAAAGCCGACCGGCTTTAAGCCACCGACTTGAAAATTTTAGTAAATTCAATGTAAAACTTTAAGTAAATTGAAATTTTAAAACTTTAATATTAATTTTTTTTTTTGAATTTTTTTATAAATTTTCTTAAGATGTCGGCAACATTTTTAGTAGAGCTCATAAATTTCCGCGGCAAGAATTTGCTCCCCATGGCTGTGAGTTTGCCATTCATGTACATTTTAAATACATTTGGAGGTATTTAGACCCCAGGGCATTAGAATTCTTTTGTTTGAACCATCTAAGTGTATGTAAAAGCGTCATCTTTGTTTTTCGGCGAATATCTTCAAACAAAGCAAATTCTTTTACTTTACTTAAGGTACGGTCACATTAGGTAAACATTTGACTGAAACTCACAAATATTTCTTTGCCGTAATGTGACCATCAAATATTTTTGTGTGGCAAACAACAAATCAGCTGATTTTGGGCAAATAAAATTATTTGATAGCAAACAAAAATGTTCATAATGTGAACACAATGTGACTACATAATGGAAAAAAATTTTCCATTTTTCGGGTAAATAATTGTTTGATCTCACAAAACTTTTTTAAGAGAAATAATAGTTGTATCGAGCCATATTGTTTACTATTGAATCTAAATCATTAAAATTTTAAGTATATAAATGAAAATTTTTCAGCAATAAGTTCCGTTATTTAACAAAAATTCGGGATATTCACCAAAAATCCAAAATTTTACAAAAAATTAAAAATTTCTTCTAAAATCCAAAATTTTAAAATTTCACCGAAAACGTGAAAATTTACCAAAAAACAAATATTTCATTACAAATTTAAAATTTCAACAAAAATTCGAAATTTCCCCAAAAATACAAAATTTTACCGAAAATACAAAATTTCACCGACAATCAAAAATTTACTAAAATTCAAAAAAAAAAAAAAAAAATCTAAAATTTCACCGAAAATACGAAATCATCAAAAATTCATAATATTACCAAAAATTCGAAATTTCATCAAAAATCCAAAATTTCACCGAAAATGCGAATTATCACCAAAAATTCAAAATTTCAGCAAAAAACCCACAATTGTACCAAAATCTCCCCAATAATTTAAAGTTTCATCAGAAATCCGAAATTTCACCAAAAATCAAAAATCCGATTTCTCTCTATTGAATTAAAAATAACACAAAAAATATTTTAAGCAAAATGGACGAGAACACTGAAAATATTCATTCAGCAAATTAAGAATTATATTTTTAAATGAGTGTGTATGATAATATTGTATTTTTTGTTTAGTTATTTAAAATTTTTGTCGTTTTTTGATATAAATTTAAATGTATTAAAAATTCCCTCTATTTTGACAAAAATTAAAATCCTCCTCTTTTTCCCTTCGGCTAAAATTTGCCTTAAAAATTCCCTTAAAAAGGGAAAATTCCCTCCTTCTGACATCACTGCCACTGTTTCGTCGCGAGCAGAAAATCACCTGCAAGCACATGCAATTTGTTTTATGTGCATTTCAAGTGCGCTTGCAGGTGTTTGATACCCTGGCCTTTTTTCTGTTGTCGTCATCTTCATATAAAAGTATAGACGTCGAACAACTGCAAGCGTTTGCAAGCGAATAATGTATGTTAACATAACAGTAATGTTAAAGTGAAATGTTATTAACAATGAAATACTGTTAAAAGCTTTTCGTATTTGTGTAGTATTCGTATAGGCAAAAGCTTAAGCTTTTCAAATGACTTTATTCAATGTTAAGTTTAAAATATACAGCATACGTTAGGGGAGTAAAGTAAATGATAAGTTAAATAATAAGAAAAATATAGTAAGTAATATACACTCTCCGAAATATGTATAAGACCAAAATAGTTTTTAACATTTCTATGGAACTACAAGTGCAATCCCAGAAATATTTGGCACACATATGAAAACAAGTAAGACAATTTTTTTATATGTAAGAAAAGATGGTTCCATTACTCCTGTGCAAAAATAACGGGACTTTTACTGAATCAACTTTTATCCTTCGAGCTTGATACAGGAAAAAAATTAAAAAACATGTAACAAAATGTGTTAAGTGATTCCACCCTGTTATTAAATTAGTTCTATTTGAAATGAATACTTATAAAAATTTTTTTGGTTAAAAAATATATATATACTTACCGCAACTCATCGACGGCCAATGATAAATACCACAGAGCGAACATTTTGCTAAAATTAAGAGAAAATAAAATTATATTAAACTTAAGTTGTATAACTCAAAATCATATTAAATATCACTTTTAGTTTTTAAGTTTCACTATTATTTTTCTTTGAAATTCTTAATTCTGTTATCTTATATAATTTTTGTTTAATTTGGTTTATATTTTTTAATACTCTTGTTATCTAAGTAAGTCCCCTCCTATTCCCTTAAAAATATCCATTTACGATTTTATTGTTTCGTAGTGAATGTGTTTTTGTTAGCGTCATAAATTTGTCTGTTTTATTATTAAATATATGTATATGACAATTTGGAATTATATGTAATAGAATTTGATAAATATAAAAAATGTAGTTTTTGTTGTGTTTTACGTAAATTCATGTTCATAAATGGTAGTCATGCTAAAAAAGATCAAATTTTATTTTTCTCTTCTCATTGTAAAAATCAAACAAACAAAAAATATACATATTTACACAAAAATTTAATAGAAATGTTTGAGTTCATAATAGAAATAGTGAATCAGAGTCATGTGCAATAGCGGGAAGGTTTCCCTTTAAGTAAAAGTTTAGATAGTTGAAGAAGTGAAGTTAATTTTTTTTTGAAATTTGCACGCAATCAATCTATGTAATCTGACGGGCGAACATAGTAAAATCAACTCAGACAATTCGGGTGAGAAATATAAAAATTTACTTTTGATAGGAAATATGAGAGATCACAGCGTTTCGTTCTCTTTGCTCTACACCCAGAGAAATATCAATCACATACGTGTTGAAAACGATACCATTCTGTGTCAATAGTGAATCTACACCGTATGCGTTTAAATTAAACACTGCGTGTTCAATTCTTATTGAAAATCGATACCTAATTGGCACCAAGTTGAAACCATTTCGGTATCAAATTGTTAAATTACACATGTTTTCTATTAAATTTGTTAACGAAAGCTGTTACCGTAAATTACCAATGTGAGCACAACCGTTGTTGATTTTGAATCGAATTTTTTCCCTTAGTGTATCTGTTCTGATTTGGCTATGAAATTGACTTCAAAATTGTTCACCTAAAAGTAAATTTTTAATAGGATATACATTTAATAATAATTTTTCGTTTATTTTTTTATGATAATCATGTGTTTATAATGTCAAACCTTCCCACCTTTATATTTTGTGCCGGTATTTTTTCAAGGTTCACTTTCAAATAAATTTACACAATAGTGTAACAAACAACAAAATAAAATTGTAATGATTTCTGACAAATACAAACGATATCAATGCAAAGCAAAATTTTCATTTTCACTTCAAGTGATGTAATGTTTGTTTACACAACTATGAGAACAAAATAAAACATAAGAACTTAAACAATTGTTTAATACAATTACAAGTGCATAAGTATTTTTAATACATGAATTTATACTTTTACATTTTATAAAATTCGGATATAAGAATTATTTACTATTTTTTTCCACTTATCGGAAATATTCGCATATTTTAGATAATATTAATCGTAAAAAAAATGTTATAAGAAAATAGTGAATTTTATTAAAATGCTTAAGGAGTGAGATCGAAAAATTCTTAACATACATAATATTCAATAACTTGGAAACGGTTGATCTTAGAGTTTTCATTATTTTTTTAATCATTTAATAATTTAGCACAGATCACAGAAACATATAATTTTTATGGTTCTAACCAATAATTATAAAATTGTGGACCATTTTTGAAAAACCTTCCTTTGGAGATTTGATAGTTGCTTCAGCCACTTTTTTGGAACAGTGTGCACTTTTCACAAGAGCTCAATATCTCTCCACTGGTCTAAGCTATGGACAATTTAGAGGTCAATTCTCCAAATTGTCCATAGCTTAGACCAGTGGAGAGATATTGAGCTCTTGTGAAAAGTGAATTCAAGAGCACTAAAAAGGTACTAAAACTATGTTATTGATTTGGTCCCACTCCAGAGCTTTCTTACCGTAGTGACATGATACCAAATAGGTCCAAATATATGTGGACACGTTGTGCTTTCTTAAGAAAAGAAGAAGTCTTTATTGCAAATATTCCTTTATGCATATTTTGGTATTTATAGATCCGAATGTATCGAATGACTTTCCTGTTTTGCCGCAACTACAAAAAGCTTGTCATACCATGAATTTTGTAAGAAATTTTTGCTACTTTTGGGTCTTAAAATTATCTCCAACATTGCTTTGAGCATTAACAATAAAAATTTTTGAGACACAAGCTGCGAAGATTCTGCCAGCACCTACGTTTCTTCGTCAATTATACAGCTTGAGTATTTTTGTATGAAATTTGGTTTTAAATTCCGAGTCCTATTTTTGGCTTGTAATTTTTTTTTTTTTGCAGAATTCCAGTTTGGAATTTTTTGAACTTTATATGTTATCAACTTTCCCATTAGCTTTAAATTTTCGCACCAAATAGTCGAAGCACTGAGAAAACTGAGCTGATTTTCAACCAGATGTGTTTGGAGTTCCTTTCAATATGCCTTCAATTTTCTGGCCTTCCCAATATCATGTGGTCCTTTTTTCTTACCGAACTAGGTTTCACATCAATAGTCAAATTCTCCTGATACTGTTTAATAACATTAGAAACGGTTTTACGGAAGACATTTAATTCTATGGCCAATTATTTGTAAGACCTATTTGGATTTTTTGAAATTTTTTAATAACTTGTAGGACGTAAATCTTTTTCGTCACTTATTTTGATGAATATAAGGACAAATTAACATGGTTGTTATTAAAAATAATAACTGAAGTATTTTTCCATGATAACTAGATCAAAAAAAATTTTGAATATTGATTCCGAAAAAAGTTATGAGGCAAAATGTGTATTAAGAATTTTTCGATCTCACTCCTTATTTCATAAAAAGTTCCATTATTTTTAATAAAATCTTCTATGGAATATTCTAATGATTTACTGTACTTAACATAAATTTAAAAATCTTTTTTAAAATAACTACTAATCATTTATTTATTTTTCTAATTATTTTATTAAAATCTTCAAAAAAAAAATATATATGAGTTTGCCCTTAATAAAATTTCATTTAGTGTATCTTAGCAATATACATAATAAATGTGCAAGTGAATGACAAAATACAGTTTGTACATCAATTAATGCCAAATATAGAAAAATTGTCTAAATTGTATTACATATATTTATTTTATTCATTTTTTTTCGTGTTGACTGGCGTCTATCACTACTATCACTACATTATAGACTCTGAAGTTCAAATAGGTTTCAGATAAAAAAAATCAAATTAAATTCTTGCCAATTAAATGTACAAACAATTTTTTCGTTAATAAGATTTGAACGATTGGCAAATGGTTAACCAAAAGCATAAGAAATTTTGTTTAGCTCATTTAGTTTTAAGAATTTCCTATAAAAATTATTCAATTTATTTTGTTTTTGCTTTAAAATATTTATTTAAAAATAGCCACATTACGAGACGTTGTGAAACGCAATTTTTTGCATAGTTTTTAATCTCTTACTTTTAACGAAATAAATGAACATTAAAGTGAATTAATTATTTTTGTTTTTTGGGAGAGTAAAGAACGAACCATTTATTTGTAGCCGGTAAAAATATCTATGTACATTTTAGTCATGACAAAAGAGTATTTTTTTTGAATGTGTGTTTGTTTGTTTTTTTAGCAAGGTAAACAGAGAATTTATTAGGTACTACAAATGAGTTGTTAATCTTGTTTATTTGTTATTATGTCTTCATCCGCCATAATCAAAATAGTCGTCTGAGTAATGAAGTATTAATACCAGTTGATTAACATTGAAAAGTTAAATAAGTTAAGATAGAGACTATTTCAAAAAAACAAGTTATTTAGAAGTTGTTTAAATACGCTACACTTGTTTTAATGTTGTATGTGTATGTATAGAATTTTAAAATTTCTATTAATATTTTACTAACATTTAAAAAATATGGCAAAAATATTTATGTTATTCATTGTTAATTAGTAAATTATTATTTATTTTTTGTTTGTTTTTGTGATCGTGAATTGTAAAACACCCACGCCAAGCAACATTTTAGATTTTGCATCAATATACATACATACATATGTATGTATTAGGGTGGGTCTAATTCTTCGGGTGAGAAAAAAAAAAAGCGAATGACACAAACGAAATCACTAAAATGAAAACCAGCGTTTTATAAATCATATGTCCCATATATGCAATTTTGAGCATAAAAAAAAAAAATATTTTTAAATATTTCACCATACGATTTTGGATCTTCAGAAAACTATTAATTGCGTTTTCGTAAGTTTCTCGGCGTGATATATGTATTGATTTTATTGACATAGTTTTCTGCTGAATTTTTTCAGAATTCTTTGTAGATTACGGTTTTGCCATACTCCTTTTGAAAAAAAGAATTAAAAAATAATTCCATGGAAGACCGCCCGAAAAAGGGAATTATTTTACCTCATGTCTTTAAATTTTTATAAAAATGTTTATACACAATCTCCATTAAGCCATTTATCAGTTTCGCGAATTTGCGAAAATTCGCAAATTTATTTCACTTTCTCTAAAACCTATATCTTTGGAAAGACTTTGTGAATTTTAATGATTTAAACGGCGTTCGAATTTTATTAATGTCGGCTTTGTCACGAGCATTTCCAAAATATGTTAAGATTTTAAAAATGCATTTTAATGCAATTGTATTTCTCGTTAAATATGCAATTTAATTTCTTTGAGTTTTTATCATATTTGGATCTTTGCGTGCAACTCTAATCAAATTCTTAAAAAACATGTTCCAATTTTTTCATATAATAAAATTTGTTAATAACACAGGCCAACACAAAAAAAGTATCTGGAAAATCATATTGCAGTTATTGTAGGTATAGTCATCGAAATCACCAGGAACATTTCGGTTTTTCTTCATCACGTCACATTTTTAACCCATTGGTTCCATGATGAGTTTTTAGGTAATAAAATTCCAAGTAATAGGTAGAGGAAATTAGTTACTCAAGTTTCAGAGAAAGACATGGGACTACAAAAATGTAGTCCAAGTCAAGCCTCATAGAAAAATATATGCGTATTTTTTTTCTTAAATTTGGATTTAAGAACGTACTATTTTTCATTTTTCTCATATTAAGAAGCAGCAATAGTCTGTCACCAGACTCTCTCAATAACAGCGTTTTGATATAAATGCTACTATTGTTCTTCGCTTATTTTTCCTATTTTTTCCGGTGCATTTAGCCATTTAAAAACTCCTGGTGCTATGGAGGGCACGTTAGAGACATGGCATATTCTACACTTTTGTTGCATTATTCCCTCTCTATAAAATGCGGATCTATAATTTGCTCTATCTATTACCCAGAAAATTATATAACCTATAAATTTCTTAGAGGTACATATTTCTTTTGGTCATTAATGGGTTAAAAGTGTGATGTGAGGAAATGTTTCATTTAAATTTTTTCACTATATTTTGTCTAAGGAGTAAGAATTAAACAAAATTATTCAAGATATAATTTTTTAAATTTTTTATTAGCTTTGTTATTTAATAGAGTATTCATTTTACTCGACTTTTTCATTGTTCGAATAATCAAATTACTCGAAAATGCAGTTTTTAAATTACTCGAATAATCGAGTAAATCTTTTAAGTTACTCGAGTTATTCGAGTAAATTATAACTTAAAATTTTACACGCTTTTTCAATGCAAATTAAAAAATAAAACAAGCATTTTGTGTGAATATTTGCCTATTTTGCCGTTGTTTCTCTATATTTAATATATTCATTGATAGTTTAAAAAATGGGTCTATAAAATTTGGTCTATCAATTCAAATCAAATTTTATATTAAACGGTGGTCCGGAGTGTTTTTTTGTAATGTTTGTAACGCTATAAAATAACTAGTTTTTAAACTTTGAAAAAAAAACTAATAATATTCAATTAAAGGTGATTATCAATACTTTTGATAAAAACAAAAATTAATGATGAGTTTTTACCCAATTTGGACTCATACTAACCTATGTGCTACACAGAGGTTTTCAGTTATATTCAAAATGTACAATATTTTTTAGTATCGGAGATCTACTAAATCCAGATTTATTTTGAGCATAAAATGTCTTTAAATGGTTTAGTTATAGCGAAAACATATCTCAACATCTATAGTATCAAAACTACAGGGTAAAAGATACTAGCTTCTTAAATAATTTAAAAAAAATATGCCCAAATTTATCTTGAGACTTGAATTGTTCTAAATAAAACAAAAACGTAGGAAACCATGCTCAGAATAATTTCTGTGCACCAGGTTTTATAATGTTTTATAATTCATTGTTCAATTATGTTCAACATTTAGAAGGCATTCAGATGATCATTTCATATTATAAAAATGTATACAGTTTTTAAGTTTAATTTACTCTTATTTGTATTATAGCGATCTCGTAATTATTTTTTTAGTTCAATTTTGTGCAAAAATGTTTCGCGACTCTTAATTTCCTAACAATATCGGTGTACAAATATAAGAAATTCTATATAAACTCTATATTAGTTAGAACTACCTACTTTTCTCCATTTAATGGACAAATTTATTGTAAATATAAAATATATAATTCTTTCTCCCAAATGTTCGCGTAAGAATTATAATTGCCTCTAAACCATAATTTTTTCTTCATATTTTTATTATAATTTAGTAAAAAAGACTCAGTCATATAATATTTTACACAAATATTACTTGGACTTTTGTCAGTTAGTTTGTGAAAGAATTGTGAAAATATATTTAATAATTTTTGAGTTATTGCATTTTGAAAATGGCAAAAAGCATTATGGATCATCCTTTACTTTAGATAAAGAAGTTCAGCGATTCTTAACATAAAGAACAAATTTACATGCTTAACTTAATTATCTCAATTATGTATTTTCATTCGTAGAACCTGTAATATGTTTTTCCAAATTAATTTTAAAATCCTCCAATTTATTTCTTATTATTTATTATATTTATATTAAAATTATTTGAAATTTACAATATAATTTTTTAAAGTGACGTTTATATTTTTGTAATTGAAAAATGACCTTTAACTACGTGTTGTGATTTAGGCATATATTCGGTTCTTTTTACTAAACACAATTTTTTTATAAAATTACAATTTGTGATGCCACTTTTATATTTAACATTCTATAAAAATTTTGAAACATTGTTTTTAAGCAAAATTTTTTAGAAAACTAAAATTAAAACATCCTAAAAATTTGTTAAGAAAGGAAATATTTTTCACTCGAATTATTCGATTAATCGGCATAATTTGCTCGAATAAATTTTTACTCGAAATTCTTGATTTTAATTTAATCGAACAATTATTTGATTTTAATTTGTCGATTAATCGAACAAACAATATTCGAGTGAATACCCTATTATTTAAACTTGGATTTTTATTTTTTTCAAACTTTTGGTGTCTAAGCATTTGCTGTCAATGCGCTTTTGAAAATTTTACCATTTTTAAAATCTGCGGTCTTATATTAGCTATATCAAATACAAATTTCTCCTCTATACCACTCATTTTTCATGGTTTAATGAGGGTTAATTGAGAAATTCAAAATTTGTTAAACTTTAAAACTTCTAGGAGCTATGTGTGACAAGTTAGAGACTTCACAAGTACTACAGTTTTGTAGCCCCATGTCTTGGCTATAAAACGTGAGTGACTAATTTCCACTACCTATTACCGAGAAAATTTTGTAACCTGAAAACTCATCAAGGAAGCAAATTTTTATTGGTCCGCAATGGGTTAAAAATGAGACGTATTGAGCCTAAGAAAAAATAATTTTGCAGAATTATTCGAGATATACAATTTTTTTGCGATTTCGTTGACCTGTGTTATTAAAGAAAAATGTTTTAAATTTGTATAAGAGGAAACAAAATATAGATAAAGAGTGAGATCGAAAAATATATTAACACACGTTAAAATTTTTCGTGATAGGAAACCTGGTTCGGCAAGAAAAAAATGTCCACATGATATTGGGAAGGCCAAGAAAATTGAAAATTCGACTATTTGATGCGAAAATTTAAAGCCAATACAGACTTGAAAACATACAAAATCCAAAAATGCAAAAAATTGTGAAGCCAAGAATAGGGCTCGGAAATTAAAATCAAATTTCATAGACAAATTCTCAAGTTGTATAATGGACGACGAATAGAAGATTTTTCGCAGCTCCCGGGACAAAATTTTTATGTAGCTGATGTTCCAATAAATGTTGAAAATAAGTTTAGGTCCGAAAAGCAGAAAAAATTTTTGGAATGGCAAAAATGTTCTAAATATCGTAAAAAATTACAAATCTTAAATATCATATTCAACAGAAAGTGCATTTAAAAAATGTATTTTTCAATCACCTTTTTCTTTGTGAAATATTCGTATTCAGACGCCGCACGTTGGGGTAAAATGTGTCAAAATTGGCGATTAATTAAATTTTAAAATTTAGATTTTTATAATAAAGTTGGGTAAATAAGTAAAATTATGTATCAATATCAATTAAAATTTTCAAACAAGGTTGTGTTGTCAAAACATTATTTTAAATTTTTGAAAAAGAGTAAAAAATTTAATTTTCATCAACTTTCTGTGTATTTATTTTAAATAAAAAGTTTTAGAAAAATCTAAAATAAAAATTTTAAATGGAACCATTAACTTCAGTTATTTAAGTGTACTTTTCTTCAAGTATCTGTAAATTATTTGTGTCCTAATATTTTTGTTATTTTTTTTTTTTTGAAAATTATCCTAAAATATACTAATTTTCAACTTTCAAGGAATCCAACTTAAAATGTTACAGGATGTTTGTTCTGAAAATTTTCTGAAAAGTAGTACATTTTGTTTTTTTTTTCGAAAGAACTCCAGTAGATTTCATACAAAAAAAAAAAAACAGCTAAAGTGCAGACATTTTATTTGCTTTATTAAACATTAAACAGTTAAATTATATGAAATTTCACACAAGCGTAGCAGGGGACAGTAAAATTTTAGGTTTAGAAGTAGGATCCTATATACACTTCAATAGTGAAGCTATGGGGGTTCAAAATAGGGTACTAATGTTATAGAAAATGTTTAACCACTAGGGAATTTTTATTCATTACCCGATATCCTAGATTGTTTATATTACCTTAAAGTCCTTGATAAGTCCTTTGGAAAACATATGTGCATGTAACATTTCCCTTATATATTCTTCGAAATATATTCATTTGAAATTTCAACAATCTCAACTTTGCAAGATATTGGTAAATTTTTTTATATATATCCCAATATTTTTAACCGATTTTATCATATTTTTTGTAATTTATTAAAGAATAAAATTGTCAACCGAATAAAGAAAACTTGAAACCGATATCTTTATTGAGTCAAAACATAAACGTATTGGCATGTTTGCAAAAATTAATAAACAGACGGACAGACGGAAGGACAGACATTAGAGTTCTTTAAAAAAAAGTCTTAAAATTCCAAAAATATATAATTTTTTTACGCTTTAATCAATTTAAAAACTAAATCTAAATATAAAAGTATTGAAATCACCTTTCCCTGACTTAAGTGCCATTTTCGAACCATTTATCCCAAATGTATAGACGAAGCGAAGGACATTGCCATTATGCCAAAAAATATTTTAGAATTCTAAAAATGCATTTTTTTACTAACTAATAAATAGAAAAAATGGAACGTGATCATCAAAATTCGAATGCCACTTTTTCCTGAATTAAGCGTCATTTTCCACCAATTTAACCTACAAGTGTAGACGGAGGGAATTTACTATTCGGCCAAAAAACATCTTATAATTGTAAAAATTATTTTTTTACTTACTAATAAATAATAAAACAAAACGTGATCATTAAAGTGTTGATATCACCTTTCCCTGAATTATACACCATTTTCGATCCATATAACTCTAATGTATAGACGGACGGACAATACCATACTGCCAAAATAAATCTTAAAATTCTAAAATTGACCATTTAAATATTGATATCACAATTCCCTGAATTAATCGCCATTTTCGACTTCTTTTTCCCCAATGTGCGCCGTTATTATTTTGCTGATTTCTCTTAAGTAAAAAGCATATGCGACAAAGATATTTTGTACAGACATGTAGTTTGATACAAACTCGGAAATCAAACCTCCCATATAAAGTGAATATCAACGAAATTTTGTACAAATAGTTCAAGGACCAATGTAAACTCGGAAACAAAAAATGGGCCCACCTTCCATATAAGGTGAAATATTAAAAAAAAGTTGATGATGGTGGGGATATAGACTTGGTCAAGCCGAATATAACATTTTCACTTGTATATATGATACCCTACACCATTGTGTCTGAGCATAAAAATTCGGGAAGGGGGTTGTAGACCAACACTTTTATTAAATTGCAGACCAACACTTTTACTAAATGTAAAATAAAAAAATACACAAATACAGAATAATGCGTTGATAATAACATCTCTATGATTTTATGCACTATAGGGCAATTCCCGGAAGTGGGATTATATTGGAGCTATGGTAAATTATGGACCGGATCTCTTAAACTTTTTCAATGTTATTTCTAATTACATAAAACTTATTTGTGTAGAATATTAACTTGATACTAACATTGGTATGGGATTTATGCAGGTTAAAGTGATTTTCAGAAGATAGGTTTCTATGAGAGCTATCGAAGATTGATACTTGTACATAACTTCTTTGTACCGAATTTCATTAAAATATTCTTATTTTTAAAGCATTTTTGAGCCCTGAAACTCTATTCCGGGGGAACATTTGTATGGGTATAAAAATATTTAACTAGAAATACTTTTAGACAACTTATTTGTAAGTTTATGAAAATTTTTTTATTTTCATTCTAAAATGTGACATAATGAAATTAAAAAAAGGATATTGCACATTTGCCGAAGTTCTTTTACTCAATATTAAGAGGGAGATTTTAGATAGCCCATGAAAAGAAATTACGATCTAATTGAAAAAAAAAAGAGATAAAATATATGGTCGGGTTGGACCGATACCCTACACCATTCCCTATGAGTACCAATATTCAGGTAGGGGTCAATTGTGGACGGATACTTGTATTAAGTGTAAAATAAAACATACTAATACAGAATATTACATCCATACTAACATCCACATGTATTTATGCACTTATGGATGATTCGTGAAATTGGCACTTGTATGGGAACTATGGTCAATTATGTACCGATGAAATTTATATTCATAAAATTTGGTACACGGATTTATTCTTACATAAAACTTATTTGTGCCAAATTTCATTAAAATATTCCTATTTTTATGAGTATTTATGAGTGTTAAAACTCTTACCGAGGGACATTTCAATTCAAATTCAATAGGCTTCGTCCTTGTGCAAAAAAGTCATATGTATCAAATTTCATCAAATTATCTTCAAAATTAAGACCTGCACTTTGTGCACAAGGTTTACATGGATAGCCAACCAGCCCACTATGGTTTCAATGACCACTTTTTTTGGCCAAAACTACCAAAACGGAAAAAAACAAATTATCATATTTGAAATATGATTTATATGAAAATCAAAACAATTTAAAGTATTTATTTTGTATTTCAAAAATTAAATTCATTTTCACACTTCTTATGAGTCAGAAGTACAGTCATTCCAAAGGAAGTTTACAAATATTTCACTTATAACTCAACCTAAAGGCGTGAATTTTGCTTTAGCAGCATTTATTTTGATACACAACTATATTTTAGCAATATCTGTTATTTTATTTCATATCCTGGCATTTTTATTCATTGGTTAGACCCTTGTAAATGATAGGAGTTTCCAATGCTAATTTATAAGGAAAAGATGGATTTTCTCGAAAATCGCAAAAAATCGCAGAACGAGACAATATGGATAATATAGCTCAGATATATGTTTATTTATTTTCGTTCAATTTTTCTTTACCAATTTTCACCAAAAACTTGCAGGTCTAATGAAATGTAAAATTTCTTACGAATCCAATTTCATTTTGGGTTTTGTAAAACTAACTGTATTTTTCTAAGACGCAAACAAGTTCTTACTGATTTCGTATCCAATTATAAAAGTACTTATACTAAGAAATATTTTCCGTAAAAATCTTATTTAAAAAATTGTTGTACTCAATAATTATAAATTAATGAAAACCGTTGAAAAAAGGCACCTTTTTTATACATATTTTAAATTTGCTTAAAAAACTGAACTTTGACCTGTTGTGTTATGAAGACAAATTAGTAAAAATAGCAAAAAACTTCATTTTCTGGCTTTTTGAAGTGTTTGCTACAAAACTACGATAATTAAAACACAAATAGAAAATGTTACCAAAATTATTTTTGGCCAGCCAGACGGACGGACAGACATCGTTAGATCGATTTAAAAAGTGATTCTGAGTCGATTGGTATACTTTAGGGTTGGGTGTTGGATTATTCTTTCTATGTGCTATAAACATCAGCACAAACGCATAATATCCCAACCACCTATGGTGGTGTAGGGTATAATGAAAATAGATTCGTGTTACGCAGATGAAATTCCATCTAGTCCACATATATTTTTTTAAGGATATCAAAACATTATTCGCCGACCTGTGTTATTTAACCGACTTCTTTACAAGTATAAATTAAATGACAAATAAAGGAAATACTTATATAGTTTTTATTTCTCGACCTTTTCTGCTAATTTATAACTGTATAGATATATATTAGATACCCAGTCGGAAATAGAAGGGCTAAAGATACATTCTAAAATACCTTATTTAGGATCTACAAGGCCTGCCACTCGCTTTGCATTGGAGGCAAAGCCTTCCCTTCTCCCTTCCAAAAAGAAGCGAAAAGGCAAGGATTCTCTTATATTTATAATGCTATTAAATAAGAGTATGAAATATATTAAAAAAAAAGATATGCGGACTACCTTCTTTATCGACACTTAAAACAAAACTAATGAGTTTGAGCTTTGTAAGCCTCGTAGTTAAAATTTTTTCTGTTTGTAATGAAAAAGTTAGTAGCTGAGTGACACCTTCTATTTCGCATCTAATGAAATGGAAACAAGAATTAGTACAGGATTTTTTTTTTAAAGGAAGACGAGACATTCTTTAAGGAATTTTTACAGAAGGCAAAAAGGATTGTGTTTAAAGTTTGTTCGGAGGCATTCAGAAAGGCCTGTTGGGAGGAAGCACTTACATATTTTCCTGCTGGGTAGGAATGTTCTCATTTCAGGTAACCATACTCGTATATTGATAATTGTAAAACTTTAGTGTTAATACATTTAACATAATTGAGATTAACACATTTCAAGAAGTTTACAAGGGAATAATACAAATATATTATTTGTTGAGTTTGCATGTATTTGTTTAATACATTAGAGTATAATTTAACGCATAATACAAACAAAAACATGGCATGTAAATTTATGTATTCCATTTACAAAATATTGATTATACGTCCAACCAAAAATGGAACACGCCTAAAAAGAGTATACAAATAATAATAGAGTGTTTAACCTTTCCAGAAAGTTAGCAAATATTGATTTTCAATTTAACTCCCTTTTGAAAAAAGTTCAATACTAATCACTTGAATTATAGAAAATACCTAACACCTAACAGGTAGGGTGTCAAACGAAAAACATGTGCAAAATTTTAGCATACACAAAATTATTATTCATACGTTACACATTGTATAAGCAAACAAAATTTCAAAAGAAAGATGATTTTAAGATTAGCAAACAAGAAAAAAAAAAACAGACGGCAACTAGAAAATATTTATTTAGAGTATTTTTAAGCAGTTTTCCATTCCTCTAAAAGAAAAAATTCTCTTCTTTTTGGCACACACATTTAAACCTTTAAAAATCGTACATATAATTGATGATTAATTTAAAAAGTTGTGAAATTTTTGTAGGCAAAAATATTTAAATAAATATTTAAACGAAATTAATTAATTTTAATAAAAATCAATAAAAGTTCTTTAAAAAAAACTTCTCAAAATTAAAAAAAAAAAAACACTGATCAAATGACGTACTGTGAAAATGTTACGTCATAACAGGTTTTATTTCGTTTGTTTTTAATTCTTTTATTTGTATATATTTGGTTGTTGTTGTTGGGGCAACAACGTGAAAAAGCTTATATCATAACAAAACAAAAAGCATAATAATTTTTCTCGATTCATATTTGTTCATAAACATAAAATCGTATGAATGTAAGTACTTATGTTTGTACATGTGTAAATAAGAACAACTGTTTGACATATTGAAAAGTTCATGTAATTTAATGGTGTGTGTGTGCTTGTGTGTTCATGTAAATATGTTGCACTTTTTTTTTTTTTTTTGCTTAATCTCGTGCAGTTAATTTTTTTCTTTTGTTTGAATGTACTCTCACTCACCTTAAGTTGTTGGTCTTGTAGTAATCGTTTCGAGGGGGTTTTTTCAAATATGTAACAACACAAATTTAAGATGTCAAAGACTTAAAAATAGTATTTGTCGTAGTTTTTTTTTATTCGTTTTTCGTTTATTTTCTAGTTTGAAAAAAGTTAACTTTAGTTTATTGCACTTTTGGTTTTAAATTTTCTAGGTAGATTTTTTGTTCGTTTATTGTTCTATATAAATTTAAATATCTTTTCTTTAGTAGGTTTATATATAAATAAGTCGTCGTCTAGCAATGAAGAGAAAAAAAATGTGATTAATGATTCCCCAGTCTATTAAAAAGGTGGTTATTGATTTTTTTATCTACAATAAATTTTTAATTTTTAAATAAATTTGTTTTCTTTGTAATTACCAAGATTTTTAACACTTTATTTCACTTTAGTTAAATTAAGTTTATTATAAATTCCTTTAGATTGAACTGGCTGACTGACACAACTAACAAAAATATATTTTCGTCATCCACTGAATTTCGTTCTCTTTGCACAACTGATATGATGGTGCAGCTTGTGTATTTTTACCCTCCTATAAAATGTTAGTAGTACTATTGTATGTGTAAGTGTATTTCTGGTTTTAAATTATTGCTCATCTTGTCGTCTATTGTATGTTGTTCTTGACTTCTCTTTATACTCTCTTCGAATATTTTGGTTCACACTTTTGATTTGTCATCAAAATTCTCTCTTTATGTTACTCTTTAGAAGTGTTGTTTCTATTTATTTGTTTAGGTTTATTTATATAAAACCGTTAATATAAATACTAGTATGTGTGTTTTTGTATTAAAATAGAAGCTTAATTTTATTTTTATAAAAATTAATTTTAAAGCCTGCATTATTATTTGTTTGGTGTTAGTTGATGCGTATGATTGATATAACATTTTATTATTATTAGAAATATTACTCATACGTGGGAAATTAATATAAAAAAATATATGGACAATTCTCATTTTATGTTTACCTTTATGAAACCGACCTTCAACCTCAAATATTTTTTTAACTTCTGATTTTGTTAAATAACTTTTGATACAATTATGTTAACAACACTTGATGGTGTAACAAAACAAAAATTCAAGACCTGAAACGGTTCCATGTGGTGGCGGCAAGCACTTAAAGTTAAAAAAAATCTAAAAAAAAGTGTTTGAAACTAAGTTTTTTTCTTTTGATTGCAGTAATCGCGGATTTTATCATAAGTGTCCAATTCTTCTAATTTAGGCTATGAAAGCAAATTTTAAAAAATTTTAATATTTTGCAGTTTTTTTACTGGGGATTTTACGCCGTTTCGAGTATTGCAAAATTCATAATGGAGTCTAATAGCTCTTGAAATCACGCATCATTTGACATATATCTCGTAATGTGCCCTCAACAGAAATGCTGTAGGATGTATCCAAACTTGGAGAGAAAAACGTGAATGGCTCCAAGAAGTGCCTTTTTCGCGACACACTCAACGTTATTAGAGTATAAATAAATGTTAGCTAGAGTATCGCGTTATCAAAGAAGGTTTCCAAATTACATTTCAAAATTATTGTGGCATTTTAAAATATTAATTTGCTAAAAGTTAAAAAAAAAAAAATCTGAAATTTTGCATATCTTTTTATAGCGGATTTTTGGCGTTATAAGTAAATTTTAATCTGAAATAAGTTCTTGTGATAAGTTTTACTTACACAAAAAATATGATTTCACTTAAAATATTCAACAACGGTTTTCATGAGCTAACAACGCGATGTTTTTAATTTAACATTAATCGTTGAGACACACCCAAGGCGCTAATTAAAATTGGCGATGATATAAATATGTCAATCTGTAGCTGCCTTAGTACCCTATTAAAAAATTTTCGAAATTTTTTTGAACCCCAAAAGTAAACGAAGAATTTCCCATATACGAATGGACAATTGAATAAAAACAGACATTATAAAGAAATTATTTAATTTTTATTTTTAATAGAAGATAAAATATTTATGTTCAAGTTTTTTATAAGACTTTTGCTTCAATTCCATTGATTAATCACATTTTCGTATAAAATGTTATCAATTTTATAATTAATTTTTTACTTCAAACATGCACACAAAATTTATCTGGTAATTTATCAATATACAATTTTTATACCCCACCACCTTAGGTGGTTGAGGTATTATGTGTTTGTGCTAATGTATGTAACGCATAGAAAAAGTTATCCAACACCCACCTTAAAGTATACCAATCGACTCAAAATCTCTTCTTAAATCGATCTAACGATATCCATCCGTCCGTCTGGCTGGTTGGATGGCAGACTGGTTAGCTGGTTGTCCATTTAAACCTTGTGCACAAAGTACAGGTCACAAATTTGAATATAATTTAATGAAATTTGTCAGATGATCGGTATATTATTTCACCTACCCCCCATTCAAATGTCCCCCCAGAAGAGAGTTTCCAAACTCAGAAATTCCTTAAAAATAATAATATTTTAATGAAATTCGGTCCAAAGAAGTTTTGTACAAGTACCAATTTTTGCACCAAATTTTATGAAAATCGGTCCACGATTGATCATAGCTCCCATATAAACCCCTCTTCCGAAAATCACGTTAACGTGCATAAATCCCATACGAATGTTAGTATCAAGTTAATATTCGACACAAATAAGTTTTAATAGGATTTGCAAAATAATTTTTAAGACAAAGAAAAATATGCAATATCTTATTGCACTATGTAACAATTATTGTTTCAATGGTTGCAACTAAAAATTAAAGAATACCATTAGATTTGTCACTTAAATTTTGACAGTAGGTTAGGTTAGGTTTAAAGGATGACTCGTGATCGATGTAGTGAGATACTCTAGAAGGAGGAATAATATATTTTCCCACCAAATATCAACGATACACTAAACGATTGGTTCACACTGAAACCAGCCCGTACTTCTAACAAACGTAATCAAGTTTTTCAGTAGCACATCGTTAAGACAATCCAGATCGTTAAAGAGTTATCGATAGGAAAATTATAGTCTACATTACTGTAGTAGGCTGTGCCGAATCTTTAATACCCTTCACCCTTCACCATCTTACAGACAAAAGTATGCTTTCATACTTTCACGTTTATAAATCTAATTTTTTTTCAAACTACGAATATTTGAATACAAAAAATTAATCATAGCAAGCATGTTGGGCAGAATCGAAATTTTTTGGAAATAAATCTCTAACTTCTGATCGGCTGGTTGGTTGTTTAAAAGTCTAAAAATGCGTTTGAGGCGATATCTTGGATATTTATTAACCGATTTTGCTAATTTTTATTAGCGTTTTTCTAAGGAATATTCCCTACAAATTGATGTATAAAACATATATATCCGATAACTGTGTGTAATCGACTCCCCTATCAATAGGGATCCAGAATATCTATACTTTTTGGGATCTGAGATGAATATTGTAGAAATTACAAACGGAATGACAAACTTATATATACCCTTTACACATGTGGTGAAGGGTATAATAAAAAAAAAACAATTTCTATGTTATTTGTCGAATAAATTTTCCTAAAAAAAAGTCATTTTGGAAGAAAAGTTGCACTTACCAAGCCAAAACTTTTTGAATTTTAGTAATGGGTAGCACTTATTACTCACGTTACATAGTAAGTACAGATCATTACAAATGTCATTATTTGGAAAAGCCGTATAAGTACTTAATGGTAATGGCTTCAGTAACTAATTATTTACAACCTTGTTTTAAGCAAATTAAATTTTAAGCATCCAAAAAATTTAAAAATAACTAATTACATTTCACCTTTTTAGCAGCAATAATAACTAGATAATTTTTGGACAATTCAAACAAAAACAAGCGCTAATGTTATATTCGGCTCGGCCGAATCGATATACCTACCATTAAATTTTCAAATTATTTGTTATATGGGAGATTTTCCTTTTTTCCCTCCCCGTGGATTCGCGCCTGCCTTCGGCTCTGCCGAATTTATTATAACCATCATTTGTAACTTCTTTTGTGTATGTGAGCGAGGTAAGCGGATCACGCCCATTTTTGTTTTCCAATCATTTATTTATTTTTTTATTTTTACTATGGGAGTTAAGCAGATCAAGTCCATTTTTGATTTCTGAGTATTTATTTAACCTTATTGTTTTCGACTTGTCATAAATCCATATTTTTGTGAATTTATAACAATTTTTTTTAATAAATGTTTTGCTTTATTTCATAAAACAAAAGCAGCCATTGCTAACAGCTTGCGGAATAGTTAATGCCCAGTAGATTCATAATAACCCAGCAAAAACTTTACTTACCCGGTAAGCCAACATATTACATTGTTAAAAAGCGGTAACTACTTATAATTCGGGTGAAAAACTCATTACCTTTATATGGCGATGTCCACGAATTCATGGGTCCCCATTATTAAAGTACTTATTTTAAACAATCAAATAAGTAGTTAATCAAATTCTACAAAACTACAAATGCTACAAAACTACAAAATTGATAAAAAATAAAATAAAAACAAAAAGTTGCCTCAACTAAGATTTGAACCTAGGCAAAAACTTTCGCTCATGTTTCATAGACTACTGTCTTACTCATTACGCCATGTATACGTTAACATTTTCGTGCGTTGTAAATAGTTTTAACATACCAATAGAAATTAAAATAATTTCATAAAAAAATAGATGTGTTTAGTTTGGATTTGAACCGTGAACCTTCTGAGTGCTACTCAGTCGCTCTAGCCAACTGAGCCATTGCAGAACTAAATGAATTTGTTGTTTACTGGCAAGTAGTTATTCCACTACTCCAAGAAATGAGAAAAATAATGACAACTCATTACCAGGTAATGAGTCTAGTAAGTAGTAGTCATTACCAAAAGCCAACAAATTTTTGCTGGGAAAAGTTACAAAATGTTCGCATAAGATTTTTATTTGAAATCGATTTGCAGTCGTGACTGAACTAATAAATTTTTTTAAAAGAAAAATGTTATTTCTGATGCAATTTCATTAACATTTATGTCGATAATGATTTTTCAATTAAAAATTCTACAGAAATGACTTTGACAAAGTGTCAAATATCACTTTAAAGGATAAGATAATATACATTTATAAAACATTTCTACTTGTACTTTTTTGTTTGGTCTATTTCAACTTTTTTCCATTATAAGTGTAATTTAACTTTTTTTACCCAAAAGTATTTGCAATAAATAAAAAAGAACCTAAGAAATAGGTAAACCTGACGACATAGTGTCTAAGTATTTATTTAGTCAACCAAAACAAAAACAAAAAAAATAATAAACATAAAAATATTAAAACAGTCGCAAAAGAAAGTCCTTAAGTGATACGTAAATAAATGATATAAATATAACCAAAACCTCGAAACACCGCCTTACTTAACCACCCACCCAAAAAAATAAAAATAACGGAAATTCCTTTACAAAGAAATCACCATAAAAACAACTACTACATTAATAATTGTGTGTTATGTCATCGTCTATTATACATGGAAAAAAGAAAGAGAGCAAAAAAGAGTAAAATTTTACTCTTTTTATAAAGACTACATACCTATAACATTTTATGGGAGCTTTTCTTATGTAAAAATCCTTGAACCTTTGACCTTGTTTTGAAGAAAAAAAAAAAAAAAACATAAAAGCTTTTCGCACAGATGTTATGTAATTTGAAATAACAACAACAATATTGCCAATGGGAAAATACTTAAGATTACATTACCAACCCACCTAAATACTACTTACATACATACATGTCATAACCATTTATAATATTTATACTTTTGTTCTACTTGTACGCAAAAAGCGGTTTATGTAACAAAACAAAACCATATTTAAAGATGTCTATTATCCTTTTGTCTAATGTGCTACTTAGTTCAACTGTTTATATTATAAACTATTAACATCTGTTCATGTATATGAACACAATCATACTGACTTGCATTTCTTTATACTTAAAGGCTTTTACGTTTATTAATGTGATACTTATTTTAAGACTTCTTATTTTTTATTTAAGAGTTAGAAATATCTTCGATTATAGGGTACATAAACAAATTCCGTGTTTACATTGACATTTATATGCCCTTCCTCACGATTTCTTATTGTTAACGGCTTTATTATTGGAAAATAATAATTGAAATTGTTTTTTCTTTTGTACATAAAAATAATATGTATTTAAATTACACTGGTCGACAAAGAAACGTTTTTTTTTGTCCTCTTAAAAAAATATGTAGACTAGATGGAATTCAACATTCTAAACGCGAATCTGCTTTCAGTTTTATTCCCATCTGGTCGAGTTTTTTTATGGTCGTGTCTAATATTTCGCTTTAAATAAGCCGATTATTGGAGTATATTTTACTATAACTCGTGAACGGTATGCAATTGGTTTCGGAGTTATTAGTTAAAAAATTGAAAATTTCTTTTGAAAAGTGAAATGTTTCAGTTTATCTTCTTTATCTCAAAGCTGTAAATAAGGCCACAACTAAAATAAGCCACGTATCTTCCAAATTAATGCAAAAATCTTGATTTCATTCACAGTTAAGTGAAAATACTAGGATGATCGATTATTCGACTTTTTGGAGAAACCGGTTTTCGAATAGTTCGAATAGTTAATATTTTGAAAAAACCGGTTGCACTTTTTTTTTAAATTCAAAAACTTGTTTTTTTTTTTGCAGAAGTTAATATTTCTATCAAAAAAATCAATAAATCTTATAATGTTAAAGTTACAATTTATTTAACATAATTTTTGGAAATAACTATTAACCCATTAAGAACGAGAAAGAATATAATTCGGTCAAGCCCGACAATACCCTACACCATTGTGTGCATAAAAATTAGGGGATACTTGTATTAAATGTAAAATAAAACATACGAATACAGAACATTACGTCGATACTAACGTTTATATGAATTTATATGGGAGCTATGGTCAACTATGGATCGATCTTCATAAAATTCGGCACACAGATTTAAATTTAATGGAACTTACATGTGCAAAAATTCTTGCTACATTTAAGGAAGGTTATTTGTATGGGGGCTAGGTGAAATAATGGAACGATCTTAAGCAATTTCAATAGGCTTCGTTCTTGGACTGTGTGTGTGCCAAATTTCATTAATTTATGTTGAAATTACATGGACGGACGGACGGATATCGTTAAATCGAATCAGAGCCGATTGGTACAAATTAAGGTGGGTCTTAGACCAATAGTTTTGAGTGTTACAAACATCAGCATCTCCCCACCTATGGTAGTGTAGGGTATAAAAGTTTTAAGAAAATGATCATCAAAAATTATATTAACTTTTACTTAGCATAAACAGAAACTATAAATTAATGTGGAAAAAGCCAGAATTAATTTTATTAAAGCGATTCTCCATGTGAAACTTTTTTAATACAAAAATTAAGAAAATATTGAATCAAAAACAAAAAAAAAAAAAAAAAGAAACATTTTAATTAGGTGTAAAAATATTACAGGTGTTACAATAGATAAAAAAATTTCATTCAGGATAATTATTACTAATTTATTTATTTAATCTTTCAGAATTAATTTCGATTTAACATTATAAATTTAGAAAATATTCATAAATTTCGATTCAAATATCAGTATTTAGTACATGTTTTTTGAAATAAAAAGCTATTTTTAAAACCGGTTTTTTGTGTTGAAAAAACCCTGTCTATTCGGCATTCGAAAAATGAACATTTTGAAAAAAAAAAAAAAAAGACGACAGCACATTGACTGAAGAAACCGTCTTTAAAACCGTTTGGAAGACCGAGTCGATCACCCTAGAAAATACCCATGTATACCTACAATTAAGTGGGGATATACTGGTGGGCAAACAAAATATAAAATAAAAAATATGTCGTAATAATAATTTTTACTTCCTCAATTCTGTTTTTTAGATTTTTCGAATGAATTTTTAGCAATTTTGTCAACATGTCTAAATATTATTTAAAAACATTAATGTTTATGTGTTCAAAACCATTTTCAACACTTAAAAGTGTTAAGAATGTATACAAAAATGTCATTACATAAGGAGCGAGTTCGAAAAAAATCTTAACATATATAATATTCAATAACTTGGAAATGGTTGATCTTAGAGTTTTCATTATTTTTTTTATTTAATTGATAATTTATTACAGATCACAGAAAAATATAACTTTTATTGTTCTAACCACTACTTATGAACTTGTGGACCATTTTTGGTAACACTTCCGTTAGAGATTTCATAGTTGCCTCAGTCACTTTTTTGGAACAATGTGCACATCTTCTTTTAAAATCTTCGGTTTTTCACTTTTCACAAGAGCTCAATATCTCTCCACTGGTCTAAGCTATGAACAATTTTGAAAATTGACCTCTCTTGGTACAAAAACTATGTTATTGTTTTGGTACCACTCCAGAGCTTTCTTACCGTAGTGATATGATACCAAATGGGTCCATAAATATGTGGACTCGTTGTGCTCTCTTACGAAAGGAGGAAGTATTTTTTGCAAATATTCCTTTATGCATATTTTGGTATTTATAGATCCGAATGTATCAAATGACTTTCCTGTTTTGCCGCAACTGCAAAAAGCTTGTTATACCAGGAATTTTGTAAGAAATTTTTGCTGCTTTTTGGGTCTTAAATTTATCTCCAACATTGCTTCGAGCATTAGCAATAAAAATTTTTGAGACACAAGCTGCGAAAATTCTGCCAGCACATACGTTTCTTCGTCAATTATACAACTTAAGTATTTTTGTATGAAATTTGGTTTTAGTTTCCGTGTCCTATTATTGGCTTCTAATTTTTTTGCAGCATTCCTGTTTGGAACTTTTTGGACTTTATATGTTATCAACTCTCCATTAGCTTTAAATTTCGAAGCACTGAGATAACTGAGCTGCTTTTCTACCAGATGTGTTTGGAGTTCCTTTCAATATGCTTTAAATTTTCTGGCCTTCCCAATATCATGTGGACCTTTTTTTCCTTCCGAACCAGGTTTCATATCAATGGTTATATTCTCCTGATACTGCTTAATAACAAACAGTTTGACAGCAGAAATTTAATTCTGTGGCCAATTATTTGTAGGACCTATTTGGATTTTTTTTGAAATTTTTTAATAATTTGTAGCACGTAAATCTTTTTTGTCACTCATTGTGATGAAAATCACGACAAATCAACATGGTTGTTATTAAAAATAATAACTGACGTATTTTTCCATGATAACTAAATCAAAAAAAAATTCAAATTTATTCTGAAAAAAGTTATGAGGTAAAATGTGTGTTAAGATATGTTCGATCGTACTCCTTACACTGTGTGTAATTGTTTAAGTCATGGAAATATAACCATATACGGACACCACTACGTGATGTCCGTATATGGACCCTGTTCAAGTCCATAGGTACAAAATGTACCAAACTACAAAAATGTACCTAAGATCTCAATAAACAACTTTCTAGAATTTTTATCAAACAACTCCCTACCGAATCCGATGAGCAAGGAGAACGGGAAAAAATCGACGCATTGCTTGCAGAGGTAATATAAATTTTATTGATGCATTGTTTTGCATTCCTTTTTTGATTTCTTTTCTAATTAGAATTATAATTCATATCAGGTATGTTGGTGGAGTCACAAGATCACCCTGTATGATGTTAATGAAGTATTGGAAGAAGAAAAAGCTGATAATGGAGGGCAGTCTGGAAACAACGTGCCTGTGGACACCATAAGTTCTGAATCAGAGTCAGATTCGGAGGACTATTAGGATTCACAACTTAAGAGAGTGCGATTTGCAACACCAGGGCCATCATAATACGAATATTTCTTTTATTATTTTTGTAATAGATAGCATAGTACTTCAATGTTAAAGTAAAGAAAAAACAAATGAAATTAAAAAAATGTTCGGGAAATTTTTCAGTTTTGCGGCTACCTTAGCGCTACCTAAACGGTGTTAAGTATAATTCCTAGATGTTCATATGTTCTGGAAAATTGTTTATTGAGATCTTAGGTACATTTTTTCCAACTTTGTCTCAGAGAGTAAATCAAAATTCCGAACGGTTTGCAAGATATGAACCTGAGAAAATGATCACTTTTTTGCAAAAAGACACCGAGGCCCCAAATCTTTGGGGCCCATAAAAAAAAGTGCATGACTTTGGGCAAAACTGGGTGACACGGGTCTTTTTTTTTTTTGGTCTTTTATCACGTAGTGTTGTCCGTATATGGTTATATTTTTTCAGGTTGCACTGCGATGTTCAGTATTAGCCCAAACACAGTGGGGCCAATCGCAAAAACGTTGTATCTCCTAAACTACTGTTCGCATCGATTTGAAATGTAGGGAACCTATAATATCAGAAATGATAAATAAAACAATTTCAAATTGGATTTAGATTTTCACCCTGCATCCAGCATTGGTCGAAAATGGTGAATTTCGGAAAAAATTCATGTTTATCGATTAATAAAAAATAAATAAAAATAAAAAAATAATGTTATGAGAATTTTTTAATTGTAAAATATATTTAGATCGACTTATTTCCGCCCGAACAATGCCCGAATGCAGGAGTGCAGATTTGATGAAAAAAGTCTGCATATATTACCATCAACATATATATATCAACATAGTCTACATATATTACCACCATAATTATTATTGCAGGGTGACTACAAGATGATTCTTCTGAACTTTTCCATACATTTCAATTCGATCCGGCTAGTGGTTTAGGAGTTACAAATTTATTAGAAAGATGTTTGCAATTGTCCCCATTGTGCTACAGAGAAAAACATGGTTACGGTATTATTACGACAAAAATATTGTGTTTGCAGAAACAGTTGGAAATAAATATTAATTATGTATAAGTCTTACTTTATTATGCAAAAATATTATTTTTATAACTATAAAATGTTAAATATAAACATAAAATGTTAACTTTTTACAAATAGATATATTATATTGTTTGATTTTTTTAAATATTTTGTTTCTACAAATATTGAATGTTTGTTTCAAAACTATATTATTTTTACCCTAACTATTTTATGCTAACTATTAAGATTTAATTAGAGAACTAACTTCAGTATAATTTTCTTTTAGTTTATATTACTTCTTTACTTCAAGAACGTCATAACTTTATTTGAAAACTTTTATTGCGTTTTTTGTAAAGTAATAAAAACATTTTTGTATTATGTTGCATAACGAATGAATGAGACAAGACGACAAAATTAAAAAAAAATCCATTATATTCCATCCATGGAAAAAAAAAAGTTACACAAAAGGGTAAAAAGGAAAAATAATAATTTATTTAAACTTATTTTGATTAAATTTGAAAGATTAGTTGGTACATTTAGTCACATAAAATAAGCTAATTGAACGTGTGATTTAAAAATTGTAAGTCTGCTTTCTTTTAATTTTGGAATTAGTTAATTTTTAAGTCTGTTTTCTTTTTTAAATAGTTCTAGGATGTCATTTGGGAACTAGTCATTTTATTATTTGTTTGAAAAATGATATTGAAGTAATACAGAACTAGTTCCAAATCATTAATTCTCAAAAATATAATTTAAAACCAATTTAGATTCACAATATGGTTCTACTCCAGGAGTGCCAAAATAAGTTGCGATACCATCCACTAGTTCTAAGAATATTATTAAATAATCTGAAGTGGTTCTGATTACACCAGTTTTAGAACTAATGATTTTAGCACAAGGTCTGAAATTTTGTCTGGGTTTTGTTCAATTACGATTCAATAAAATTCTATAAAAAAATCTATATAACTTTTTAAATATTTTTTTTAATACATACTTACCTTTTCGCATTATAATTGAATGGAAAAAATAATAAAAGAAAATTATGTTTTACTTTCCAATTTTATTAAAATGTGTGTTTCTTTACTACAATTAAATATAAGTAGTTTTTGGATTTATTTTTTATTTTTTTTTTTTTATATTTTACAATTATATAATATTAAAGTTTAATAATGATATTTATTGCATTTGATTAATTGTTAATTATGCTGGTAGTAACATTTAGTAACATTAATTAAAAATTAAAAAATAAAGGAAGAAATCATAAAAAACTAAGCAAATTTTTAAAATAGTATTTTATTATTATAAAAATTTAAGCAAATAAAATAAAAATTTATATATTTTTCTGCTTGATTTGAAATTTTAAATGTATATGGCGAAAAAAATTGTTTAATTTTAATATTTAATCATTACTATAAGTCTAGATTATATATTTTTTATATATATTTATTTTAATATTAGTTTAGAAACATTTATGATTGAATTTTAAATAATATTTATTTATATAATAATTATTTAGATGTTGATTATTTTTTTCATTGTCTAATTTTGTTTCTTAAACACTTCATAATTATTTCAATCATAGTTTTTAATATAAACACAAAAGACCTAAAACAAAGTTGCAATTATTATAACTTTTGGACGTTTTTCTTTTTGAAAATTTTAAACAAAAATTGTGACTATTTTAATGGAGCTACATAGATATTTTAAGCTATAAATGCAACTTGGTTTTAGATTTTGTTTTTTTAGATTTCTTGTTGATTTGTAAAATTTATTTATTTTAGGCATTTTTCTAATTGTTCAGTTTATATTGAACAGATGTTTTAAATTGAAGACTTTCTTGTTTTAAATATTATTATAAATAGTATAATTGATTTTCAATTTTGTGTTTCTTTATACAATTGTAGCCATTTATTTAATTGCTTTGTTTTTGTTAAACTAGCTTTTTGTTTTGTTAAATAATTTCCCTGCTATGTTTTGATAACAAATTTTCTTAAGATTTTTTTTTCTTTTATTTTATTTATGCTTTTTTCAATAAGATTGTTTTACATTTTATGAGATGTTTTTTTAAATTTTATTTTAAATAATTTTTATATTTTTAATGTTTTTTAAATACATACATAAACTTTTTTGTTTGTTTGTTTGTTGGTTGTGATTGATGTTCACATTGTTTGTTGGTTTTTTTTGTTTTGTTGTTTGTTTTAATATCACAGTTTAGTAAAGGATTTCTTAGATTTTAGTAAAGATAATCCCAATTTGTATTTGTAGGTGTTTTTTTAATTTAATTATTTGTTGTTGTTTGTTATTTAAGAAAATACATAAAATGTTTGTTGTTTTTGCTGTTCGTAAACTTTGTATAGATTTTAAAAGTTTAATTTTTTTCTTAATATGTTAAATTAATTAAAAAGAAAATATTAATTAAAAGTGTTTTAGTTTAATTTAAAACTGATAACTGTACTAATATTATAATGAACTAAATATTTCAAATATTTTCAGGGTTTAAACTTGTTTGGACTTTTGATAATGAAAACGCAGACTAGTTTTCGGATTTAATGTAGTTGGTTGCTCTAGAACTAAATCCAGGAAGATGTCGGCAATACTGACTCAGCTCCAATGCTGTTTAAATTAAAATATAAGTTACTTTATAAAGGATTTTCCAAAAAATTGGTTCTTCGAAGTTAAATGGGTTTAAATTTCTTCAAACGTAAACGGTGATAGCTATAGATAATCTTTTGGTCTGGATTTACCAACGTCACAATAGACAATTAGCATGAATGATTTAAGACATTTATCTTTTTCTGGGGAGTCTTTTATTTGCCATTAAGTTTGTGTAATTTGACCTCAAGGCAGTGAGTAGAATAAAAAGCAGTAAATCCTCGCAATGCTCAAGAAGTCGAACTTCTTCAAAATGGCTACCATTGTGAATGATGAGCACAACTGTTTTATCGTCTCTGAATATTGCATGTATATTAATCAAAAGAAAACAGACGATACCCTCCATACTCAAAGATAAGAGTGGTGAGCTCCGAAGACTCCAGGATCGCCCAGCTGAACCGTTATATCAGCAAGATGTTAAAAAAAACTGAAGGATCATTTGAACAACTGCAACTTTCCTGCTGAAGCTGAAGAAACTTGGTGAGCGGAGATTCGATTCACCTGTCAGTGAGGAGTCTGGTCATTAGAGTGTCCCGAGAATATCCTTTTTCGAGATTTCGATGTAGGAAGACCCCTCTAACGATGCGCAAAAATTTGCTCAATACGAAAAAATTATTTAAAAAATGTTTAAAATTGGTCTTCAGTTCCCTACCAGCGATTGAAAAATCATGGGTCCCATAAATTTTGGTAAAAAAAAGTTTTGATTTTTTAATCGAAATGGGTATCAAAAAATTCTAATTTTTTGCTGTTTATGGAAATATTGAAAATATTTTTCCAACGGGATTTTGTTTCGCAGAAGACTTTTTAAGGTATTTTGATGAACAATTTTTTAAAAAAAAATTTGGAAAATTTTATATTATCAACAGTACTTACTTACTACAGTAAATTTTTAATATTTTAGAGTTAAAAGGAACAAAATTATAAAATTCTTATCCACTTTTTTAAGAAAATTTTTTTTGCATGATGTACTAAAATGATGGTTTATGGACCAAATTTTTTAAAATATTTTTTTCTATAATTGGCTTCAAATTACGAATTTTTTTGATACCCATTTCAAGACGAAACTCAATACTAATTTTTTGACGAAATGTTCTAGACCCGTGACTTTCATTTGCTGGTAGGGAACTGAAGATCAATTTTAAAAATTTTTTTAATATTTTTCCCATATTCAGCTAATTTTTACGCATCGTTTGAGTGGTCTTCCTACAAAATTTTTGTCTACGGGACACTCTACTGGTCATACACATGTTGGAGTTGTTATCTACCCCAGTTGTCATCTATCAATAGCTTCCTCGATGTATGTCAAAAAAGACCTTTGCATATACGAATAGAGCATACAAAGGTATATGCAGAATCCGTTTGATAATAATGAAAATTGTGCTTGAATGATTTGAGAGTAAGCCAATTTACATCAATATACATTTCGATCAACGAAATCAAAATAAACATACACAGGTCAACATTTTATTACAGCCGAAACTTTGGGGTGGTTTGATTAAAAATTTAACCAGTTTTCAACTTTTATCATATTTCTTATAAAAAGGCATACGAATGCCTTTTAAATAAAAGACAATTTCATAACTCACATATAGTTTGTATTGTTCCATTTCAACATCGATACAACTCTTATTGGAAAATCCTTTAGCACTTTTATAAAAACAATTTTTGTACTAAAATAAAGCTTAAAACGATTTATATTCCTTAACAATTTTTACAATTAAATTTTAATCATTATTATCATCATAAAACACTTTTAACTTATATTTTCTCTTTAATTCTTGTTCTTTTTTCACTTTGTGATTAATATAGGCCTTTTTTTACTTTAAGTATTTAAGCGAATTTCATAGTTTCTTGTTTTTCTAAAATAATATTTTCTAAAATAATTAAAAATAGTTTTCTTTTTTTGTAAAAAAAAAAAAAAAGGATTCTCTAGGTTTATTGTAGTTTTTTTGCATTTGGATTTTATGGAATGAGTAAAATAAATGACATTTAGTATAAAATTTGTTTAAAGAATTTTCTTATAATTTTTTTTTTTTTTTTCTAAAACGTACAACGTTGATGTTCTTCTTTTCATTTCTTACATTTCGTTTAAATACAATTACATAGTTTTTTTTTTTTTTTTTTTTTTGTGGAGATTTTTAAAATAATTAGTTTTTTTTTTCATAAATGGTGTTAAATCACATATCGTTAGTTGTTTTTGTTGTGTTGTTTTAAATATCTTACATACATAAAAAAAATTGGAAAAATGTGTTAATTTTCTGATGTTTCATTAACACTTTTTTAATATTTATCACAAAAAATGCTTTATATTTTCAATATTTGTTTTCGATATTTTTATAATTTGTTGTTGTTGTTGTTTTCTTTATTAATTTTCCTATAACATTTATAATTTGTTGATAATTTTCTTTAAATAATTCCTACTAAACTATTGTTTGTTTGATGGTAAAGTATAATATAAGTTGTAAATATTATATTTGTTATAAAACAAATTTAAGAAAGGATTTAAAATAATTGGTGATATTTAAAAATTAATTTATAGTTTTCATCATAAAAGATTTTAATGAAAGACTAATGTTAAAAAATTGAGATATTGCAGTTTAGAATTTAATTGACTCAGCAATATTGTCAGATGGAGGGAATTTTCCCTTTTTGAGGGAATTTTTAAGGCAAATTTTAGTCGAAGGGAAAGAGGGAGGGAATTTAAATTTTTGTCAAAATAAAGGGAATTTTAAAACGTATAAATTTACCTCAACGATAAACATTTTAAATAAAAAAGCAAAAAATGCAGTATTATCATACAAAGTCATTTAAAAAAAGAAATCTTAATTTGCCGAATGGATATTTTCAGTGTTCTCGTTCTTTGTTTAAAATATTTTTGTATATTTTTTGTTGAATTACAAAGAAAAACTACATTTATGTAAATTTCAATGCATTTTTTACTAAAATTTGTTTAGTTTTTATTAAAAAATAGCGATTTTAAGGAGGAGGGAAAAATGGAGGGAAAATTTTTTCCAAAAAAAGGGAAAAAAGGGAATTTTTCAACTAAACAGAGGTATTTTTCTTAAATTTTATCTGGCATCACTGTGACTCAGTTCAATTCCAAAAATATAAATTTAACACGCGAGAGGGTTATTAATACCAATTCAATAAACAAATTGCTTCTAAATCTAAATAATAAAGCCTAATAAAATACAACATCAGTAGAAACTCAAAATTTTAGTAATAGTCCAAGAAGAAAGTTCTAAAAACGTTTTCTGTCCAAAAGAATTTGTAACCTTCGTTTCAATTACACTGCCACATATGGATCTCTTTCTTAAGCGATGATCAATTGCAAGTATTGGAAACAGGTATTCACCTCAGAAATTGCAACTTTGCAAGACCCTTGCAAAGTAAGTTTTGCAAAATTTATTCTATGTGGTTGTTGTTGTGTTTACAGAAATCGATGCAAATTTTCTACTTTGCAAGGATCTTGCAAAGTTGCAAATTTCTGATGTGAATACCTTTAATACAAAGTAATGCTCTTTGTAACGCAATAGTTGGTGCGGTTTTCAAATAAAATTTTAGTAAAGGTATTCACCTCAGAAATTGCAATTTTGCAACCCTTGCAAAGTAAGTTGTGCAAAATTTATTATATGTGGTTGTTGTTGTGTTTACAGAAATCGATGCAAATTTTGTACTTTGCAAGGGTCTTGCAAAGTTGCAATTTCTGAGGTGAATATCTTTAGTGTATTCAAAGCCTTCACGAAACATACCATTGGTTTAATTATCCCGGTTAGGGAAGTTAGTTAGATGGTTAGTGAAAGAATGGGATATAAATCCGTATTTCAGATGGTATCTTCCTAAACATGTTTCGGTATATCAACGATTCGGCGCTAATACTATTAAAGAAGCCTATGTTTGATTATTCATCCTCAAAAGACATTGTCAGTACCACTAATGATATTTACATCATTACCAAAAATGTAAATCTGTTGAAGCGCGTTTCGTGATGTAGTGAGATATATTAAACGGGGCTTGTAGTATAAGGAATATGGACCGACAGCGTTCTTAGTCATAAAAAGAGCTTTTAACGTTATTATGATGGAGGATATTTGAGTCTCTAGGGTTACTATGCATACAAAACTTTGAAATCTAATGGATAATTCTGGTGCTTAGTAGCAAGATACAAGAGCCAAAATTCTCGGAATCTCTCTTGATAGCAAATTATATTGGAAGAGGAAAAGACAGGAGTGGCTTAAAAGGGGTCTCTAATATTAATATTTTTAATACATTTTCTTAATACGATTTTTGTAAAAATTTATATAATTGGATATTGAACAACATAAATAGAATTATATAACTTTTTTTTTCAAGCATGTGTTATATACATAATATCTATGAAAATTAAATCTATTTGTATTTCATTCAATGGCTAAATTTAATCCCCAATTGTTTTAAATCCTTTTTTATTTTCTTTAGCTTTTTATATATCTTCAACATTCATATTCCCGTTTGTTTAATATCAAACATTATTTTCCCCTAAAATTGTTGTTGTATATTTACACTATAATTTTATACAATTCAATACATTTTTGTTTAATTCATTGATCGATAGATTTTTGTGGACAACGTTATTTGTGTAATTTGTTTTTTGTTAAAAGTTGTTGTGCTTTTTCAGTCTTTGTTTTTTTTTTTTTGCATATTAAATTAATTAATTGCTTTCTTCTTTTACATTTTGTTAGTAATTCATAATCATATCATAATTTATAATTCATATTCAATAAATATTTGGTTCCCTTTTAAATTTGTGTTTCTAGATTTCATTTTGTTATTTAAAGTTGTTCGTTTAGAGTACAACTGAAATATCTTATGTTATATTCATTTTGTTGTAGTTTGTTGTACTTTTTATTAAGGTTTTTTAATTATGTAAGAAATACTTTTAGTTGTTCAGGTACATATTCTTTTGTTGTTGTTCTTGTAAATTTATTTACTTTTATATATAAATTGTTTAAATATTGCATTAAATTCCCTATAATTCACACAACAAATAACGTTGATATTAATATAAGATTTTTAAATACATAAAGGTTTTTATTTTATTTTATTTCGTTTTGAGATCTTTTAAAAAGTTGTTATTTTACGAAAAGGTTACATAAGAAAAAACATTGTCTTAGATTTCTATCAAGACGAATTCTTTATAAGTGATCTATTATATATTTCTTTTGAAACTAAATTTTTAATTTTAATAATTTTTTAAATTAGAATCCCATTTTTTTTATAAAACAATAAATAGTGGTATAATTTACTAAAACTGGGGAGTAATTGGATTCTATTTTTGAATTTCTATTTGATTTTTTCAAAACTAAGACAATGTTTTTTGTTTTTAATTCTTTCATATTCTTATTACAAGGGGATTTTAAAATGGTATTTTTTGTGTTTCTTCTTTGTTTAATATCACAATAACACATATACTTTTGCATCATTTTATTTTATGTCTTATAAAAACTATGTAAAACAGATTTTAAGATTCGTTTTGAAATATTTTTGCTTTTTGTATTCGTTAAGATTTCTTTTTTTTATTTTTCTATCAATTTAATAAAATAATAATTATATTCGGTAATATTTTTAAATCGGTTTTTGTTTAACATAAAAATTAAAATCACAATAAAAAAATTAGATCACATTAAATAATTTTGGATTTTGAGCTTAATTTCTTTCGGAAAAAAAGAGTAATTTGTGATGTTTTTAACTAATATTGAGCTTGAATTAAAATATGATGATTAAAATGAGTTTTTTCTTTTTTAAAGAAATATGTTTTATGGAACATTAAAATAATGGACTTTGATTTATAATAATTATATAACAAAAAGTTAGTAAATGTAAAAAATCAGTAAATTATAAATCTGATATATGTATTTCATCTGGCAAAATTTAAATTAAAAAGTTATACGATATTTTAATATTTACTTTTGTTATATTAATGCACCATTTTATTATAAAATTTTTTGAAAAACCCTAGTATATTTTCATAATTAGTTTAAGAATGAAATTACTCATTCAAATATATGGGACTCATTCATTGCGCTCTTGGAAATAGCGGAAATAAAATTTATATTTATTTGAAAATGTTAAGGATGTGGAGACATTTAAAATTTCTTATTGCACGCCTCTTAGCAAGATCGCATCAAATTTTAGTAATACTAAAATAAAAGAAGTTACCAATGAGAACCTTACGAGAAAAAGATGTGATTCGTTCGAACTAATATTAACCATGAATACTGGCAATAAAAAGATGAATCAGTCTTGGTGTCTTGAAAATGTAGATCAAGTTTTGTTCACGAAAAAGGATCAAGTTTTTAAACATCCGTCAATTTTCAAAAAGGAAATCTTCTCTACACTTTTGCTAGAGAGTGCTGGAGGAGTTTCGGAATTTAAGTGATGTCAGATAGCTAAACTGCCCTTAGGTCTTCATTGCCTCATGAGATAAGATGGAGGATTGAAATCCTATAGCTTTTTATTTTCTAAAAAAAGTTACATAGTTACTGTGTAATATTAACTCGAAGACTCGAATTTTTAACGAAATTCCGATTTTTTTGAAAAATTTAAAATTTAGCGAAATTTAAAATGTTTGGTAAACTTTCAGATTTTGATAAAATGTTGGATTTTTTATGAAATTGAAAACTTTTAGTGATTTTTTTTTTTTTTTTTTTTTTTTGTGAAATTACGGTTTTTTCTACAACTTAAAATTTATGTCAAATTTTCTTGGTGAAATTTTGAATTTTAATTTTAATTCCGATTTTTTTTTTTTTTTGGAAAATTTTAAGATTTTGAATTTTTTTGCAGGTTAGAATAAAGGCAACATTTTAGATGGAAAATAATTGGGTAGCATCAGAATTTGCATATTAATAGGAAACTATGTCCAGACTATCCAGGCAGATGTCGAGACATTCAACAGTCATAGAGTTGGGTGAATGGACGGCACTGCAACTGTATTGTAGATGTACCGAGTTAATTTGTACATTTTTAAACTATTTTATAGCATGTTACGATTAATTCTACATTCTATTCACATTTCTACGTTATATTTTTTTAAATACTTATCAAGTAGTTCTAAGGCATCGTAATCCTTAATTTAATAATAGTATCCTGTGCATTTTAAACTAATAATATTTCATACTTCTAAAAATTCTATTAAAAATGGTACATTAATAATTTTGTTTCAAATTTTCTTACTACTTTCGTTCTAACATTTTTCTAATAAATAACAAGTTGTTTTGTTTGTTTTAAGATGTTTTTAACATTTCTTTTTTGTTGCATTTAGTATTTGGTTTGTTTTTCATTTCTTTAAAATAATTGTTGCACATTTTATTTTAACAAATTTTGTTGTTATATTTTGTAAAGTTTATTTGTTTGTTTTTTGAGATGGCTTTCATGTTTAATCACAGTTTGATGTTTAAATAAACTAGTTTCTTTTATGTTCTTTCATTTTATTATTATTATTTTTTTTTCAGTTTTAAATACAAATTTATATTTTTGTTGTATTTGTTTTTTTTTTATAGCAGGTTTCACAATTTCGCCGTTGTACGTCATAATTTGTGAAGTGCTTAAGTCTTTTTTTTTTTTTTGTTGTAATACGTTTGTTTTCTTTTCATTATGTTGTCATTGTTTCATTTATACATATTTTCGACAATGCCTTGGCTTAATATTTAAAAGGGATGATGACTTATTATTTCTATGTTTCTTTAGTAAATTGTTTTAATCTTAGCTTAATTTAATTTTTCTATAACTATTAAATTTTGTTTTTGTTTTTATAATTCTTGTTTAGAAATAAAGGAAAAGAAATATTGTTAAAAACACAAAGTTATGTAGTAAAGAGTTTATTGGTGTTGGAAAAGTTAAAAAATATAATGAAGTATTTTGCTTACGAAATGACAAGCAACAAAAATTTAAATTAAGTAATGCATTTTTTACAACATATACGCTTATTTTAAAACTGTACTCTTTATTATGTAAATTTTCTTTTAATGACTTAAATCATAAACTTTTTTAGCTTTTATTCAAATGTATTGTGTTTTGTTTACTTGGTACTAAAAGTCATTCAAAACAAACTTATATTTAGATAAAATTTTATTAAATGATGTTCAGATGTTTGATATGTCGATATTATTATACTAGGCCGTATCAATAAGTCCATTATTTTCAACATACCTAATTAAAATCAAAATAATAAAATTATTAAAAATCGTGACTTTTAACTGTTAAGGATTCTCTGGAAAAATAAGTGTAATAAACTTCGATTGTAACTTTGTGTGCAGCAGCTTTTTTGAAATCTGCTATCTTATGTATGTTTTTTAAACGGTGATACATTTAGAATAAAAAAATAAAATTGGAAGTGTAGTCTATTTGGATGGTCATATTTCGTTCACACTTAACATCAGTACTGTGATGGGCTTCTTTGACCTTCCGATGCCACACAATACCATCTGCAAATTTGTGTTTTAGTGAATAGACCACAATCAGCACGTAGTGAGGATAATATTGAAAATGTTGCAGAATTTTGATGAAGACCTATCTTGTGAAACAATTTGGCTAATTTTATACCAGAAATTTTTTTTAAGTCCAACTTGTTCAGCAAGACAATGGTGCTACGGCACAAAACAATGATTTTATTGAAAAATCATTTTAATGAGGAGTGAATTTCGTTGATAAACCAGTTTCGATTAAATAACACAAGTTTACAAACTTTGCTCATCTTTTGTAATTTGGGGCATGAATTCGTTTAACAAGATGCTGTCATAACGACTTTTAGATTCTAACGTTGCTAAAAGGTTCATTCAAATAATTTGTTAACTTCGCACCCTAATAATATATAGAGTTAGTTTCAAAACTACCCCAAGTTTGGATCTCCAATTACCTTCATACTTAATTTCTTTCATTCAGATTTTAATTTTTCACTTAAAACTATGGTGGTACGAGTAAAAAAAGAGAAATACAAACAAATTTGGGGAAAATCGAAAAATAAGACTATTTGGAACAATGGCATGTTGAGTTTCTAATGCTGGACTCTAAGATGTAAAACAGATCCGACGCATTTTTGCTGTTTTTTAGTTCCCAGTTTTCGCTTTTTATTGAATAAATTGATCATTATATCTCAAATATAGAAAAAAATATACATCTGTTGATATCTCGAAAACAAGAACAAATTTTGAAGAAAAGTAAAGATTTAAATTCAACACCCTAAAAAACTTTGGAACTAATTTTGTTTGCTCAAGTATTGTATACCTGTATAATTGGATGACAACAGTACTCGCGTACTATTCAAAACCAGTTCGCAATACGAATGAAACATTAACCCATTACGACAAACCAGATATCAAGCATAAGTTTAACCAATTGGCTCCTGAAGGCAAACGTTTTTTGAAAAAATTTTATAACCTTTAAAAGGAAGTAATAACAGTTCAACGAACTAAAAAGATTTTTTTTAATGCGAACAATTGCAAACGTATTTAGACATCTTGACAAAAATCCATGAATCCATATCTTTTGATATTTATTCCCCAGTAATTATTTTCTATTTTCACGGACTTAAGTACCTTACTCTAACAATTTTTGTTTATTCTTAATTTTCCAAAAATTATTAAATTAATGACTTTTATATGACCAGTAACTTTTTTTTAGAAATATCATTGAAATTTATGGAATGTTCTTATTTTTAAAATTATTTTACCCGAAGTGCATATTTAATTTAACGCATTACATATTTAACTTTTCCAACACACAAAAATCCCTTAAACAAAAATTTTACTGATCAATCAATGGTAGTTAAAGTTTCTTCAAACTTTTTAATAAAATTTGGCATATTTTTTATCAAACAAAAAGGTATTATTTCTTTCTTTAAATCATCTTTTTTTGAAGTCTAGTGTAAATTTTTTTATCTAATGGCCATGAATGAAAATTAATTTCAATGTAAGTTATGTATATTTAAATTATATAATAATTTCTTAAATTCTTTTAAGATGTTTTATCTTGTATAAAGGACATTTAAAAAGTATTATTTATAGATATAACACATATAAAAATAAAATATAAATCGTAAAATTATAAAAAATAATAATTATATATCACTGTCATGCAATTTTTCTTAATAAAATACATACATATTTACCCAACATTATTGTTATGTTAAATGTTCAAAACTGCTGCAAATCCATTTAAATTTGTTATTACGATAATAATGAGATGGTGATGAAAAAAAAAAAAATCGTTGATTGATTTCAATTATTGGTCGATCGTTTGATTTACTTGGCATGACGTTTTTGTTGTTAGTTTGTGTGTTTCGTTTTTGCTTTCTCTTTGAGTTTGATGTATTTCTTTTTTTAAGGGATTTTCACTTAATATTAAAATATTGCAGATTATTTAATAATAGTTGCTTTTTTGTGTGTGTATTTTTCTTAATCAAAAGATAATTAAACAAATTTTCTTTTAAAAGTAGAAAATTTGTTTTGGATTTTGAGTTTTTTTTTTTTTTTGTTTGTTTCCAGTTTTAATTGGAAATATCACGTCGTATGAGATCGAAGACATATTCATCACGTACATCATCTGCTACAGGCATATAGCCAAGAGCTGGATGCATATTGTTGAGATTTGAAGGTTCCCATTTTTGGCCCAACAAAGTATTGATTTCCTTTAAATAAAAAAATAAAAAATATTAAAAAAAATTATAAAATGATGGAAATTAGTTTTATTTATTACTAACTTCAATAAAGGAATCTATGTTGGCTTCTGTGGGTGCATTATCAATCATTGATACCTCTAAATGTTTTAAGGTACGGCCACGTAAACGAGAGATGCCAACAATGTTATGAGGGTCCAAAACATAACCATGTATGACAATTTCCTCTAAATTCTTACAACGCCAAGACATCATTATAAATGGATCCTGGCCGGAGCGTAAAAATAAATCCATAATATTTTTGTCGGAATGTTTATAGGCCTAAATAAAAGAAAATAAAACAAATACTTTAGCCTTCAGATCTAAATAAACATTAATTTAACACAAATATGGACAAGAACATTTTTCTTTCGTTGGAAAAACATTTCTTTATAATTTTAAACTTACGGAATCAATCCATTGTATACTTTTTAAAGTGCGGCTATTATTTAAGGAAATCCATTCCAATGCATCGACATTCATCTGAAAATTTAAACAAAAACAAAGAAATTTTAAAAACTCTCGAAAAAAAATATATGTTCTTAAATTAATCATTCGACTTACATAATCACAGAATAATACACGCAAGTGTGTTATAGGCATATTTTGTCTTAATATACGCATTTGCAATACCTCAACAGCTTCAAAAGCATAAATTAATGATACAATCAATTCGATATTATTGAAATTTGCTGAAAATTCCGACCATGCACGTTCCGAAATACCTGGATGATGACGATCTAAACCGTGAACACATATTAAAAATTTCTTTAGAGGTAAAACTTTTAATGTATGCAATAATTCTTCGTTGAGCGTATCGTAATCGAGTGAAAGTACTTGTAGATTTGAACACTTTTGCAATAGAGTATTCTCCATGGCGAACATGGGATAATGACTAGGATCATATTTGATGGAGGCCAATGTTAGTACATTCAATTCTTGAGGCCGGCTCAAAGATTTTAGGAAATCTAAACCATAATAAGTTAAAGCTTCTATTGCACCTAAGTCCAATATTTTACAGGCGGTTTTCTTGCGATTTAAAAATATTTTTAATGGTTCAACAAAGAGTCTGATGAGAGAGATGAATAAAATTTTATTATTTTTCTATATTGTACGGTTAGTTAATTTTCCTACTTACTGTTCAATATCGACTAGACTCTCTTCACTTATATCACCGGGTGGCGTTAAACCCACATTATTTGTCTGGAAACGTATACCCTGTAAACTATCACATCGTGCAACTCTATAGATAGTAAAATTAACACACAAAAAAAAAAAAAAAAAAAATCCATGAAATATATAAATTTAATAGTTGTAATAAAATCAAACTTACTTGTATAAGATGCGTCGTATTTTTTCAATATGGAAAACATTTATGAAATCAAAGATTATAGTAAGCTCGTTCGTCAGATTATATAAAGTATGGCGAAAAAATTTACACTGACGATCGTTGTCAATATGAAGTTTAAATTTTGAATTAATGAAAAATCTGCAAAGTTAAAAAGATATTAATTGAAAATCTGTAATGAAAATTGCAATAAGAAATTCTATATAATTAATAGGCAAATACATTTCTTATAATCCCTTTTCAATAAAAATATTAGAATAATATTTTCTCATAGAAGCAGAATAATTCAAACAAAACTCAAACTCTCCTCTATTTTATTTCTTATGCATATCATATTACTCAATCAAAACAGTGTCATTGTTGTTTTTTCTTTACAAAAACAAACAATGATAATGATATAATATTAGTGAATTAGATTTTGTACACTTTAAATTGACAGAGCTATAATAGAATAGCGTTCTTTTATTTTTGGATATTTACTGTTATTTATATTTACTGATACCGCTAAAACGACAAAACCATCAAAGTAAAAAATATATTTTTGATCAAAAATAATAGTTACTTTATGAAAAATCGTCACAAAACTAAAAAAAAAAAATAAAATAACAAGACGGAAAAAACTCGAAATGAAAAATAAAAATAAAAAACTAAAACGAAAAAACCTCCAAAGTAAAATAAATATTTTTTTATTACTAAAAAAAAAAAAAAATCCAGAAAGAAAAATTTACAGAATTTTAGGTGAGAGAAAAAAAGAGTTAAATTGTTTAAACTTACAAGTTTAAAGCTTTGTTTTTGCATTTAATTGTTATTTTAATGTTGGTTACTTTATTCTTTACATAATATGAAGATTATATTTTTTTTTTTACAATCTGTAACATTTTTAAATTGTTAAAACACACATATTTATATAAAATGTTGGAATTATTTAAAATTTTATTTTAATAAAAACTTTTAATGGCATAAAATGGGTTAAATGAAAATGACGTACTATAAAATTAAATAATTTATTTGGCGAAAATTTTATTTAAAAAGAAATTGTAACAAAAACAAATTTGGCCTTGAATAAAATAAACAAAAGAAAATAAAAACAAATACTATATACTTTGTTTAAATCACTACAAATGTTTGGCATAAATATTATCAACAATCCACAGACAGAGGGTAGTCAGTGGATAAGAAACATGAATAAGAAACCACTAAAATAAACATAAATAATTTCCTAATCAGCTGTTTTACAATTTTTTTAGCTTCTTTTGTGAACAATTTTTTATTTTATTAATTTTGTCTTTTGTTTTATGGTAATTTTAGCAGAATTATTTAAATGTTGGCATTAAAACAAAATTCAAAAATTAAAACATTACAAAAATATTTTAATATGTAATTTTGTAAATTTAACATTAAGTTAAAATTTTAGAAAAAATATATAGCAAACTTATTGGAAAATTTAGTGAATTAAGTGAAATGCAGACATTTTAAGTATTTATTCATTCACATTTAATTTTAGAAAAAACATTATTAAATTAAAGTAAATCTAATTAAAAAATATTTTTGCATAATAAAATAACTTTAATTGACCATATGTGCATACTTTCACTTGGTTTATATTGTTTATACATGCATGCATAAGTACAAGTATCATGCAAGTATTATTTTTATATATTTTTTGCTTTAAAAAGCAATATTGTATATTATTATATTTAGCATCCACCTCTCGAGTATAGCATCATCATTGAGTTTTATCTTTATCAGCAGGGCAAGTTTTTATATGCACAAAAATAATTTAAATATGCGCTTGAAAAAGCACGAAAAAATGGTATAATATGCACAGAAATATGCAAAAATAGTATGAATATGTCTATAAAAACCAACGTATTTATGCTTTCTTATATATTAATGTGTAGAAAATATGTACAAATATGCATTTTTTAACTTCAATCTCAAATAAATTTCGATGTTTATAAAAATATAACTATTTTAATTTTAAGTATCATATTTGACGCTTCCGAATTTATTTTCTTTACAATATTTACAATGTACTCAAAATCACTCACAAAAAAATGTTTAGAAATCATTTGATTGAACTCCAAAAAATCACCAAAAAATTAAGTTTTTGTTAAATAAAACTAACTTTTGTATCCATTATATGCAAATTTATGCAAAGATGTAAAATATAAGCAGTTTTTGTGAAATTCTTTTGAAATATGCAAATGCTTACTTTCCAAGCGAAAAGCTTGAAAAACTTGCCCTGTTTATCAGCATTTTTTTCTTTTAATAAATATTATATAGTGTAAGTACTAGAGAACTCATACTTGATTATTATTTATTTAAAAATAAAAAATGATGTACATACATTAAGGCTTTAACATTTTAAAGTTTCTTTGATAAGTATAGTAACATGGGATAAAAATAGGTTAAAAATAATGAAATGTGTATGTAAAGACGTGAATATGATTAGAATGTTTGGAAAAACTTCGAAATTATCAATAAAATAATATTATATGAGTTTTGTGTTTTTTAATAATTATATTAAAGCATCATTGTCCATCTCTAGGTGATATGTCAAATATTGCAGTTATACCTCTAATGTACATAATTATTTAACGCGCAAAATAAAAATATATTATAAAATATGGAACATAAATAAGAATAAAAAAAACATTGTTGGTTATACACAAAAGGCGTAGTAAGTTAGTTTGAAATTTTGGTTTGCATTTATTTTGTTTAAATATACATACTACGGTTCATTTCGAAAAGAAAAATTTCTTTTGATATTTGGATATCATACCTTTTTAGAAGGTTTTTGCAGCAGTAAAAATAATGGCGTATTTTGTTTTTTTAAATTCCAACTCCTTCCCCTCTATATCTGCGCAGAGACGAACCCAATTGATTTATAAAAAAATTTCTTTTATACATCAATTCTACATAAAATTTTAGTAAGAATGAACACCGCTTAAAATGCTTAGTGTTCCAATTAGGGTGTCCGAAAAATTTACTTTTTTCAAAAAAGTTTTAAAAACATATTTTTTTATATACACAGTGAAAATATACACGCTATATTATAAACGGATCGAATAATGCTCATTCTTACCTAATTGTATGTCAAATCGATGTATAAAATAAAATTTTGTATAAATCAACCCGATTTGTCTCTGCGGAAAATGGCGCTCAAAATGTGCGTTTTTTACGACATTATTTTTACTGCTGCACAAACCTTCCAAAAAGCTATGATATCTGAAAATCAAAATTTTCAAATTTACATTAATACATACACATATTTGTATTCCATATACATACTATATAAATGATTTGTGAGGGAGTTATGTACTTTTCAGTGATTTTCGGCTGAGCTGTTATATGGGAGGTATGGTTTTCTATTAAAATTGGGCTATTGGAGCTATTCAAAAACATTTGTGCTGAATTATGTTTGCTTTCATTTGAGAGATTAATGAGATAAAAATCCTATTCCTGCAGAACACTCATTAGGTTTCGTCCATGGATCATAAAATGTTCCAGTACCAAATTTAGTTTAATTTATTTTATGAAAGACCATGTATTTCCAGTGATTTTTAGCAGAGCTTTTTATATAGGAGATTTATGAGATAAAAACTCTATTCCGGCAGAATATTTGTGTGGGATCTATATTAAATACTAGTCCACCTTTTATAATAAATTTCATTAGGTTTCGTCCATGGATCATAAAATGTTCTTGTACCAAATGAGGGGTCGCAGAACAAAATTTACTTTTTGCAGAAAAAATTTACTTTTTCATAATTTTTTTTTTTTTTTTTTAATTTCAAGAGGTATAATTTTTCTTAAGGACAACAATTCTTGTTAGTTATTTTGTTTTAAAATTTTTGCGAACAGTATTTTTGGGTCATTTAATAAATTCTTGAAAAATATTTCTTTTAAAATACAAAGAAATTGTAAATTTTTCCAAATTTTTTTAACAAAACGTACTTTTTTACATTTAAAAGTCCTTTGATCCCACACATCCTTAAGATTTGTTGTGGTGAATAGATACCGGGTTTTTTAAAAAACCCAGTATCTAATACGGGTTTACTTAAAAAAAAAAACAGATTAACTGGTTTTTACTAAAAATACAAGTATATTTAAAATTTTTTAATAAAAAAAGTACGCTTAAAGTACATGTCATATGTAATAATAAGTAATATATTTTTTTATTTTTATATTACTAGCCCAGCAAAAACTTGGTAATGGCATGTAGTTACGGATGTAGTTACTTTTCAATGACAACAACATACATTACACATAAGTAGTTTAATGACAACTTATTTATAACCCGATATGTAATTACTTATTTATTATCAGAGTTTTTGAAAAACCACTGATTATTAAATTTTTATTCAGTTTACCAATTAATATATTTAAAAAAGGAATAAATATGTGAAGAGATAAAATTAGCTTATGAATTAATTTTTAATCTAAAATAGTTTTTAAAATATTAAGTTTTCGAAGTTAAAATTTATAAAATCTTTCCACGTTTATATCCTAAAATTTCATCTTATTAGTGACTTTAGCACCTAGTTACTCTTGTTATAACTTATAATGACTTCAGTAATACTTTAAAATCAATGAGTTATTGAACAACTTAAAAGTAATTATTTCTTGTAATAACATGAGGTAAGTATTGCCTCTAATGTCATCACCGTGTTAATGTGTAAGTAGTGTAAAGCCATTATATTAGCTTAACTCATTACCTAACAAACAAAGTTTTTGCTGGAAGATTATCATGCTATGTTATCATGCTAAATTTTTTTTTTTTTTTTTTAGTTATTCTCTGAAATTTTCTTTATTTTAAGGTGAAGTATTTCTTGTGACAATCTTCATAACTAAAATTTACGTTTTACGTTTATTTTGTTAACAAAAATTTGTGTTAATAAATAAAAAACATACAAATCTCAGTTCTCAGAACGTCTGGTGTTACTCAGAACGTCTGGTATTACTCAAACTGGTGTTACTCATATAAACTTAAAGGTTCAACTGATAATAATTTAAATTAGAAACACTTTAAAATATTTTAAGCCTTCATTCAGAACAACAAGCGAATTGCTTAAAAATGAAATTTGTATGAATACTATTCAAAAAATACTTGTCAATATTTTTAATTTTCCAACAATTTGATTTGTTTAATGAATCGGCACTAAATAAGGTGCCCCGAGCATATATAAAATATGCAAAATATGAGTTGTTTAGTAAAAAAAAAGTTATAGAAATAACATTTTCAATAAAAACCGGTTAACCGACAAAAAAAAAAAAACCGGAACGTCGAATAATTCGAAAATAAAAATTTTTCGAAACCGTTTTTCAGTTTTTGACTACACTATTTACATGGTCTGACAGATGGAACGACTTCGTTAAATCGGCACATAAAGTGATTAGATTAGTAAACTTTTTAAAATTATTGGATTCTTAAAATCATTTGACATAAAGGTTAGATATAAAAAAATCATAAGAACTACTTTTAAAACTTACCTCTTTTGAAATAATACACTGCGCCAATGTTTACAGGTTTGACTGGCATTAAGGCGATCATGAGGTTCTAAATATTCGTAAATCTGGCCCAATACCAATGATGGCAGCTCTCCCCATCTTGTCAATGTGCAATTCATATCCACACTAGACACACAGGTTAATGTCAAAGAAGTAGATGGGAATTAAGGATTTCAGTTAGAGAAGGGAGTTAAGTAATTTATGTATTTTACACCAACTCTACCACACAGTGGTGATGGTGTGTGACACCTTTTCTCTCTGCAAAAATTAAGTTTTTTCCACTTTCTGTTTCTATTTATTTGCAATAAATATTGTATTCTTATAGTAAATGACGTTCTTAATTGTAACGATGGTATATAGTATATAGAAACTAATTAATCAATTAATAGCAGCAGCTGCACAAAGAAAATTTTCTTTTCTATTAGTTTATTGGCAAAGTAAATGTTTTGTTTTTAGTTTTTCTTATCTGCTTCCTTGTGAGTTCAATCTACGTTTTATGTATCGGTAATTTCTTAAGTTGTTTTTTTTTTTATTATTTAAAAAATGGAGGCCCAAGTATCAAATGTTCCAAAACGTAATTGTAATTTTTTCGTTTTTTGTATTAACAGGTCACCAAGTTGCAAGAGAATAAAATAAATCGACAGCAGGCAGCAAAGACGACAAATTTCCAACAAAAATATAAGTATTCAACGTCACAGTTAAAGTTGTTTTTATTTTGTTTGTTTTTATTTCGTATTATTTTCGATGTATTGGTGTATAAAATAGATATAAGAGCAGCAACAACAATAATAAAATCAAATATGTCCAACAGCCCCACCAACAATTAATGGAACAATATGTCGTTGTTATTGTGATGTATGCAAATTTTGTTTTTTTTTGTTGATTTGTAGAAAAAAAAAAAAAAACAATAAGAATTGAAATTTAACAAAAATATTTTTCATTAAAAGAAATCAATTATTCGCTAAAAATTTTGCTTTTTACACAAAAAAGAAAATTTTACTTTTTTAATGTAATTCACTCTTTTTGTCAAAATTTTTTTCCTCACCTTTTTTTTTGTTAAATTTCAAGTTGTTTCATATTTTGTCAACAAAATATTTCGTTTAAATTTTCTTATTTCTATATTTCTCTTGATTTTATATATAATTTTTAGTATTAAAATATATTAAATTGCAATTATTTACTGTTAAATTACCGAATTGAAAGAAGAAATTGCTTCTTTCAATTTGTTCGTTTTTTTTTCTGCGTTTTGTTTCAGAGAACTATGCCGAACAATTTTAACGGCGTCAACGGCCTTTGTAAAAGTGTTGTTTGCGGCTGGAAATCGCCTGTAAACCAGTTGAAAGGTAAACAGGGCTTATCAAATCGACTTTCGAATAATCGAACAATCGACTTTTTGTTGTAAACGTAGATCCAATTGTCGTGGCAACGTTTGTATCATGGCACAATTATACCAGGTAACAGTATTGGTACAACAAATGCAACAAGGCAACAACAACAGCCATTTTTGTTGGTTAATTTGTTTCATTAATGTTAAAAAGAAAAAAACAAAGAGCAAAACGAACAATATAAAAAAAAGCACGTGTATATTACAGTGGGCCTCGATTAACCGGCAACGTCGATTATCTGGGAAAGAAAATTTATAATTGTTTTTTTTGCATCCATTTAATTTTTTTTTGCATCGATTAACCGTGATTACCTCTATTATCCGTGTTTCTAAGCATAATTTTTTCGATTCAAACACAATTTGAATAAAACAAAAAAAGGGGAGTTCCCTCGTTTGAATAAGATGAGTCAGAGAAAGGTAAAATCCAAGTTTACTGCATTCATGAAAAGCTAGTTAAGAAAAATAAGAATTTGAAAAACATATGATTTTTTTAAGAAACTACGTAAAATGAAACCCTTGTGCATTGTTCAACGTTTTTTTTTTTTTTTTTTTTTTTTAATTATTATTTTTTCCTTATATTGTTTAAACATTTATATTAAATCCTCGAATAACTGAATTATATAAATAAAAAATTTTACTCCATTAAGTGGGAAAATTGATTATCCAGAATAATTCCAGTCCCAACCATTGCGTATAATCGAGGTCTCACTGTATTTAATATAAACAAACTGTATATATAAACAAAACATAAATATAAACAAATCATAAAGCCCAAATTACAATAACGCGTAGTCAGCAGCAGTGTGTGCTGACATAATCTGCTGATTATTTAGAACGAACAGTTTGTTACGGTGTTGATTACATTTGGTCAGCAGCAGTTTGCAGTGCTGTATCATTTAGCCCTGTTTCTAAATTCACTGCGCTGCATTCAGATTGAGAGCGAGACAAAGAGAATGAGCAAATAAATGAGAGGCTAAAATACACAAGTAGAACAAAGCTAGATGGTGGTTGTAAATTGTGGCTGCCTACGCTGAATTGTAATTATAACGGCAGCAACATGTTGTGCTGACAGTGATCAGCTGATAATTTTTGCTGATACTGTTGCTGAATACGCGCTATTGTAATTTGGGCTTATCAGCAAAAATTATCAGCTGATCACTGTCAGCACGACTGCAAACTGCTGCTGAGCAAATGTAATCAACACCATAACAAACAGTGCATTCTAAATTATCAGCTGATTATGTCAGCACACACTGCTGCTGACTACGCGCTATTGTAATTTGGGTTTAAATGTAGACAAATTTTGACAGAAATATTACAAAATTGAAAACAGCAAAAAATTATCAGCTGTTTTTATACTATTACCTGGTATTATTGTACAATGGTTTGTATCATAGCATAGTAAAATAATAAAGTACTCGCACATCTACAAAAACAAAAATTGCTTGTATTTTGTTAGTGTAAAACTACTGCCCACAATGTCAGAATGCTTTGAACGGAAAAATGAGAGAACGAAAGAGAGCAAGAGAAAAAAACTCAAAAAATATTTTACATGTGAATACAAAAACAATTTGACAGTACCGCGAGGTTTGCCAATGAAAAAATTGTAAAACAGCTAGTCTTAAGTATACTTTATTATTATACTATGGTTTATTATTATACTATGGTTTTACAATTTTTTCATTGGCAAACCTCGCGGTACTGTCAAATTGTTTTTGTATTCACATGTAAAATATTTTTTGAGTTTTTTTTTCTTGCTCTCTTTCGTTCTCTCATTTTTCCGTTCAAAGCATTCTGACATTGTGGGCAGTAGTTTTACACTAACAAAATACAAGCAATTTTTGTTTTTGTAGATGTGCGAGTACTTTATTATTTTACTATGGTTTGTATAAGTAATTATATAACGATATGTGGACTTCAATTCACAAAAACGGCATTTAATTAATAAAATATTGTACAGGTACAAAGTTTATGCGAAAAACATGGAATTGCATATTTGTTGTTTGCTGTAAACTCAATATATAATAAGTAACTTCTTGGAATTTTACCTAAAATATTGAACAATTCCCAAAACATTTCGGTTCAATTATTTCGCTATCATGAACCGGATCATTTTCAAAATATCTTCAATAATATAATTTTCGGTAAAAAGAGACAATTTTGAATTTCTTTTGTTCAAAAAGAAAAAAAAAAAATAAGAAATACGTGTAATGTCACTCTCTAGATATTAAGATTTTAGAAAAATTGTCTATGAGTTTTTTTGAATACCGTTTTATTAAAGTTGCAATATTTCGGACACTTTCAAAAGTAATTTAAATAGAAAAGGTCTTATTCAATAATATTGATATATGTGTTTATTTAACCCTTTAGAAAAAAAGTAACATTTTTGGATCACCTGTCCATAATATGCAATAAATTTTTTGGATTATATAGTTTGTACAGTAATTCAAATCAAATATTATGGGTTTTCATTCAAACGTAAAAATTTACATATTTCGTAAATTTATACGTTTTACTCACGTTTACATGAACGCCTCTTGGAAATTGTTGTATATTCCTTTATTTTTTTTAAAGATATTTGGCAAACAACAAATGTTTCCAAATTTTTTATTTTGTGTTTTGTTTTCATTGGATTTTAAAATAAAAAAAATTAAAAAATAATTTTATTTTCTTCTTTCAAATTTGAATATACGAAAATAAAAGTTTACGTAATCATTTACACATTAAAATTGAAGCGTAAACGTGTATAAATTGTGTAAAGAATTTTTCAAACAAAGTTTGACAAATTCTATACGAGCTTGTATATTTATTATGTTTATTAGCTTTACAAGGCAATTATGTGATTGCATGAAAACCCCTATTATTTTAGAAAACATTTTATTATTCGCATAATAAAAATTTGAACTTATTAAGATTGTCAGCACAGAATTATACATTTTTTAACTAAATAAAGGTTAAAGATTTTCTTAAATGTGTTCAACATACCCAAACTTCTAAAAAAAATGTTCGAATATCAAAAATTGTTAATAAAGTTATATCGTTTAAAAATTGTAATTTTATTTGTCCAAGAAATTAATATATCATTAAAAAGTATTTGAAATTACTTTTAAATGGTATCAATCTAATTTAGATCGCATATATATTCAAATTATGTTCAGAAAAATTTATCAAAATTTTGGAAACTCATTTTACAAACAAAGAACTAATCTTCTTTTTATTTGCTTTCATCACAAGAATAATATCGAATCATTATCAACAGTATTGTAATCTAAATAATTATTAGATTCCACGTTTGTTAAATTTTTTTTAATACATATATCAAGTAAATTTTATAAATGCAAGAGATGCCAGATTTATATGCGTTAATGATTTCTATTAATTGAAACATCCTGTTAAACCTAAACGTTATAATTTGCCGTCCACACGAGCCTTTTTCATGCTCGCACATTGAACAAAATGTTTTGCGCACATGCATTTGGATAGTGTGGACCCAAGTTGTTCATGTTTTGTTCTTGTCCGCACACCGTTGTTCGCACAATTTAAAATAGGCAACACTGCCATCAGCTGAGGTTTGTTTTGATTTTGATCTAACGTAATATATGGAAAACGATTTATTCGTTTGTTATTTAATATAACTTTATTTTAATAAATATGAATTAAACATTTAATTTCATATTATAATTTATGCCAAAATGAATCAACTATTAAAAGTCTCAATAAAAAATTCGAGTTTGGTCTATGCAAAAAGAATCGCACAAAAGAATAATGTGGACGTAGTGCTGAAGCGTAGTTTTGGTTGTATGACACAACAATATCGAAATCCCAGGCAAGATGAGAACATCAGACCATTAAATAACTTTGCAAAACGTTTCAACTCAACTGAGGCTGCAGCGGCCACTACTGCTCCTGTTGATCTTGGTTTCTTTGCAAGTTTTTATCAATCCCTGTCAAATAGTACACCAGTAGCATATGTTCAACAGGGTTTAATCGAAATACACGATTTTACTGGTTTGCCCTGGTGGGCATCTATAATCGTAACCACATTTCTATTTCGTACCGCAGTAACTTTACCTTTAACAATATATCAACATAAAATAACGGCAAGAATAGAAAAAATTTCTTTAGAAATGCCGGCCATTATAGAGGAATTAAAAAAAGAGGCTGCCATGGCTATGAGAAAATTTAAATGGACGGAGAAACAAACTAAAATAGTTTATCAGAGATCGGTGAATTGGCTTTTAAAGTAATTAAGTGGCTTTAAATTAATATTTAGAGCATTTATTGTTTTTTTTAGATTCGTAAACAATGGAACAAATTAATTGTGAGAGATAATTGTCATCCTGCCAAAACATTTATTGTTTTATGGGGCCAAATACCCTTATGGATTTTTCAATCTATGGCTCTACGTAATTTGGTTAATATGATGCCTGATCCTACCTCTTTACAAGCTCAAATTGTGGCCACTGAGATGACTATTGGTGGTTTTGGTTGGATACCCAATTTAACCCAAGTTGATAGTTCTTATATATTACCCGTTGCTTTAGGTATTATTAATTTGGGTATTATAGAGGTAACATATTAATGAATACTAAAATAAAAACATTTTATTAATATTCTTTTTTTTTTTTTTTTAAGATGCAATCCATGATGCGTACTCGTCCTCCTACAAGATTTCACAATATCGTTACTAACGTTTTTCGTGGACTTAGTCTTTTTATGGTTCCTGTTGCTTGTTCTGTTCCTTCAGCCCTTACAGTCTATTGGGTGGCTTCAAGTTCTTATGGTTTAATGCAGAATCTTTTACTAGCTTCTCCTCGAGTTAAAAGAGCTCTTGGTATACCCAAAACTCAAAGTGAACTTGAAAATCCTTATGAACATATGTGGTTAAAAATGAAACAACGTGCGGGCTTAGAAAAACTGCCAATTGAAGATGTTAAAGTGATCGAGAAATCAGTTAAAGATCAAAATAATTCATCTAGAGAAATTAAAAGGAAATAAAAAAAATAAATTGTATTTAAATTTCCTTAAAGCTTTAATATTGGGTTCTAAGAATTCAGTAAAAATAATTACAATTAAAATTGTTAAGACCAATTAAAAAATATTTAATTTTATTTAAAAGGATTGACAATAAATTATTTTCTAATAAAAAGAATTTTTTTTGCAAAAAGTATCGAACAATGATAAAGTAAATTTGGTTTTTATGTAGAAAATAAATACAGATGTTTTTAATAGTTCTAGCAGCTTTTTAATTTTAGACCTATCAATTTTTCTATAAAATATTATAGTTAACAACTATTGTAGGTTAACATTACAATATTTGATATGACTAACAACAAAGTACATAGTTGTTTGTTATTTGAAATTATAAATAAAGTAATAAGAATATAACGATATTTATTTAATATATACTATTTTCAAAACTATTTACTAACCCAACAAACATTTACGTTTAATATCAAACTGACGTTCATACGCCTACCTAAAGCTAAAACGTTTGAAAACTTTACTAATTCTCAAATTACTTTTAAGCACCATACTAAATGTTTAAACGCAGATTGTATATTAAATATCTGTTTTATAATTTTCTTCTATGAGTTCAAAAATATCAAAATTTTTAGACTTATCGAAAAATGAATTTTTGTATGTACATGACATTATGTTTGAGAATAAAAGTTATTATTTGAGTATGTATAGTATTTTTCACATATTTCATTATATCAATCTCAAATTTATATCTTTAATTTAATTTGTGTTTGTTGGGATTTTTCTATTTTTCTAATCTAATTGCTTTAAAAAATGTTTGTTCGCTCTGGCAAACACACAGTGCACTCTCATTTATTCTTAAAAGATGTGAGAATATTGCAAATTTATTAATAATAAATAGACCATCAAATAATTTTTTTCGAGTTTCATTTGAAGTGTTCATTTTTATCAATTAAGACGTGTTTATATTTATAATATAATGAACGATTTGACAATATTAAATAAATCAATTATTTATATAATTTTAATAAAATCGGTTAGTAGTGAATTCAAGCAATTATTAAAAATGAATAAATTTAAGCATGAATATCAATGATATAATTTTAAAATTATATGATAAAATATCGAAATAATTTTTTCCTTTAAACTTCAAACATTTTTTGGAAAATAAAAACTAATTGAAAATTTTTGTAGAAAAAAATGTTTTGTGTTATGTTTTTTATGAAAATTATATATTTTACAGCAAAATTTTCTGAAATCGCAATAAAAAAATATTAGAATTATAAATGGTATCATTCTCGGGCTTCTTTATCACCGAAATGATATCGTTATGATATCATTTGGTTTGTTGGGTAATTAATATATTTGTAGACATCAAAGTTTAAACAATAAAACTACCTAAAACATATTTAAAAAATGTAGAAATCAATGTTTTTTATAATCAAATGTAATCATGATATGTATTTTGTTATAAAGGAAACATTGATGTTAAGCTGTATGTAGTTACTGTCAATCAATTAGCATAAAACGATATTATTTTATTTCATAAAGTGTGAAAAATGCATACTTTTGAACATGTAATTTGATAAGAAACTGCATAATTTTTGAAAATAAAAAAATTTTAATTTCCTAAATTATTATTATTTTTGTTTGGACTTATAAAATCATTAAGCCGAAAAGTTTAAAATAATTTTAATACACATCAATTTAATTTTTATCAGCCTGTTTGTAAAATCCTCAACAGTATTGGATTGGAAATGAACTTAAAATGGGTTTATGAAAACAACGAAAACAAATTGTTAAAGGATTGATATTTTCGCTCTAAATTACATTTTTTGTTCTTAAATATATAATGGAAATTTCAAATCCAACTATTTCATAAACAGAAAAGTAATACATAAACTCAATTTATTGGTTTTATTGAGAAAATGTTGTAAAACCAATTTGTGTTGGATTCTATAAACAAGCTAATTATTATTATTTTTTGAGGATTTTTAATGATGATTTTAATTACAATTTTCAGATAATATCGGGTCATATCCATTTAAAACAAGAAGACCTTTCAATACACAATTCTCTAGGAAATGGTAATTTTATTTTATAAGACTTATATTATTTTAATATATCAAAGATTTAAAGTTAAATAAGAACTTTTACGTCAAGACTTTATTTTATATTTAATTATATATTGATTTTTATTATTTTATTTATTTATTTATTTATTTTCTTATTAACTAACTTAACTATTATGATGATTATTGACCAAAAAAATTAATTATTTTTTTAGAACATTTAAATTTTACCTGTCCACCGGGAACATTTTATACACCACATCCATACCCAGGTGATTGTACAATATATATAGAGTGCAATAATGGGCATGCGAGTATAAAACATTGTGAATCCGATATGATATTCGATAAAGAACTATCTATTTGTTATGAAAAACATAAAGCAAAATGTGACTATTGGAATGCAACCCACAGTATGTAAACTTTTTAAAGAAAAAAATTTTTATTAATAAAAACCAATATAAAATTTTCAGGTATTCCTTCAAATATGACTTTAAATGAAACAAATGATGTTCTAGAAAATTTTTTCAATGATATAATTTATTGTCCACAAAATTTAATTGGAGTCTATCCTCATCCTTTTAATAATGAAAAGTATCTGAAATGTGTTTATGGTCAATTATATGAAAAATCCTGTAGACCGGGTTTTGTATATAGCCTTTTTCAAAAACTTTGTGAAAAAAATATGGAAAATTTATTTGAAATGTTGCCACCCGTTCAGGAGAAATATTCTGTCGAATCGAAAATACAATTAAGTATGTTTTTTAATTAATATTATTTTTTAATAATTTTGTAACATTCTTTTATTTATTTCAGATGACAGTTTAACCTTTTTAAAATGTCCTTTAGATTTAGTAGGTAATTTTGTACATCCATTTTACTGTCACAATTTCATAAATTGCTCTCCTGTTGGCACTAAAATAGAAAAATGTTCATCTAATAAAATTTTTAGTTTTCGACGAGAAAAATGTTTTTCTGAGAGTGAGATGGATATTATTGAGCATGTGGAGTGCGCAAAAAGGGTGGAAAATGTGGATCCAGAAGGTAATTATTTAGATATAAATTGTTTTATTGTTAAGAAACTTTTAAAGTAAGTAGTTATGACATCGAAATTTCGTTTCCGTTTGGACTCTGGGTGGAGGCGTGAATACAGCACCCTTTTCCAACCTAACCTATGAAAAAAATTTATTAAAAATAATTGAATTCTGATTTTTTTATTATTAATAAAAAATATTATAAAAAATATAATTTTGATCAATTGAATGATTGATACAATAAAACAAATAATTGCAGTAGTTTTTCTTTTGGTTTAATAGACCATATTTTTCCTGTGTTAAAAATAAATGTAAGAAAATTAAAATTTTGATCAAACGATTAATTGATACAATTAAAAAGGTGTTGAAACAAATTACCATTTTCAACAAATCGTTTCATTGATCATATATTTATGTAGAACTTAAAAAATATACTATAATTTAATATTTAGTTTTCATAATTAACATAAATCAAACACTTTAAAGATATAATTTTAATTTAATTGAAATTTTAACTATACTTTTAATTATTTATTTACTAATTAAAACATGTTATTAATTTTAGTATCATTTTCAATTCCATTGGGTGTATATTGCACATCTGAAGGAATCATGAAATATCCGTACGCTGATAACTGGCATAAATATATTCTTTGCGAAAATGGTAAATTAAAAATAAAATGGTGTCCAAGAAATCAAGTTTTTGTGCCAGAAGAACGTGAATGTTTTGACGAAACGGAGGCATTAGAAAATGCTTAAAAGTTTTAATATTATATAAAAGAAAAAATTGTGATTAATATTATTATTATTATTATAAAATTCAATCATAATTATTAGGTATTAAATTATAAATTATCATTTCAAGAGCAATTTTTATAAATCTTTTAAGGATAACAAATTTTATTTAATTAATAAAAGTTTTAATTGAACTATAACGATTAGGATTAACAGATTTTAATAGTTGTGATAAAGTTAATCACCATAACAGTTGAAACGCTTAAAGATTTTAAACTAAATTTTCTTAATATGTATATTTAATTTTTTTTTTTTTATAGAATTGTACCTTAACATAGTACTTTATTTAAATATTTTTTGATTAATTATTTGTCGAGTTTATTATTTTTATTTGTTTTAATTTAATCTTAGTTGACTTTCTGAGTAATTGTTTATTTAAAACATAATAAAATATTTATTTAAGAATTATGTATGTTAAAATGTAAATGTTAATATAGAAGTCTTAAAAAATAAAATGAAAATTTAAACTGTAAAAAAAAAAACAATATTTAAAATGCATCTTTCTTATCAACAATTAGTTTGTAAGGTTTTGTTTATGTCGTTTGGTATTTACTTGCGCCACCGAAAATAAATAAATACTAAAATAAATGAACAATATAAATAAATAAAAAAATATACAGTTAGGGACAAAACTATTTGTACACCCCATGCATTTCGTATATCTTCAATAATTTATAAAGAATAAAAAATTATTATATGTAGTTTTAATTCAGGTCCATTTTTATTGAATTATTTGATAAAAAAATAAATTAATATATAACACATTGTTAAAAAAAAGTACAATTTAAGTAAAAATCTTTGGGACAAAAGTATTTGTACATCAGTACTTTGTACAATTATTTGTACGTTGGACTCTTGTATGATGATTTTTTTTAAATACCGTTATATTTTCTTCGTTAATCGAGTTTTATTTTACAAAATAAGAAGTTGGTTTTAACGTTTTGAATAATAAGCACATCAAAAATGGGAAAGCGAAAAGAGTTGAGTTTGGATATTAAAAATTTAATTATTGAGGAACATAAAAAAGGAAAATCTCTCCGGAATATAAGTGATTTAGTAAATTTGCAACATTCCACAGTACAATACATTGTAAACAAGTATAAAAACAGCGGATATGTTGAAAATATACCAAGAACTGGACGGCCAAAAAAGGTTTCCAGACGGGAAGCGAACTTGGTGATAAAAGAAGTGGCAAGAAATCCAAGAGTAACTCGGGCAAAATTAGCGGAACAAATCGCAAATACTACCGGAACAATTGTTCATCCAAAAACATTAGGGAGGATCTTACATTCTGCGGGATATGCAAGTAGAATTCCCGGCAAGAAACCGCTGATTAGTAAAAAAACCAGCATTTGCGTTTAGAGTTTGCCAAACGATACATTGATAAGGACGAAGAATTTTGGAATAGGGTTTTGTTTACTGATGAAACCTAAGTCAATCTTTTCGGAAATGATAGCAGGGGAAAAGTGTGGCGCAAAAAAAAATACAGCGTTAGATGTTAACAATTTGACCCCAACAGTGAAACATGGTGGGGGAAGTGTTATGGTATGGGGGGCAATAGCAGCCAGTGGGGTAGGGAGAATGGTATTTATAGATGGTGTAATGGACCAGCATCAATATAAACGTATATTGGAAGAGAATTTGAAGGATTCCGTAGATGGTTTGGGTCTTGGCCAAAGTTGGATATTCCAACAGGACAATGACCCAAAACATACAGCGCGTTCAGTGAAGGAGTGGTTGCTTTACCATGCACCAAGACAACTTAATTCTCCTCCCCAATCACCTGACTTAAACCCCATCGAGCACTGTTGGGATATTTTGAAACGTAAAGTCGCTACAAAGCACGTCCGAAGCAGGGATGAACTTAAAATTGCTTTGGAGGAAGCCTGGAAGGAAATATCTCCAGATGAAACGAGAAATTTGGTCCGATCGATGCCCAGAAGATTACAGGCCGTGATAGATGCAAAAGGAGGACCCACAAAATTTTACATTTTTCCAATATAAGTATTATAAGTAGGTGTAGATTATATGTACAAATACTTTTGTCCCAATGAATTTTCATTATTTTGTATTTTTTAAATAATGTGTTGGATATTAATTTTGTTTTTATAACTTAATTAAATAAAAATATATTAAAAATAATACTGCATACGACAATTTTAAATTCTTTATAAACTATTGAAGGTATACGAAATATATGAGGTGTACAAATAGTTTTGTCCCTAAGTGTATATATGAATGAAAGTGATAAGAAATAGAAATTCTCTCCCCCAAGCATATAACTACACTTATAAACCGATTAACGGCCAATGATGATTTTTAATATGGAAACAATTTTAGGTTTGAAACAGTGCTTTTAATTCCACATCATGGACGGCTGATTATCAAGCTTGAAATTATTCTGTAACTTTTCAGAATTGGCAATGAGTTTTTGGAATAAATTTAGATTCATATAAGAAGATTTCCTTTGTATGTATAATGATCAATAAATATCTTGAATTGAAAAATATTTAATCGATTTTCAGTTAATAACTATTTTGGTAATTGCACACACAAGAGAAAAAATGTTTTTGAAAAAAATTTCAATTAATTTATTAACCAGAATTTTGAGATGATTTAAAATATTTTTATAAATAAATAAATTACTCTAAATCGAAGTATTCTAACAAATTCAAATTTTTCATAGAAAAATCTAAAATTATTGATATTTAATTATTTTAAAATTAAAAGTTATTCTATTAAAAAATGTGAATTTAATATTTCAAAATATCACTTTCTAGGAAACTAGTTCCAGAACGCTTGAAAGTAGAAAGCTACTTTGGTGTTACAACCAATGATTTTTGTTTGAAATTTTCACCTCCAGAACTAGTTCTGTAGAAAAGTTCTATGGAACGCACTATGGTTTCGCTGACCACTTTTCTTGGCCAAAATTACAAAAATGAAAAAAAAAAAACTGATTGTCTTGTTTGAAATATGATTTGGATGAAAATCAAAGCGATTAAATGTATTTATTTTGTATTTCAAAAATTTAATTCATTTTGATATTTTTTATGCATCAGAAGTAAAGTCATTCCAAAGGAAGTTTACAAATATTTTACTTATAAATCAACGTAAAGGCGTGTATTTTGCTTTAGCAGCATTAATTTAGATACACAACTATATTTTAGCAATATCTGCTAGTTTATTTTTTATCCTAGCATTTTTGCTCTTTGGTTAGACCATGAATGATAAGAATTTCCAATGCTAACTTATTCGGAAAAAAATGGATTTTCTTGAAAATCGCAAAAAATCACAAAACGAGACAATATGGAAAATATATCCCAGATATATGTTTATTTATTTCTGTTGAGTTTTTGTTTACCAATTTTTACCAAAAACTTGCAGGTCCAATGAAATGAAAAATTTGTTATGAATCCAATATCATTTTGAGTTGCGTTCTGAAAGAAATAAGAACCAAGTATAGTAATCGTCTATTAGATAGAGCAGGGCATTCACATAAAAAGTTATACCTGTTTTCAACAGCTTCCTTCCACCACCTACATATATCATCATCTAAAAATCTTAATCTTACCATATGCTTGCCAAGAGGTTGTGACCAGTAATTAAATTAGTTACTGTTCTCAATTGCCTTTTATTCATTTCAAGAAATATATTACTAATTTTAACATTTGTTTCTTCCCATAGTAGCTTTGTTTGCACACATCCATCATGCCATCTGATTAACCATTCGAGTCTAGATATTTGTTTTATTTCCTGAATAATCGTGGATAGGGATGGAAAAAATTCTGTTGCCGCGTTTTGCTGTGGTGGTTGGCACCTCTTTTCGCCAAATCATCTGCTTTCTAATTACCTGGAATATTTTTGTGTCCTGGTACAAAGCAAAGATTAATATTATGCTGTTCGCGAAAAGCTAGGAGCTGTGACAGCTACTGACTTTATAAGACCTTGACTATCAATAAAGAAGCTAATATCGTGGTAACATTGATATTTGTCTGCTGCTATGGCTATCACGTAAACTTCAACTTGGAAGATACAACAATCTGTCTTTAAACAACAACAAGATTTCATTTTCAATTCGTTGCAAAAAATAAAAAACACCGCAACCAGTTCCATTGATGGTTTTTGAGCCACCGGTATAGATATTCAATTTTGAGGTTTTTATTTTTCCCTGAAGCCAATCATACGGTGATTGGAAACTAAAATTTAATTCACTTTCTATTACATTAAATGGAGTAATGTAATCCGTTTTACAGTCTTCTTCTATTACTCTAGTTTCCATTTATTATTCTATTAATTAATAAGATAATATAATGTATAACTGAATATTAAATGTGTGTTGTTGAATTTCAATTAATAAAAAAATTAATATGAATTTTTCATAATTGATTTGATTTCAGATTTTTCTGGGTAAGATGTGAGTTTAAAATATTAAAAAACTTAATTTTTGAAAAAAAAAACTACTCAATTTTAAAAATAATTAAAAGAATTTTGAATTTCTGATTAAACATTTAATTGAAAATTTTTGGAAAATAATATTTTCTGCAATTATATAAGTGATCAAAATTCAAATATTCTAAATTTTTGTACAAAAAATAAAATAACTTTTCTTATTGTATCAGTTTATAAACTATAAATATAAATACCCCATGAAAAATTTTAGAAACGTTCTAAAATCATTAGTTTTAGAACTGGTGTAATCACAACCACTTTAAATTCTTAAATAAGATCCTTGCAACTGGTGGTTTCACAACTTATTCTGAAACTCATTAAGTAGAACTTTATTATGATTCTAAATTCGTGTTAAGGAATGATTTAGAGAACTACGTTAAAGAACTAATTCTGTATGACGTCTACATCACTTCTCTGAACAAATTACTAGTTCCTAAAAATTCAAAAACCAAAAGAGTAACAAAATTATATTTATTAAAAAAAAAAAACAGGTTCTGGAACCATTCCCTAATGCATCTATGCCATGAGTTCTGAATATGACATTTTCGTACAAAAATCATTGATTAAAGAACTAGTTCTAGTACCGTTCCACTATGGTTTCGCCGACCACTTTTCTTGGCCAAAACTAATTTTGGTAACATTTTCTTTTTGTGTTTTAATTATTGTAGTTTTATAGCAAACACTTTAAAACGCCAGAAAATCAAGTTTTTTCTTACAGAAAATCAAGTTTTTTCTTACTTTTACTAACTTATCGTCATAATACAAGAGATCAAAGTTGAGTTTCTTAAGTAGATTTAAAATATGTATAAAAAAAGGTGCATTTTTACAACGGTCTTCATTAATTTACAACTATTGAGTGCAACAATTTTTTAAATACGTTTATTATGGAAAATAGATCTTAGAATAAGTACTTTGATAATTAAATACGAAATCAGTAAGAACTTGTTGGCATCTTGGAAAAATACCTCTTATACAGAACTTGTCTGATATAAGAGGTATAAATCCATGGAAATTAATAGAATATATAAAATCAACGAAAGAAGCTAGAATACTTTTAGGTTGACAAAGACAAGGAATCATAATCGACCAATTTGGTCTCTATGGGCAACGGCTATAATTAGTCGTTGTCATCCTTTTAACCTAACCTAATAGAATAAGAAACGTAATTAAAAGCCGACAATTGTTTTGCTTTAAGTAAAAAATATAGAAAAATTGAATTTTTAGCACTTGAATAATTTATACAATTAAAAACACAATTGCAGAAAAAATTTTAATCCAATTTCAATTAAAAACAAAGAAAATTATATTAACATTTATTTTGTTTTTGAGCATCCGAGTTAATACTACAATTTGAAAAAATAATTGATTTTTAAATTCAAATTAATTGTTTAAAAAATAATTTCTTCTGTGTGAAGAAAATCAAACAAAAATTTAATTGATATAAATAATTTTTAATTGTAAGAAATAAATTAAGTAAAATTATTTTTTATTTCTTTCAGTGTATAAAAGAGATTAATACAAATATAATTATAAATAACTGTAGTAAATTTTGTACAGATCGGTTTATAGTTGACCGTCACTTCCATACAAATATGGATTAAGATCAAAAGTAACTTGTGGGGAAAGTTTCTTTATCTTTGCGACTCAATTCCGTCAAACATGACCTCGGTTTAAAACAATCCAAAAGATGTGAATTGATAATACAGATCATAGAGAGTAATTTAATAAGAAAGAGAAAAAATTGCTCTCATAAAAGGAAAAACAAGAGCATTATTTCGAAGACAGACGCATTTAAATCTTTTAATTAGGGAATTACTTGTATAGAATTTAAAACTCATTTGCATTTCGAGAAATACGGGTCGTAGGAATATAATAACGGAATAAAGTGTTTGAAAACGAAAAATACTAAAAAAGGATTTTCCGTGGGAAAATTTTTAAATTAATTAAATTAAAAAAAAATATATATATAAAAGCTTTAAGATAAATGACATAAAATGTGGAAAATAATTATTTTAGTTTTGTGTATATTCTACACAAATGTTGGGCAAGCGGTTAGTATTTAATAAAATAATTATCCAAGAAAAAAACCAACAACATAAATTATCTTTTAAATTATCGCTAGTAAAGTGAAATTTATACAAATAAGGAAATAAAAGTTTAACTATGAAAATTATTATAATAATTTTATTTGAATTTATGAAAAAAGAATAAGAAATGAAGTGTGTTTTTCCCTAAAGAAATTCTTAAGAATTTCGTTTAGATTGTTCAAGTGTATTTTTTTCTTTATTGTGCCTGAATTAAATATAAATAATGATAATAAAGATCAACTAGTAGGTGATAACATTTGTCTTTTTTTTTTTTATAATTTTCTTTAGAACAAATTTCAATTTTGCGTTTTTTTTTCCTTTTAAATATTATTTGCGCTTTTTTTTGTGAATGTGTGGTATATAGAAAACAAAATGTATTTGTATTTAAATAGGTTTTTTATTTTCTGAATGAATGTCTTAAATAAATTCTTTTAATGAGTTTCTGTTGTTTATAGGAATTAAATACATAGTATGTAGTACAATTAGTTGCGATGTTGGACCTTAATTGATTGTGATGCCTTGAATTTGAAAAAAAAAAAAACTAATAAAAATGAAGAAGCAAAAATGCATACAACAAATGATGCCATAAAATTACTACTTAATTAACGCAATTTACGCTGCACTGTGGTCGTGGGGGAGTAGAAATTGTTTATGCAAATTCAATATATGATGAATATGTAAATAATGGCCATTGATCTTATTTAATTGATATTAGAGTACTATTTGGGTTAGTTTTCATTGTATACTTCATAACGCAATGAAATTGTATGTATTTTATATCTTTTAAAATTTATGGTAATCATGGACCAATTGCACTATAGGGAAAAACTAATATTACTAATTTCAAAGCTTTTGGGAGATTGTTTATACAGTTTTGAAGCAATTTTGTCATACGTTATGAAATTTATTAGAACAATTTTTTTAAGACTACTCCACGCTTGAACATATTGTCCTCATAATAAAAATAACTTGTTGTTCTTGATAAGTTATCCAGGATGGTCTTAAGCTTGAATACCATCTAAGAACGCGAAACCATTTAAAGGCTTAAACGTGAAGTGAAAAACAGCAAACTTTCACGTGTCCAGAGATGATATGGAGGAGCGCAGATTCTTAGCAGGTCAGGGAAGGAGTGGGTAGACCTCCAAAGTTTCCTCGAGTATGCATGTAAAAAATAAAAGTTGCCAAAAATTCATTTAAGATTTGTTAGAAGAATAATTTACATATAAATAGTCCTTGTAAATCTCTACAAAAAATACACTTACATATAAAGATGTGTAGGTTTATCTCTTTTAGTTTAAAAGATATTTAGGTTGAAATAAATTGTTTGCACATTTTTAGGCCCGTTTTCTTAGATTTTTTTTAATATTCCTTACATAATTTCAAATAATATTGTTACAAGAATCATATATGGGCAATTCTAATTTTAAGTTTACCTTTATGAAACCGACCTTAAATATTTTTTTTAACTTCTAATTTTTTTTAATAACTTTTGATGCAATTATGTTAACAATACTGGACGATGTAAGAGAACAAAAATTCAAGACCTGAAACGGTTCCATGAGGCGCCGGCAACCCACCATCAAAAAGATGGGGGGTATATTGATTTTGTCATTCCGTGTGCAACATGTCGAAGGAATCATCTAAGATCCCACAAAGTATATATTTCCTGGGTCCTGGTTAGATTCTGAGTCGATCTAGCTATGTCCGTCCGAACGGGGCAACACAGGGAGACGAAATTTGGCACAAATATTTATCTTATATAAGGTTTCTTCGGTATTGAAAATGGGCAAAATCGGTTCATAAACAAAAAAGTTATGGGCTAGAAACACAGGGTGTCCGTTAAATACTTTTCTGCTGATATTTCTTCAATAAAAGCACGTACGACAACGAAATTTTATACGTCTAGTTCGTGGGTCGATAAAAAATGAGCGTGGTGCGCCCACTTTACCCACCTCCCATATAAGGTGAAAATCAACAAAATTGTGTTCAAATAGTTCAAGGACCAATGTAAAGACGGAAACAAAAAATGGGTGTGGTACGCCCACTTTACTGCCTACTTTACCGCCCCCTTCCATATAATGTAAAATTTAAAAAATTTAATGGTGGGTATATTGATAAGGCCGGGCCGAATATATTCGCGCTTGTTTTTCTTCTTTCGATTGCTTTAATCGCAGATTTTAGCATAAGTTTCCAATTCTTCTAATGTATGCTATAAACACTTGTAGGAAAAAATCAGCATGAATTTAATTAGCATGCAATTGAACAGTCTCAAATTGTGTTCTGCAAAAGTCGTGAAACCCAATTTTAAACATTTTGACGCCGTTTCGGATATTGCAAAATTCAAAACAGAGCCTAATAGCTTTTAAAATTTTGCATCATTTGACATATATCTTGTTAATGTGCTCTCAACAGAAATGCTGTAGGAAGTTCCCAAACTTGGAGAGAAAAAACGTGAATGGCTTCAAGAAGTACACACTCGCAACGTTATTTCAGTGAAGCTAGAGTATCGCTCTATTAAAGAAGATTTCCATATTACATTTTAAAATATTAATTTACTAAAAGTGTATAGTTATTTGAAAAACATCAGAAATTTTTTCATTTTTTGTTATCGCGGATTTTGGCGTTATAAGTCACTTTTAATCTAAAATAAGTTCTTGTGATAAGTTTTACTTACGCAAAAAATATAATTTCACTGAAAATCTTAACATTAAGCGTCGAGACATATCCAAGGCGCTAATTAAAATTGGCGATGATATATGTCAATCTGTAGCTGCTTTAATACCCTACATAAGAATCAATATTGGAACGTACAGTGTTAGATTTTTGCATTCTGAGTGATCAAAAGTCAATATTTTTGTAATTAAGAAAGCTATATTGATAATATTTGGCACAAACGATTTTCGTAACACTAAGCTAAAAAAATGGGCGTGATCGGACAACTGCCTACGCCTACTTTTCATATAATTCAATAAAATTTTATTAAGAATATGTGTGTGTGAGTGTGTGTATGTATAAATATATTATTACAGATGTTGGCATAAGATTTGATATTTGGTTTTCAATATTTTTGATTTCATTTAAAATAAGATCTTTGTCCTCTTTAGCCAATATGAATTTAATTGGACGACAATACCTTGTGGAATTTTCTAAATTATAATTTTTTGGTCATTGTTCAGATTTTTAATAGACATTTCAATTGGGCACATTAATATAATAAACTTTCATCATATACATTGTCTTGAGAAAATTTTTGTTTATAACGGTTATTAACTGTGCCGTCACAACCCCATTTTATCAACAAAGTCACTTGAATAAAATCAACATTTGTAGAAAGAAATGTATCTTTTAATGCCAAACAAAGTCTCAAAACTGTATGATCAATAAATGATTGAAGATTGATTTCTGCAAATGGCTCTATTACAGTTATTTTTTCTGGATAACATAATTTTTTGGACATTTTTATAGAATCATAAGAAGGGTATGTGGGATATGTGCTCTCTTAACAATTGATAGTCAGGTGTAGATAAACCCATATCTATTATCATAGTGAAAGCTTGATCGGCGGAGAGGCTCAAGGATTTATTTGAGCTTATTCTACTTTTTTGTATAAGTTTACCACTTTTTGGGGAAGCAGTTATGAGTTCACCAACTATTGCAGCAGATGAACGTTTTCCTGCTGAACGCATTTGCATTTCAGCTGCCATCAGTACCTGATACGGATTAGCCGTTTTCAGAAGATATCTAGCTATTCTTCTTTTTAATACAACTGAACAATCTGCGAAATTTTGACTAGGCTTTCCATAAGTACTAAGTGGAGAAGGAAAATTTTTTCCAATAACAAACATTGACAAACCAATCTCTTTTTTCAACCAATTTTTATTTGAGTGTAAAAACCGAGCTTTCATTCTATTCGCTAACATCCATTTTGAATTGATTTTATTAATTATTTAGTTTGAAAATAATTTTATTGAATCAATATCAATAATTTTTTTTGATGTTGTACTAATATTTCCAGAAATAAACTCAATAACACTTAAACATTTCCTCTTCTTTGATGCAAGAAACCAAACATCAAAAATTTGTTGGTGAGAAATACGTTGACACATGATTAGTAATTGCATTGCGAATTGAAAAGGTGCAAATTGGGGCAAAATTTTTTTTACTGATTTTGGAAGACCACCTGTCAGCAATTACAAAAGTGCCATTTAGATAACAGGATTTTGTTAAAAATTATAAAAAAGTTGAAGACAAAAAATTCCCCACGATTTACATTGGGGTAATAGGGGTCGAAAATTGCGCTTAATTCTGGGAAAGGTTATATCAATATTTTAATGATCACGTTTTATTTCTTTATTGATTATTAGTTAAAAAAAATTAATTTTAGAATTTTAAGATTTTTCTTTAGCAGAACGGTACTGCCTGTCCGTCCGTCAGATTATTAAAGTGATATCAACACTTTAATAATCACATTTAGTTTTTCTATTTATTAGTAAGTAAAAAAAATGAATTTTAAGAATTATAATATGTTTTTTGGCTGAACGATAATGTCCGTCCGTCTATACATTTGGGTTAAATGGAACGAAAATTATGCTTAATTCAGGAAAAGGTGATATCCAAATTTTTATGATCACGTTCTATTTTTTCTATTTATTAGTTAGTAAAAAATGCATTTTTAGAATTCTAAAATATTTTTTGGCTGCATGGCAATGTCCATCCGTCTATACATTTGGGTTAAATGTGTCGAAAATTCCACTTAAATCAGGGAAAGATGATCTAAAAATTTTAATTTCATTTGGTTTTCATATTAATCGAAAAGTGGAAAAAAACTATTTTTCCAATTTAAAAATTTTTTTGAAAGATTTCTAATGTCCGTCCATTTGTCCGTCTGTTTGTTAATTTTTGAAAACTTTCCAATTCAAAAACATTTAACTTTTGACTCAATAAAGATAACGACTCAAAATTTTCTTTGTTCGATAGATAATTTTTTTGCTTGTTAACCATCTACATAAAATATAATAAAATCGGTTGAAAATAATCAGTTATATAAGGAAAAATTTTAAACAAGATCTAGTAAAATTGAGATTATTGAAATTTCAAACGTATATAACTCGAAAAAAGTACAAGATAAGTATTATAGACAAGCATGTTTTCTAAAGGACTTATCAATGGCTTTAAGGATATAAAATAATTTTGTAAATCGGGTAAGGAACAAAAATTCACTAGTGGTTAAACATTTTCAATGACATTAGTACCATGTTTTGAACACTCATAGTTTCGCTCCTGATGCGTGCATTTATTTCGATTCTTCCCCACTGTTTCATGCTTGAAAGATAATGTCTGCATTTAAGCTATTTATACCCTACACCACCTAAGGTGGTTGGTGTATTATGTGTTTGTGCAGAAGTTGTAACGCAGAGAAAAAATCTTCGGACCCCCACCTTAAAGTATACCGTTCGACTCAGAATCACTTTCTGAGTCGATTTAACGATGTCCGTCCGTCCGTCTGGTCGGCTGGCTGGCTGTCCATGTAAAGCTTGTGCGCAAAGTACAGGTCGCAATTTTTAAGATAATTTGATGAAATTTGGTACATAAGACGAAGCCTATTGAATTTGGTTATAATCGGCCCATTATTTCACCTAGCCCCCGAACAAATGTCCTCCCGGAATAGAGTTTTAACACTTATAGATGCCTTAAAAATAAGAATATTTTAATGAAATTTAGTACAAATAAGTTTTATATCAGTTTTATATCAATTTCATGAAGATCGGTTCATAACTGACCATAGCTCCCATATAAACTCCTCTCCCGAAAATCACTAACTTCCATAAGTCTCATACAAATGTTAGTATTATATTAATATTTAACACAAGTAAGTTGTATATAAGTAAAAATAAAACTATGTGGATCGAAATGGTGTAGGGTATCATATAGTATGAAATCTACTGGAGTTTTTTTGAAAAAATAATATATATATATATATATGTATATATATATATATATATATATATATTTTCTCAAATCGGGCTATATATACGATTTTTTTCTATAATATTTTTTAGAAAATTTTCAGAACAAACATCCTGTAACTTTTTAAGTTGCATTCCGTGAAAGTTATAAATTAGTGTATTTTAGTATAATTTTCAAAAAAATAACAAAATATAATTTACAAATACTTGAAGAAAAGTACACTTAAACATCTGAAGTTGATGGTTTCATTTTAAATTTTTAACTTAAAAGACTTTTTATTTAAAATAAATACACTGAAATCTGATGAAAATTTAATTTTTTACTATTTTTCAAAAATCTAAAAAAAAATTCTTAACTTTGACAGCTCCTTATAAGAAAACAGCACAACCTAGCTTAAAAATTTTAATTGATACAAAATTTCTATTTTAATTCGGTATCCAACTTTATTACAAAACTACATTTTAAAATTCAATTAAACGCCAATTGCGACACATTTTACCCCAAAGTGCGATTGTTTCTTTGATAAGTTTTTTTTTTTTTTTTTTTCAAATTATTATAACTTTCTGTGATAGATAACACATCAGCCTTTAAAATAAAAAAATATTCATGAAAATCCTGCTAAAAACAAAAAAAGTTACAAACATTCAAAATTGAACTTCTCACCAAAAAAAATTTCGCATAATATTTCTCTTCAACTACAGTGCTGTTCAAGATGCCGTTACTTAATAACGGTTAAAATTTTTTAATACTTTTTATATTTTTCAGTTATCTAGAATGTTCTTAATTAGAATAACCCACTTTTTTTTAAAACGCGAAAAAAATTTTTGGGGTATGATCAGCTAACTTGTTAAAATAAATTGTAATTAAAAAAAATGGTTTCTCAATATAATTTATTTAATTTGGGAATTTTAGTGATTTTTTGGATTTTAGAGATTTTTGCTTATTTTGTATTTAAACGACCTTTTTATAAATTTTGAGAAGAACTATTAACAATAATGACTGCTTTAATTGTTTTTGTTCATATACATATGTATGTATTAAATTAAACATAACAAATTAACTATATAATTTCCCCTTTATTTAGGTCAAACAAAATTAAACATTTTTACTTTTTTTTCCCCCCAAATAGACTTATAATACAGGAATTAAAACCAGAGTCTATGAACAACAACCGATAACTCATGTTTATCATCATCAACATCACCAGTCGTATACACCAACACATGGACATTATCACCAACACAGCGACAACAATGATAGAGATTATCAGACTTCAATAACACAACATTATGTGAACAATGATAATTCATATCAACAACAACAACAACGTGAAGGTGCTTACTATCAGCCAGCAACAACAGTAACAGGACAGCAAAGGCATCATACACATCACCACCATCAGCAACAACAGCAGCAACAACCACAACAGCCTCAACAAATTCAACCCCAACCTATTTACCAGCGTAGAGGAAATTCCCAAACACAAACAACAGGAAATTGGCAAAATTCTGAAAATTCTATAACAGGATATTATACTGGTTGTCCTTCCGGTCATACGGGTCAATTACCCTATGCTTATGATTGTCGTCGCTTTTTAAATTGTTGGAATGGTAGAGGTCATATACAAACATGTTCGGTTGGTACAGTTTTCAATCCGGAAACATTGGAATGTGATCGTCCGGATAAGGTAAAATGTGAAGCCGCCTTAGGAGTATTGGGTGTGCAATCAGGGGGAAAGGCACCATCTCTCAATCATGGCAGCTTAAAGCAACCCTCTCAACCAAATTATAGAGCTGGACGTTATACTGATAGTGCAAATGATAATGTTGAAGTTTTATGTCCAGCTGGTGCAGAAGGTTTGCAGCCACATCCTTCGGATTGTACACGTTTTATTAATTGTGCCAATGGCAATATGCATATACAACAATGTGGTCCCGGTACAGCTTATAGTATACCCATGAAAGTATGTGATTTTAAGCATAAAGTTGATTGTTCTGGACGTGAAGGAGGTGATGCAGTTCCTGCTGCTAGACAAGGTAAGTTGTATGTGAATATATTTAAAAAGGTTTCTTTTAAAATTGGCAAAATAAATAAAATAATAAATCAGCTAAAAGTGATGAAATAACCTGTCCCTCGGATGCTTCTGGTTTGTATCCCCATCCCCATGATTGTAGTAAATTTTTACAATGTTCAAATGGTGCAACTTATATACAAGACTGTGGTCCCGGTACGGCTTTCGATAGTGTACGTTTACTTTGTGATTATAAGCACAAAGTGAAATGTTGTGCAGGCTGTACTTGGTCTGAGTCAGCAACAGAATCGACAATTTTTGCTACTGAAAATATTCGTGAGTTTGTTGTTATTAAAAATTGGCTTTTAAAATTTGAAATTTTTTTACGCTTTGGAATGTTGTTGTTGCTTCTTCTATATTTATTATGCTTAAATCATGATTTTTACATTTGAAACATGTTTTATTTATTTAACGTTGAGGAAATATATGAAATGTTAATTTTATGATTCCATACTTTCTTCAAAAATGTTCATTAGTGTTTAGAATCATTTAAAAAATATCATATTGCTTGCATGTATAGCTTTATTCATATATATAGTTTATCTTAAGACCTTTCATGAAAGTGTTTTTTTTTTTTTATAAATTGTAGTTTTAAGCTATTCCATCTTAGGAACTGTTTCCACTAGGTGGTGAAGAAGTAAACGTATTTTATTTTCTCATTTCATCATTATTTTTTGAGTTGATTTAACGATTTACCTCCGTCTGTCTATTCGTCTATGTATGTAAACTTTGTAATCAAACTGGGTATGATAACAAATCATGACCCAAAAAGCATAAAATTGAAAATATTTTTTTTTTTTTTTTTTTAAATAATAATATTTTAATTGAAATAAAATTCAATCAACAAGATATCCTATTCAAACTTACCCATAATGTAGATTAACTTTTTATGAAACCAAAGCATTGTAGAGACTCTCGAGAAAATTTTTAAAATTTAAAAAAGAATAGATACTTTAATGTAAAAATGGTATTTTTTAGAATATACCTTTTCCTTGCATAATTCATATAAATTGATACTTTTTTTTTTATTTCTTAAAAAAATGTTAAATTTAACAGATTTAAAAAAAAAAAAAGCATTTTTTTCAAATATCTTTTACTTTTTATCACAGAAACATTTTAGAGTTGTTCTAAAACATTAGTTCTAGAACTGGTATAATAAGAACCACTTTAAATTCATTCGTAACTTGGAACTAGTATTATGGCAACAAAATTTTGGGACTAATGGTATATTGTGAATTTGTAAAATATTTTAGAAATAAATAAATAAATTCTACGCGGCACAAAAAACTGACATTTTCGGATTTGATATCTCCGATTTTAATGAAATTCGCTACAGATATAAAATATGGTTGAATTTTTTCCATAAGTAATCACACTTTTTTGATCATAACTTCTAAAATATACATTGTAAAATTATTTTTATTTCCTTTAATAGAAAAACACATTGACTTTAAAACGACAAGTAAAATATTTTTATACTTGGAAAGTTCAAAGGTCAAAATCGATAATATAAAGATCCAAGCAAAATATCTAAAAAACCGGTATTTTGAAATTGTTAAAAAATATTTACATATGTGCCAAATTTTAACTTGGATCCTCTTTTGGTTTAAGAGTTATAAAGCAAAATACGGTAAAAAGCACATTTTTTGTATGTAAAATTTTAAATATTTACAAACATTATTTTGAAATTATTTTTTTCTACGAGCATATATTTAAAATGAGAAATATATAGTCGGTCAAGTCCGACCATGATACCCTACACCATCTTGTATGTGAATTAAAATTCGGAGAGGGGTCATATATTAGACCTGTGGCCAATTGTGGATCGACACTTTTACTAAGTGTTAAATAAAATAAGTATACAAATACAGAATATTACGTTGATACTAACATTAACATTGTTTTTATGCATTTTTACGATTCCCGAAAGTGGGTTAAATATGGGAGCTATTATAAATTATGGAACGAACCTCACAAAATTTGTCACTTTGATTTCTATTTAAATAAAACTTAATATTAACTTGATACTGACATTTTTATGAGATTTAGGCACATTAAAGTGATTTTCGAAAATTTAGCTTCAGTTTATATTTTGTTACATAACTTCTAAACTAAAGGAGTGTCCAAAATGAAATTTTTAACTCACTATATATCATTTTGAAGGTAATGTCTTTATTTTTAAAATTATACTAAAATTAAGGATTTTATTTTTGTCCACAACTTCTAAACTAAATAAGGCTCCAACTCGAAATTTTATATCCATACCCAGCAAAAAAAGGAACTGAAAACGAGCTGAAAAAGTTATGAATTTAATATTGTGTTGGCATTGGAATGAAGTACTTAGTGGTGCAAAACAGCTGCAGAAGTTCTTTTTTTAACCCATGGTTGTCATTGGTAGGATGTTCTTCTTTTATGCTTCTTATTAATATCTTTTGAAGTACTTCCTTTATAACTATGTTTATTAATTTTTTTTAAATGTTCAGTTTTAGCCTTATTAAAAGATAATAAAAATGCATTAAAATTTATAAAATTTTAATTTTCTTGGAAATTATTAACCTTTTTTCCAGCTACAATTTCATTTATTTTCACTTTTTTGGAAGTAATTATTAAAAATTTCCAAAAAAGTTTAAAATATTCACTTTGTTCTGCTTTTGAAGTGGTGACAATGTTCTTTTCTGGAAGCTCTTTTTTTTGCTGGGTATGGAGGAAAGTTATGTCAAAAATATATACTTTTTTAAGAATTTTAAAAATACCGGTTTTTGAGATATAATAGTTTTAATTTTTTTTGACCACTTTGACCTTTTAACTTTTGATGTAAAAAACTTTGTATATATCGTTATGAAGGTAATATCTTTGGCTCTAATATGAAGAAACAACTAGAGATCTATCATGTATATTTAAGTTAAATAAGTATTCATTTGTAAAGTTTTTAAATTTTTTTTTGTTTTTTAAACCATCATATTTCCGGACAGGAAAGTAAAATGAGCCTGAAATTTAATGTTTTCGGAAACACTTCCAACGGTCAATGCTTGTAGTGAATTTCATTGAAATCGAAGGTGTCAAATCCGATTGCTGTCCGTTTTGACATAGAATCACTCATATATTCCTTTTTTTGTCTAAAATAAAATTTTCCGAGGAATGTATAATAAGGAGTGAGATCGAAAAATAATATATATAATATTCAATAACTTGAAAACGGTTGATCTTAGAGTTTTCATTATTTTTTTAATCATTTGATAATTTAGCACAGATCACAGAAATATATAATTTTTATGGTTCTAACCACTAATTATAAAATTGTGGACCATTTTTGAAAACCCTTTCTTTGGAGATTTGATAGTTGCTTCAGTCACTTTTTTGGAACAGTGTGCACATCTTCTATTAAAATCTTCGGTATTTTGGGACACCTTTTTTGTGCTCTTGAATTCACTTTTCACAAGAGCTCAATATCTCTCCACTGGTCTAAGCTATGGACAATTTTGAAAATTGGTACTAAAACTATGTTATTGATTTGGTTCCACTCCAGAGCTTTCTTACCGTAGTGACATGATACCAAATGGGTCTAAAAATATGTGGACACGTTGTGCTTTCTTAAGAATAGAAGAAGTCTTTTTTGCTTGAGTATTTTTTTATGAAATTTGGTTTTAAATTCCGAGTCCTATTTTTGGCTTGTAATTTTTTTTTGCAGAATTCCAGTTTGGAATTTTTTGAACTTTATATGTTATCAACTTTCCCATTAGCTTTAAATTTTCGCACCAAATAGTCGAAGCACTGAGAAAACTGAGCTGATTTTCTACCAGATGTGTTTGGAGGTCCTTTCAATATGCCTTCAATTTTCTGGCCTTCCCAATATCATGTGGTCCTTTTTTCTTACCGAACTAGGTTTCACAAGTCAAATTCTCCTGATACTGTTTAATAAAATTAGAAATTTGTAAGACCTATTTGGATTTTTTTAAATTTTTTAATAACTTGTAGGACGTAAATCTTAAACCTTAACTCTATACTTTTCTGAAAGGTATCTTTACAGAGATGATTTTAGATCTAAAAATTAGCCAAAAAACTCAACAGGACTATGTACAGACCTTTTCGAATTTGATAAAATTTAAATAAAAATGAAGACTTTATTAGTCTGTCTATATGTTCTAAAATTAAAAAATTGTAGTTCTGCAAATCGAATGCAGTTTCGAAAATTCTATTGTGTTCCAAAAAGTTTGCCAATGGCATTTTCCAAATCTGCAATAAATATGGGCTTTATGAGCTTTTTCGGTTTTTTTTAGAAAAATATTATTATTATTATTATTATTATTATTATTTATTTAGTGCAAATTAATTTACAATAAATACAAATAATGACGGGACTATCATCAATAGCCTTTAGCTCTACTTTTTAGAAAAATAAATTTATCTAAATGTTCCAATTCAAAATATAAAACCAACAACCGCTGAAAATTTCGTTAAAATATCTTAATAAACCATGATTTTATTAAAGATAAAATATTTATAGTTTTTCCAAAAAAAAAAAACAATTTTTACATAAATGTTACTTTAATTACAAAAACCAGAAAAACTGTGGATTTAATTTTTTAATAAACTACTCTGTCTAAATGACATAATTACAAAAAGATTGAAGTCAATAAGCTGTATGCAAAAAAAAAAAAAAAAAATTAACTTTGCTTTCAAGTACACATTAGTTACCCAATACCTTCAAATTAACAAACCTTTGTTAAGAAAACCTATGCAAAAACACTGTTTTAACATACAATGTTTTTAATGTAGGTTCATCCTTACTTTAAAACATTTATATTACTTTTAGTAAATAAGAATTTTTCTTAAAATTGTTTTGTGAAGCTGTGTTGCTTTTTTTGCGTACCGCTTTATTGCACCAAAGCTACGTTACTTTTTTTGGACCAAACTACGCTACTTTAAAGTTTAATACGTGGAGATATAAAAAGAAACGTTAATGCGAAATTATAGCTTATTTTGCAAATATATCCTTAATTCCGAAAATCATATATTTTAAGAATATTTATTTGCCAAATTGTCATAGATTTCAAATACTTTCCTTTTTACATATTCCGCTATTCAAATGCAAATTTTATGCTCTAAATAAGTGTTTTATGAGCATAAACAATTATGCAAAAATACATATGTCATTTAAATTGCTAAAATATGTTGTTAAGCCAAAAAATATCCTATAACAAATTGATGCCAAAATTCCTCAAATTGTTGCCAATTTTTGGTTGCCCTAATGAAAGATTTTTGACCAAAAATAATTTAAAAATATTTCTTATATTACTACAATATTATCCATAACGTGGTATCGTGTAAATTTTGTATCGATTATGCCCTCGAAGTAGATATTATAAGAACTCAAGTATAATTATTGCAAAATGTTTAAATAAATAGTTTTTATACAATTATTTTACTCTTTGGCTTTTAAAAATACACAAATTAATTTTCATATCACCAAAAATCTCATATTGCTTGCAATACACTGCTTTAATCATATTTATATTAAATAAATATCATTAAGTTAGAAATATCTAATCTCCATTTCCCAAAAACACTTAGATACCCAAGCTACCCCTCCACTACCTACTGGGGGTAATAAACAACCTCAACATGAAGATTTGCCACACACCGCTGATATTTTGTGTCCTAGCAGTATAACAGGACTATTTCCATATCCCTTTGATTATACGAAATTTATTAATTGTAAAAATGGTAATACGGCCATACAAAATTGTGTACCTGGTACAGCATTTAGTATATCTAAGGGTTATTGTGAATCTTTGGATGATATAGAACAAAGTGATCATGTTATATATATTGTGTCACAAGTTAGTTATGAATACTGTAAGTATTTTGAAACATACAAAAAATAATGGATATTATATAAAACTAATGTTTAATATTTATTTTATTGTAATATGTAGCACAAACTCTTATTACTTGTCCACCTGGTACAGAGGGTTTACATTTATATCCCTTTAACGCTGAGTTATATGTTAAATGTATTAAAAGTCAAATGAAGGTGATGCCCTGTGGTCAGTCCCAGGTGTTTAGTATAACCAGACGTTCTTGCCAGCCTTTTGGTCAAGTGTTAAAACATGAACGTGTACGTTTGTTAAGTGAATTACAAACAACAAATAATTATCGTGTTACCGATGAACATTATAGTATGCAAAATATGGTTTATTGTCCAGGAGGTCTGACGGGCGTTTATCCACATCCTTTTGATTCTACGAAATATTTAAAATGTGTACGAGGTCGTTTGTATAGCGAATCATGTGCCTCGGGTGAAGCTTTTAGTTTATCGCGCAAGGTATGTGCTTTAAAAGAAGAACTCAACGTTAACGATCGTGTACCTCAAGCCAAGGTTAAACATGGTCAAGAATGGAGAATAAGTGATATGGAAATAACACATGGTGCCAGTGAGTTTGAGGAAAGATTATAATCCTAAGAAGATATTTAGTATTTTTATTTTTTATATTTTTATAATTAAAGTTGATGGTTTGACTTATTTAATGTGTCCTCCTGGTTTGGATGGCTATTTCTTAAATCCCTTTGATTGTACCAAATATATACAATGTTCTCAAGGTGTTACTGTAGTTGATAGTTGCTTAAATGGTGCTGTTTTTAGTATTTCACGTCAGGAATGTATTCCCAGAGATAAAGTGGAGGCTTACGATCGTGTAGAGTATATGACAACGACTAAAAATGAATTTTCAAATGAAGCGATAGATCAACGTCGTAAGTGTATTTTTTCATAATAATGTTTGAAATATAATTGTAAAATTATTCGATTAAATTTTATCAGATCATGATCTTGGTATCAGCTGTAATCCTGGAACTTTTGGAATTTATCCTCATCCTCATGATTGTCATAAATTTATACGCTGTGCTAATGGTCGTTTAGCAGTAGAAAACTGTCCAGCCGGTCAAGTTTTTAGTGTATCGAAAAGTTTTTGTCATAATGAAAATGAGGTAGATAATACAGATCGTAGTTCTTATAATAAACACTACAGCATATCTCAAAGTCATTATACAGGACCAACTACAACAAATACAGGTAAATTGGAGAATAGACTGCTTAAAAAAAAATCCGACTTTCGAATTTTTACCGTAACTTCTTAAATAATCAAAAATTAGACTTTCGACCCAGAGATACAAGCCGATCGGCTCCAAGCCGGCTTCGCGCCGCCGCCGTCAATTTTCTATTTTATGCGCCACGGCCGTTTTTATCGGAGCTCAAAATCATCCGCCGAAATTATTATTTTTTTTTTTTAATTCAACAAGAAACATATTTTTCTATCTTATTCGAAGAAGTGAATGAAGTGGCTCCATCTGTCATTATAATTTTACTTAAATATGATACATTTATTTGAATTAAGGATAATAGAATGTATAAAAGTGAATTAATAATTATCAAATGATGAAATCCCCACTTCTATTTCAACTATTTCAATTTTTTTGTAAATGGGGAGCACCCGGTCTCCACAATGTAATATTTACTAAATCCTAGCCGAAAATTTAGTCGCCGCCGAAAATTTAGCCTCGGCTTGTTTCTCTGCTTTCACCTTCTTGCTTTAATGCTTTAGAAATTTCGAAATAAATTTTTTTTTGGAATCTATATTATCTCGTTGTGTTATAATTGTCAATAATTTATATACTAATACTAACAAATTACTGCACCAAAAAATGCTTCTTTGCCGAAATCCGCAAATTTCAAATCTAAGGTACGATGAATTCATAATATATATCGACCTAATTCTTTTAATACCCACCGTCAAAAAGATGGGGGTATATTGATTTTGTCATTCCGTGTGTAACATGTCAAAGGAATCATCTAAGACCCCACAAAGTATATATTTTCTGGGTCCTGGTTATATTCTGAGTCGAACTAGCTATGTCCGTCCGTCTGTCTGTCTGCTGAAAGCAGGATAGGGCTCGAACGGAGAAACGTAGGGGGACGAAATTTGGCACAGATATTTATCTTATATACATTTTTTGTTTGGTATTGAAAATGGGCAAAATCGGTTAATAAATAAAACAGTTATGGGCTAAAAACTAATAACACAGGGTGTCGGTTTCATACTTTTCTGCTGTTATCTCTTAAACAAAAGCATGTACGATAATGACATTTTGTATAGTTTTGAGGTCGATATAAACTCGGAAACAAAAAATGGGCGTGGTCCGCCACTTTACCGCCTACATCCCATATAAGATGAAACTTCAACGAAATTGTGTTCAAAAAAAATGGTCGTGGTCCGCCCACTTTACCACCCACCTTCCATATAACGTATAATTTGAAAAAGTTGATGGTGGGTATATAGATTCGGCCGAGCCGAATATAACATTCGCACTAGTTTAATTTGACTTTCTGTGGTGTTGTCTATAAAACAACATAGTTTTTTTAAAATTTTTTACATAGTAAAGAACAATCTTAGAGGGAGCTATGGTCAAAATTCGAAAGTCGGCTTCTTTTGAAGCTGTCCATTAGGTTTATTCCAGTTATAATAAGACTGTATTTATTTAAATAATAAAATTTAAATTCTAGTTTATCAAAGTGGATCCTATACACCCATTAACCCTCCTCCGTCATCTTTAAGTCCTCCTCCACCACCTTCAACGGCTATGAGCCCACCCTCTGTTATCTTAAGTCCTCCTCTACCATCAGCGCCTCATACACCAACAACAGATGGTGTAAGTTGTCCTCCTGGTGCTAGTGGCCGCTATCCACATCCATATGATTGTACTAAATTTTTAATGTGTGCAAATGGTGAGACTACTGTACAAGATTGTGCTCCTGGTACTGCTTGGAATAAAGCTATGGAAGTATGTGATTTTAAGGATAAAGTAGATTGTTCTCAAAGTGGAGCCCTTAATAGTCCTATTGTTAACTCCTTAACACCTCCTTTACTTACCGCTCCTCATACACCGTTAGCTGGTGGTGTAAGTTGTCCTCCTGGTGCTAGTGGTCGTTATCCACATCCTTATGATTGTACCAAATTTCTAATGTGTTCCAATGGGGAGACTCATGTACAAGACTGTGGTCCTGGTACTGCTTGGAATAAAGCCATGGAAGTATGTGATTTTAAGGATAAAGTTGATTGTTCTCAAAGTGGCGGGAGCAGTAGTAGCTCTAGCACCAATACCATAACAACTTCTACTCTTAACTCTCAATGTAGGTTTATTTTTTAATCGAATTAATTAAATTTCATTAATTAATTTTCTATTTTTGAACTAAAGCTCAATTCGTTTGCCCTAATGGTGTAGAAGGACTCTATCAGCATCCTTATGATTGGCATAAATATTTAGTATGCAGCCATGGACAAACTACTGTAATGGATTGTGCCCCAGGCACAGTTTTTAGTGTATCACGTAGAATTTGTGATGTAGAGGCGAATGTTTTGAATACGGATCGTTGCAATAATGGAGTTTATAGCAGTGATTACGATTATACTTATAGTAAGAATAATAATAAATTTTTTGAAAAACTAAATCTTGTTTTTGATTTTTTGAATTTTTTTTTCTAGAATAATTACACTGGTCGGAAAAAAAAAATAATAATCCTCTTCTAAAGACGTATAGTTGGACTAAGTGGATTTTAATCAACCAAGCACGAATCTCCTTTTGGTTTTTTTCATCAGGTCTGAATTTTTGTATGGGCATGTCTAATATTTCGTCCATAATAAGGCCATTACACAAGTATATTTCACCATAACTCAAGAATGATGTGTACGATTTATACAAATGATACACCAAAAGACGTGGACTTTTTAACATACTTTTTTTTATATGCTCAATATTTTCAGAATTATTTAGAAATTAGTATCCGAGAAAAATGTTTTTCTTGCAAAATTTAAGATTTTTGTTTCTTAAAAGTTCTTTAAAAAAGTGAAAACGCTACAAATTAAATAAAAATAAAATAAGCCATGTGCCATCAAAGTAAATGCACAATTTTTTCCCCACCGTATATCTCCACATGAGTATTTTCTCTTAATTATGAATAAAATCAAGATTTGTGAATTAATTTCTATAATACATGGCTTATTTTATTCATAGTATTACCAGCTTTATGATAAAGTATTAAAAGCTGCATATTTTAGACAATTTTAGTTCTTAAAAGAAATTTTTAAGAAAAAAATTCTTCAATTTTAAATGAAAATTTGAGTTTTCCGACACTAATTTCTGAACAACTCCGAATACTGGAAAGCATATAAAAAAAAATAATTGTCAAAATCGGGTAATCCGTTCTCGAATTATGGTAAAATATATTTGTGTAGTTATTCGCCTTATTAAGCGAGATTTATTAGACATACCCATAAAAAATTCACGATTTGATGGACACAAATTAGGAGCAGATTCATGTTTGCAGGTCAAATTCCATCTAGTCCACATTTTGTTTTTAAAGTAGGACGAAAACACATTTTTTTGTTAACCAGTGTGATTTGGAAAATTCAAATATTGCATGAAAATTCCTAAACTTTAGATTTTATGTTGGACTATATTTAAATATGAAAATTTCTAAAAAATCTTGCTAATCTATCCATAACTTCTATTTTTTTTAATAGGCCACACAAATCGAGATTCCAAAACTTATGGCACTAGTGCTGTTAATACTCAACAATGGTCTTATGTGGGCTCCACACAAAACCAACCCTCAAATGTGCATACACAAGTTTCTGGAAATCGTTGGACCAATATGAATGTACCGCGTCCACAGGCCCCTACATATGATCACTCCACTACTTGGCAACATACAGCCAATACACATCATCAAAATCTACCACCCCGACCAGACATTACTCCAGTTTGGTCTGGCACAGCTGAACATGTGGATCAACGCAATCCAGCCCATACTATTATCTATGAGGAGGGAACATTTGAACCAAATCGTAATTATAATCGTCAAACGTTTAACACACCATTACAACCATTAAAACCAACAACATCAACAAACTCTGCTACTACAACATCGACCATTGTTTATGCTCAACCTGTTGGTTCACAAGAGGATTCTCAAGAAATATTTTCCAATACACCCACAAAACCTATAAATACCTATATTCCCCCACATAATCCTATTTCAAATCGTCAAAATCATACTAGACATTTAAATAATTGGACACCTTTAAGACCTGTAGATTTGCCCCGGCATGATTTGATGCCTCCCCATCAGGGTCAAGGCAATGTTTATACAAATACTCATGTACAAATACCTATAAACTCACCAACTGTGCCACAATCTTCAGCACAAAATCCTTATTATTCCCCGCCCGGCAGACCTCAAGTTTATAGACCAATAACACATTTAATGCCTCCCTTTGGTAGAGATAATTTAGGTCAACAACCTTTACCAGAACCTGATTTTAAAATAACCACTATAAATATAGATCAATTGCCGGGTCAAATATCTTATACTTTAGATCAATTACCAGCAGCTTCTTCAAAACATAATTTTAATGATAACTCTAATTTATATGGTGGTTTACAGCCTCCATTAAGTCCAGCACCCACAATTACACCAGCTAATAATTTTTTAGATGCACACCAACAACCCACACAAGTACCTCCACCCGCACAAACTACCCAACCCACAAAACATATTGCCCACTATCCTCAGCTATCAAATGCTACCATACAAACATTTCCCCATCAACCTCACTATAGTCCACCCTATTCAGAAGTAACACATTCACGTAATGCTACCTGGGTGGGTAGAAAAGTTCCCCAACATTCCTCCATAAAACCCTCTTATAGAGATCCCTTAAATTCGGAAAATACTAATATTAAAATAACAAGTCCACCTCCACCCCATTACTATGGCCTTAGTCCACCACCTCCCGCTAATAGCGAACATGAGGATAATGATTCAAATCCTGAAACCAAAGAACAAGAATTAGCCATGAAGGCTGCTTTAAAACTCTTATTAAAACCTTATCTTGATCCTGAAACTAAAGTAGACGATGATGTAGCCGAAATGGCTCAATCTCATATAATGAGTTTAGTTTCAAATTCCAATAAAGATAGCACCACTACAGAGACAATTCCTACTAATAAACCCTCGCTACCATCTAATAAAAATACTCTTGTACCTACTAGCACAACACCCCATCATCAAGATGATGTTGAACTTATACTTGCAGGTGAACAACATAATCTGGTAGGTGTTACCACTGTTAAGACGGGTAATCATGAAACTTCGACCTCCTACAATTTATATCAGACACCTCCCCTACAATCAGAACGTTCAAGTCAAAAACCATCAATGTATCCACATGATCATCATAATAGTAATTGGCATAAACATCATACTCATGATACGCATAATTTTAAATTTAAACACAATCGTGAATACCATGAGAAACATCCCAATCTACCAAATCCTTTTGAAGTTACCACCCGTAATCCTGTAAATTCCTATAATCCCCATGCAGAGGCTACAACACCAAGAAATTATAATTTTGATTTAAGAGTTGGCGGTAGGTGTCCGTTTGATTGTGGCATTGGAAAGTGTGTGGAAGAACATCAGGTAGGTGCATGTGTTTGGGTATTATTTTAGAAACTACTAGTCTCCAAGTAGTCGTAGCAGCAAAATATGTATAACTAAAATTGGAGTTTAAGACATGTTTACAACTTGTAGTCGTTCATTTGCTTAAACCACAGCTCCCTTTACTCTTTGGTATCAGTACTTTTAGTTATAGTGAAAAATTTAAATTCTGAAAGTAGTGTACTTTTCACAATTTTATTACTGCTGCTACCTTCACATATAAGTATTTATAGTTTTATCAATATTCATAACAAAAACTGCTACATTCTTTGTTTAATTTTAAAAGTAGTAAATAGAAAGCAGAGGGAGCAGCAGAGGTAGCAGTAAAGGTAGTAGTTGTAATAGTTTAATAAAAAATGAAGTAGCTTAAAATATCAAAATTAAAAGTAATGTAAAAAATATATTATTTCTTCTCTGCGCTTTTATAAACATTTGTACATTGCTCTCCATTTTATAAATATTTTAGAGTTGTCATATGAATTGGCAACAATATAAACAATATTCAAATCAGAAATAAAATAATTACGGACTTTTGTTCCTTACTTACAAAATATAGTAAATTTCAGTTGCAAAGCATTATTTTCTTTGGCGGAAAACAAAATCAAAAAAGGATGTTTTTGTTTTTAATTTATATAATTTCCAGTCTGATTTATAAGATTTTAAATATTGTAAGAAACTTTTTAAAACTTTTATATGAATTTGTAAAATATTAACACGATACTAACATTTGTTTATGAACCGATCTTCGTGAAATTTCGTAAACTGCCAAATTTTATTAAAATGTTCCTATTTTCAAGGAATTTTTTAATGCTAAAACTCTACTACGAAGGACCAAATTCAATATGCTTTGTCTTTGTGTAAAAGTAATGATATGTAGAAAATTTCATCAAATGTCTCCAAAATTGCGATCTGTATTTTGCAAACTTTACATGGACAACCAACCAGGCTCAGAAAATGATCCTGAGTCGATTGGTACTCTTTTTCCTATGCCAAATACATAATGTGCCAATTACCTATGGTGTATACTAAATTTAAAAAAACCCATGTAAAGCATATAATCCAAAACTCAAATTTTATAAATATATAAAGAAAACAAAAAGGCATTTAAATGCAATACAAAGTAAAAAAAATCCTTTATATTATAAAGGACATTTTACAAATGAAATAATACACACACATTTTATGAAAATGGTAACCTTGTAAAATCAAAACAAAAATAAAAGCTTATGATTTAAGTCTTATTACAAAAACAACGCATTGTGCACACTTTTGTTTTCTTGTTATTCTTTGTTCATTGTTGCTCCTAAAACTACTTTTTCTGCTACCTATTGACTACCTTCTCTGGTAGTTTACTGCTACCTTTTTAAGTACTAATTAGAAATTGAAGGTAGCAATAAAAAAAAAAAAATTAATAAATATTGTAAGGGAAGTAGTTTTAAAAATTAGACTACAAATTGAGTGGTAGTCAATTAAAGTGGCAGTAGTTAAAGAAAGTGTTAGACTACAAAGAATTATAATTGCTTTGGCTACATCTTATGAGAATTTTCAGTAGCTGTAGTTTTAGCTAATACAAACGAGAGAAGAAGATATAGTCGGTCAAGCCCGACTATATGATACCCTACACCATTTCGATCCACATAATTTTGTTTTTACGTATATGTATACAACATACTTGTGTAAAATATTAACATAATAATAACATTTGTATGGGATTTATGCATGTTAGTGATTTTCGGGAGAGGAGTTTGTATGGGAGCTATGGTCAGTTATGGACCGATCTTCATGAAATTTAGCAGACGGATTTTTGCTGATATAAAACTTATTTGTACTAAATTTCATTAAAATATTCCAATTTTTAAGGCATCTGTAGTGTTAAAACTCTATTCCGGGAGGACATTTGTATGGGGGCTAGGTGAAATAATGGGCCGATCATAACCAAATTCAATAGGCTTCGTCCTTGTGTTGAAAAAAGCATATGTTCCGAATTTCATCAAATTATCTTCAAAATTGCGACCTGTACTTTGCGCACAAGCTTTACATGGACAGCCAGCCAGCCAGCCGACCAGACGGACGGACGGACGGACGGACATCGTTAAATCGACTCAGAAAATGATTCTGAGTCGAACGGTATACTTTAAGGTGGGGGTCGGAAGATTTTTTCTCTGCGTTACAACTTCTGCACAAACACATAATACCCCAACCACCTTTGGTGGTGTAGGGTATAAAAACTTGGTAGCAGTTGGAGTTTTTCAAACGCTGGTTAGTTTAAAGGTTATAATTAATGGTTTTTATTTATTAATAAGAAATTTAATTTCCTTTCGTTGGCTTTGCTTGTGAAGCTTATGAAGTTTCGGATTGAAAAGTATATTGTATTGTTTGGAACCTGTTTCATGTATTAGAGTCTAACAGAAGAAACTCACCGGCTCTCGTTGCAAAATCCTTGGTGCTATTTTCTGTTTTTTTTTTCCAAATTAATTTCTTATTACTGGTATCGCTAAAGTTTTAAGTGAAAACTCGAAAATTAGGTACGAAATTTTAAATTTATGGTAGTTTCGCAACTACCATATGGTTGTAATGATTAGATTGAAATCAGGGGATTTGTGATTACACAACCGGCGATTTATATATTCATCATATTTGCATAAACATTAAATCAAATAAATCATTAATTTCCTCACTGAATTATATGTTATATGTTTTGAGAATCGGGAATAGTGCTTCATTTTTATTCCATTTATATTGACGTTTTTTAGAGTTGTTAAACATTCTTGATACGATCAACTCCACCAATCTTTTTGTTTAATATTATGATCATGAATCAAATCATTCAATTCAGTTAATGAAACTAATAAGTCAACGTAATGAAAATATTCATATCCGAGCTTTTGACGTTCGAATACATAACATTCGTAAACACAATCAATCATTTGAAATCGTCATTGTATAAAATCTTACATTTCGACTTATAATTTTAGAGTATGATTGACACATGAGATCTTAAAAGCTATAATCAATCTTGAGAAGCGAATACCATATATGAATTCAGCGCTGTTCATCCAAATTTGTAGACTACGTATTCTATAGCATAATGGAAATTAATTTAAAGATCTATTTTGAACTTATACGATATATATTTTTGAAAGTTTCCTGATTTAACGATGTCCGTCTGTCCGTCCGTCTGGTCGTCTGGCTAGCTGTCTGTCCATGTAAACCTTTTGAACAAAGAACAGGTCATAATTTTAAAGATATCTTGATGAAATTTGGTATAAAATTTGTTATGATCGGTCCATTATTTCACCCAGCCTCCATACAAATGTCCTCCAGGAATAGCTATTAAATGATCATAAATGCCATAAATATAGCAATATTTTAACGAAATTAAAATGAAATGCTAAGAAGTTTTGTACAAGTGTCAATCTTTTTTAATCAAGATCGATCCATAATTGACGATAATTAACATATAAATCAAGTTAATATTCGACATAAATAAGTCTTATTTAAGTAGAAATCACAGTGCCAAATACTATAAGGATCGGTCCATAATTTATAATAGCTCATAAATTCATATAAATGTTAGTGTTATAGTAATATTCTGAATTTGTATATTTTATTTTACACTTATTAAAAATATCGATTCACAATTGGCCACAGATCTTATACATGACCCCTTTCCGAATTTTGATGTACATACATAATGGTGTAGGGTATCATATGGTCGGACTTGACCGACTATATCTTTCTATCTCCTAAAATTCTTACATAAGATTAGAAACCTCCCCAGATCTATTCCACTAACTATCCTGAACATTTAATAAAGTGGATGCTTAGCATCCAGGTTTATCAGATCATCAAGACCATCAAAAAAGGTCTATACTGCTACCCAAATATAGTGCAAAATATACTGCTGGCAGAACTCGTTCAAAGACCTGCGCAAGTCTCGGAGTAGATTGATAATAATATAAGTAATGTCTCTAACTACAACGAATCGAGTGATCCCGATCGACCATCGTGCTAACACTTCCCTTTGAAAGACACTGCAATGTTCGGATAAGCGGTTTCTGCATTTAAAACTTTAAAATGAATTTAATTATATTTCATATAGAGACTAAATTTAAAACACCGTGTGACAGTAATTTTCACACATGAAAAAAATCGATAAAAATATGCAAGAGAAAAACTTCAAAGTTTCGAAGGATATGTGTTTTTAATTTTATTGTTGCAGCGCAAAAACTTAAGAAAATATCAGTAGATCGTGAATTTAATGACTGTGGTAGATTTTTTTTTAAATAAACTCAATGAAAATTTAGAGTATTGTAAAAATGTTTATCAGCAAAAAAACATTTTCGTTTATCTCACTTTCAGGTTTGTGATGGTGTCAATAATTGTGGAAATCGTAAAGATGAACAACAATGTGAACACTTAGGTTATGAGTTACGTTTAACGGGCGGTCAAAGTGTCAATATGGGGAGAGTAGAAGTCAGAAGTAAGTAAAACATTCCAGCCAAATAAATTCCCCTTTCCTTTGTCTCTTAATAAACCACCTCTTTACAGTTCTTGGTAAATGGGGTTATGTTTGTGATGATAAATTCGGTTTATTGGATGCTGATGTTGTGTGTCGTGAATTGGGTTTCAAAATGGGAGCCATGGAAGTACGTGGTAATTCGTATTATGCGCCCAGCGATGTTAATTTATATTTTGCCATGGATGAGGTACAATGTAAAGGAAATGAAACTTCGTTGAAAGAATGTGATTTCAAAGGATGGGGTGTACATAACTGTGGACCCGATGAAGTTGTGGGTGTTGTATGTAAAGTACCTAAACTAAAGTGTCCCGATAATTATTGGTTATGTAGTACTTCGAAAGAATGTATACCCACAGCTTTCCTATGTGATGTAACGCCGGATTGTGAGGATGGTTCAGATGAAAGTGAACAAGTTTGTAATGTAAGTTTGAAAAATACAGATGTTTAAGCATCAGATAATTATTTAATTCTAAACTTTATTAACAGGCCCCCATTAAATATCGTTTGGAAGGTGGCCGTAGTTCTAATGAAGGACGTTTAGAAGTATTTTACCGTGGAGAATGGGGTACTGTATGTGATGATGATTTCGGTTTAAAGGAGGCCCAAGTAGTTTGCAATTCCTTTGGTCTTTATGGTAAACCAGAAATTGCTAAAAATATTTATGGTCCTGGCAGTGGGCCTATTTGGTTAGATCAAGTATCCTGTTTGGGCAATGAAACTAAAATCGATGAATGTAGTCACTGGTCTTGGGGTGAAAACAATTGTAATCATACTGAGGATGTAGGACTTAAATGTACTGCAGGTCCCAAACCCAATCCAAACAAAACAAACCAACCCATAGCAGCAACTAAAGAAAAAGATTTAGAATTGGAATTTGAACAATCTGAACTAGATGATTTAGGTTTATATCAAGGCCTCTGGCAACGTTCTAGTAAAGCCATACATAGCCAAAAGAAATGTGGTCATTTCAAGACAAATCTTGTCGATGAATATGAACATCCCGAGGAGAGAGTAGTCAATGGTAGTATAGCTAAACGAGGACGTCATCCCTGGCAGGCTACTATACGTACTAGAGGACGTGGTGGCATATCAAGTCATTGGTGTGGTGCTGTTATAATTTCTAAGAAATTAATTCTAACAGCAGCTCATTGCTTAGCGGGCTATCCTAAGGGCTCTTATTTCGTGCGTATGGGTGATCATTATGCAAATATAGCCGAATCATCAGAAATTGATTCGAACATTGAAAATTGGTATATTCATGAAAAGTTCCGTGATCAAAAGCATATGAACAATGATATAGCTTTAATATTGCTTAAGACTCCTGTACGTTTCAACGATTATGTACAGCCTATTTGTTTGCCCCAAAAGGGTGCAACTTTAGAGACAAATCGCATGTGCACAATATCAGGTTGGGGTTCCATTAAATCGGGCATATCAAGTAAGAAATTAAAAACGGATTTTAATTTAAAGATTAGATATTAATGTTCAATATTTTAGCTCCCTCTAATATATTGCGTTCAGCTCAAGTGCCCATTTTAGCCGATGAAGTGTGTAGTCAGAAAAATGTTTATGCCAATGCCATGACTGAAGGTATGTTCTGTGCTGGTTTCTTAAATGAAAGTGCTGATGCCTGTGATGGTGATTCTGGCGGTCCTTTAGTTTGTTCAGATGAGGGTAAGAAAAAAAAAATATATTTCTTTATATTTTGTATTTTATATTAATATTTTGTACTTTTTCAGATGGTGAAACTTTGTATGGTATCATTTCTTGGGGCCAACATTGTGGTTATGCTAATCATCCTGGTGTTTATGTGCGTGTAGAAAAATATATTGATTGGATTTACGACAAAATTAATCTCATGATGCAGCAAGGCAAACTTTAGTTATAATTTAATTCGAATTGGAAAAAATCTCGAATTTTGTTGAATCTTTTTATTAAATAAAATTTTTGAAAATATATTTAAATTAAGTTTAGTTTGTAGTAATTTGTAATACGAAATGAAATTAAAGACAATTTATAGAAAATATAAATTATTTTTTTTTAGATTTTGTGTCTTTATTATTACAAATAAGATTGTTAGATACAATTTAAATTTAACAAAAATATGTCTAAAAGTGCTTATGAAACAAAGTTGCAATTGTCAATACTAGTAATTCAGGGCAGAATTTAACGTATACACATTAACTCAACGTCAACCCTCATTTTGAAGAACACAATAAAAAGAACTTAATACATATGTATGTAATGCTTTTCATGACGTTATTTCTAATTTAAAGTACATCAAATGACTCACTCAATTTAAAAACTTAAAACACTCAAGCTAAAAAGAAGGGAAAAAAAGTTTTAGTTTTAATTAATAAATTAATGGTTAAAGAAACATTCATTTAGAGCTACATACGCAAAATATTCACACACACTACAAAAAATTTTCAAAATACAAATACAAATATTGTTTCCAATTCTCCAAAAAATAAAATTATAAAAATGTGACCACTTACTAAAAAAAAAAAAACGATTTTTATATGAAAAATCATAAATATACTGTAGATCCTTAAATAACGCTCCAATTCAGAAAAGGACAAAAATCTGTGATCACTAATAAATTTCACTAAAAATCGATTTTTATATGAAAAATTTTAAATATGCTGTAGTTCCTTAAATAACGCTCCAAATAAGAAAATGACCAAAATCTGTGATCACTTATAAATTTCACTAAAAATCGATTTTTATATGAAAAATCTTAAATGTGCTGTAGTTTCTTAAATATCGCTCCAATTAAGAAAAGGACTAAAATCTGTGATCACTTATAAATTTCAATAAAAATCGATTTTTATATGAAAAATCTTAAAAGTGCTGTAGTTTCTAAAATAACGCTCCAATTAAGAAAGTCTGTGATCACCTATAAATTTCACTAAAAATCGATTTTTATATGAAAAATCTTAAATGTGCTGTAGTTCCTTAAATAACGCTCCAATTAAGAAAAGGACCAAAATCTGTGATCACTTATAAATTTCACTAAAAATCGATTTTTATATGAAAAATGTTAAATGTGCTGTAGTTCCTTAAATAACGCTCCAATTAAGAAAAGGACCAAAATCTGTGATCACTTATAAATTTCACTAAAAATCGATTTTTATATGAAAAATCTTAAATGTGCTGTAGTTTCTTAAATAACGCTCCAATTAAGAAAAGGACCAAAATCTGTGATCACTTATAAATTTCACTAAAAATCGGTTTTTATATGAAAAATGTTAAATGTGCTGTAGTTCCTTAAATAACGCTCCAATTAAGAAAAGGACCAAAATCTGTGATCACTTAGAAATTTCACTAAAAATCGATTTTTGTATTAAAAATCTTAAATATACTGTAGTTTCTTAAATAACGCTCCAATTAAGAAAAGTACCAAAATCTGTGATCACTTATAAATTTCACTAAAAATCGATTTTTATATGAAAAATCTTAAATGTGCTGTAGTTTCTTAAATATCGCTCCAATTAAGAAAAGGACTAAAATCTGTGATCACTTATAAATTTCACTAAAAATCGATTTTTGTATTAAAAATCTTAAATATACTGTAGTTTCTTAAATAACGCTCCAATTAAGAAAAGGACCAAAATCTGTGATCACTTAAAAATTTCACTAAAAATCGATTTTTATATGAAAAATCTTAAAAGTGCTGTAGTTTCTTAAATATCGCTCCAATTAAGAAAATGACCAAAATCTGTGATCACTTATAAATTTCACTAAAAATCGATTTTTATATGAAAAATGTTAAATGTGCTGTAGTTCCTTAAATAACGCTCAAATTAAGAAAAGGACCAAAATCTGTGATCACTTATAAATTTCACTAAAAATCGATTTTTATATGAAAAATCTTAAATGTGCTGTAGTTTCTTAAATAACGCTCAAATTAAGAAAAGGACCAAAATCTGTGATCACTTAGAAATTTAACTAAAAATCGATTTTTATATGAAAAATCTTAAATGTGCTGTAGTTCCTTAAATAACGCTCCAATTAAGAAAAGGACCAAAATCTGTGATCACTTATAAATTTCACTAAAAATCGATTTTTATATGAAAAATCTTAAATGTGCTGTAGGAACTAAATGTGCTGTAGTTCCTCAAATTAAGAAAAGGACCAAAATCTGTGATCACTTATAAATTTCACTAAAAATCGATTTTTATATGAAAAATCTTAAATGTGCTGTAGTTTCTAAAATAACGCTCCAATTAAGAAAGTCTGTGATCACTTATAAATTTTACTAAAAATCGATTTTTATATGAAAAATCTTAAATGTGCTGTAGTTTCTTAAATAACGCTCAAATTAAGAAAAGGACCAAAATCTGTGATCACTTAGAAATTTAACTAAAAATCGATTTTTATATGAAAAATCTTAAATGTGCTGTAGTTCCTTAAATAACGCTCCAATTAAGAAAAGGACCAAAATCTGTGATCACTTATAAATTTCACTAAAAATCGATTTTTATATGAAAAATCTTAAATGTGCTGTAGGAACTAAATGTGCTGTAGTTCCTCAAATTAAGAAAAGGACCAAAATCTGTGATCACTTATAAATTTCACTAAAAATCGATTTTTATATGAAAAATCTTAAATGTGCTGTAGTTTCTAAAATAACGCTCCAATTAAGAAAGTCTGTGATCACTTATAAATTTTACTAAAAATCGATTTTTATATGAAAAATCTTAAATGTGCTGTAGTTTCTTAAATAACGCTCAAATTAAGAAAAGGGCCAAAATCCGTGATCACTTATAAATTTCACTAAAAATCGATTTTTATATGAAAAATCTTAAATGTGCTGTAGTTCCTTAAATAACGCTCTTATTAAGAAAAGGGCCAAAATCTGTGATCACTTATAAATTTCACTAAAAATCGATTTTCGTATGATAAATCTTAAATGTGCTGTAGTTCCTTAAATAACGCTCCAATTAAGAAAAGGACCAAAATCTGTGATCACTTATAAATTTCACTAAAAATCGATTTTTATATGAAAAATCTTAAATGTGCTGTAGTTTCTAAAATAACGCTCCAATTAAGAAAGTCTGTGATCACTTATAAATTTTACTAAAAATCGATTTTTATATGAAAAATCTTAAATGTGCTGTAGTTTCTTAAATAACGCTCAAATTAAGAAAAGGACCAAAATCTGTGATCACTTATAAATTTCACTAAAAATCGATTTTTATATGAAAAATCTTAAATGTGCTGTAGTTCCTTAAATAACGCTCTTATTAAGAAAAGGGCCAAAATCTGTGATCACTTATAAATTTCACTAAAAATCGATTTTCGTATGATAAATCTTAAATGTGCTGTAGTTCCTTAAATAACGCTCCAATTAAGAAAAGGACCAAAATCTGTGATCACTTATAAATTTCACTAAAAATCGATTTTTATATGAAAAATCTTAAATGTGCTGTAGTTTCTAAAATAACGCTCCAATTAAGAAAGTCTGTGATCACTTATAAATTTTACTAAAAATCGATTTTTATATGAAAAATCTTAAATGTGCTGTAGTTTCTTAAATAACGCTCAAATTAAGAAAAGGACCAAAATCTGTGATCACTTATAAATTTCACTAAAAATCGATTTTTATATGAAAAATCTTAAATGTGCTGTAGTTCCTTAAATAACGCTCTTATTAAGAAAAGGGCCAAAATCTGTGATCACTTATAAATTTCACTAAAAATCGATTTTCGTATGATAAATCTTAAATGTGCTGTAGTTCCTTAAATAACGCTCCAATTAAGAAAAGGACCAAAATCTGTGATCACTTATAAATTTCACTAAAAATCGATTTTTATATGAAAAATCTTAAATGTGCTGTAGTTTCTAAAATAACGCTCCAATTAAGAAAGTCTGTGATCACCTATAAATTTCACTAAAAATCGATTTTTATATGAAAAATCTTAAATGTGCTGTAGGAACTAAATGTGCTGTAGTTCCTCAAATTAAGAAAAGGACCAAAATCTGTGATCACTTATAAATTTCACTAAAAATCGATTTTTATATGAAAAATCTTAAATGTGCTGTAGGAACTAAATGTGCTGTAGTTCCTCAAATTAAGAAAAGGACCAAAATCTGTGATCACTTATAAATTTCACTAAAAATCGATTTTTATATGAAAAATCTTAAATGTGCTGTAGTTTCTAAAATAACGCTCCAATTAAGAAAGTCTGTGATCACTTATAAATTTTACTAAAAATCGATTTTTATATGAAAAATCTTAAATGTGCTGTAGTTTCTTAAATAACGCTCAAATTAAGAAAAGGACCAAAATCTGTGATCACTTATAAATTTCACTAAAAATCGATTTTCGTATGATAAATCTTAAATGTGCTGTAGTTCCTTAAATAACGCTCCAATTAAGAAAAGGACCAAAATCTGTGATCACTTATAAATTTCACTAAAAATCGATTTTTATATGAAAAATCTTAAATGTGCTGTAGTTTCTAAAATAACGCTCCAATTAAGAAAGTCTGTGATCACTTATAAATTTTACTAAAAATCGATTTTTATATGAAAAATCTTAAATGTGCTGTAGTTTCTTAAATAACGCTCAAATTAAGAAAAGGACCAAAATCTGTGATCACTTATAAATTTCACTAAAAATCGATTTTTATATGAAAAATCTTAAATGTGCTGTAGTTCCTTAAATAACGCTCTTATTAAGAAAAGGGCCAAAATCTGTGATCACTTATAAATTTCACTAAAAATCGATTTTCGTATGATAAATCTTAAATGTGCTGTAGTTCCTTAAATAACGCTCCAATTAAGAAAAGGACCAAAATCTGTGATCACTTATAAATTTCACTAAAAATCGATTTTTATATGAAAAATCTTAAATGTGCTGTAGTTTCTAAAATAACGCTCCAATTAAGAAAGTCTGTGATCACTTATAAATTTTACTAAAAATCGATTTTTATATGAAAAATCTTAAATGTGCTGTAGTTTCTTAAATAACGCTCAAATTAAGAAAAGGGCCAAAATCTGTGATCACTTATAAATTTCACTAAAAATCGATTTTTATATGAAAAATCTTAAATGTGCTGTAGTTCCTTAAATAACGCTCTTATTAAGAAAAGGACCAAAATCTGTGATCACTTATAAATTTCACTAAAAATCGATTTTCGTATGATAAATCTTAAATGTGCTGTAGTTCCTTAAATAACGCTCCAATTAAGAAAAGGACCAAAATCTGTGATCACTTATAAATTTCACTAAAAATCGATTTTTATATGAAAAATGTTAAATGTGCTGTAGTTCCTTAAATAACGCTCAAATTAAGAAAAGGGCCAAAATCTGTGATCACTTATAAATTTCACTAAAAATCGATTTTCGTAATAATCTTAAATGTGCTGTAGTTCCTTAAATAACGCTCCAATTAAGAAAAGGACCAAAATCTGTGATCACTTAGAAATTTCACTAAAAATCGATTTTTATATGAAAAATCTTAAATATGCTCTAGTTCCTTAAATAACGCTCTTATTAAGAAAAGGGCCAAAATCTGTGATCACTTATAAATTTCACTAAAAATCGATTTTCGTATGATAAATCTTAAATGTGCTGTAGTTCCTTAAATAACGCTCCAATTAAGAAAAGGAACGAAATCTGTGATCACTTATAAATTTCACTAAAAATCGATTTTTATATGAAAAATCTTAAATGTGCTGTAGTTTCTAAAATAACGCTCCAATTAAGAAAGTCTGTGATCACTTATAAATTTCACTAAAAATCGATTTTCGTATGATAAATCTTAAATGTGCTGTAGTTCCTTAAATAACGCTCAAATTAAGAAAAGGACCAAAATCTGTGATCACTTATAAATTTCACTTAAAATCGATTTTTATATGAAAAATCTTAAATGTGCTGTAGTTTCTTAAATAACGCTCAAATTAAGAAAAGGACCAAAATCTGTGATCACTTATAAATTTCACTAAAAATCGATTTTTATATGAAAAATCTTAAATGTGCTGTAGTTTCTAAAATAACGCTCCAATTAAGAAAGTCTGTGATCACTTATAAATTTCACTAAAAATCGATTTTTATATGAAAAATCTTAAATGTGCTGTAGTTTCTAAAATAACGCTCCAATTAAGAAAGTCTGTGATCACTTATAAATTTCACTAAAAATCGATTTTCGTATGATAAATCTTAAATGTGCTGTAGTTCCTTAAATAACGCTCAAATTAAGAAAAGGACCAAAATCTGTGATCACTTATAAATTTCACTAAAAATCGATTTTTATATGAAAAATCTTAAATGTGCTGTAGTTTCTTAAATAACGCTCAAATTAAGAAAAGGACCAAAATCTGTGATCACTTAGAAATTTCACTAAAAATCGATTTTTATATGAAAAATGTTAAATGTGCTGTAGTTCCTTAAATAACGCTCAAATTAAGAAAGTCTGTGATCACTTATAAATTTCACTAAAAATCGATTTTCGTATGATAAATCTTAAATGTGCTGTAGTTCCTTAAATAACGCTCAAATTAAGAAAAGGACCAAAATCTGTGATCACTTATAAATTTCACTAAAAATCGATTTTTATATGAAAAATGTTAAATGTGCTGTAGTTCCTTAAATAACGCTCCAATTAAGAAAAGGACCAAAATCTGTGATCACTTATAAATTTCACTAAAAATCGATTTTTATATGAAAAATCTTAAATGTGCTGTAGTTTCTTAAATAACGCTCAAATTAAGAAAAGGACCAAAATCTGTGATCACTTATAAATTTCACTAAAAATCGATTTTCGTAATAATCTTAAATGTGCTGTAGTTCCTTAAATAACGCTCAAATTAAGAAAGTCTGTGATCACTTATAAATTTCACTAAAAATCGATTTTTATATGAAAAATCTTAAATGTGCTGTAGTTTCTAAAATAACGCTCCAATTAAGAAAGTCTGTGATCACTTATAAATTTCACTAAAAATCGATTTTCGTATGATAAATCTTAAATGTGCTGTAGTTCCTTAAATAACGCTCAAATTAAGAAAAGGAACGAAATCTGTGATCGCTAATAAATTTTACTTAAAATCGATTTTTATATGAAAAATCTTAAATGTGCTGTAGTTCCTTAAATAACGCTCCAATTAAGAAAAGGACCAAAATCTGTGATCACTTATAAATTTCACTAAAAATCGATTTTTATATGAAAAATCTTAAATGTGCTGTAGTTTCTAAAATAACGCTCCAATTAAGAAAGTCTGTGATCACTTATAAATTTCACTAAAAATCGATTTTCGTATGATAAATCTTAAATGTGCTGTAGTTCCTTAAATAACGCTCAAATTAAGAAAAGGACCAAAATCTGTGATCACTTATAAATTTCACTAAAAATCGATTTTTATATGAAAAATCTTAAATGTGCTGTAGTTTCTTAAATAACGCTCAAATTAAGAAAAGGACCAAAATCTGTGATCACTTAGAAATTTCACTAAAAATCGATTTTTATATGAAAAATGTTAAATGTGCTGTAGTTCCTTAAATAACGCTCAAATTAAGAAAAGGGCCAAAATCTGTGATCACTTATAAATTTCACTAAAAATCGATTTTCGTAATAATCTTAAATGTGCTGTAGTTCCTTAAATAACGCTCCAATTAAGAAAAGGACCAAAATCTGTGATCACTTAGAAATTTCACTAAAAATCGATTTTTATATGAAAAATCTTAAATATGCTCTAGTTCCTTAAATAACGCTCTTATTAAGAAAAGGGCCAAAATCTGTGATCACTTATAAATTTCACTAAAAATCGATTTTCGTATGATAAATCTTAAATGTGCTGTAGTTCCTTAAATAACGCTCCAATTAAGAAAAGGAACGAAATCTGTGATCACTTATAAATTTCACTAAAAATCGATTTTTATATGAAAAATCTTAAATGTGCTGTAGTTTCTTAAATAACGCTCAAATTAAGAAAAGGACCAAAATCTGTGATCACTTAGAAATTTCACTAAAAATCGATTTTTATATGAAAAATGTTAAATGTGCTGTAGTTCCTTAAATAACGCTCAAATTAAGAAAAGGGCCAAAATCTGTGATCACTTATAAATTTCACTAAAAATCGATTTTCGTAATAATCTTAAATGTGCTGTAGTTCCTTAAATAACGCTCCAATTAAGAAAAGGACCAAAATCTGTGATCACTTAGAAATTTCACTAAAAATCGATTTTTATATGAAAAATCTTAAATATGCTCTAGTTCCTTAAATAACGCTCTTATTAAGAAAAGGGCCAAAATCTGTGATCACTTATAAATTTCACTAAAAATCGATTTTCGTATGATAAATCTTAAATGTGCTGTAGTTCCTTAAATAACGCTCCAATTAAGAAAAGGAACGAAATCTGTGATCACTTATAAATTTCACTAAAAATCGATTTTTATATGAAAAATCTTAAATGTGCTGTAGTTCCTTAAATAACGCTCCAATTAAAAAAGGACCAAAATCTGTGATCGCTAATAAATTTTACTTAAAATCGATTTTTATATGAAAAATCTTAAATGTGCTGTAGTTCCATAAATAACGCTCAAATTAAGAAAAGGGCCAAAATCTGTGATCACTTATAAATTTCAATAAAAATCGATTTTTATATGAAAAATCTTAAATATGCTCTAGTTCCTTAAATAACGCTCTTATTAAGAAAAGGGCCAAAATCTGTGATCACTTATAAATTTCACTAAAAATCGATTTTCGTATGATAAATCTTAAATGTGCTGTAGTTCCTTAAATAACGCTCCAATTAAGAAAAGGAACGAAATCTGTGATCACTTATAAATTTCAATAAAAATCGATTTTTATATGAAAAATCTTAAATATGCTCTAGTTCCTTAAATAACGCTCTTATTAAGAAAAGGGCCAAAATCTGTGATCACTTATAAATTTCACTAAAAATCGATTTTCGTATGATAAATCTTAAATGTGCTGTAGTTCCTTAAATAACGCTCCAATTAAGAAAAGGACCAAAATCTGTGATCACTTAGAAATTTCACTAAAAATCGATTTTTATATGAAAAATGTTAAATGTGCTGTAGTTCCTTAAATAACGCTCAAATTAAGAAAAGGGCCAAAATCTGTGATCACTTATAAATTTCACTAAAAATCGATTTTCGTAATAATCTTAAATGTGCTGTAGTTCCTTAAATAACGCTCCAATTAAGAAAAGGACCAAAATCTGTGATCACTTAGAAATTTCACTAAAAATCGATTTTTATATGAAAAATCTTAAATATGCTCTAGTTCCTTAAATAACGCTCTTATTAAGAAAAGGGCCAAAATCTGTGATCACTTATAAATTTCACTAAAAATCGATTTTCGTATGATAAATCTTAAATGTGCTGTAGTTCCTTAAATAACGCTCCAATTAAGAAAAGGAACGAAATCTGTGATCACTTATAAATTTCACTAAAAATCGATTTTTATATGAAAAATCTTAAATGTGCTGTAGTTCCTTAAATAACGCTCCAATTAAAAAAGGACCAAAATCTGTGATCGCTAATAAATTTTACTTAAAATCGATTTTTATATGAAAAATCTTAAATGTGCTGTAGTTTCTTAAATAACGCTCAAATTAAGAAAAGGGCCAAAATCTGTGATCACTTATAAATTTCAATAAAAATCGATTTTTATATGAAAAATCTTAAATATGCTCTAGTTCCTTAAATAACGCTCTTATTAAGAAAAGGGCCAAAATCTGTGATCACTTATAAATTTCACTAAAAATCGATTTTCGTATGATAAATCTTAAATGTGCTGTAGTTCCTTAAATAACGCTCCAATTAAGAAAAGGAACGAAATCTGTGATCACTTATAAATTTCACTAAAAATCGATTTTTATATGAAAAATGTTAAATGTGCTGTAGTTCCTTAAATAACGCTCAAATTAAGAAAAGGACCAAAATCTGTGATCACTTATAAATTTCACTAAAAATCGATTTTTATATGAAAAATCTTAAATATGCTCTAGTTCCTTAAATAACGCTCTTATTAAGAAAAGGGCCAAAATCTGTGATCACTTATAAATTTCACTAAAAATCGATTTTCGTATGATAAATCTTAAATGTTCTGTAGTTCCTTAAATAACGCTCCAATTAAGAAAAGGAACGAAATTTGTGATCACTTATAAATTTCACTAAAAATCGATTTTTATACGAAAAATCTTAAATGTGCTGTAGTTCCTTAAATAACGCTCCAATTAAAAAAGGACCAAAATCTGTGATCGCTAATAAATTTTACTTAAAATCGATTTTTATATGAAAAATCTTAAATGTGCTGTAGTTTCTTAAATAACGCTCCAATTAAGAAAAGGACCAAAATCTGTGATCACTTATAAATTTCACTAAAAATCGATTTTTATATGAAAAATCTTAAATATGCTCTAGTTCCTTAAATAACGCTCTTATTAAGAAAAGGGCCAAAATCTGTGATCACTTATAAATTTCACTAAAAATCGATTTTCGTATGATAAATCTTAAATGTGCTGTAGTTCCTTAAATAACGCTCCAATTAAGAAAAGGAACGAAATCTGTGATCACTTATAAATTTCACTAAAAATCGATTTTTATATGAAAAATCTTAAATATGCTGTAGTTCCTTAAATAACGCTCCAATTAAGAAAAGGACCAAAATCTGTGATCACTTAAAAATTTCACTAAAAATCGATTTTTATATGAAAAATTTTAAATGTGCTGTAGTTCCTTAAATAACGCTCCAATTAAGAAAAGGACCAAAATCTGTGATCACTTATAAATTTCACTAAAAATCGATTTTTATATGAAAACTTTTAAATGTGCTGTAGTTCCTTAAATAACGCTCCAATTAAGAAAAGGACCAAAATCTATGATCACTTATAAATTTCACTAAAAATCGATTTTTGTATTAAAAATCTTAAATGTGCTGTAGTTCCTTAAATAACGCTCCAATTAAGAAAAGGACCAAAATCTGTGATCACTAATAAATTTCACTTAAAATCGATTTTTATATGAAAAATTTTAAATATGCTGTAGTTCCTTAAATAACGCTCCAATTAAGAAAAGGACCAAAATCTGTGATCACTTATAAATTTCACTAAAAATCGATTTTCGTATGATAAATTTTAAATGTGCTGTAGTTCCCTAAATAACGCTCCAATTAAGAAAAGGACCAAAATCTGTGATCACTAATAAATTTCACTAAAAATCGATTTTTGTTTTAAAAATCTTAAATATGTTGTAGTTTCTTAAATAACGCTCCAATTAAGAAAATGACCCAAATCTGTGATCACTTATAAATTTCACTAAAAATCGATTTTCCTATGATAAATCTTAAATGTGCTGTAGTTCCTTAAATAACGCTCCAATTAAGAAAAGGACCAAAATCTGTGATCACTTATAAATTTCACTAAAAATTGATTTTCGTATGATAAATCTTAAATATGCTGTAGTTCCTTAAATAACGCTCCAATTAGGAAAAGGACCAAAATCTGTGATCACTTAGAAATTTCACTAAAAATCGATTTTTATATGAAAAATCTTAAATGGGCTGTAGTTTCTTAAATAACGCTCCAATTAAGAAAAGGACCAAAATCTGTGATCACTTATAAATTTCACTAAAAATCGATTTTTATATGAAAAATCTTAAATATGCTGTAGTTCCTTAAATAACGCTCCAATTAAGAAAAGGACCAAAATCTGTGATCACTTATAAATTTCACTAAAAATCGATTTTTATATGAAAAATCTTAAATGTGCTGTAGTTTCTTAAATAACGCTCCAATTAAGAAAATGACCCAAATCTATGATAAATCTTAAATGTGCTGTAGTTCCTTAAATAACGCTCCAATTAGGAAAAGGACCAAAATCTGTGATCACTTAGAAATTTCACTAAAAATCGATTTTTATATGAAAAATCTTAAATATGCTGTAGTTCCTTAAATAACGCTCCAATTAAAAAAGGACCAAAATCTGTGATCGCTAATAAATTTTACTTAAAATCGATTTTTATATGAAAAATCTTAAATGTGCTGTAGTTCCTTAAATAACGCTCCAATTAAGAAAAGGACCAAAATCTGTGATCACTTATAAATTTCACTAAAAATCGATTTTTATATGAAAAATCTTAAATGTGCTGTAGTTTCTTAAATAACGCTCCAATTAAGAAAAGGACCAAAATCTGTGATCACTTATAAATTTCACTAAAAATCGATTTTTATATGAAAAATCTTAAATATGCTGTAGTTCCTTAAATAACGCTCCAATTAAGAAAAGGACCAAAATCTGTGATCACTTATAAATTTCACTAAAAATCGATTTTTATATGAAAAATCTGAAATATGCTGTAGTTTCTTAAATAATGCTCCAATTAAGAAATGGACCAAAATCTGTGATCACTTATAAATTTCACTAAAAATTGATTTTTATATGAAAAATCTTAAATATGCTGTAGTTCCTTAAATAACGCTCCAATTAAGAAAAGGACCAAAATCTGTGATCACTTATAAATTTCACTAAAAATTGATTTTTATATGAAAAATCTTAAATATGCTCTAGTTCCTTAAATAACGCTCTTATTAAGAAAAGGGCCAAAATCTGTGATCACTAATAAATTTCACTAAAAATCGATTTTTATATGAAAAATCTTAAATGTGCTGTAGTTCCTTAAATAACGCTCCAATTAAGAAATGGAACGAAATCTGTGATCACTTATAAATTTCACTAAAAATCGATTTTTATATGAAAAATCTTAAATATGCTCTAGTTCCTTAAATAACGTTCTTATTAAGAAAAGGACCAAAATCTGTGATCACTTATAGATTTTACTAAAAATCGATTTTTATATGAAAAATATGAAATATGCTCTAGTTCCTTAAATTACGCTATTATTAAGAAAAGGACCAAAATCTGTGATCACTTAAAAATTTCACTAAAAATCGATTTTTATATGAAAAATATTAAATGTGCTGTAGTTCCTTAAATAACGCTCCAATTAAGAAAAGGACCAAAATCTGTGATCACTTATAAATTTCACTAAAAATCGATTTTTATATGAAAAATCTTAAATATGTTGTAGTTTCTTAAATAACGCTCCAATTAAGAAAATGACCCAAATCTGTGATCACTTATAAATTTCACTAAAAATCGATTTTCCTATGATAAATCTTAAATGTGCTGTAGTTCCTTAAATAACGCTCCAATTAAGAAATGGACCAAAATCTGTGATCACTTATAAATTTTACTAAAAATCGATTTTTATATGAAAAATCTTAAATATGCTCTAGTTCCTTAAATAACGCTCCAATTAAGAAAAGGACCAAAATCTGTGATCACTTATAAATTTCACTAAAAATCGATTTTTATATGAAAAATCTTAAATATGTTGTAGTTTCTTAAATAACGCTCCAATTAAGAAAATGACCCAAATCTGTGATCACTTATAAATTTCACTAAAAATCGATTTTCCTATGATAAATCTTAAATGTGCTGTAGTTCCTTAAATAACGCTCCAATTAAGAAATGGAACGAAATCTGTGATCACTAATAAATTTCACTAAAAATCGATTTTTATATGAAAAATCTTAAATGTGCTGTAGTTCCTTAAATAACGCTCCAATTAAGAAAAGGAACGAAATCTGTGATCACTTATAAATTTCACTAAAAATCGATTTTTATATGAAAAATCTTAAATATGCTCTAGTTCCTTAAATAACGTTCTTATTAAGAAAAGGACCAAAATCTGTGATCACTTATAGATTTTACTAAAAATCGATTTTTATATGAAAAATATGAAATATGCTCTAGTTCCTTAAATTACGCTATTATTAAGAAAAGGACCAAAATCTGTGATCACTTAAAAATTTCACTAAAAATCGATTTTTATATGAAAAATCTTAAATGTGCTGTAGTTCCTTAAATAACGCTCCAATTAAGAAAAGGACCAAAATCTGTGATCACTTATAAATTTCACTAAAAATCGATTTTTATATGAAAAATCTTAAATATGTTGTAGTTTCTTAAATAACGCTCCAATTAAGAAAATGACCCAAATCTGTGATCACTTATAAATTTCACTAAAAATCGATTTTCCTATGATAAATCTTAAATGTGCTGTAGTTCCTTAAATAACGCTCCAATTAAGAAATGGACCAAAATCTGTGATCACTTATAAATTTTACTAAAAATCGATTTTTATATGAAAAATCTTAAATATGCTCTAGTTCCTTAAATAACGCTCTTATTAAGAAAAGGACCAAAATCTGTGATCACTTATAAATTTCACTAAAAATCGATTTTTATATGATAAATCTTAAACGTGCTGTAGTTCCTTAAATAACGCTCCAATTAAGAAAAGGACCAAAATCTGTGATCACTTATAAATTTCACTAAAAATCGATTTTTATATGAAAAATCTTAAATGTGCTGTAGTTTCTAAAATAACGCTCCAATTAAGAAAGCCTGTGATCACTTATAAATTTCACTAAAAATCGATTTTTATATGAAAAATCTTAAATGTGCTGTAGTTTCTTAAATAACGCTCCAATTAAGAAAAGGACCAAAATCAGTGATCACTTATAAATTTCACTAAAAATCGATTTTTATATGAAAAATTTTAAATGTGCTGTAGTTCCATAAATAACGCTCCAATTAAGAAAAGGACCAAAATCTGTGATAACTTATAAATTTCACTAAAAATCGATTTTTGTATTAAAAATTTTAAATGTTGTAGTTCCTTAAATAACGCTCCAATTAAGAAAAGGACCAAAATCAGTGATCACCTATAAATTTCACTAAAAATCGATTTTTGTATTAAAAATCTTAAATGTGCTGTAGTTCCTTAAATAACGCTCCAATTAAGAAAAGGACCAAAATCTGTGATCACTTATAAATTTCACTAAAAATCGATTTTTGTTTTAAAAATCTTAAATATGTTGTAGTTTCTTAAATAACGCTCCAATGAAGAAAATGACCCAAATCTGTGATCACTTATAAATTTCACTAAAAATCGATTTTCGTATGATAAATCTTAAATGTGCTGTAGTTCCTTAAATAACGCTCCAATTAGGAAAAGGACCAAAATCTGTGATCACTTAGAAATTTCACTGAAAATCGATTTTTATATGAAAAATTTTAAATATGCTGTAGTTCCTTAAATAAAGCTCCAATTAAGAAAAGGACCAAAATCTGTGATCACTTATAAATTTCACTAAAAATCGATTTTCTTATGATAAATTTTAAATGTGCTGTAGTTCCCTAAATAACGTTCCAATTAAGAAAAGGACCAAAATCTGTGATCACTAATAAATTTCACTTAAAATCGATTTTTATATGAAAAATTTTAAATATGCTGTAGTTCCTTAAATAAAGCTCCAATTAAGAAAAGGACCAAAATCTGTGATCACTTATAAATTTCACTAAAAATCGATTTTCTTATGATAAATTTTAAATGTGCTGTAGTTTCTTAAATAACGCTCCAATTAGGAAAAGGACCAAAATCTGTGATCACTTAGAAATTTCACTGAAAATCGATTTTTATATGAAAAATTTTAAATATGCTGTAGTTCCTTAAATAAAGCTCCAATTAAGAAAAGGACCAAAATCTGTGATCACTTATAAATTTCACTAAAAATCGATTTTCTTATGATAAATTTTAAATGTGCTGTAGTTCCCTAAATAACGTTCCAATTAAGAAAAGGACCAAAATCTGTGATCACTAATAAATTTCACTTAAAATCGATTTTTATATGAAAAATTTTAAATATGCTGTAGTTCCTTAAATAACGCTCCAATTAAGAAAAGGACCAAAATCTGTGATCACTTATAAATTTCACTAAAAATCGATTTTCGTATGATAAATCTTAAATGTGCTGTAGTTCCTTAAATAACGCTCCAATTAGGAAAAGGACCAAAATCAGTGATCACTTATAAATTTCACTAAAAATCGATTTTTGTTTTAAAAATCTTAAATATGCTGTAGTTTCTTAAATAATGCTCCAATTTAGAAAATGACCAAAATCTGTGATCACTTATAAATTTCACTAAAAATCGATTTTCGTATGATAAATCTTAAATATGCTGTAGTTCCTTAAATAATGCTCCAATTAAGAAAAGGACCAAAATCTGTGATCACTAATAAATTTTACTTAAAATCGATTTTTATATGAAAAATCTTAAATGTGCTGTAGTTCCTTAAATAACGCTCCAATTAAGAAAAGGACCAAAATCTGTGATCACTTATAAATTACACTAAAAATCGATTTTCGTATGATAAATCTTAAATATGCTGTAGTTCCTTAAATAATGCTCCAATTAAGAAAGGGACCAAAATCTGTGATCAGTAATAAATTTTACTTAAAATCGATTTTTATATGAAAAATCTTAAATGTGCTGTAGTTCCTTAAATAACGCTCCAATTAAGAAAAGGACCAAAATCTGTGATCACTAATAAATTTTACTTAAAATCGATTTTTGTATTAGAAATCTTAAATGTGCTGTAGTTCCTTAAATAACGCTCCAATTAAGAAAAGGACCAAAATCTGTGATCACTTATAAATTTCACTAAAAATCGATTTTCGTATGATAAATCTTAAATGTGCTGTAGTTCCTTAAATAACGCTCCAATAAGGAAAAGGACCAAAATCTGTGATCACTTAGAAATTTCACTGAAAATCGATTTTTATATGAAAAATTTTAAATATGCTGTAGTTCCTTAAATAAAGCTCCAATTAAGAAAAGGACCAAAATCTGTGATCACTTATAAATTTCACTAAAAATCGATTTTCTTATGATAAATTTTAAATGTGCTGTAGTTCCCTAAATAACGTTCCAATTAAAAAAAGGACCAAAATCTGTGATCACTAATAAATTTCACTTAAAATCGATTTTTATATGAAAAATTTTAAATATGCTGTAGTTCCTTAAATAACGCTCCAATTAAGAAAAGGACCAAAATCTGTGATCACTTATAAATTTCACTAAAAATCGATTTTCTTATGATAAATTTTAAATGTGCTGTAGTTCCCTAAATAACGCTCCAATTAAGAAAAGGACCAAAATCTGTGATCACTAATAAATTTCACTTAAAATCGATTTTTATATGAAAAATTTTAAATATGCTGTAGTTCCTTAAATAACGCTCCAATTAAGAAAATTACCAAAATCTGTGATCACTTATAAATTTCACTAAAAATCGATTTTTATATGATAAATTTTAAATGTGCTGTAGTTCCCTAAATAACGCTCCAATTAAGAAAAGGACCAAAATCTGTGATCACTAATAAATTTCACTAAAAATCGATTTTTGTTTTAAAAATCTTAAATATGTTGTAGTTTCTTAAATATCGCTCCAATTAAGAAAATGACCCAAATCTGTGATCACTTATAAATTTCACTAAAAATCGATTTTCGTATGATAAATCTTAAATGTGCTGTAGTTCCTTAAATAACGATCCAATTAGGAAAAGGACCAAAATCTGTGATCACTTAGAAATTTCACTGAAAATCGATTTTTGTATTAAAAATCTTAAATATGCTGTAGTTTCTTAAATAACGCTCCAATTAAGAAATGGACCAAAATCTGTGATCAATTATAAATTTTACTAAAAATCGATTTTTATATGAAAAATCTTAAATATGCTGTAGTTCCTTAAATAACGCTCCAATTAAGAAAAGGAACGAAATCTGTGATCACTTATAAATTTCACTAAAAATCGATTTTTATATGAAAAATCTTAAATATGCTTTAGTTCCTTAAATAACGCTCCAATTAAGAAAAGGAACGAAATCTGTGATCACTTATAGATTTTACTAAGAATCGATTTTTATATGAAAAATCTTAAATATGCTTTAGTTCCTTAAATAACGCTCCAATTAAGAAATGGACCAAAATCTGTGATCAATTATAAATTTTACTAAAAATCGATTTTTATATGAAAAATCTTATATATGCTCTAGTTCCTTAAATAACGCTCTTATTAAGAAAAGGACCAAAATCTGTGATCACTTATAGATTTTACTAAGAATCGATTTTTATATGATAAATCTTAAATGTGCTGTAGTTCCTTAAATAACGCTCCAATTAAGAAAAGGAACGAAATCTGTGATCACTTATAAATTTCACTAAAAATCGATTTTTATATGAAAAATGTTAAATGTGCTGTAGTTCCTTAAATAACGCTCCAATTAAGAAAAGGACCAAAATCTGTGATCACTTATAAATTTCACTAAAAATCGATTTTTATATGAAAAATCTTAAATGTGCTGTAGTTTCTTAAATAACGCTCCAATTAAGAAAAGGACCAAAATCTGTGATCACTTATAAATTTCACTAAAAATCGGTTTTTATATGAAAAATGTTAAATGTGCTGTAGTTCCTTAAATAACGCTCCAATTAAGAAAAGGACCAAAATCTGTGATCACTTAGAAATTTCACTAAAAATCGATTTTTGTATTAAAAATCTTAAATATACTGTATTTTCTTAAATAACGCTCCAATTAAGAAAAGTACCAAAATCTGTGATCACTTATAAATTTCACTAAAAATCGATTTTTATATGAAAAATCTTAAATGTGCTGTAGTTTCTTAAATATCGCTCCAATTAAGAAAAGGACTAAAATCTGTGATCACTTATAAATTTCACTAAAAATCGATTTTTGTATTAAAAATCTTAAATATACTGTAGTTTCTTAAATAACGCTCCAATTAAGAAAAGGACCAAAATCTGTGATCACTTAAAAATTTCACTAAAAATCGATTTTTATATGAAAAATCTTAAAAGTGCTGTAGTTTCTTAAATATCGCTCCAATTAAGAAAATGACCAAAATCTGTGATCACTTATAAATTTCACTAAAAATCGATTTTTATATGAAAAATGTTAAATGTGCTGTAGTTCCTTAAATAACGCTCAAATTAAGAAAAGGACCAAAATCTGTGATCACTTATAAATTTCACTAAAAATCGATTTTTATATGAAAAATCTTAAATGTGCTGTAGTTTCTTAAGTAACGCTCAAATTAAGAAAAGGACCAAAATCTGTGATCACTTAGAAATTTAACTAAAAATCGATTTTTATATGAAAAATCTTAAATGTGCTGTAGTTCCTTAAATAACGCTCCAATTAAGAAAAGGACCAAAATCTGTGATCACTTATAAATTTCACTAAAAATCGATTTTTATATGAAAAATCTTAAATGTGCTGTAGGAACTAAATGTGCTGTAGTTCCTCAAATTAAGAAAAGGACCAAAATCTGTGATCACTTATAAATTTCACTAAAAATCGATTTTTATATGAAAAATCTTAAATGTGCTGTAGTTCCTTAAATAACGCTCAAATTAAGAAAAGGACCAAAATCTGTGATCACTTATAAATTTCACTAAAAATCGATTTTTATATGAAAAATCTTAAATGTGCTGTAGTTTCTTAAATAACGCTCAAATTAAGAAAAGGACCAAAATCTGTGATCACTTATAAATTTCACTAAAAATCGATTTTTATATGAAAAATCTTAAATGTGCTGTAGTTCCTTAAATAACGCTCCAATTAAGAAAAGGACCAAAATCTGTGATCACTTATAAATTTCACTAAAAATCGATTTTTATATGAAAAATCTTAAATGTGCTGTAGGAACTAAATGTGCTGTAGTTCCTCAAATTAAGAAAAGGACCAAAATCTGTGATCACTTATAAATTTCACTAAAAATCGATTTTTATATGAAAAATCTTAAATGTGCTGTAGTTTCTAAAATAACGCTCCAATTAAGAAAGTCTGTGATCACTTATAAATTTTACTAAAAATCGATTTTTATATGAAAAATCTTAAATGTGCTGTAGTTTCTTAAATAACGCTCAAATTAAGAAAAGGGCCAAAATCTGTGATCACTTATAAATTTCACTAAAAATCGATTTTTATATGAAAAATCTTAAATGTGCTGTAGGAACTAAATGTGCTGTAGTTCCTCAAATTAAGAAAAGGACCAAAATCTGTGATCACTTATAAATTTCACTAAAAATCGATTTTTATATGAAAAATCTTAAATGTGCTGTAGTTTCTAAAATAACGCTCCAATTAAGAAAGTCTGTGATCACTTATAAATTTTACTAAAAATCGATTTTTATATGAAAAATCTTAAATGTGCTGTAGTTTCTTAAATAACGCTCAAATTAAGAAAAGGGCCAAAATCTGTGATCACTTATAAATTTCACTAAAAATCGATTTTTATATGAAAAATCTTAAATGTGCTGTAGTTCCTTAAATAACGCTCTTATTAAGAAAAGGGCCAAAATCTGTGATCACTTATAAATTTCACTAAAAATCGATTTTCGTATGATAAATCTTAAATGTGCTGTAGTTCCTTAAATAACGCTCCAATTAAGAAAAGGACCAAAATCTGTGATCACTTATAAATTTCACTAAAAATCGATTTTTATATGAAAAATCTTAAATGTGCTGTAGTTTCTAAAATAACGCTCCAATTAAGAAAGTCTGTGATCACTTATAAATTTTACTAAAAATCGATTTTTATATGAAAAATCTTAAATGTGCTGTAGTTTCTTAAATAACGCTCAAATTAAGAAAAGGACCAAAATCTGTGATCACTTATAAATTTCACTAAAAATCGATTTTTATATGAAAAATCTTAAATGTGCCGTAGTTCCTTAAATAACGCTCTTATTAAGAAAAGGGCCAAAATCTGTGATCACTTATAAATTTCACTAAAAATCGATTTTCGTATGATAAATCTTAAATGTGCTGTAGTTCCTTAAATAACGCTCCAATTAAGAAAAGGACCAAAATCTGTGATCACTTATAAATTTCACTAAAAATCGATTTTTATATGAAAAATCTTAAATGTGCTGTAGTTTCTAAAATAACGCTCCAATTAAGAAAGTCTGTGATCACTTATAAATTTTACTAAAAATCGATTTTTATATGAAAAATCTTAAATGTGCTGTAGTTTCTTAAATAACGCTCAAATTAAGAAAAGGACCAAAATCTGTGATCACTTATAAATTTCACTAAAAATCGATTTTTATATGAAAAATCTTAAATGTGCTGTAGTTCCTTAAATAACGCTCTTATTAAGAAAAGGGCCAAAATCTGTGATCACTTATAAATTTCACTAAAAATCGATTTTCGTATGATAAATCTTAAATGTGCTGTAGTTCCTTAAATAACGCTCCAATTAAGAAAAGGACCAAAATCTGTGATCACTTATAAATTTCACTAAAAATCGATTTTTATATGAAAAATCTTAAATGTGCTGTAGTTTCTAAAATAACGCTCCAATTAAGAAAGTCTGTGATCACCTATAAATTTCACTAAAAATCGATTTTTATATGAAAAATCTTAAATGTGCTGTAGGAACTAAATGTGCTGTAGTTCCTCAAATTAAGAAAAGGACCAAAATCTGTGATCACTTATAAATTTCACTAAAAATCGATTTTTATATGAAAAATCTTAAATGTGCTGTAGTTTCTAAAATAACGCTCCAATTAAGAAAGTCTGTGATCACTTATAAATTTTACTAAAAATCGATTTTTATATGAAAAATCTTAAATGTGCTGTAGTTTCTTAAATAACGCTCAAATTAAGAAAAGGGCCAAAATCTGTGATCACTTATAAATTTCACTAAAAATCGATTTTTATATGAAAAATCTTAAATGTGCTGTAGTTCCTTAAATAACGCTCTTATTAAGAAAAGGGCCAAAATCTGTGATCACTTATAAATTTCACTAAAAATCGATTTTCGTATGATAAATCTTAAATGTGCTGTAGTTCCTTAAATAACGCTCCAATTAAGAAAAGGACCAAAATCTGTGATCACTTATAAATTTCACTAAAAATCGATTTTTATATGAAAAATCTTAAATGTGCTGTAGTTTCTAAAATAACGCTCCAATTAAGAAAGTCTGTGATCACCTATAAATTTCACTAAAAATCGATTTTTATATGAAAAATCTTAAATGTGCTGTAGGAACTAAATGTGCTGTAGTTCCTCAAATTAAGAAAAGGACCAAAATCTGTGATCACTTATAAATTTCACTAAAAATCGATTTTTATATGAAAAATCTTAAATGTGCTGTAGTTTCTAAAATAACGCTCCAATTAAGAAAGTCTGTGATCACTTATAAATTTTACTAAAAATCGATTTTTATATGAAAAATCTTAAATGTGCTGTAGTTTCTTAAATAACGCTCAAATTAAGAAAAGGGCCAAAATCTGTGATCACTTATAAATTTCACTAAAAATCGATTTTTATATGAAAAATCTTAAATGTGCTGTAGTTCCTTAAATAACGCTCTTATTAAGAAAAGGGCCAAAATCTGTGATCACTTATAAATTTCACTAAAAATCGATTTTCGTATGATAAATCTTAAATGTGCTGTAGTTCCTTAAATAACGCTCCAATTAAGAAAAGGACCAAAATCTGTGATCACTTATAAATTTCACTAAAAATCGATTTTTATATGAAAAATCTTAAATGTGCTGTAGTTTCTAAAATAATGCTCCAATTAAGAAAGTCTGTGATCACTTATAAATTTCACTAAAAATCGATTTTTATATGAAAAATCTTAAATGTGCTGTAGTTCCTTAAATAACGCTCAAATTAAGAAAAGGACCAAAATCTGTGATCACTTATAAATTTCACTAAAAATCGATTTTTATATGAAAAATCTTAAATGTGCTGTAGTTTCTTAAATAACGCTCAAATTAAGAAAAGGACCAAAATCTGTGATCACTTAGAAATTTCACTAAAAATCGATTTTTATATGAAAAATGTTAAATGTGCTGTAGTTCCTTAAATAACGCTCAAATTAAGAAAAGGGCCAAAATCTGTGATCACTTATAAATTTCACTAAAAATCGATTTTCGTATGATAAATCTTAAATGTGCTGTAGTTCCTTAAATAACGCTCCAATTAAGAAAAGGACCAAAATCTGTGATCACTTAGAAATTTCACTAAAAATCGATTTTTATATGAAAAATCTTAAATATGCTCTAGTTCCTTAAATAACGCTCTTATTAAGAAAAGGGCCAAAATCTGTGATCACTTATAAATTTCACTAAAAATCGATTTTCGTATGATAAATCTTAAATGTGCTGTAGTTCCTTAAATAACGCTCCAATTAAGAAAAGGAACGAAATCTGTGATCACTTATAAATTTCACTAAAAATCGATTTTTATATGAAAAATCTTAAATGTGCTGTAGTTCCTTAAATAACGCTCCAATTAAAAAAGGACCAAAATCTGTGATCGCTAATAAATTTTACTTAAAATCGATTTTTATATGAAAAATCTTAAATGTGCTGTAGTTTCTTAAATAACGCTCCAATTAAGAAAAGGACCAAAATCTGTGATCACTTATAAATTTCAATAAAAATCGATTTTTATATGAAAAATCTTAAATATGCTCTAGTTCCTTAAATAACGCTCTTATTAAGAAAAGGGCCAAAATCTGTGATCACTTATAAATTTCACTAAAAATCGATTTTCGTATGATAAATCTTAAATGTGCTGTAGTTCCTTAAATAACGCTCCAATTAAGAAAAGGAACGAAATCTGTGATCACTTATAAATTTCACTAAAAATCGATTTTTATATGAAAAATGTTAAATGTGCTGTAGTTCCTTAAATAACGCTCAAATTAAGAAAAGGACCAAAATCTGTGATCACTTATAAATTTCACTAAAAATCGATTTTTATATGAAAAATCTTAAATATGCTCTAGTTCCTTAAATAACGCTCTTATTAAGAAAAGGGCCAAAATCTGTGATCACTTATAAATTTCACTAAAAATCGATTTTCGTATGATAAATCTTAAATGTTCTGTAGTTCCTTAAATAACGCTCCAATTAAGAAAAGGAACGAAATCTGTGATCACTTATAAATTTCACTAAAAATCGATTTTTATATGAAAAATCTTAAATGTGCTGTAGTTCCTTAAATAACGCTCCAATTAAAAAAGGACCAAAATCTGTGATCGCTAATAAATTTTACTTAAAATCGATTTTTATATGAAAAATCTTAAACGTGCTGTAGTTTCTTAAATAACGCTCCAATTAAGAAAAGGACCAAAATCTGTGATCACTTATAAATTTCACTAAAAATCGATTTTTATATGAAAAATCTTAAATATGCTCTAGTTCCTTAAATAACGCTCTTATTAAGAAAAGGGCCAAAATCTGTGATCACTTATAGATTTTACTAAAAATCGATTTTCGTATGATAAATCTTAAATGTGCTGTAGTTCCTTAAATAACGCTCCAATTAAGAAAAGGAACGAAATCTGTGATCACTTATAAATTTCACTAAAAATCGATTTTTATATGAAAAATCTTAAATATGCTGTAGTTCCTTAAATAACGCTCCAATTAAGAAAAGGACCAAAATCTGCGATCACTTAAAAATTTCACTAAAAATCGATTTTTATATGAAAAATGTTAAATGTGCTGTAGTTCCTTAAATAACGCTCCAATTAAGAAAAGGACCAAAATCTATGATCACTTATAAATTTCACTAAAAATCGATTTTTGTATTAAAAATCTTAAATGTGCTGTAGTTCCTTAAATAACGCTCCAATTAAAAAAGGACCAAAATCTGTGATCACTAATAAATTTCACTTAAAATCGATTTTTATATGAAAAATTTTAAATATGCTGTAGTTCCTTAAATAACGCTCCAATTAAGAAAAGGACCAAAATCTGTGATCACTTATAAATTTCACTAAAAATCGATTTTCGTATGATAAATTTTAAATGTGCTGTAGTTCCCTAAATAACGCTCCAATTAAGAAAAGGACCAAAATCTGTGATCACTAATAAATTTCACTAAAAATCGATTTTTGTTTTAAAAATCTTAAATATGTTGTAGTTTCTTAAATAACGCTCCAATTAAGAAAATGACCCAAATCTGTGATCACTTATAAATTTCACTAAAAATCGATTTTCCTATGATAAATCTTAAATGTGCTGTAGTTCCTTAAATAACGCTCCAATTAAAAAAGGACCAAAATCTGTGATCGCTAATAAATTTTACTTAAAATCGATTTTTATATGAAAAATCTTAAATGTGCTGTAGTTCCTTAAATAACGCTCCAATTAAGAAAAGGACCAAAATCTGTGATCACTTAGAAATTTAACTAAAAATCGATTTTTATATGAAAAATCTTAAATGGGCTGTAGTTTCTTAAATAACGCTCCAATTAAGAAAAGGACCAAAATCTGTGATCACTTATAAATTTCACTAAAAATCGATTTTTATATGAAAAATCTTAAATATGCTGTAGTTCCTTAAATAACGCTCCAATTAAGAAAAGGACCAAAATCTATGATAAATCTTAAATGTGCTGTAGTTCCTTAAATAACGCTCCAATTAGGAAAAGGACCAAAATCTGTGATCACTTAGAAATTTCACTAAAAATCGATTTTTATATGAAAAATCTTAAATATGCTGTAGTTCCTTAAATAACGCTCCAATTAAAAAAGGACCAAAATCTGTGATCGCTAATAAATTTTACTTAAAATCGATTTTTATATGAAAAATCTTAAATGTGCTGTAGTTCCTTAAATAACGCTCCAATTAAGAAAAGGACCAAAATCTGTGATCACTTATAAATTTCACTAAAAATCGATTTTTATATGAAAAATCTTAAATGGGCTGTAGTTTCTTAAATAACGCTCCAATTAAGAAAAGGACCAAAATCTGTGATCACTTATAAATTTCACTAAAAATCGATTTTTATATGAAAAATCTTAAATATGCTGTAGTTCCTTAAATAACGCTCCAATTAAGAAAAGGACCAAAATCTATGATAAATCTTAAATGTGCTGTAGTTCCTTAAATAACGCTCCAATTAGGAAAAGGACCAAAATCTGTGATCACTTAGAAATTTCACTAAAAATCGATTTTTATATGAAAAATCTTAAATATGCTGTAGTTCCTTAAATAACGCTCCAATTAAAAAAGGACCAAAATCTGTGATCGCTAATAAATTTTACTTAAAATCGATTTTTATATGAAAAATCTTAAATGTGCTGTAGTTCCTTAAATAACGCTCCAATTAAGAAAAGGACCAAAATCTGTGATCACTTATAAATTTCACTAAAAATCGATTTTTATATGAAAAATCTTAAATGTGCTGTAGTTTCTTAAATAACGCTCCAATTAAGAAAAGGACCAAAATCTGTGATCACTTATAAATTTCACTAAAAATCGATTTTTATATGAAAAATCTTAAATATGCTGTAGTTCCTTAAATAACGCTCCAATTAAGAAAAGGACCAAAATCTGTGATCACTTATAAATTTCACTAAAAATCGATTTTTATATGAAAAATCTTAAATATGCTGTAGTTCCTTAAATAACGCTCCAATTAAGAAAAGGACCAAAATCTGTGATCACTTATAAATTTCACTAAAAATTGATTTTTATATGAAAAATCTTAAATATGCTCTAGTTCCTTAAATAACGCTCTTATTAAGAAAAGGGCCAAAATCTGCGATCACTTATAAATTTCACTAAAAATCGATTTTCGTATGATAAATCTTAAATGTGCTGTAGTTCCTTAAATAACGCTCCAATTAAGAAAAGGAACGAAATCTGTGATCACTTATAAATTTCACTAAAAATCGATTTTTATATGAAAAATCTGAAATATGCTGTAGTTTCTTAAATAATGCTCCAATTAAGAAATGGACCAAAATCTGTGATCACTTATAAATTTCACTAAAAATTGATTTTTATATGAAAAATCTTAAATATGCTGTAGTTCCTTAAATAACGCTCCAATTAAGAAAAGGACCAAAATCTGTGATCACTTATAAATTTCACTAAAAATTGATTTTTATATGAAAAATCTTAAATATGCTCTAGTTCCTTAAATAACGCTCTTATTAAGAAAAGGGCCAAAATCTGTGATCACTAATAAATTTCACTAAAAATCGATTTTTATATGAAAAATCTTAAATGTGCTGTAGTTCCTTAAATAACGCTCCAATTAAGAAATGGAACGAAATCTGTGATCACTTATAAATTTCACTAAAAATCGATTTTTATATGAAAAATCTTAAATATGCTCTAGTTCCTTAAATAACGTTCTTATTAAGAAAAGGACCAAAATCTGTGATCACTTATAGATTTTACTAAAAATCGATTTTTATATGAAAAATATGAAATATGCTCTAGTTCCTTAAATTACGCTATTATTAAGAAAAGGACCAAAATCTGTGATCACTTAAAAATTTCACTAAAAATCGATTTTTATATGAAAAATATTAAATGTGCTGTAGTTCCTTAAATAACGCTCCAATTAAGAAAAGGACCAAAATCTGTGATCACTTATAAATTTCACTAAAAATCGATTTTTATATGAAAAATCTTAAATATGTTGTAGTTTCTTAAATAACGCTCCAATTAAGAAAATGACCCAAATCTGTGATCACTTATAAATTTCACTAAAAATCGATTTTCCTATGATAAATCTTAAATGTGCTGTAGTTCCTTAAATAACGCTCCAATTAAGAAAAGGACCAAAATCTGTGATCACTTATAAATTTTACTAAAAATCGATTTTTATATGAAAAATCTTAAATATGCTCTAGTTCCTTAAATAACGCTCCAATTAAGAAAAGGACCAAAATCTGTGATCACTTATAAATTTCACTAAAAATCGATTTTTATATGAAAAATCTTAAATATGTTGTAGTTTCTTAAATAACGCTCCAATTAAGAAAATGACCCAAATCTGTGATCACTTATAAATTTCACTAAAAATCGATTTTCCTATGATAAATCTTAAATGTGCTGTAGTTCCTTAAATAACGCTCCAATTAAGAAATGGAACGAAATCTGTGATCACTAATAAATTTCACTAAAAATCGATTTTTATATGAAAAATCTTAAATGTGCTGTAGTTCCTTAAATAACGCTCCAATTAAGAAAAGGAACGAAATCTGTGATCACTTATAAATTTCACTAAAAATCGATTTTTATATGAAAAATCTTAAATATGCTCTAGTTCCTTAAATAACGTTCTTATTAAGAAAAGGACCAAAATCTGTGATCACTTATAGATTTTACTAAAAATCGATTTTTATATGAAAAATATGAAATATGCTCTAGTTCCTTAAATTACGCTATTATTAAGAAAAGGACCAAAATCTGTGATCACTTATAAATTTCACTAAAAATCGATTTTCCTATGATAAATCTTAAATGTGCTGTAGTTCCTTAAATAACGCTCCAATTAAGAAATGGACCAAAATCTGTGATCACTTATAAATTTTACTAAAAATCGATTTTTATATGAAAAATCTTAAATATGCTCTAGTTCCTTAAATAACGCTCTTATTAAGAAAAGGACCAAAATCTGTGATCACTTATAAATTTCACTAAAAATCGATTTTTATATGATAAATCTTAAACGTGCTGTAGTTCCTTAAATAACGCTCCAATTAAGAAAAGGACCAAAATCTGTGATCACTTATAAATTTCACTAAAAATCGATTTTTATATGAAAAATCTTAAATGTGCTGTAGTTTCTAAAATAACGCTCCAATTAAGAAAGCCTGTGATCACTTATAAATTTCACTAAAAATCGATTTTTGTATTAAAAATCTTAAATGTGCTGTAGTTCCTTAAATAACGCTCCAATTAAGAAAAGGACCAAAATCTGTGATCACTTATAAATTTCACTAAAAATCGATTTTTATATGAAAAATCTTAAATGTGCTGTAGTTTCTTAAATAACGCTCCAATTAAGAAAAGGACCAAAATCAGTGATCACTTATAAATTTCACTAAAAATCGATTTTTATATGAAAAATTTTAAATGTGCTGTAGTTCCTTAAATAACGCTCCAATTAAGAAAAGGACCAAAATCTGTGATAACTTATAAATTTCACTAAAAATCGATTTTTGTATTAAAAATTTTAAATGTGCTGTAGTTCCTTAAATAACGCTCCAATTAAGAAAAGGACCAAAATCAGTGATCACCTATAAATTTCACTAAAAATCGATTTTTGTATTAAAAATCTTAAATGTGCTGTAGTTCCTTAAATAACGCTCCAATTAAAAAAGGACCAAAATCTGTGATCGCTAATAAATTTTACTTAAAATCGATTTTTATATGAAAAATCTTAAATGTGCTGTAGTTCCTTAAATAACGCTCCAATTAAGAAAAGGACCAAAATCTGTGATCACTTATAAATTTCACTAAAAATCGATTTTTGTTTTAAAAATCTTAAATATGTTGTAGTTTCTTAAATAACGCTCCAATGAAGAAAATGACCCAAATCTGTGATCACTTATAAATTTCACTAAAAATCGATTTTCGTATGATAAATTTTAAATGTGCTGTAGTTCCCTAAATAACGTTCCAATTAAGAAAAGGACCAAAATCTGTGATCACTAATAAATTTCACTTAAAATCGATTTTTATATGAAAAATTTTAAATATGTTGTAGTTCCTTAAATAAAGCTCCAATTAAGAAAAGGACCAAAATCTGTGATCACTTATAAATTTCACTAAAAATCGATTTTCTTATGATAAATTTTAAATGTGCTGTAGTTCCCTAAATAACGTTCCAATTAAGAAAAGGACCAAAATCTGTGATCACTAATAAATTTCACTTAAAATCGATTTTTATATGAAAAATTTTAAATATGCTGTAGTTCCTTAAATAACGCTCCAATTAAGAAAAGGACCAAAATCTGTGATCACTTATAAATTTCACTAAAAATCGATTTTCGTATGACAAATTTTAAATGTGCTGTAGTTCCTTAAATAACGCTCCAATTAGGAAAAGGACCAAAATCTGTGATCACTTAGAAATTTCACTGAAAATCGATTTTTATATGAAAAATTTTAAATATGCTGTAGTTCCTTAAATAAAGCTCCAATTAAGAAAAGGACCAAAATCTGTGATCACTTATAAATTTCACTAAAAATCGATTTTCTTATGATAAATTTTAAATGTGCTGTAGTTCCCTAAATAACGTTCCAATTAAGAAAAGGACCAAAAAAAGTGTTCACTAATAAATTTCACTTAAAATCGATTTTTATATGAAAAATTTTAAATATGCTGTAGTTCCTTAAATAACGCTCCAATTAAGAAAAGGACCAAAATCTGTGATCACTTATAAATTTCACTAAAAATCGATTTTCGTATGATAAATCTTAAATGTGCTGTAGTTCCTTAAATAACGCTCCAATTAGGAAAAGGACCAAAATCAGTGATCACTTATAAATTTCACTAAAAATCGATTTTTGTTTTAAAAATCTTAAATATGCTGTAGTTTCTTAAATAATGCTCCAATTTAGAAAATGACCAAAATCTGTGATCACTTATAAATTTCACTAAAAATCGATTTTCGTATGATAAATCTTAAATATGCTGTAGTTCCTTAAATAATGCTCCAATTAAGAAAAGGACCAAAATCTGTGATCACTAATAAATTTTACTTAAAATCGATTTTTATATGAAAAATCTTAAATGTGCTGTAGTTCCTTAAATAACGCTCCAATTAAGAAAAGGACCAAAATCTGTGATCACTTATAAATTACACTAAAAATCGATTTTCGTATGATAAATCTTAAATATGCTGTAGTTCCTTAAATAATGCTCCAATTAAGAAAGGGACCAAAATCTGTGATCAGTAATAAATTTTACTTAAAATCGATTTTTATATGAAAAATCTTAAATGTGCTGTAGTTCCTTAAATAACGCTCCAATTAAGAAAAGGACCAAAATCTGTGATCACTAATAAATTTTACTTAAAATCGATTTTTGTATTAGAAATCTTAAATGTGCTGTAGTTCCTTAAATAACGCTCCAATTAAGAAAAGGACCAAAATCTGTGATCACTTATAAATTTCACTAAAAATCGATTTTCGTATGATAAATCTTAAATGTGCTGTAGTTCCTTAAATAACGCTCCAATAAGGAAAAGGACCAAAATCTGTGATCACTTAGAAATTTCACTGAAAATCGATTTTTATATGAAAAATTTTAAATATGCTGTAGTTCCTTAAATAAAGCTCCAATTAAGAAAAGGACCAAAATCTGTGATCACTTATAAATTTCACTAAAAATCGATTTTCTTATGATAAATTTTAAATGTGCTGTAGTTCCCTAAATAACGTTCCAATTAAGAAAAGGACCAAAATCTGTGATCACTAATAAATTTCACTTAAAATCGATTTTTATATGAAAAATTTTAAATATGCTGTAGTTCCTTAAATAACGCTCCAATTAAGAAAAGGACCAAAATCTGTGATCACTTATAAATTTCACTAAAAATCGATTTTCTTATGATAAATTTTAAATGTGCTGTAGTTCCCTAAATAACGCTCCAATTAAGAAAAGGACCAAAATCTGTGATCACTAATAAATTTCACTTAAAATCGATTTTTATATGAAAAATTTTAAATATGCTGTAGTTCCTTAAATAACGCTCCAATTAAGAAAATTACCAAAATCTGTGATCACTTATAAATTTCACTAAAAATCGATTTTTATATGATAAATTTTAAATGTGCTGTAGTTCCCTAAATAACGCTCCAATTAAGAAAAGGACCAAAATCTGTGATCACTAATAAATTTCACTAAAAATCGATTTTTGTTTTAAAAATCTTAAATATGTTGTAGTTTCTTAAATATCGCTCCAATTAAGAAAATGACCCAAATCTGTGATCACTTATAAATTTCACTAAAAATCGATTTTCGTATGATAAATCTTAAATGTGCTGTAGTTCCTTAAATAACGATCCAATTAGGAAAAGGACCAAAATCTGTGATCACTTAGAAATTTCACTGAAAATCGATTTTTGTATTAAAAATCTTAAATATGCTGTAGTTTCTTAAATAACGCTCCAATTAAGAAATGGACCAAAATCTGTGATCAATTATAAATTTTACTAAAAATCGATTTTTATATGAAAAATCTTAAATATGCTGTAGTTCCTTAAATAATGCTCCAATTAAGAAAAGGACCAAAATCTGTGATCACTTATAAATTTCACTAAAAATCGATTTTTATATGAAAAATCTTAAATGTGCTGTAGTTCCCTAAATAACGCTCCAATTAAGAAAAGGACCAAAATCTGTGATAACTAATAAATTTCACTTAAAATCGATTTTTATATGAAAAATTTTAAATATGCTGTAGTTCCTTAAATAACGCTCCAATTAAGAAAATTACCAAAATCTGTGATCACTTATAAATTTCACTAAAAATCGATTTTTATATGATAAATTTTAAATGTGCTGTAGTTCCCTAAATAACGCTCCAATTAAGAAAAGGACCAAAATCTGTGATCACTAATAAATTTCACTAAAAATCGATTTTTGTTTTAAAAATCTTAAATATGTTGTAGTTTCTTAAATATCGCTCCAATTAAGAAAATGACCCAAATCTGTGATCACTTATAAATTTCACTAAAAATCGATTTTCGTATGATAAATCTTAAATGTGCTGTAGTTCCTTAAATAACGATCCAATTAGGAAAAGGACCAAAATCTGTGATCACTTAGAAATTTCACTGAAAATCGATTTTTGTATTAAAAATCTTAAATATGCTGTAGTTTCTTAAATAACGCTCCAATTAAGAAATGGACCAAAATCTGTGATCAATTATAAATTTTACTAAAAATCGATTTTTATATGAAAAATCTTAAATATGCTGTAGTTCCTTAAATAACGCTCCAATTAAGAAAAGGACCAAAATCTGTGATCACTTAGAAATTTCACTAAAAATCGATTTTTATATGAAAAATCTTAAATGTGCTGTAGTTCCCTAAATAACGCTCCAATTAAGAAAAGGACCAAAATCTGTGATCACTAATAAATTTCACTTAAAATCGATTTTTATATGAAAAATTTTAAATATGCTGTAGTTCCTTAAATAACGCTCCAATTAAGAAAATTACCAAAATCTGTGATCACTTATAAATTTCACTAAAAATCGATTTTTATATGATAAATTTTAAATGTGCTGTAGTTCCCTAAATAACGCTCCAATTAAGAAAAGGACCAAAATCTGTGATCACTAATAAATTTCACTAAAAATCGATTTTTGTTTTAAAAATCTTAAATATGTTGTAGTTTCTTAAATATCGCTCCAATTAAGAAAATGACCCAAATCTGTGATCACTTATAAATTTCACTAAAAATCGATTTTCGTATGATAAATCTTAAATGTGCTGTAGTTCCTTAAATAACGATCCAATTAGGAAAAGGACTAAAATCTGTGATCACTTAGAAATTTCACTGAAAATCGATTTTTGTATTAAAAATCTTAAATATGCTGTAGTTTCTTAAATAACGCTCCAATTAAGAAATGGACCAAAATCTGTGATCAATTATAAATTTTACTAAAAATCGATTTTTATATGAAAAATCTTAAATATGCTGTAGTTCCTTAAATAACGCTCCAATTAAGAAAATTACCAAAATCTGTGATCACTTATAAATTTCACTAAAAATCGATTTTTATATGAAAAATCTTAAATGTGCTGTAGTTCCCTAAATAACGCTCCAATTAAGAAAAGGACCAAAATCTGTGATCACTAATAAATTTCACTTAAAATCGATTTTTATATGAAAAATTTTAAATATGCTGTAGTTCCTTAAATAACGCTCCAATTAAGAAAATTACCAAAATCTGTGATCACTTATAAATTTCACTAAAAATCGATTTTTATATGATAAATTTTAAATGTGCTGTAGTTCCCTAAATAACGCTCCAATTAAGAAAAGGACCAAAATCTGTGATCACTAATAAATTTCACTAAAAATCGATTTTTGTTTTAAAAATCTTAAATATGTTGTAGTTTCTTAAATATCGCTCCAATTAAGAAAATGACCCAAATCTGTGATCACTTATAAATTTCACTAAAAATCGATTTTCGTATGATAAATCTTAAATGTGCTGTAGTTCCTTAAATAACGATCCAATTAGGAAAAGGACCAAAATCTGTGATCACTTAGAAATTTCACTGAAAATCGATTTTTGTATTAAAAATCTTAAATATGCTGTAGTTTCTTAAATAACGCTCCAATTAAGAAATGGACCAAAATCTGTGATCAATTATAAATTTTACTAAAAATCGATTTTTATATGAAAAATCTTAAATATGCTGTAGTTCCTTAAATAACGCTCCAATTAAGAAAAGGAACGAAATCTGTGATCACTTATAAATTTCACTAAAAATCGATTTTTATATGAAAAATCTTAAATATGCTTTAGTTCCTTAAATAACGCTCCAATTAAGAAAAGGAACGAAATCTGTGATCACTTATAGATTTTACTAAGAATCGATTTTTATATGAAAAATCTTAAATATGCTTTAGTTCCTTAAATAACGCTCCAATTAAGAAATGGACCAAAATCTGTGATCAATTATAAATTTTACTAAAAATCGATTTTTATATGAAAAATCTTATATATGCTCTAGTTCCTTAAATAACGCTCTTATTAAGAAAAGGACCAAAATCTGTGATCACTTATAGATTTTACTAAGAATCGATTTTTATATGATAAATCTTAAATGTGCTGTAGTTCCTTAAATAACGCTCCAATTAAGAAAAGGAACGAAATCTGTGATCACTTATAAATTTCACTAAAAATCGATTTTTATATGAAAAATCTTAAATATGCTTTAGTTCCTTAAATAACGCTCCAATTAAGAAAAGGAACGAAATCTGTGATCACTTATAGATTTTACTAAGAATCGATTTTTATATGAAAAGTCTTAAATATGCTTTAGTTCCTTAAATAACGCTCCAATTAAGAAATGGACCAAAATCTGTGATCACTTATAGATTTTACTAAAAATCGATTTTTATATGAAAAATCTTAAATATGCTCTAGTTCCTTAAATAACGCTCTTATTAAGAAAAGGGCCAAAATCTGTGATCACTTATAAATTTCACTAAAAATCGATTTTCGTATGATAAATCTTAAATGTGCTGTAGTTCCTTAAATAACGATCCAATTAGGAAAAGGACCAAAATCTGTGATCACTTAGAAATTTCACTGAAAATCGATTTTTGTATTAAAAATCTTAAATATGCTGTAGTTTCTTAAATAACGCTCCAATTAAGAAATGGACCAAAATCTGTGATCAATTATAAATTTTACTAAAAATCGATTTTTATATGAAAAATCTTAAATATGCTGTAGTTCCTTAAATAACGCTCCAATTAAGAAAAGGAACGAAATCTGTGATCACTTATAAATTTCACTAAAAATCGATTTTTATATGAAAAATCTTAAATATGCTGTAGTTCCTTAAATAACGCTCCAATTAAGAAAAGGAACGAAATCTGTGATCACTTATAGATTTTACTAAGAATCGATTTTTATATGAAAAATCTTAAATATGCTTTAGTTCCTTAAATAACGCTCCAATTAAGAAATGGACCAAAATCTGTGATCAATTATAAATTTTACTAAAAATCGATTTTTATATGAAAAATCTTATATATGCTCTAGTTCCTTAAATAACGCTCTTATTAAGAAAAGGACCAAAATCTGTGATCACTTATAGATTTTACTAAGAATCGATTTTTATATGATAAATCTTAAATGTGCTGTAGTTCCTTAAATAACGCTCCAATTAAGAAAAGGAACGAAATCTGTGATCACTTATAAATTTCACTAAAAATCGATTTTTATATGAAAAATCTTAAATATGCTTTAGTTCCTTAAATAACGCTCCAATTAAGAAAAGGAACGAAATCTGTGATCACTTATAGATTTTACTAAGAATCGATTTTTATATGAAAAGTCTTAAATATGCTTTAGTTCCTTAAATAACGCTCTTATTAAGAAAAGGACCAAAATCTGTGATCACTTATAGATTTTACTAAAAATCGATTTTTATATGAAAAATCTTAAATATGCTCTAGTTCCTTAAATTACGCTATTATTAAGAAAAGGACCAAAATCTGTGATCACTTATAAATCGATTTTCGTATGATAAATCTTAAATGTGCTGTAGTTCCTTAAATAACGCTCCAATTAAGAAAAGGACCAAAATCTGTGATCACTTACAAATTTCACTAAAAATCTATTTTTATATGAAAAATCTTTAATGTGCAATTCCTTAAATAACGCTCCAATTAAGAAAAGGACTAAACTCTGTGATCACTTATAAATTTCACTTAAAATCGATTTTTATATGAAAAGTCTTTAATATGCTGTAGTTATTTAGATAATGCTCCAATTAAGAAAAGGACCAAAATCTGTGATCACTTATAAATTTTACTAGAAATCGATTTTTATATAAAAAATCTTAAATATGCTGTAGATCCATAGATAACGCTCCAATTAAGAAAAGGATTGAAATCTGTGATCACTTATAAATTTCACTAAAAATCGATTTTTATATGTATGAAAAATCTTATATTGGCTATAGTAGTGCAATTTGTGAAGAGTCGTATACGTCAGATGTAGGGTATTTGTAATATCTTGGTTAATTTTTAGCAATGAAAATATCTACTCGTTTCAAAAAGAAAAGAAGAACATTTTTAGCTTATTTGAGTATAACATTATTAACGATAAGTGAAAAAAGACTTTAATTAAGATGACGTTGTACTCATCCACGTTATAAATGCTATGATAAAATTCACTCACAATAAATATTGTGTGGGTACTCAATTCTTCTCGTAATGTTTGACTCTATGGATGTAATTTCGTTCCTCACTAGAGTTATTTTGAGCTTATAGCAGTAAACGTGCGTAAATGGACCTCAAGATCGTTGTATATAAAAACAAAACTTACACACACAAATACATACATAAAATGATTCATACAACTACTCTGACAATAACCCCCACAATTTTTGAGTTTAATAACGAAATAACTACAACAACAGTAACGAAACAAAAAAAATCGTTTAAGTTCAATTATTACTTTTTGTTATTGTCGCATTCTGTTGATATTGATGTTGTTGTAGTACGTATCATGTACATACATAGTTGATTTTTCCCTTGTGTAGAAAAATAAAATTCATCTTATAGATGAATAAATATTGCTCGTATTGAAATAATAATAAAAAATAAAAAAAACTGTAATAAATAAAACTTTGAGTCAATTAGTTTTTACTTTTTTCCACTGGGTTCAAAATATTATTATCTCGTTGTAGTTCAAACAGATCACACGATCGCAAAAGTGAAAAGAAACACTAAAGAAAAGCAAAGCAAATAAATTGAAATAAATCGAAACTGTTGTTATGAAAAACTTGGCAATTTTTTTAGAATCGTAGTGATAATTTGATAAGAATATAATAAAAACAAAAATTAAAATGTTACATGGACTTACCATTGGTATTCTATTGTTGATTACATCCTGTGCTAGCGGTGATTCTATATACGAAACATATGTTCCGTCTAGATCTGGCGGTGATACAACTGATGTTAGACAACATCATCCGCCATCGATGTTGTGTATGAATATAAAACCTCAACATTCTGTGGATATAAAACAAGTGCGTTAATGTTTTTTATAAATTCAAATATTGTTTACCTTAGTTACGATAAATATTCATATGGATTTAGAAATTTTCTTACGACAGTGAAAGTTAGAGAAAATTGTTGTATAAACATTTAGATAAAAGACTTTAATAACTACAAATAAGAATCCTTTTTTGAATTAATGTTTCAAAAAGTTTCCATCATAAATCCATTAGATCATACTTTTGTAATCCACTTTAATACATAAATAATTTAAATGGATTTAAGTAGATGTGTACAGTGAGATAAAAAAGTGTACATATATTAGAAAATTCTTGTTTGTCTTAGTTTAATTTGAATTAAAACTACTTTTTATATATTTATCAAATTAAATATTAGGAATGTAATTACTTTATTTCTTTGTGAATTTTTTTAACTTAAATAACGGTTTAAATCTTGACCTAATAATGACTTTCATCTTCATTGTGTATTTAAAATATAATATGTATACAGTTTTCTAGATTTATCTTTGAAAATTGTATAAATTCTTTAAATGTTCAATTAAGGTCCACCCTCAAAATAGTTTTTAAATTTACATAATAATAATAATTAAACTATCCATTCGAAAAGATGTGTTGACGACCAAGGACAATACATACAAACATATGTAATTAAAGTGTTTAAAATATTGTACGATAATATATAAGAAAGTTAATAATCGTGTTATATTCCAAAATAAAAATATTTAAGAACTTGCGGACAAATTAAATTCTAAAAGGAAAACAAAGTGTTTCTCTGTAAGAAAATGCCTAAGCAATAAGAACTCGCCATAAAAAAAAAAACGTTAAATAGGAAATACAAGCCAAAATTAGAACGATCCAAAATACGTAATTTTTTCATCCTTAGGATCTCCTTTTAATATAATGAACTTGAATATTAAAAATCAATTACAATAATTGAGGAAATTTTCTTGATTAAATGTTTTAAAATGAAGCAAATATACAAATAGATTTGCTTCATTAACGTAAAAGGGAATTACAGTTTCAATGTTTACATTTTGATTCCATGTTGATCAAAAAAAAAAAATTATTGTTTAAAGGCAATATGTACTATTTTCCAGAAAAATATAAGAAAAAACAACCTGTAACATTTTAAGTTCTATTTCCTCAAAGTTAGTGTATAAAAATATTTGGAAAAAGAAAATTTTCAAATACTTAAGGAGATATAACATAAAATATTATGAAATACGATCGTATTCCAATTCCACGAAATATAAAATTATAATGATAGAAATAGGCAAAAACAATTCCGAAAATCTTTCAAAAATATATGAACAACATTTTGACGCTTTTCTTTCCCTAATCGAAGTTAGATATATGAAGCTGTTAGAATTTTATGGGATAATAGTGAAACCAAATAACCAAAAAAAAAAAAAAAAAAAAGAAAGAGAGAGAGAGAAACTATAGTCGGTCAAGACCGACCATATGATACCAAACACCATTAGACCTGTGTCCAATTGTAAACACTTTTACTAAATGTAAAATAAATTATATAAATACAGAATAATTCATTTATACTAATATCTATATGATTTTTTGCTCTTTAGGGTGATTCCCGGAAGTGGGTTTATATGGGAGTTATGGTAAATTATGGACCGATTCTCATAAATATTGGCAATGTTTTTTCTACTTATATAAAACTTATTTGTGTTGAATATTAACTTGATACTATCATTCGTATGGGATTTATGCACGTTAAAGTGATTTTCGGAAGAGGGGGTTTATATGAGAGCTATGGTCAATTATGGACCGATCCTGATGAAATTTGGCACAAAGATTAACATTTATATAAAACTCCTTTGTACCAAGTTATATTGTTATATTTACGGCATTTATGATCGTTAAATCCCTATTCCGGGAGGACATTTGTATGGGGGCTAGTGAAATAATGGACCGATCATAATCAATTTCAATAGGCTTCGTCCTTGTATCAAAATAATTATTTCACAAGGTTCACATGGACAGACAGCCAGACGGACGGACGAACATCGTTAAATCGACTCAGAAAGTGATTCTGAGTCGAACGGTATACTTTAAGGTGGGGGTCCGATAATTATTTCTGTGCGTTACAAACATCAGCACAAACGCATTATACCCCAACCACCTATGGTGGTGTAGGGTATAAAAATCTACATAAATGCCCTCTCTGACCAAAATGTAAAATCAGTTTTCGATATGATTTGGAGAGCAAACAATGAGTATAGCAAATTAATATTTCTTAAATCCAAAACTATCTCCAAAAAAATCATGTAGCTCCGCTTCCTGATAGTAAAATCTAACTCTGTTAGGATTTGTAAGATAAACAGATTGTAAGTAAGCCGAATTTTAATTTTCTATTACGCTTAAGAAATTACATATATAAATGAACGTTTCTGCTCCCCGATAGAAATTTCAAAATATGTCTCCGTCAGGATTAGTAGGACCAAAAGTTTTATAGCAATATAATATAATATAATATTTATCTTAATTCAGATAAAATACTTAAAGTGATTGGGTACTTTATAGGTTGATCGATTATTTGACTTTTTGGAGAAATCGGTTTTTTAACCATTGGTTTTTTGAAAAAACCGGTTACACTTTTTGAAATTCAGAAAAAACCGATTAACTAGCTTAATGGCTTAATATGGAAGCATAAACACAATTCTGCATGTATTTTTATTATTATTTTTTTTTTTTTTTGATACAACATCTTTGAAAAATTAAGTAAATATTGGAATAAAAAACATTAAAAAATTTAAATTGTATGTAAACATTTTACAGGGGCTACAAAAGATAAAACAAATTTGATTCGGGATAGTTATTACTAATTTATTTGTTTAGTCTTACAAAATTAATTTCAATTTAACCTTAAACTATATTTTAAAAATATAAGAAATCAGTCTTTATGAATATTGAAAAAATTATCCCTTAATTTCAATTCAAACATCAGTATTTAGTGCATGTTTTTTTGAAATGAAATGTTATTTTTGAAACCGTTTTTTTTTCTCTTAAAAAAACGGTTTATTCAACATTCGAAAAATGAACATTAAAAAAAAAAAAAAAAAGACAGCACAGTGAATGAAAAAATCGTTTGGAAAATCATGTCGATCACCCTAGTACATTGGTCGGCTCTCATAGCACCCAGGTGCAGAGAGTATTCGCTCTTTTCACATACACAACACGAACGTCAACAAAAAAGTAAAGAGATATTCGCACAACAAACATCTTAAGAAAATTTAAATTTTCAATTTCAGTTCTATACAGATCGACGAATGGATTTGTGTGTCTTCTCTTTGTGCCTATCAATGCCCTAGTACACTAGAGATTTGCTGTGCAAAATAATACATAGTAGCAAATAAGAAAAATATCTGTTTAAATAAAACTATCTGATTAAGATTTTCTTTTTTTTAATATTTTGGTTGCACACATCAGCATTTTGTGAAATAGCGGTGCAAAGTCGTGGCATCGAGTCCCCCAATAGTTTGGAACTCTCTTTGGGAATATATTTCCTAGTTAAGTGCACTGGCGTCCAAAACTCCCGCACATTTCCTGCTTTCTTTTTAAAAACAACATCTTTGACATCTCCCCAAAGATTTTCAATGGGAACCAAATATGGTGATTGAGCCGGTCAACCCAGAACATCACACATTTGCTCGTCTGTTTAGGAACATTTTTCTGGTAAAACATCCATTTGCGCGACATATTCTCTTCTGAATAAGACAACATCGCTGTAAATTACTTAAGTATTAAGCGGTTATTACAATTAAATAATTGCTTAGTTTTTTTATTTTAGTTAATTGGTGTTTTTTGATGGAAAATTACCAAAAATGTATTTTAAAACCCACATTTAACCATTAGTTGTTAGTGATAAAAAAAAATATTTCTTTTGTTATTAGTGATAAACAACTGGATTAAAATGACAATAAATGTTTTAAATGTTTATTTTTATTAAATTGCTGAAATTGTGATAAGAAAAATTGATTTCATATAAAACAAAATTTTTATAAAAAAAAAAAAAAAAAAATATCTGGACTAGATGATATTCAACATGCTAAACATGAATCAGCTTTCCATCAGGTCGAGATTTTTTTTATAAATAAGCCAATTATTCGAGTATATATCATTACATCTCGAGAACGGTGTACACGATTTTTATAAATGATACACCAACCACTGTTCTTTACTTAATTATAGGTACACAGAAAAAAGTCACCAATTAACAAATATATATGAAAATAATTCATTCAATTATAAACTTGTTTAAATTTGCACCTCTCACCAAAATGATTATATCAATTACTAAAAACTATAAAAAATACAAAACAGAAAAAAATTCCCAATTAATAAATTAATTAAATCAATCAAGTAGATAATTGAATAAATTAAAAATATGTGTAGGAAAGAAAATCATACAAAAATTTATTTTTTATTTTATTTTTTCTTGAAAATATTTATTAAATTTTGATGCAAAATTAAACAACTGAGTTAATTGTAAAAAAGACGGTAATAATTTTTTCTGTGTATACATGTGTATTTTCACTTAACTGTGAATAGAATCAAGATTTGTGCATTTATTTTGATAATACATGCCTTATTTTATTTGCAGCATTACGAGCTTTAAGATAAAGCTGATAAACTGAGATATTTGTGATGTTTTCAATTTCTAAATAACTATTGAGTGAACAAAAAAATTGTTGAAGATATCTTTTGGTGTATAACTTATGTCAACTGTACAAAATACTACTTGACTTATGGTGAAATATAAGTACTAGAGTAAAGGCCTTATTATAGGCGAAATATTAGACACGCTCAAAAAATAAAAAAAATACAGACCTGATGGAAAAAAATAACATGTTTAAGACATCAAAATCCATCAAGTTTAACTATTCGTCATTGGGAGATGATTTTTTTTTTGTCGACCAGTGCACAAATGGCCATAGATATAAACTTTTGGCCATAAGTCATTTTTAAGAATTAGAAAATATCGAATATGGCAAATTATTAGGAACATTTAAACCCATGTTTCCCGATTTTTTTTTTTTTTTGTGATCCATCTACACCATTTGCTTCTGCAATGAATAGACCAACTATAACTTTCTTACTTGCTTTTTTAACTTTTCTTCTGAAATCAGTAACCTCAAAAACAACTTAATTTTAAAAAGATACGACCACAAAAAAATTTTGGACGCCATATTGTTTCCGCCATTTTAAATTTTTTATATTTTCGATAATATTATAGAATACAGATTTCAAAGTTTTCTTGTATTTGGTTTTTAACAAATTTATCGATTATAAAAAAATTTAATTTTGAAGGAATTAATATGGCTTAAAAAATTATGTTGAGTCCGTAATTTTTTTTAAATTCCTATTTCAGCTTTAAATTAAGTAACTCTAAAACTACCTTTACACAAAATTTTAGCTGGATCAGAAAATTTTTTAAAAATTGCGGCAGCCATTTTGGTTCCACCATTTTGAATTTTTAATTTTTTAAGTTCATTTTTGGATTCAGCAAGCTCAATAACCTTGAGATATGAATTTTTTTTGCCATATCCTGCAACGATAAAGAGTTTTGGCCAAAAAACTATCTCCCTGGCACTCTGTGCAGTGTAAAAAACAAGGGCGAATGTTATATTCGGCTCGGCACCATAAACTTTTAAAATTTTACGTTATATGAGAGGTGAGCGGTAAAGTGGGCGGACCATTTTTGGATTTCAAGTGTTTATTGACCCCCGAACTATCTGTAAAAAATTTCGTTATCATACATGCTTTTGTTTAAGAAATATTAGCAGAAAAGTACAACCGAAGACTCTGTGTTTATAATATTTTGCCTATAACTTTTTTGTTTATTAACCGATTTTGCTCATTTTCAATACCAAACATACCATATAAGATAAATATTTGAGCCTATTTTCGTCTACCTATGTTGTCCCGTTCGAGCCCTATCCTGCTTTCAATAGACAGACGCACGGACATAGCTAGATCTACTCAGAATCTAACCAGGGCCCAGAAAATATATACTTTATGGAGTCTTAAATGATTTTTTCGACATGTTACACACGGAATAACAAAATTAAAATAACCCCCATCTTTTTGATGGTGGGTATAACAGGTAAGAATATCATATTCGTCTTGGCCTAATCTATATTTCCACCAGACCTGCATACTTTTAAATTTTCACCTTATATTGAAAAAGAGCGGTAAAGTGGGCGGACTACGTCCATTAGTGTTTATGAGTTTATGTCAATCCTATTTGAGAATTATCAGCTCAAAAAAGTATGAACTAATTTCACAATGGACAACCTGTGTTTCTAGTATTTATCGCATTACTTTGTTATTCAATAGATTTTGCCAATTTTTAATACCAAACAAACCTTAAATAATATAAATTTTTGGGAAAAAATTTCGTTCCCTTAGGTGGTCCGCCCCGAGCACTATCCTTCTTTAAACAGACACACAGACGGACGGATACGGTTAGATCGACTCAGAATCTTACCAGGACCCGGAAAATATATACTTTATGGTGTCTTAAATGATTTTTTTTTTTAACATGTTACACATGGATTAACAAACCCAATAATTTTGGATAATCGGTATAAAAATACCTTTTAACCCTGTTTGACAAAGTATAACGTCAGTTAAGACATTTTGAATGAAGTAAATTTGTACTTGCGGTGGGAACATTGACAACTTTTGTATTAAAACCACCCTAACAGTATAAGTTTCTATAATATTTGTTTAAGATGTTTTGTAATTCAAGCAAACAATTTTTAAGACAGAGCTAATTTAAGACTTGTCCATAAGAAAAGTTTCTATTTTCAATGGAAACCATTCGAAAAAATAATAAATATCGGTCTTTATGTCAAACTAAATCGATTACTAACTATGAAAATAAATAGTTTGAAGCTTTAAAATGTTTTAAATTAAAGCAAATTTTTTCTACTTAAAAATTTAATATTTTATTTTTAATGAAAATTTATTGTTTAAAACATAGAGTTCATCATAACAATTACAAAAAAAGTTTAACATTTTCCCTCACCTTCTGAACTTTCTATGTAAGAGCACAAAAATAAAAAAAAAAATAAATTTACGAGTTGATCATTCAACCCACATAATTTGTGTTACAAAAGAATGTGCCACAAACAAGGGAAAGTATAAATGTATTGACTCTAAATGACCTTTTTTACAGGCACTCGTCATTCACATTTCATAAAGGCTTCTATGTGAATTTTGTTTGTTTGGATGTGATGATATGGTGATGTGATAGAGATACATCATGTAAAATACACATTCAAACTCATAACAGTTGGCTGCATAATTCTGGAGTAAACAAAGCTTCCTCAAAATCTAAATTGATTAATTAAATTATACAATTATCAAATGCAGTATATGTGTATATGAATATGTGAAATTATTTTTTAAACTAATTTTCAACCATAAAAAATGATAAACATGTGTCAAATGATGTTGGGTCAAGTTGGTTGTAATAATGTCCTACAGAGTCAATTTATAATAAATTTTTTACATTTTAATTATTATTAAAACATTAGAAAAAAATGTGTAAAAATTTTAAATAAAAACTATAATTTAATATTTTAATTAATTTGATTTTTTTTTTTTTTTTAATTTTATTTTGCAGATAACTGGTAACTGGTATGGTAATGAAATCATAATGCATACACAAGATATACCCGGTGTATATCGTTATGACAGTTGTGTGATGATAAATATAAATGATGTCACAGATCAAGTGAGTAATATGTAGTATCCATTGTAGTAGTAACATCAATCTGTCAAGCCACTCATAATTTAATTATTAATTTAAGAAATAATAACAAATAAAAATCTAGATAATTTCTATGCTTCTGCTTTAACAAACCAAACAAAAAAAAAAAAAATCACTACAAATATTCACACTCTACACTTTTTGTTTTCATTTTAATATATATATGTATGTAGATGCGTGATTATTATCAGCCGCCAAGTTACAGAAGAGTAGACACTATGGCAGCAGCATCTACATCTCTACCGCATGGACAATATGATATGACTACAAATTCTAGACACTCACATATAAGTACCAGATATTTACGTTTAATTTGGAGCGAAAAAGATGACAACATTGAATATAATTTCAATTACACCATGAATCATCCGGGTCTTTGGACAAATGTTGGGGAACAACGTGGTTCAATGGTGGCTCTTAATAAATATAGTCAATTTACCGGTACTGTACAGGTGGTCAAGGCGGTCAGTGATCATTTAGTATTGACATTTTGTTCGAATGATTTACATCATAGCATTTATACGATCGTATTGAGTCGAGAGCCACAGGGATTGAGTCATGATGTAAGTAAAATGTGGAATATATGTATGTTTATATGTTTGTTGGTAGATTTATGTAGGTCAATTAATTGATTGGTTAATTGATTTATTTATTGTAGTTTAATTGTAATTGTAAAATGTACAAAATTTGCAAAGAGTACAAAAAAATAATAGAGCAAATACTTTTGTGTCATGTCTGACATTATAATTAAATGTTTTTGACTTGAATTCAAAACCAGGACAAACTATTTAAACTTTAGAGAAATAATTAAATATTTGCCAAGGTTTATACCATAGAATATAACTAGAAGTTTATGTGAGAGCCACCCTATACTAAAATTTCAAAAAATTTACACATTTTTTTGAAAATACAAAAACAAATTATATGTGACTACATGTATTTTGTTTTTGTATGAATTAGGTTTCTGACAATTGAATTAGGTTTTTTTCTCTCACATAAATATCTAGTAGTTAATCTATGGTATTATATTGACTGTGATTGTCAAATTTATTTACTTATTATACATTTTTTTCAAAATTTGGAAATTGTCATAAATGTTGTTGTCATCAAATATTTTGTAATTGATATTTTATTGTTGTAATACTGAAATATGTAGAGTAATTATTTTAAAATATGTTATATCAACAATTGAAATTTAAACTTGTATCTCCATTTTACAACATCTTGGTTCAGTTTTATTCATATACTTATAGATCAACACTTTTGATCGATTTTGTTAATTTATTACTTAAAAAAAAAAAATCAGACTTTTTACAAATGGAATTCAATTAGTTTAGGACTTGAAAAATATATGACTAAAATTTTTCTTCGTCCTGTAGATAATTTTCTTTTTCTAATCATGAAATCGTTCAGAAATGTTAATCTACACAAGAAGAAAACTGAACCAAGTTCTTGCACAATTGACATTACAATTTTAATGTAAATTACTATAAAACTATAGTAGGTAAATAGTATAAACAAGCAGTAGGTCTTATCGAGAGCATTAAGAAGATATACAAACCTTGAAACAGGATGAGAAATAATTTTTTAAAGCGTTTAAAAATTACCTATGTCAATGGTAACCTAAGTACTTTGGGGTTTGCGGGGCTACTTCTTCCAGACTTCAAAACGCCTCCAGAATCGTTAGGAGTAGATCAAGAACGATTTTTGGATATTTAGAAGAATTTAGATTCATCTAAAAGCATCGATTTGTTAAGTGCTATGACAAAGCACAAAAAAGTTGTACGTGAAGCCTGGACAACCATGTAAATCAACACTATAGCCAGATATCCCTGTCGTCGAGATGTATTTGGAGGGATAAGACTAATTGCATTTATTATGGGCTGATAAAACTGGGTAAAAGTTTTCCATTATCTATGTTGTGTGACCAGTTAAAGACTTAGGCACTGAGAATTTTCGCCGCACTCGGTGTATAGTCGCTTTGGCAACTTTTTGTTTCGTTTGTATCAAACATTGGCTTGATTCGTTTCTGGCCTCAAAAAATGAGAATCGTGCATTTATTTTGAAAATAACATTAATTTTTCATTAAAAATCGATGGCAATAAATGCATAAATTCAATAGTAATGTTATCACATCCCTAGAGTAAAGAGAACCGGTTCAAAACTAGTCACGTGACAGGTTCTCAGGGCTAGTGATCGGTCCCAGTTCCGGAACTTTATATGAGAAGAACCTGTCACTTTTACATGGGGTTGTCATTGGAGGTGGCTAATTAGCCCCTTGGGTCAGGTCACAGGATAGGTCCTAGGACTGGTCCAAGAGGACAGGTTCAGTAACTATTAATGTAATAAAAATTTTATAAAAATTTGGTAATTGTTTACTTTTTAAACATTATTTTTATTATTATCTTTATTAAATTATGTTTATTTCAATTTTATAATTTTTCGTTAATGTCGATGGCGACACCCCGGCTCGACCCCATGTTCATCTGACGTATGTTATGTTTTATAGTCTTCTACGCTTACCACTCAGCCACTGATTGTTATTACGCGCGAGTTGCTATTTGTGCACTTAACGAGCATGTTATAAATTAACTCTCAACTGTTAAATAGTGAGTGTGTTTGTGTCAACTGGTTCTCAATTGGAACTTTGGTGACGAGTTAGGTGTCAATTGGTACTCAACTGGTACAGAGGAACCGGACCATTACTGCAATTGTCACAAATTTTGATCGCAAGTACTAACACATTTCATCCACAAATTTTGATTTTATTCACTGTTAAGTAAAGACATATATTATGAAAGTCTGTATATTGGAGTTATTGGATTATTCTAAATTCAACAAATCATTCTCGTGTTATACTAGTGTGACCAAATTATTAAGGGGAACGTATAAGTCATAAAATTACTCGGTGAAAAAAATACTGAGAGCAGATTTCATCTAGCACCTCAAATTTTATCTAGTCCAACTACTAAAAAAATTCTGTTCTTTTTTTGTTTTTTTTCTCTTTGGTCACTGGAACATATTATGTTTTTACAGCAACAATATTACTGTTGTTGTAATCAAATACTCCCAAATTTGTGTTAAATATAAAATATGTTTCTTATAAGCTTATGGAAACGAATACTTGGGTACTATAACCATAATATGGTTACTGTAATAATATAGATTATTCCAGAGATCATAGCATAACTTTTAAGCATGATATGTTTGCCGTATTTAATTTATATTATATTTAATTTTATTGTACCATAAACATATTTATTTTAGTCTTATTGAAGTTGTTAATTCTATTTTCCTTATATCTGTCATTTTTCTTTAAGACACTGTGCTTTAAAAAATAAAGTTATTATAGTAAACAATTTTATTAAACATAATAGTTTTATTTCATATACTTCCATCAACAATATTTATAACATCAAACTAATTATAATTAATTTATATTTTTCTATCATTTGCAGATTATACGCAGTATAAGAAATTTACTCTCAAGACGTGGTCTTTACACTGAATCCATACGACAAGTCTGTATGAAATCATCTGCCTTCACACAGAGATCATCTTTAAGTACAGCTCTATTATTATTAGTTTTAATTTGCATAATAAGAAAATTATTATATTGACAAAAAAATACCGGATGAATAGAGAGAAAGAAAAAGGGAAATGAATTTAAGTGAAAAATGATCTTTGTACTATGTCATGGTTTTTTCGTATTTTTTTTTATTTTATTTTGTATTTAACTATAAAAATCCATTACCTTTTAATTATAATGCTATGAGAAGTAATGTAACCCGTTACAAATTGTATAAAATACCATAATAAAATTGTTTTCTATTTACAATTATTTATTTTTGTCATGTTATTGTTTATCTTTTGGTTTTCTTTAATTAATTTCAATTATTTTGTAATTTTATTATTTATTTTTTTTTTTTTTATTAGACAAATTTCTTAACACACCATTAATTTTTGTGTGATCTAAAAGCCAAAGTGTGGGAGGTAGTGAAGGAGGCATGTTTTAATTAATTTATTTATTTCTTGATGTATATGAGAGAGTGTGTTGCAACAATTTAATTTATTAAGGTAAAATTAATTAGATTAAATTACTTATAATCCTCCACCCCTCACACATACACACACATACATCGCAAGCAAACAGAAGTGAGTATAGAAAAACATAAGTAATTTGTTTAGTTATGTTGTAGATACATCAACTTTTGTCAGACAAGTTCATTTTAAAGATTCAGACTTTTAATTTATTCATGTAATTTAAGTCATTTTGAAAATGTATACAATAATTGTAGGGGAAAGGTTGAGTATAAAATTTGAGTAAATGGACAAAAAACATTTTGGCAAGTCAAATAGTTAATTAAAAGTGTTCTTAAAGGTTATTTAATAATATTGTGCTAATTAAGATATTATAAAATATTTATTTCACACTTTTGTAAAGTTAAATAAATATAAAATGAAAGTATCGATTCATTAATCATTAAATAACGACTCAATGAAGAAGGCTGTCTTAACTATAAAGGAAACTATAACAGACACAGTCATACAAGATTAATGGGGCTTGTAGTGTTGAGGAAAACTAATCGGAAACAAGTTTATAAGTACATTCTCATAGGGTCAGATATTGACATAGATTAAACCTTTTTAATTTTATTGTAATGACTTAAAACTTTAACTTAATCTCATCGCATATGCTGCACATATATCAATACATAGCACAGTGCTATCTATGTATTTGGTTTTTTTAAATTAAATCAGACATGTCGTTTTCGAGATATGGTTCAATATATAGTGCATTCTCCTTTATTTTACAAATCGCGATTTATTGCGAGTACTAGGGTCAATTCAAAAAAGTGAATTAGAGGCTTAGTACTTATTAATACCTTGTATCCGAATGGACTGATAAACCCCGTGCCTCAGAATTATTGTTTCATTGTGCTATTATTTAGAATTTTGAAAATGATTTGAAATATTTGCATAATTAAATAATTTACTTCAAATCAAAGTATTTTAACAAATAATATTCAAATTTTACAAAAAAAAAAAAAAAAAAAACCTAAAATTAAAATTCAATTACGAAAAATACAAATTCAATTATTTTATTAATTGAAATTCAACCTATAAAAGAAATTGTATATTCTAAATATCACTTTTTTTGATTTATGTTTGAATAATTTATTGACACAATAATTGTTTTATTTTTAGTAAAACATTTTAGAGAATTAGAATTTTGATCAATTTAACAATTGATACAATTAAAAAAGTAATTGGAATAGTTTTTATCTTTGATAAATCGTTTAATAGACCAAATTATTTCTGAAATTATATTAAAATTTTACATAGAAAAATCTAAAATCTTATTTCAATTACAAATATTCAACATATTCAATTTCTTAATTGAAATTCAATCTATTAACAAAATTTTATATTTAATTATTCAAATTATTACTTATTTTGATTTATATTTGATTAATTTATTAATTGTCACAATAAAATTTGGAATATTTGTATATAAGAAAATTTGAATTTTGATCAATTGAATAATTAACAAATATATATGAAAATAATTCATTCAATTATAAACTTGTTTAAATTTGCACCTCTCACCAAAATGATTATATCAATTACTAAAAACTATAAAAAATACAAAACAGAAAAAAAATTCCCAATTTATAAATTAATTAAATCAATCAAGTAGATGATTGAATGAATTAAAAATGTGTATAGGAAAAAAAATCATACCAAAATTTATTTTTTATTTTATTTTTTCTTGAACATATTTATTAAATTTTGATGCAAAATTAAACAACTGTGTTAATTGTAAAAAAGACGGTAATAATTTTTTCAGTGTATAGTTTTTATCTTTAATAAATTGTTTAATAGATCATACTTTTTTTTGGCAATTTTTCAAAATATTAAAAAAAAGCAAATTTTCATACTACTTAATTTCAGAGATCTGACTTTGAACATTTTTCACGGCTAGAAGAAATAAGATAATAATAAGATAATAATAAAAATAAATTGGGAATTATATTTCGTAATATGTATACCTCTGAGTTTATTACAAAAAACTAAATAAAGTCGGGGCAAACATTTAAATTACTTATGTGAAGAAGCTTCTTTTATTTTGTCACCTTTGTTGCTTATCTCGTATTGTTACAGGGTGACTATAAGATAATTTTTCTGACAGCATAAATCCTCCTCTACAGATTTATTACCAAAATTTTTGCGATTGGCCCTACTGTACATCTTTTTAACAGATGGACTGAACCTAAAATTATTTATTTTGATTTTGACATAAACTTTTTTGAATAATATTCTGTATTTAATAAAATTAGATTAACTTAATCACGTTTTACAAGGTATTTGAAAAAACTAATAGTTATTTAACTACAATTGAATTAAAAATACTGATAAATAATCATATTTTTAACTTAAAATTCAAACAATAATTTTATTGTATGTATGTGCTTTCGGCAACGTTTACAGTTCAAGTGCATTTTAAATTTATATTCAAATAAATAACTAAAGAAAAGTGAAAAAAAAAAAAAAATATTTTATATTTTATTTTTTCTTTAACACTATTTCCGCATTCAGTATACTCGTGCACAAGTACAGTTTTTTGAAAAAGGAGGTGGAGGTGACAATTAAAATGGTTTTAACTGATTATAATTACCATTGGTGATATTCTATATTTGAAACGTAATAAATAATTTACAAATTTGAATCGTATGTTCATATATAAACATATGTAAGTATGTACGTATGTAATTGTTTTTAATTACTCATTAAATTAGTTGTAAAAGGGCTCGTTTTTATAAAACAAATACGTTTTATTAAATGCATAAACAAACATTTAAATAAAGATTTTATTCATAATTATTTGAGATATTTTCGTATTGAATACTTCTACACACAGACTTTCAGGCGACATAATAGAGTAAGTTCGGATAATATGGTATAGGCGGATAATATGGTATAGTTGATTTTTTCGGAAAGTATAAACTCATTTAATTGAGAAAGTAAAAGTCTATTTGGCTTTTGCAAGTTATGTAGTGAGTTAGTTGTCAAAAATCCACGTGATGTGATCGACTTTTTTTCTAATCAGATAAAAATGTAATTTTTTTGGAAAAAAAAAAGTGTTTTAAGTATTTAGTTAGAGAATAATATATACAACGATATTGTATATTTAGTGCATATTTTTTATTTTAATATTTATTTTAATTAAACACGTGTCGGCTAATGTGGTATAAGTAAAAATTTCGGAAACCCATTAAGGTAACGCCTTGTAAATACTGCAATAATTCGTATGGGGTTGATTCAGTTATAATGACATGGGCCTCCTATCTGAAATACGAGAAAGTTTAGGCTCATCAAAAATGCATACCATATCGTAGCGCTTTTTTTCTTTGTGATTCTTGCAAAAAATGGTCTAAGGAGTGAGATCGAAAAATTCTTTTTTTAATACATAATATTCAATAACTTGGAAACGGTTGATCTTAGAGTTTTCATTCTTTTTTTAATCATTTGGTAATTTAGAACAGATCACAGAAATATATAATTTTTATGGTTCTAACTACTAATTATAAAATTGTGGACCATTTTTGAAACCCTTTCTTTGGAGATTTGATAGTTGCTTCAGTCACTTTTTTGGAATAGTGTGCACATCTTCTGTTAAAATCTTCGGTATTTTGGGACACCTTTTTTGTGCTCTTGAATTCACTTTTCACAAGAGCTCAATATCTCTCCACTGGTCTAAGCTATGGACAATTTTGAAAATTTACCTTTCTTGGTACTATAAACTATGTTATTGATTTGGTACCACTCCAGAGCTTTCTTACCTTAGTGACATGATACCAAATGGGTCCAAAAATATGTGGACACGTTGTGCTTTCTTAAGAAAAGAAGAAGTCTTTATTGCAAATATTCCTTTATGCATATTTTGGTATTTATAGATCTGAATGTATCAAATGACTTTCTTGTTTTGCCGCAACTACAAAAAGCTTGTCATACCATGAATTTTATAAGAAATTTTTGCTGCTTTTGGGTCTTTAACTTATCTCCAACATTGCTTCGAGCATTATCAATAAAAATTTTTGAGACACAAGCTGCGAAGATTCTGCCAGCACCTACGTTTCTTCGTCAATTATACAGCCTGAGTATTTTTGTATGAAATTTGGTTTTAAATTCCGAGTCGTATTTTTGGCTTGTATTTTTTTTTGCAGAATTCCAGTTTGGAATTTTTTGAACTTTATATGTTATCAACTTTCCCATTAGCTTTAAATTTTCGCACCAAATAGTCGAAGCACTGAGAAAACTGAGCTGATTTTCTACCAGCTGTGTTTGGAGTTCCTTTCAATATGCCTTCAATTTTCTAGCCTTCCCAATATCATGTGGTCCTTTTTTCTTACCGAACTAGGTTTCACATCAATAGTCAAATTCACCTGATACTGTTTAATAACATTAGAAACGGTTTTACGGACGACATTTAATTCTGTAGCCAATTATTTGTAAGATTTATTTGGATTTTTTTAAATTTTTTAATAACTTGTAGGACGTAAATCTTTTTCGTCACTTATTTTGATGAAAATAAGGACAAATTAACATGGTTGTTATTAAAAATAATAACTGAAGTATTTTTCCATGATAACTAGATCAAAAAAATTTTTGAATATTGATTCCGAAAAAAGTTATGAGGCAAAATGTGTGTTAAGATTTTTTCGATCTTACTCCTTAACATGCTTTATTTAAGTAATTTTAAATTTTTTTCTCATATGAATTCTGTTTTTTTGCTTTCTCTTTATTACAAAATACTACACGTGAGTATACCATATTTGCAGACCACGGTGTACCATATTATCCGCCATTTTTGTAAAAAGGTTATTTGTGTTTTTTTTTTATTTTTTTATTTTCTTAAATATTTCTGAAATTATGCTTTCAAACCCTTTTGAATATTGCTTTATCTGAATCTAAGATATCTAAAATCTAAGGTATTACAGAATAAATTATATTGTAATCGATTAAAGATTCTCAGTTTTACAGCGAAAATAAAAATAGGTATACCATATTACCCGAAGTTACTCTAATAACACTGGTCGACAAAAAAAAAAAAAAAATATGTAGACTAGATGGAATTCTGCATGCAAAACTCGAATCTGCTTTCAGTTTTTTTCAATCAGGTCGGGATTTTTTTATGGGCATGTCTAATATTGTGCCCTAAATATGCCGATTACTCGAGTATATTTCACTATTACTTGAGAACGGTATGCACGATTTATATAAATGATATACCACGATATGCGGAATAAAATTAGCTTTAAATAGCTCTACTATCAAATTTTTATCCATTCAATGGTTTAGGAGACATTTCGAAAAAAGTGTCGGAAAAAAACATTTTTTATGCAAAATTCAAGATTTCTTTTTTTTACTAAAACTTTTTTTTAAAATTGAAAACCTCAAAAATGTTTCAGTTTATCACCTTTATCTCAAAGCTGGCGAAACAACGAGTAAATAAAGCCACGTATTATAAAAATTGATGCACAAATCTTGATTGGATTTGCAGTTTAGTTTGGATACCCATGTATACCTATAGCTAAGTGGAAATACACTAGTGGGCAAAAAATAATAAATAAAAAAAAAAAAAATAGGTGAATTAGATGGAATTCAACGTGCTAAATAAGAATCAGCTTTTATTTTTTTCTATCACGCATTGATTTCTTTTTTATAGGCATGACTACTATGACCCCGCCTTTAGCCAGTCACACTTGTATAACTCGAGAACAGTTTGTCCAATTAAGATAAATTGAACTTTGGTAGTTATTCTGTAATTAGTAACGAAAATTTTAAAATTTATTATTTTGAAAAGTGGTGAAAATTTTGATCCATAACTCTCAAATTCTTGAGCGAATGAAAAATATTGTTGACATAACTTGAAATTTTCGTATGCATCTTTTGATGTATCACTTATCAAAATCGTGTAAAGGGTTCTTGAGTTATAGCCTAAGTGTGACAAACCATTCTCGAATTTTATACTGCGACCGCTGAATAAGGTGATGATATTAGTCACGCACATAAAAAAAAATCAGTATCCGATAGAAAAAAAAGTGAATGCAGATTCTTGTTTAACTCGTCAGAATCCACCTAATCCATCTATTTTTGTTTCAAGAAAAAATAATTTTTTTTTTTTTTTGGCCACCACTTTATTTCTACTCAATTTTATGTAACATGGGTATTTTTACTTAACTGTGAATAAAATAGATTTCTGCATCAATTTTGAAGATACATGTAGCAGCATTACCAGCTTTAAGATACAGATGATACTCTGTAACATTTTAGATATCTTAATTTATTAAAAGAAATTTAAATAACAAAAAAATCTAAAATTTTGCATGAAAACGATTTTTTTCGGACACTTATTTCAAAATAACTTCAAAACTATTGAGCACATAAAAAAGTTAAGTTCAAAATGATTTGAAGATATTTTTAGTCCGCATCTTTTGGTGTATCACTTTGATCAATCGTACACACCGTTCTTGAGTTATGAGGAAATATACTAGAGTAATGGCCTTACTATGGGCGAAATATTAGACACGCTCATAAAAAAAAAATCCAGACCTGATGGAAAAAAAAACTGAAAGCAGATTCGTGTTTAGCATATCAAACGAGAGAGAGACTATAGTCGGTCAAGACCGACCATATAATACCCTACACCATTAGACCTGTGTCCAATTGTAAACCAACATTTTTACTTAATGTAAAATAAATTATACAAACACAGAACAATGCATTTATACTAACATCTATATGATTTTATGCCCTTTAGGGGGATTCCCGGAAGTGGATTTATATGGGAGCTATGGTAAATTTCTACTTATATAAAACTTATTTGTGTTGAATATTAACTTGATACTATCATCCGTATGGGATTTATGCACGTTAAAGTGATTTTCGGAAGAGGGGGTTTATATGAGAGCTATGGTCAATTATGGACCGATCCTGATGAAATTTGGCACAAAGATTAACACTTATATAAAACTCTTTGTACCGAGTTTCATAGAAATATTGCTATATTTACGGTATTTGTTTCATCAAGATATCTTTAAAATTGCGACCTGTACTTTGTTCACAAGGTTTACATTGACAGACAGCCAGACGGACGGACGGACGGACATCGTTAAATCGACTCAGAAAGTGATTCTGAGTCGAACGGTATACTTAAAGGTGGTGGTCCGATAATTATATATAATGCATTACACCCCAACCACCCATTTTTTTGTTGACCAGTGTAATCACCTTGTTACTGATTATGTTAAACTGAAAGGTAATTTATAATATAGACGTTATAAGAACACAAAAAATATAAAATAAATATAAAAAATAAAATTGGATATTAACTCTTCTAATATTGCCAGCTGTAATGTGTCTGAATCTATTTTACCTGCCATCTGCATCTGAAGTTAGAATCGATCCTGAATTATTTGTACAAAATTTAATGGCGTTTGTGCTTTTAATTATGAGTAAAGGGATTTTTACACTTTAGTACATTGTATTAATACAAATAATATTTTCAAATGTATTATGGTGTAAATAACTTCAATACTTTGTACTTGAAATCTCGAAATTTTTAAAACGTAATTGCATATCTTAATGCAAATTTCAGCAAACTTTTTCATTTGTAGTTTTATTTTTATTCAATTTTGTTCAGTTATCTGTTTTTAGTTTTTTTTTATATATATATTTTAATAAAGAAAATTAAACATATGACATTAAATAATACTTTATTTAATACATTTTTTGATATGCATTATAGAAAATGAAACTCTGGTATTAATACCAAGTGTAATAGTGTAAAACCCCCTTAAGCAGTATAAACTTGTGCTACGACAGACACACATTTTTTCTAGTATTTGGCCCATAACTCTTTTGTTAAATTAACCGTTTTTAATATCAAAAAACATATAGGAGAAATATTTAAACCAAATTTCGTCCACCTAGTTGGTCCGATTTACCCCTCTCCTGCTTTCAATAGATAGATATCGTCTAAGAATTTCACAAGAACCCACAGTGGGTTAAAGGCAACATTTTTGGTATTAAATCTGCATCTCCTATACTATTGTTCAAAACGAATTAAAATGTATGAAAGAGTTGTAGAGGAAGACCTAAGCTTTCAGAAAAATCATCCTATAGTCACCTAGTGATAACACGAGATAAGCTACAGGGTATCAAAATTGACCTCCAGTTCGTAAAAGTTTCAAAAAATTGTAACTTCTAAAAATCAAGTCCGATTGCAAAGTTTTTTTATATTTTAGAATTCTAATGAGGTTATTTATCGTATATTATGACTTTTGATACTTTTATCTCGAGTAATAGAAAACAATGTAGATTTTATGAAATGTACGATGAAACCTCAGAGCACCTGCTTTCCAATTGCTTCAAAATGACGATCAGAAAAATAAAATTCATTCATGAAATGCATCTAGACAGAAGGATGCCAATATATTTGGTAAGATTGATCTCGATTTAAGAATGTATGAATCGGATTTATAAAAAACCAAATTCAGATCCATAAAACTTTTTGTAACATTGTTAGTATTTAAAAAATCTCCTTGTTGTCTTATTCAAATATTAAATATTGATAGAGTAAACTTTTAAATCGGTATAATCTGCTGCTACTTAGTAGCTTTTAAGTGTCGACAGCAAAAACGAAAAAATATTACTGTTAATGAATAATTTAAAAAAGTGTGTATTTATATAAATTTCTCTACAAAAAATACTGCGTTATCAGCACAATTATCAATACATTTTAGTGAGTAGTGAAATTTACACTTTGTCTTTTGGGAACAAATTCTTATGAAATTAATCTATATTTCAGTCATATAAAAAGAAATAAATAAAGCAACCAACTAATTAAAATTAATAAATAAAATAAAAAAGTTATAGTCGGTCAAAACCGACTATGGCCAATTATGGATCATCTTCATGAAATTTTACATTTACATTATTAAAAACGTATATCATTTATTTTTATACCCACTATCAAAAAGATGGGGGGTATATTGATTTTGTCATTCCGTGTGTAATATGTCGAAGGAATCATCTAAGACCCCACAAAGTATATATTTTCTGGGTCCTGGTTAGATTCTGAGTCGATCTAGCTACGTCCGTCCGTCTGACTGTCTGTCTGTTGAAAGCAGGATAGGGCTCGAACGGAGCAACGTAGGGGAATGAAATTTGGCACATATATTTGCTTATATAAGGTTTGTCTGGTATTGAAAATGGGCAAAATCGGTTAATAAATAAAAAAGTCATAAGCTAAAAACTAGAAGCACAGGGTGTCCGTTTTATACTTTTCTGCTGATATTTCTTCAACAAAAGCATGTACGACAACGAAATTTTGTACGTATAGTTCGGGGATCGATATAAACTCGGAAACCAAAAATGGAAGTGGTCCACCCACTTTACCGCCCACCTCCCATATAAGGTGAAAATCAACGAAATTGTCTTCAAATACTTCAAGGACCAATGTAAACTCGGAAACAAAAAATGGGCGTGGTCCGCCCACTTTACCGCCCCCTCCCATATAATGTAAAATTTAGAAAAGTTGATGGTGGGTATCTAAATTCGGCCGGGCCGAATATAATTCGCGCTTGTTTTAATTTAAAGTTTATTTTGGGATTAAGATATTGCAGCATAAAAATTTCACTTTTCATATTTACTTTGTTGATACGATTTTCAGGACAGACAGTTGTTCAAGCATTCTGAAAGTAATGGTGTAAACAAAATGTTGAAAAAGGTTAAAGTACATAAGTAGTTAGGATATTTAGTTAAACGAATACAATTTTTAAAATATATTTCTTTTTATTTATTATTATTTTGTTTTTTTTTGTTTAATTATAATGAAAAATTTTACCTAAAAGTAAAAATGTTAAACTTGATTAAATCATTATTAATTATTTATATTTTTATTTCAACCCTCGTACGCCAAAAAAGATCAAAAATACGTAAAAGTTTATAAAAAGAAATTTCATTTTGAGACAAGATAAGGCCTATTTTGAGGTAATCAATGAATGTCTTGTCATTGTTTAATATTTAATTATTTATTATAAACAAGTTAGTTCCTATTTATTTGTTTATGTCTTTAAATGTCAGCAGTTCATATAAATTAATGGTATTAATTGTTTTATAAAAATTAAATAGACGTGCAGTAGACCAACATAACAACACACAGTGGGACCAAACGCAAACTTTTGGTAATCTTTATCTCCTAAATTACTGCTCGGATCGAATTGAAATGTAAGAATAGGATCTAAGTTTTCTGAAAAATTATCTTGTAGTTAGTCTGTGCTACAAGGTGTCATTAATAATAATCAAACTAGATTTTAAATATTTTTATATTTCTGTAAAAATAAGCTTACTCACCTAAGTTATCTCTTACAGTTAAAAATAATTTACGCTTGATTTTTATTTTTTGTCTTTATTTCGTTTTCTAGGAATAAGTCTTGGAGTATATGAGGGATTTCTTTTTTTTAATATTCTGTAGTTTGCAATATATTTCGAAATAAAATTCTAAAATATGTTTCGATTATCTCAACTCATCATCAGTCTGAAATTAGTATGAAAAATGGGAATTATTTTACAAAAATATAACACTATTCTTTCACTTTTTTCTCAGTTTTTTTAATATAAAATTGTTTTCTTTAGATATTTTAAAAGACATGGTTTGATAAACGGTTAATAAAGAAAGTTTGAATTGATTTAGATTTGCGGGCTAAAACAATATAGGTCAAAAATTGTGAATTAAAAAAAAAAAAGTTTATTTTTTATCGATTAATAAAAAAATGTCAAGCGAGTTTTTTTTTTTTTTTTTTAATTTATAGATGATATTTAATTAAAAAATACATTGAGATCGATTTGGCACTATATTGCTTAACCCAGAAGTGCCGATTTTATGAAAAAAGTAAATTTATCTTGCCAAAAAATCGGACTTGATTTGTAAAAGTTGCGATTTTTTTTTACATACTCGAGGTCAACTTTGACACCCTGACGACAAGATGATTTTTCTGGAAGCTTTCCTGCATTTCAATTCGATTCGGGCAGTATTTTTTGAGATACAGGTTTATTACCTAAAATTTTGCGTTTGACCCCACTGTGCAATATTGACCATTAAAAAAATTGAAGGATTTTAAATGAATGGAATATTTTTTGCAAAAAGAATCAACCTAAATATTTAGTAAAAAATGGGAGAAACTCGACTAGAAAGTATACTATTTAAATAATCAAAATTTGCAAGAAATTATTTTGAAAAATCTTATTTTAGAAATTGAGTTTTTATTTATAAAAAATAAAAAAGACTAATTAAAAATTGACATAGGTATAATTCATAATAGGTAGAATTATTAGGCAGACTTGACCATGAACGATTATCGTTAGGAACATTACAATATTCAAATTTTATACACCATAATGTTTTATTTTAACAAAATTAAAAGATTTTAAAATTCCTCACAAAATTTTTAATTTTTATTGTAAATGTATTTATACCCTACAGCACCATAGGTGATTGGGGTATTAAGTGTTTGTGCTGATGTTTGTAACGCACAGAAAAAATAGTATAATTCCCATCTTAAAGTATTCTTAAACTATTTTCAATATACCCACCATCAAAAAGATGGGGGTATATTAATTTTGTCATTCCGTGTGTAACATATCGAAGGAATCGTTTAAGACCCCACAAAGTATATATTTTCTGGATCGTGGTTCGATTCTGAGTCGATTTAGCTATGTCCGTCCGTCTATCTGTTTGTCTGTCTGTTGAAAGCAGGATAGGGCTCGAACGGGACAACTAGGGAAACGAAATTTGGGTAAAATATTTATCTTATAAAAACAAAAAATATTTAGAAATCAGATCATTTTTACCAGAGTTTAAAAATTTTTAAATAGCTTATTTATTTCTACGGTAGCCCATTTTGAAAATATACATCCTTCAAATTTTTTGAAGGCATACATACTAAAATCAACGAGCGCCATATAATAAAACATAAACATAAATTACACATCAATATATTTTATATTAGCTTTTGTATTTGAACATTATCATATTTTTCCTCTCAAAATATATTTTAACCAGAGACCGGATTTTAATACTAAAAAAACTATCTTTTTATTTTTTATTTTTTTATTTTTTTCAATCGAAAAGCAATGTTCAAAAAATAATAAAAATCCATCATAATTTTTTTATTTTCATCATTAGTTTAATTTTTTTCATCATGATCGAAATAAAATATATAAATTGGTTGGAAAATGCTTGTAATTATTAAAATTTATTACAACAAATCAAATTTTTATTATAATGACATAATAATTATACACAACAGGCATTTTCTATATTTAAAACTGAAAACTAATTATCTTTCCGGATTTAAAGTGTTCACAAAAGAAACATTAGTTGACACAGCCAATCAATGCCTGTATTCACAATAATTTACCAATTCATTGCAGGGGACTACATATATTTAATTGAATGCAATAATTTTCAAGATTGAATGTTGTTGATAACAATCATAAAATATGGTTATAATAACATCTTCCAATATCTAATTAAATTTTCCTTATTAAGAACTAATAATATAACCGTTTCGGTGTTGGTAATCAATATAATTTTTATTTTTTCTGACATTTAAAAAAATAAAAATTAGTTTTTATTTATAATAAGAAAATAAAAAAGAAAAAACAAAATTAAAAAGAATTCGAGATAAAAAAATAATATTATTCAAATGTGATATACAACGTGCGAATTTACATTAACGGTAACTTTAATCGCGATATAATATGTTGAAATACTTAAAGAGAAATAAATAATTGTAAAAATTTTCTAAGGTGGTGCTATACGGATATAAACCCACGCTAATCTAGATAGATTAGTACCAAAAAATGAAGAATGTAGTAAAATCTTTGCCTTGTAATCTGTAACAAAGAAATACATATGTGGAATTTATGTATGTAAGTATAAAATCTTAAAAATCTGAAGAGCGTGGTAATACATAAGAACATTCATACATATTTGGCTTTATTTTGGCATTTCAAATTTATATCCGTTTATTGTGGATGCAAGAAAATAATAAGGAACTGCCTAGGAAAGGAACAGAATAGAAGAAACAGACCAAGAGAAAGTGTTATGTACGAAGTATTATTCATAAAATAATTAATTAATGTCATGGTTTGTATAAGAAATATAAAGCTGCAACAAAAAACGAGAGAAGAAGATATAGTCGGTCAAGCCCGACTATATGATACCCTACACCATTACCATCCACATAATTTTGTTTTTACTTATATACAACTTACTTGTGTTAAATATTAACATAATACTAACATTTGTATGGGATTTATGCAAGTTAGTGATTTTCGGGAGATGAGTTTATATGGGAGCTATGGTCAGTTATGGACCGATCTTCATGAAATTTAGCAGACGGATTTTTGCTGATTTAAAACTTATATGTACTAAATTCACTAAATTCATTAAAATATTCCTATTTTTAAGGCATCTATAAGTGTTAAAACTCTATTCCGGGAGGACATTTGTATGGGGGCTAGGTGAAATAATGGACCGATCATAACCAAATTCAATAGGCTTCGTCCTTGTGCTGAAAAAAGCATATGTACCAAATTTCATCAAATTATCTTCAAAATTGCGACCTGTACTTTGCGCACAAGCTTTACATGGACAGCCAGCCAGCCAGCCAGCCAGCCGACCAGACGGACGGACGGACATCGTTAAATCGACTCAGAAAGTGATTCTGAGTCGAACGGTATACTTTAAGGTGGGTGTCCGAAGATTTTTTCTCTGCGTTACAACTTCCGCACAAACACATAATACCCCAACCACCTTTGGTGGTGTAGGGTATAAATATAAAATAAAATTACAAAATAATTAAAAATCAAATGACTTTTTAAATTTGCTATTCTATTGATATTTGGTTTTAGTAATCGAATTATTTTTATATAAAACCAGTTGGATGTATCGAAAAATTCGGAACATGCAACCAAATTTATGAAGTAGTACGTGGAACCGACCGAATTCGATTGGCAAAAAATTCGGTTGCCACAACGAATCTCTTTTCTCTGTGTATTACAAAAGTTGAAAATTATTTTCAACTTTTTTCATCGGATGGAAAAAATTCTAAACAACAACAATTTCATTGAATAAAAAAATATTTTTGAAACAAAACAAAAGTATGAATAGAAAAAACAATATTTGAATTTTTTTTCAAACTGATATTTATTTTTAAAGATATTTATTTTTTTCATCATGATGGATATTTATTTTAAAAAATAAAATTCCCTCACATATTTGTTTCAACAAATGAAAAAACACTTTGAACATTAAAGATATTTATATTGATTAAAAAATAAAAAGTTTTCGGGTGCTTGATTTTAACCAAAAATTATACAAGGCAAAAAATATGCAACATGTCTAGTGCGAACTACGTAAAATATTTCAGCTTGAGCATTATTTACTACGTTGTAAATGTTTAGGAATAAACGTACACCTGCAATTTTTTTTTTTTTTGAATATTTTAGTAGTAATTTTAAACTCTGATTTTAACACCTCGAGCACCAATAGTGATACTAAATAGATAGATTATCATAAGCCACAGATCCTAAAATATATACACATGTAGAGAATATGTGCTTGTTTTGAATCAGCGGCTTATGTTTGTTTATTTTGTATTGCACCACACTGTATAAACAAATAAAAAAAATGTATCACACGAATAACAGGTGATTTCATAAACCATTTCTTATTTCTTAAAAAAAAAATAAAATAAATAATAAATTATAGTGAAAATTATTCTTATCATTTGTTATTATTTCATTCACATTAAATAAAAATAAAAAAGACACTAATAAAAGTATGTATTTACAAACAAATTATTAATAAATTTACAAGTGTTTTTATTTTAAATAAAAACAACAAAAGATATCGAATTATAAACAATTAAAAAAAAAAAATAATAATAAATAATAATTTTTATTTTTACTGTTGTTTGGGTTTTTGTCTAGTTAGAGATATGATTAATTTTATTATAACTCAACAAAAACATTGTAAAAATTTTATTATTTTAAATAAAAAAAAAAAAAAAAAAAAATAAATTTGTTGTCAAGAGACTTATTGTTTTCATTGAAAAAAAAATTATAATCATCATTAATTTTAACTCAACTTTTTTAGAATTCAAAATAAACAAGAAATTAAGAAGTTATTGTTGTGGCACAAGACCTTAAAAAACACTAGGTCAAAACATGATTCCAAACACTTTCTAAAATGATAATGCAAATAAGGGAAATTTCTTAAAATTGGTTGGTTCCTTGTATTGTTTTTATTAATTTTCAAATGTCTCAAATCTGATGATAAGATAACTGCTGCATCATTTTGTTTCTGATTCAATGTCAATATTTACAATGAATGTAATCGTCTAATTTAATAAACCAAATAAATAAACAGATTTGTTACATGCAAAAATATTATTAAGTTTCCATAATATTGTTATCTTTAGGATTATATTTTAATCTAAAATATTTTTCTCACAAATGTAAACGTGTTTAAATTTTGCGAATTTTTTTTTTATTAAAAGGTTAATCATCTCGTGTTATAAGTATTTATTAAAATTTCCGCAGCTTTTCAATATATGTATTTATTTTTCATATGATCATACGAACGCATTAAATGGATTTTGATCTTGTATTTACGTTTGTTTTTAGCTGAAGAACAAAAGTCATTAAAATAAAATAAATAACAAAAAAAAAAAAAAAAAAACACATTATCAGTTTGAATTTTGAAATACTCTTTTTTTCTCACAATTGTTTTGGTGAAATTTACGTCATACTCAATATTTAATAATCGCAATAAAATAAAAAAAAATATTTTTGTAAATTGATGTAATGCATTGACATAATACATATATTATAGTTAGAGTAATGTAGTAATTTCTAGTTTGGAAAGGCGGAAATGAGTTTAAACAAGATCACCTTATTAGAAACAAGCAAATGCTTAATTAGGTGAAGGTTATGAAATTAATTTTGAAAATTATATATTGGACTTAATAGGAATTATTTTCTGGTACATATTGTTTAGCAAAATTTTCCTAATATTTTTGTCTTTAAGAAATATGAGTGGGATGATACTCAATAAGAACTGCTTTATGATATTAGGCGATCACAGTTAATCATTATGTATGAGCTTATATTATGAAAATCTTAATGCTTGGAATATCAAACGAAATTATGTTTTATAAACCCTAAGAAATTCTAAAGGTACGGTCACATTAGGAAAACATTTGACTGAAACTCACAAATATTTCTGTGTGGTCAAAAATAAATCAGCTGATTTTGGGCAAAAAATTATTTAAAAATTATTAATTAACAAACAAAAATGTTCCTAATGTGAACACAGTGTGACCACATAATGAAAAATATTTTCCCATTTTTTGGGCAAATAATTATTTGATCTTACAAAATTTTTTGTAAAAGAAAACTTGATTAAAAAAAAATATTTTTTTAACCAAAATATAGTACAATTTTCACTATATTTCACTTTTTTCCAAAGTTTTGTTAATAAAATATTTACATATTTCAAAAAGAAGACTCATAAATAGTTAATAAAGAACTATTAAATTGATTTAGATTTGCACTTTACATTCAGCATTGTCGAAATGGTGAATTGTAGGAAAAAAAATCATGTTCATCGATTAATTTAAAAAAAGCCACGTGAGTTTTTTTATATTTGATTAAATATTTTTAAATCGATTTGGCACTAAACTGCCTCCCGCCGCACATTGGGGTACAAAGGTCGAAAATGGCGCTTAATTCAGGGAAAGGTGATATCAATATTTTAATGATCACGTTTTAGTTTTATATTTATTAGTAAGTAAAAGAATGCAGTTTAGAATTATATGATTATTTTTGACAGAATGCTACTGTCCGTCCGTCCATACATTGCTGTTAAATGGGTAGAAAATGGCGCTTACTTCAGGAAAAAGTGCTATCCGTATTTTCATAATCATGCTTTATTTTCTTTATTTATTAGTAAGTAAAAAAAATCAGTTTTTTTGAAGAATAGTTAATTGGATCGAAAATGGCGCATAGTTCAGGGAAAAGTGATATCAATGTTTTGATATTTACATTTGGTTTTCATATTGATCAAAAAGTAAAAAAAAAACATATTTTTCGAATTTTTAAAATTTTTTTAAGAGAATTCTTATGTCCGTCCATCCGTCCGTCTGTTTGTTAGTTTTTGAAAACCTTCCAATTTAAAAACGTTTTTTTTTTTATTTTTTTTTTTATTTTGACTCAATAAATATATCAACTTAAAATTTTCCTTATTCGATAGTTAATTTTGTTCTTTATCCATAAAATATAATAAAATTGGTTGAAAATTTTGGTATATAAATGGAAAAATCTTGCAAAATTGTGATTTTTAATATTTCAAATATGTACATATAACTCGAAAAATATATATATGTGTAATATAAATAGTACATGCAAGCAAATACTTATAGGATTTATCAAGAGCTTGAAAATCGGGTAAGGAACAAAAATTCGCTAGTGGTTAAACATTTTCTATATCATTTGTATCCTATTTTGAGCCCCCATAGCTCCGATCCTAAGGGGTATGTGGGGTCTCTCTTCCAAATTAAAATTTGTACACTCCTCTGTTAAGCCTATTTGAAATCCAACCAGCCGTTTAGGAGTTATAGATTTATTTCCAAACATTTTCGCTTCTTCCCCCTGTCTAATATTTGATAAAGCAAAGAAAAAAGTCTGCACTTAAGCTGTTTTTTTGTATGATAAATAGTAACTTGGATTTTTTCGAAAAAAAATTTTTCAAATCGGGCTTTTTCCACTGTATTAAAGTAGACAATATGTACAAATTTCCAGAACAAACATTCTCATTTTAAGTTGCATTCCAAGAAAGTTGATTAGTGTAAATTTCAAAAAAATAACAAATATATTTAGACAAAATGTAATTTACAAAAACTTGAAGAAAAGTATACTTAAATACACGCAGAGAAAAAACATGGTTACAGCATGATCACCACAACTATTCAATGATTATATAGTCGTTTTTCATTGATTTAAATATACTGTGTTCATGATAGCAACGTTTATGATTCTGTTTAATCATTTAATGATTACCCACAATCAAAATTTTAATATGGTTCACTGAATTATAATATGTATTTAAATATGTTTATATGAAATCATATTTATGAATAAATCCAATCATTTAGTGAATTCTTCAACTATTTAGTTAATTACATAACCATTCAGTTCATTTTACAAATTTGGTTAATTCTACAACCATTAAGCCATTAACTTTTAATGCCTTTTGAATACACATTTTTGTGTATCAGTCCAGTAGTTATAATTCTCATTTAGTTTGTATATGAACAAATATAAATTGACAAGTTTTGTTTTTATTCAGTATGATGATTGTACCACATATCGTGGTACAAATGAATATAAATATGAAAATATGGGATCATATATATGATAAAATGGGATTATATATATGATGAAATTTGTTCATAAATATGATAAAATGGAATTATATATATGATAACATGGGATTATATATATGATAAAATGGAATTATACTTATGATGGAATTAGTTCATATATATGATAGAATAGAATAATATATATGATAAAATGGAATTATATATATGATGAAATTATTTTATATATATGATAAAATGGAATAATCAGGTATGTCACAGAACTCAAATTCATATGAAAGTGAAATTGAAATCGTATTTAGCTTCTCCAGAAAACGAAAAAATTTTTCGTTTTCAATCCACATAAAAATAGTAAAGTGGAATTGACTTTAAAAATTTATTTTTGAAAAAAGAATTTTTTATATATTTCGAATTTATGAAAACGTATTTGAGCTGAAGAAGCAAATTGAAAACGTTACGAATTCAATCATACGAAAATTTTCACTTCCGAAAAATTTCTATGACATACCTGTATATATATGATGAAATTAGTTTATATATATGATAACATATATTATTAAATGATAAAAACATGATGAAATTGAAAGCAATACTTAAGAAAAGGTTATAAAACTTACTAAAAGTTATTAATAAGGTAATGAACCTTACTAATGAATTATAAATTGGAATCATAATAATGATTACGTACAAATATACTTATTGTAATCTGGAATCATATATTACAATCATAGTATGTTGCTCTTAGTTTATGGTCACAGGAACCATATTTTTTCTTTGCGTGTACCTGAGGTTGATGGTTCTCTTGTTAATCTTTATTTTAAAAGACTTTTTACTTAAAAATAATACACCGAAAGTTGAAGAAATTTTATTTTTTTTTTTTACACTTTTTTCAAAATTAAAAAAAAATTAAAAAAAAAATTAACTTTTACAGTTCCGTACAAGAAAACAACACAACCTAGCTTGATGATTTTAATTGTTAATTGACACACAATAGTAGAATTATATTTTTACTATTATTTCTTATGTATCTTATAAAATAAATATCAGTCCTTCATGTCTTAAAAAATCGTAAATGTAGCTTCAACAACCAATTTTTAACAATTTTTCAAAAATAAATAATAACTACAGAAATATAAAAATCTTTTTAAAAGGACTTGATTTGTAAAAGCTACGATTTTTTAAAATTTTTCTATACTCGAGGTGGTCAACTTTGATACTCTGTGGCTTATATCGTATTATTACAGGGTGATTACAAAATGATTTTTCTGAAAGCTTAGGTCCTCCTTTACAAGCATTATTGAGAAAAATATGTAAAAATATGAATTTTCAGACTTACTTCTCAAAAAATAACAATTTTATTATCGAATTGCATGATTTTCAGAAATCAAAATAACGTAGCATAACAGTTGTTAAAAAATTCGCTGTTTTGCACTTTAGGTGACGATAAGATAATTTTCAAATGCTCCAGAAAATAAATGAATTTGCATTATAATCCGACCCCTACTTATGTATAAACTTATCTTTCATTCAAATATAAGTACGTATATTTATAAAATTAAGCACATATTTTAACAATACTATTTCATTTTTATTAAGGTAGGTTAAATTGCAAGAAAATATTCAAGATATTATTGTTAAAACCATTTAAAATTAGCACAAGTTTATACTCAAGTATTTCATTAAACAAATAATGCAAACTTGGTTAAATAGAAACAATAATTTCTTTTACAAAATCCATAAAAAAAAACCTAGTATTATCTTGTAAGAACCAAAACAAAAGTAGATAGGTATTAATTAAATTATCAGATAAGAATGAAAAAGTCTGACGAATAAAATCAAAACAATAGTGTATAATATATATAACAAAAACAAAACAAAAAAAGTAATATACTAAAAAATAAACAAAACGATCATTTAAAATGATAATAATTTGTAAAATTTTTTTATGTGAATAGAATGAACACATGGACAATAACAAAAAGAAAAACTTTAAAGATTAAATTGAAAACAAAATCAAAATACATTTATAAATGGCAACGATTCTTGTGATCGAACAACAGAACCAAATCAACTGTAACGTGAAATAGAACGTTGTGTTTACAGCTCTTAAAACAAAAAAGAAAGAAACAAAGAATAATTTTAGTTAATTATTTAGCTAATAAAGTCCTTTAATACAAACGTCTCAAAAAGTAAGAAAATAGCAAAAAATCACTTCAAAATGCCAGTCAACAACGTCAACGCTTTAGTAGGAGCCACAACTCGTTATATATCAGGACGTCATGCTATGCAAACTTCTTATTGGCGTACTGTTCCTGGAACCAGTGGTAAAATGGTTAAATACAATAAAACTTGTGAATTTGATCGGTCTCAACAAATGCCTACCGAAATGAAAAATCAACGTTATAATCAAAATTTCCAAAAAACAAAACATGAAGCTTGAACAAATTCTACAAGGATTTTAAACAAGAAAAAAATTTAGGCTAATATTTTTTTTTTTTATAATTTGATGTGTGATATTTATTTTACAAAAGAATCATAAAGATGGTGTGTGTATGTGAGGGTGTGTGTATCTATATTTGTAATAATTTGAAAAAAAAAAAAAACATTAAAAAGTTCCTAAAATTTACCAAAAACTGGGGAGTCTAAGTAAAATTCATGTTTGAAAACGTAGTGTAAAAGTTTAAATCATTTCTAACTTTACATATAAAGTTCATCAATGGACTTTGCCTTACTTACCAAACGCATTGAACATTATTGGATCACGTCTTTGGATCATGAATTTTACGTCAGCAAATATAATGAACATTTCATTTTTTTTTTATTCTTCTTTTTAATGTAAATTAAATTTAGTTGATAAGAATATTTATATAAATATTAATTTAATTTAAAAAATATAATAAAAAAAATATATATTACTGTTAAGAAATGCAGTAGAAATACAAAAAAACTATACTATTACTTTTATTTTAATTTAATGATCAAAGAGTAGGCATAAAAGTAGGTTAACATGCATAAGTATGTAATCAACCTCACACGAAGGTTATAAGCAAGGCAACCAAAAATATGCAAAATCATATTGTTTCCTGAGCTTTAAATAAACCAAACTGTTAGTTATTTATTCCAAGCAGACAATTTTAAGAATCCTGGCATCGCACGTTGGGTTAAAATGTGTCAAAAGTGGCGATTAATTGAATTTTGAAATTAAAATTTTCGTAATAAAATTGGGTAACTAAAATAAATAGACATAATTGTGTGTCAATAGCAATTAAAATCATTAAGCTAGGTTGCGTTGTTTTCTTGTACTCAACTGTCAAAGTTAAACATTTATTTACATTTTTGAAAAAGTGTAAAAAATCAATTTTCATCAACGTTCGGTGTATTCTTTTTGAGTATAAAGCCATTTATAGAAAACATTTAAAATGGAATCATTAAAATCAGGTATTTAAGTGTAATTTTCCCCACGTTTGTTGTAAATCATATTTTGTCCAAATATTTTCGTTTTTTTTTTTTAATTGTCCTGAAATACTAATTTCCAACTTTAATGGAACGCAACTTAAAATGTTTGTTCGAAAAATATTCTCAAAAATAGTAAATATTGTCTACTTTAATACTGTAAAAAAAATCGATCGCATATATAACCCGATTTGAGAAAAAAAAAGAATAATTATTTTTCGAAAAAATTCCAGTAGCTCTGATTTCTTTGCCTTATTAAACATTAGACAGTGAGGCAAAATCTAACTTTTTGTACCCTACACCACCATAGGTGGTTGGGGTATTATGTGTTTGTGCAGAAGTTGTAACGCAGAGAAAAAATCTTCGGACCCCCACCTTAAAGTATACCGTTCGACTCAGAATCACTTTCTGAGTCGGGCTTGACCGACTATATCTTCTTTTCTCGTTTGGAAATAAATCTGTAACTTCTAATCTAAATTTCACCTAGACTTGGTAGAGGAATGTATAATTTTAAACTTAAACTTACTTGCAGTAATTTTCATATCAAATTTCGATTGGCTGATAGGTCCAGGGGGAGTAGTACGTATTTGCTAAGGGGTAGCGAAACGCACCGGGAAAAGCTGTAAGTATGTATGAGTCAAATTTTGATTAAATTTTGCAATACTACATGCTTACTAACCATAAATTATTCTACCAAATTTCAAAGGAATTGGTCCACACTAATATAAAGTACTTCTCGAAATTTACTTAAAGTGCATAAACCTCATAATAATTTTAACATGTGGTACTACATTTGGCACAACTAGCTTATAAGATTCTACAATTTTAGGAGCATCAGAAACGGTAGGCAACACAGTGGTATGCATGGAAAAAATAAAATTTTCTCAAATTTACAATTTCCTTTTGTCTTGATTAATGGAATGGTAAAATATTTAGAATGTTTTTACACCTTTTTTTTAACTATTGAATAATAAAATAATATTTAAAATTTCATATTCACCAAAGAACAAAATTAAGAAATTATAAAAAATGTGTATGTATATTTTCATTAGTTTTGCATTAATATTGTTCGGTAGGTTAACAAAAAAATTCTACCCCATAGACGAATAGTTGGACATGTATTTTGATGTGCTAAACACGAATCTGCCTTTAGTTTTTTTCCCATCAGGTCTGGATTTTTTTTATGAGCGTGTCTAATATTTTGCCCATAGTAAGGCCATTACTCTAGTATATTTCTTCATAACTCAAGAACGGTGTGTACGATTGATCAAAGTGATACACCAAAAGATGCGTACTAAAATATCTTCAAATCTTTTTTATGTGCTCAATAGTTTCGGAGTTATTTTGAAATAAATGTCCGAAAAAAAACTTTTTATGCAAAATTTAAAATTTTTTTTTTACTAAAATTTCTTTTTAAAAGTGAAAGCATCAAAAATGTTTCATCTTTATCTTAAAGTAATAATAAAAATAATTGAGCAGAAATACAGTGGTGGCCAAAATTTTATTTTTTTATTTTTTCTTGAAACAAAAATAGGTGAACTATGTGGATTTTGAAGAGTTAAACAAGAATCTGCATTCACTTTTTTTTTATCGCGTACTGATTTTTTATATACATGACTAATATCCATCACCTTATTCAGCGGTCACACTATAAAATTCAAGAATGGTTTGTAAAACGTAGGCTATATGCATACGAAAATTGTCTTCAAGATATGTCAACAATATTTTTCATTCGCTCAAGAATTTCAGAGTTATGGATCAAAATTTTCACCATTTTTTAAAAAAAAATAAATTTAAATATTTTCGGTACTAATTACCGATATAAATACGGAAATATTAACTGGACAAAAAATTTTATAAATTCAGCTCAAAGACAATTTAGGTCGCTATATATTAAAGTACAATTTAACTTAATTGGACAAACTGTTCTCGAGTACAAAAAAAATCAATGCGCGATAGAAAAAAATAAAAGCTGATTCTTATTTAGCACCTATTTTTTTTTATTTAAGACGAAAAAAAAAATTTTTTTTTTGCCCACTAGTGTACTTCCACTTAGCTATAGGTATGCATAGGTATCCTAACTTAAATGTGAATCCAATCAAGATTTGTGCATCAATTTTTATGACACGTGGCTTCATTTAATCGTAGTTTTTCCAGCTTTGAGATAAAGGTGATAAACTTAAATATTTTTGATTTTTTCACTTAAAAAAAAAAAAAAGTTTTAGTAAAAAAAAGAAATCTCGAATTTTGCATGAACAATTTTTTTTCCGACACTCTTTTCTAAATATCTCCTAAACTATTGAGTGGATAAAAATTTGATAGTAGAGCAATTTAAAGCTAATTTTATTCCGCATATCTTGGTGTATCATTTATATAAATCGTGCATACCGTTCTCAAGTAATAGTGAAATATACACTAAAAAAAATCTAAAACTTAATTTTTACTTACTAATAAATAAAGATAATAAAACGTTATCAGCAAAATACGTATAACATCTTTTCTGAAGTAACAATTTTAAAATATCAAAAAATATACTATATGATCAGTTTATTTTGAAAGTGATTTACTTACCGCATTTTATAAATTTCAAAAAATAAAAAGTTATAATTATTATATTTTTTATTACTTTTTTTTTTTTACTTTATTTTATATTTTTTTAATATTCTTTTTTACGTTCATATTTATTACATATACATATATAAGTAGAGTTTGTTTAGTTTATATATTAATATATTAATGTATATATTTTTTGTTTTTTTTTTTTTTTTATTTAGTATTTTAATATATAATAATCTTAATATTTGTTTTAAATATATCGGTGATTTTTATTTTATTATATTATTTATTAAATTAATATTTTCTTTTTATTTTTTGGTTTCATCATAATGATGATAATTTCTAATTTTATTTATTTATTTTTTTATTTGGTATTGCTAGAATATTTTTATTTATAATAATTATTTTTTTTTTACTTAAAATTACAGCCTTTATAATTACTTAATATTTTAATAATTATTTTATTTTTTTTTTTATATATTTTTATTTGACTAATTATTTTGCTAGATTTTTTATTATTATTATTTTTATTTTATTTATATTCATTGTACTACATATCTTTGCATTTCGTTTACAAAAAAGAGTTTTTTTTTTCTTTTAATTTTTCTTCTTAATTTTTATGTAGAAGTTTTTCTTATAATCTTTTTTTTTTTTTTTTTTTTTTCAAAAAAGGGACTTGCCTTTAAATTTTTTTATATTTAATATTGTTGTTTTTAAAATTATATTTTACTAATTGTATATTATTATTTTTAATTTATTTTTTATTATTTCCTTTTAGATGTTTTTTTTTTTATAACGGCAGACTGTTTTAATTTATTTCATTTCTTTAAGATTTTAATTTTTCTGTTCTTCAATTTATTTTATTGGTTTTATTTCTTTGTTTGCTAAGGAAATACATTTATTTATGGAAAGATCAGTTTTTATGGGCTTTGGAATTTTTAGCAAAGAATCAATTCCTTTATGTACTACGATTGCTGAAATTAATCAAATATATTTGTTATAGTCCTGAAAATATAATAATTTTAATAAAAAACCAAAAACAGTACCTCAAAAACTTCAGTATTAATGACTATAAAATAGCTTTTTTTTTAGGGTTATTAGCGAGGGAAACTGATATTTAGGAGGATAAGTTTTAAAAGACTTTTTTTACTCTGAAACATTTTAAATCTAAAAAATCTTTAAAAGCTTTGATCTCATCAACCGATTTTCAATATTAAAGAATTAATTTTTGAAATAAAATTTTTGCTTTAGCGAAAAGCTTTTTTTTGGAGGTTATCTCTGATGTCATCAAACGAGCTTTAGAAAATAAATTTTATAGAATTGAATGTTTCTTGACTTGATTTTTAAACTGAAAAAATGACTTACCTATACTATCATAGGATATTTTTTTTACCAAAAATAAAAAAAATAAATTTAATCGCAAAAGAGAAATTCTGAAAATTTTATGAATAAAAGTTTTGTCGTATTAGTTGCCTTCGATATTAGCTTTCAAATTACTTTTTATTTTTTCTAATGCGATGATCTACACAAATATTAAAATTATGACAAATATTATTGAAAGTTAATTCCAAGTATTTGTCTAAAACCTTTTCCAACTTGTTGTCATTGACAAATAGCTGAATATTATTGACAGTTAATTCCCACTATTTGTCTAAAACCTTCTCGAAGTTATTGTCTATGATCTCATTAAATAAGTTTCAGAGTAATGTTAATAGTACACCAAAAGCTTGCATCTCTTTTACTTTATTCTTCACTTTTTATTGAGAATCATAACGATATTAACGATTTAATTAATTGCAATTTTATATTTAAAATACGGGATCGATTTATATGTTAACAAGACTCAATCTCGCGTACAACTTGATACTTCATCTACTGGTCAGAAAAAATTACATTAAATACAGAGATCACTTTAACTATGATCGGATAATGGATTTATAGAACATAATGAAGTACTGGTACTTTACCAACTTTAGACAACAATTAGACAAAATATTATTACGATCCATAAAAGAAATTAAATTTGTGACAAATAACTTACAAACTTTTTTCTCAATTTACCTAAAGCTCTTTGAGAGCTTTAGTCTCTGATGCCATCAAACGCTTTTAGGGCTTTTAGACAATAAGCTCTGTCGAAAAAGCATCATTGTTCAGTGAGTTATATAGCTCAGATAGTCAGACTTTTAGGGGAACTCCTTAGGAATTTTTACGCTATACATTTTTGTTATTTTAATGGAAATAGCCCCAGTTCCATACCTCGTACATATTTTTATTAAAAAAAAACTTTTCAGGGCTTAAGGATCAACTTGTCTTTAAGCTCTCATTTTACATCGTTTTTTTAAATCATTCCAGAAGCTCAGGTTGTCGAGTGAATCGATGTACTCTTTGGAAAACTTGGCAGATCAATAAAAAGGAGAAAAACATACATATGTTTTTAATGGAAAATTTAAATTTAAGCATCAGTTAGAGACAATTTGGTGTTAAGTTCAATCTTCTGAGATTAAAGCTTTAATTACGAGTCGAAGATTAGTTCAAATGATATTAGAAACTCAGTATCTCTCGGACTTTCGTAATTCCGGAACAAAATAAAAGTTTATACAAAGTTTTCAAAATAATTTTCAAAATGTAAGTATCTGCTGAATATTTTTACATAACTAGATTAAACATTAAAGAAAAGAAATAATTAAGAAAAAATCTAAACATTTTATTTTAATTACAGCTTGAAAAGCTCAACAATAATGCCAACAGTATAAAAATACAACCCTGATCTCATCAAATGTGTATTTGAGTACTAATCTCTGTATTCAGTGTTAGAAAGCTGATACTGAATACAGAGATTTGATTGATTGTGATCGGATAATGGAGTTATAGATCATATAATGTTACACTGATAATAACGGAAGTAATATAAACTTTTATTTCTTGATCTCCAATAAATAACCTGTGAAATACCACGAGACATAAAAAAGAGTTTGCTTCTAGCCAATATATAAACAACTGAACTTTTGAAAATTTATATTAAACAAATTTTAAATCAAAAGCTTAATATAGAAAAGCTTAAAGTTTTCCCTCTGATCATCAAGTTTTTTAATAACAATTTAATCTTTTAATATTGAAATGAAAGCTTTTAATATTTGTAAAAAAAGCTAAGCTCAAAAAAACTGCTCTTTTTTTCATAAATAATTTTTTTTCTGAAATTTAAATTTTTCTTTCGAAATTTATTTTTTATTAATTCCTTTTTTATTTTTTCTCAAGATTATGCACCAATTTACTTTATTTTGCCTTTTTATAAATATCGTATTGTTTAATAATGATATTTTTTTATTGTAATTAATATTTATCAATTAATTTTCAAGGTTTATCTCAAAAGAGAAAAAAATATATATTTCATATTAAGTTTTTTGCATTAAGTTATTGTTTTTGTATATTTTTATTTATTTTTATTAATAATTTATTGAATTTTTGATTTAATATTTAGTTTTATTTTAATATTTTATGTTATTATGACAAAAAAAATTTCATTCATTTATTATTAAATAATTTCGTAGTTTTAGAACACAGTAGAGATCAGCATTTTTATATTTAATACTCTCTTTAAAAATTTACCTTCTTTTTAATATTGATTTTATAACCAATTATACTTTTTATTTATTAAATTTTTAAAATTTTAAAAAATATGTTTTTTTATGTTTAAATTTGAATTTTTTATATATTTTTTGTTATTAATATTTCATTCTGTTATCATTTTTTACTGTTTTTTTTTTTTAATTTTAGCTTAAAAATTGTCAAGTATATTTATTAATTATTTAAATAAATCTTTAATAAATTATAAAAAAATATAAAATTTATTTTAAATCATAAACTAAATTATAGTTAACACATTTTGATTATTTTTTAATTTATTTGGTTCTACTAATTTAGTTCTAAGCTTTAGATTTAAAGTTTTATTTAGGTTAGAATTTTTAAAGTTTAGCAAGTAATTTTTTTTGTTCTAGAGATAAATTATATAAATTTATTTATAATATTTAAATATTTATTTAATTGGAAGATTGAGATTTTCAGTATAATTTTCCGCTACTAATAAAATTTCTTTGTCAAAGTTTAAATATTATAATAGTAGGATTAAATGTGTGTTTTTAAGAAGCTACTGATTGGTTATTGTATTGTTTTTAGCTAAGATTTCTACCAATTTATAAAGTGTCTAGGATAATTATTTCTTTTAAGGGGGTAAAAAAGAGAGAGTTAGTGGGAAAATAGCTTAAGATTTTTCTTAGGGATTTATAGATAATTTTATAGATATTTAAAGATTTTTGTTTTAGAAAAGCATAATTAATTTCATGTAAAAATATTCAGGATATTTTTAAAATTCTACTTAAAAAAAAAAAAAAAAAAATTAAATGAAATATAAATATTTCTCAGCTCTTCACAAAGAGCTTTTTATTTAAAGTAGAATCTTGTATGATTTAAATTTAAATTTAACTTAAACTTTTGCAGAAAAGTCTGCGCCATAAAAATTAAAAACAGAGAATACCTGGTGGGAAACTATTTTATTGTAAAACATCTTAAATTAAATAAAAATATTTCTCAACTTTTCCCAAAAAGCTTTTTATTTACGACACTTAAACGATTCAAATTCCAGTCTGACTTTAAGCATTTACAGAAAAGTCGTCCCTAAAGTTCAGACAGGTAGTCTCCTTTAATTATTTTAATAAGAACAAAGAGATATCTGGTGGAAAACTTTGGCAGTCGGTGCTCTTCAAATTCATATTTGTGTATATTCTGTATAACTCTTTCGCTCATATATTGTACATGGAAAAAATGTTAAATTATATAATGTAATGTTTTGATTTTAAAAACATTTTATTTATAATAAATAATTTCTTTTCTATAATGAAAACTATAAATGGATATAAAACAATTTTCTTTAAAAAAGTAAAAATATGTCAAATTATTTATGTAATTATTCTCCAATATTTCACCAAACATTTCTTTCAGTGTTTTTGAAAATTCATGTGATAGTACAACCTTATTGTTAATCTGTAATCCTGTTTTTATAAAACGAACGAAAAATTCGTCTTGTTAAAATTTCAAATTTATTTGTTGTTTTCCATACATTTTGACGAGACAAATTTTTCTTTCGTTTTATAAAAACGGGGGGTAAGAAAGCATTCGCATATGTGCGCCAATTTGCGTAGCTCTGATCTAAAGCATACAGAGAGATCTTATTATTTACGGTAGAATCTTTAATAATTGAAATTTCCATTTGAATTTTAAGCTCTTGTGGAAAGTTCAGACAGGCAGACTTCTTTAAATATTTTAATGAAAATAGAAAACAGAGTAGATATGGCGGAAAACTCTGAATTTTGAGGTGCGGTAATGTGTTTTAATGATCGTACTATGTATTTTTCTGCTATACACAGCTATGTTCACATTTGTCAAACATTTGACCAAATTCGAGTGACCACTAGTTCTACAAAATGTCAGCTATGATTAATGATAAGTAAAAAATATTTTCCCATTAAAATAGGGTAGTTAGAACATATTTTATATAAATTTAAATCAAATTGGACTATAAGCCCTAAAAAGTGTGTTCCTTTTATTAAAAAAAAATGGATAAATTAGCTTCCGAATCTCCTAAAAGTCCTTTAATTTAAGTATCAAAATATATTCTAAGAAGTTCCCTTAAAAATCTTAAGCTAATTTTTCCAATTTTTTATTATTATTTTTTTTTTAATAAAAGGAACACACTTTTTAGGGCTTAGAGTCCAATTTGATTTAAATCACTTTTTGTTAAGACATTCTAAAAGATCAAGTGAACACGGAGAGAAAACTTAGTTAAGCATTGTTAAGGTAAACATTTCATGACTACGTTTTTTTAATGGTCAGTAGAATATTCGTTGACGTAACGGAATTATTTCAATGGTAAACATAAAATATTTTCGTTACAACAACTAATATGGTTTTCTTCTACCCAACTTTGAAATAAAGTAAAAGGGAACCATATTAGTGGTTGTGGAAATCATATTTTATGTTTATTTCAAAATAATTTTGTTAGGATAATCAATATTTGATTCCCACAAATATAATATGGTTGCTTTAATACTGTAAATTGTTCCAGTTACCATAGAAAAAGCTTAATTTTTTATCAACGTGTAAAAAGCTTAAATGGTGCTTCCATTCATTTCCAAAATTTTTTTAAAGATAAATTTAAATTTCTATTGGAGTAACTCTTCGGAGATTAGTTAAAAAATGTTTTCTAATGATTTCGAAAGTTTAATATCTCTCAATACTGTAATATCCAAAGTTTCCCAAACATATTTCAAAACATTTCTACTGAATATTTTTACATAATTAAATTTAACATTAAATTCCAAAAAATTCAAACAAAAATAGTCCTTGGCAAATTATGAATAGTAAGAAATAATTAAGAAAAAATCTAAAAACTTTATTTAATTAGAACTTGATAAGTTCAACAATAATGCCAACAATATAAAAATACAACCCTGTTAACATAGGGTAAACAAATACAGAGTTGCAATTTGTCATGCCTAAAAAAAATTCTATAAACTCAAAACAGCCCTAAAAAATATTTGTATTGAAATGTACAATAAAAGCCTCGCAATTAAACCAAAGAAAATCTAAAATTTTCTCATAAAAAAATAACTTCAAAAACAAATATTTAAGGTACTTTTTTCTTTAAAAATACTTAATATAATGCCTGCTTTAGTTATAAAATTTTTTAAATTCTTTAAAATAAATATTGCTATATTCTCAAAAATTCAATAATTTTTAGTTTTTTCTTAAATAAACTGAAATATATTTCTTTTGTAAATCATTCTTAAATATATAAAAACAATTTTACTTGATAAAATTCAGTTTTGTTTCTTCATTTAAGTATGTGTATATAATTCAACAAACAAGACTTTTTTTAAATATATTTATAAAATTTATATATTTTTTAAGTTTTAAGATTTTTTTTTACTAAAAATACTCAACAATTTTTTTTGTTTAAATCTGTTTATTATTTTTTATATATTTAATTGGTTGAAACCATTCAATATGTAGTGTTTTCTTTAATTATCCAATTGATTTTTTTAAATTTTTTGTTTGTTCTTTTATCAGTGAATGTTATTTATTTATTGAATTTCACTTATTTTTGGTTTATTTTCAGCATATTTTGATCTCATTTTCAAGTCAACGAAAAAAAATCGTATATTTTCTTTGAGGAAATTTGTTCTTTACAAAAAACATTTTATTGTTTTGTTATTTTCTCAGTGTTTTATAGTTTTAACAAATTCGGTGGCTTAATGTTTAAAATTCAATTCGTTTTTTTGTAATTGTAATATTTAAACATTATTAACTTTTGTTCAAGGCATTTTATAATACCAACGAAAGTAGTTGTTGGATTTTGTTTTGTAAAGTAAAAAAAAATAAATAATAATTAATATATAGGAGACTTATATTGCACGTATAATATCAAGGAATTTTAGTTGTAGGTTTATTTAGGTAAATGAAGATAAAAATGTAAAAATTAGCAAAGGGCAGAAAATATGTAACATTTTTTTTTTTTTTAAGTAAATGGCATTTTTCTTAACTGCAAAAGAGAGCTTTCATTATAGATTATTGTATTTAATACCCAGCTCAAATATATGTTTAGAAGCTTTGCAAAATTCATACTGAAAAACTAACTTTTTCGAAACACTAAAAAAAAGTTAAAATGTTAAGGCAAGTCGAAACATTTTGAAGTTTTATTATAAAACTTTTATGTATTATCATTATGGTTGAAATGAAAACACCCTACACGTTGGGGTAAAATGTTGCGATTAATTGAATTTTGAAATGTAACTTTTTGTCGCAAAGTTGGATACCGAATAAAAATAGACAAAATGATGTGCCAATATCAATTAAAATCATCAATCTAGGTTGTGCTATTTTCTTGTACAGAGCTGTAGTAACTTTGTGTTATAAAATACACTAATTTTCATGGAATGCAACTTAAAATTTAACAGGATGTTTGCTCTAATTTCTTGAAAAATAGTACAATTTGTCTTCTTTAATACTGTGAAAAATCGTGTGCATATATAGCCCTTTGCTTTATCAAACATTAGACAGTGGAGCAGAATCGAAAATTTTGGGAAATAAATCTGTAACTTCTAATCGACTGGTTGGATTTACATAAAATTTCACTAGACATTGCAGAGAAGAGTAACATTTTATATTTGGAAAAAAGATCCTATATACATTTCAGTAACAGAGCTATGGAGACTGAAATTAGGGTACCTCTGACAACATTTTCAATCACTAGCCAAATTTTTACTTATCCGATTTCAGTTTTTTATATCATCTTAAAGCCCTTGATAAATCCTTTGAAAACCGTGCTCGCATTTACTACTTATTTTATATATTTTTCGAGTTATATGCATTTGAAATTCTAACAAACTCAATATTGCAAAGTCTTGTTCAAGTTTCTTACATATATAGCCCGACAGCTTCAACCGATTTTATTATATTTTTTTCTTATTAGTTGAACAACAAAATTATCTATTGAATAAAGAAAACTCGAACTCGATATCATTATTGAGTCCTAAAAGAAACGATTTTGAATTGGAAAATTGGTAAAAATTAACAAACGGACAGGCGGTAGGACGGACAACTGATGTTGTAAAGATGTTGTTGCTAAGTTGACAGCCCTTGGCCGAGATATCTCGGGTCACTACGGTACGAAGAACCGGCTGTCGTGGGAATCGTACACGGCAGCTTTGAACGGCATTCACAGAGACGCCATCGATTCTGCGGTTACCGCTTGAATGTCGTTTTAGGAGGCACCCCCGCCTATTTCAGATAAAGAGAAGAATCTGCCGCGGAAAACGAGAGTAGTTCTGGCTCAACGGTCCCGCATAGACCGTGCCGTCCCCAACTTATGCCCAGCATGTGGTGAGGGCCCCCATGATACCTACCACATGTTCAACTGTTCAGCAAACCCTACTTCCCTTTGTCCAACGAATTTAGGGACACAATCAGTGGAAGTAGCACAATTCCTTGGACTTGCAGAACCCCCAGACTGAAAAATTGTTAAGATGTTCTAGCTGTTAAGCCCAAATCTAGCTTTGTTCTACTTGTGTATTTTAGCCTCTCATTTATTTGCTCACTCTCTTTGTCTCGCTCTCAATCTGAATGCAGCGCAGTGAATTTAGAAACAGGGCTAAATGAAACAGCACTGCAAACTGCTGCTGACTAAATGTAATCAACACCATAACAAACAGTGCATTCTAAATAATCAGCTGATTATGGCAGCACACACTGCTGCTGACTACGCGCTATTGTAATTTGGGCTTTACAACAACAACGGACAACAGAATTCTCACAATTAAAAAAAATTTCAAATTCCACAAATATTTTTTTACTTTTTGATCAATGTGAAAACCAAATTTAAATATTAAAATATTGATATCACTTTTCTCAGAATTAAGCGCCATTTTCGAATCATTCAACCCCAATAGAAAGACGAACGGACATTACCATTCTGCAAAAAAAAGCTTATAATTATAAAAGTGCATTTTTGACTTACTAAAAAATTAATAAACGTTATGTGACTATTAAAATTTTGATATTACATTTCCCTGAATTAAACATCAGTTTCGACTCATTTAACCCCAATGTATAGACGGACATTACCATTCTGGCAAAAAAAAATCTTAAAATTCTAAAAAAGTATTTCTTTTAATCTAATAAAAAATAAAACGAAGTCATCAAAATATTTATATTAGCTTACTCCAAATTAAGCGCGATTTTCGACCCCTTTTACCCCTAAATGTGCAGGTTGGAACACTAATTCTGCAGCATGGGGTTTTTCAGTAAATTCGGATACACAATATTAATAAGTATTAAGCCTCTAATCCACCTTTTTTAATTGTACCTAGTTCTCGTGGTAATTCGTTATTTTAAAAATTATGTATAATGCACCATATATTGTAGTACATATATCTTGAAAACAATTCTAATTAAAATTGTCTTTATGTCATTCTTGTTTACTTTTCAATATGTTCAACAGTTATGGAAATATTAAGGCTGTTTGGCCATTGACCAAAAACTCGGTTTTTTTTTTATTAAGTGTAAAGAAATATTAACCTTATTATTAGAAATATATACAGAATTTGTAAAAAATAGATCTTCATTTACCTAAATATTTTCTTATAACAAAGGTTTTGTTAGGGATTTGCAATTCCTTTTCTTTTACTTCGGTAAAAGTAAAATACATAATTAAAACATAAATAATAAAAAATACTTATAGTTATTCTAAACAATACTAATAATATTTTAATTAAATATTATTTTAAACCAGAGACCGGATTTTAATACTAAAAAAACAATCTTTTTATTTTTATTTCAATCGAAAAACAATCTTTAATGTTCAAAAAATAATAAAAATCCATCATGATTTTTATTATTTTCATCAATATTTTAATTTTTTTCATCATGATGAAAATAAAAATATAAATATCTTTTGTGATATTTATTTCAAAAGTTGAAAATTATTTTGAACTTTTTTCATCGGATGGAAAAAATTCTAAACAACAACAATTTCATTTGAATAAAAAAAATATTTTGAAAACAAAACAAAAGTATGAATAAAAAAACAATCATTTTAAATTTTTTTCGAACTGATATTTATCGTTAAAGATATTTATCGTTAAAGATATTTATTTTTTTCATCATTGATGGATATTTATTTTAAAAATAAAAATCCCTCACATATTTTTTTCAACAAATGAAAAAATATTTTGAACATTAAAGATATTTATTTTGATTGAAAAATAAAAATAAAACGTTTTCGGGTCCTTGTTTTAAACCATAAAAAAATATTAGGAATCACATTGTAAATTCCATTCAAAAAAAAAAAAAAAAAAAAAAACTTTTCCAAATTCCTTTTTATTGCAATTCGTTTTTATTCATTTTTATTACTTTTTTTTTATTTAGTTTATCTATTTTTAAGTTATTTAAATGTTATATCATTTCAAATGTTTCGTTGCATTATTATTGTAGATATATATATTTTTTTAATTACTTAATGTAATTTATTTTTTATAAATACTATTTTTTCTATTATTTGACTTTTTAAGGGCTAGAAATTTACTAGATTTTTTGTTTTTTGCTTTTTGTCATATTTTTTTTGCTTTTTTCTATTACTTTTAATTGGATTTTGTAAACAACATTTAGATATTTGTTTTAAATATAATTTTTTTTTTTTTTTTTTGTAAAATAAAAAATAATTATAATATTCATCACAATTATAGCTTATTAAATCCTTAAGATTTTTTTTTATTTAATTAATATATATTTTTTATTTTGTATAGATTACAACAAATATGTATTTTTATATATGAATGTGGTAAAATGTAGGTAAAAAATTTAATAATTAAGGGTCTTTTCAAAGGGGGAGAAATTCAAAAAAATTTTTAAAATTAAATGTTTCTAATGCCATTAAAAAATCGTATGTAATTTATAGAATAAGAAATTTAAAAATTTCCCCCTTATTTTTTATGTTCTTATAATCATTATAACCCTTTTTATGAACTGTTGTTTTTTATGTGATTTTAATTTTGTTATAATTAATTTAATATTTATTTTAATGTAAAAATGAATTACATACATATGTAGTATAATACAATATATATGCATAACAATTATTTTATTATTATTTTTTTTTAAGTGTTGTATCTTTTTGTATATTTAAATATAATTAATTAAATATATATTTAATTAAATTTATTTATATTTATTTTATTTGTTTGTATATAATAATCGCATTTTTATATATTTTTTGGTTTGTTCACATTTAGATTGATTTGAAAAAAATATATTTATTGGTTTAGTTTTTATAGGCCAATTACACTGATTTTTTATGTATCTTTTGTTATAGAAGAAGAGGGAGAAAAAATGCACATTTATTAATTTCATGTATTTTTGTTTTTAATTTTAATGGAAAAAGTTTTTTTTTTACACTTAAAAATATGTATTTTATGTGATTTTTTTTTTTTTTTTTTTTTTTTTGTATTTCTAATTTATGTATTTTATTTTTACTATTTTCTTTATAATTTACCGATATTTTTGGGATTTTGTTATCAATATATAATTTTTATATCTTATTTTTTAATTATTATCGTTAAAAATTTTTAGTTTTATTCTAATTTTTTTTTATATTTTTTATAATTTCTAATTTGACACAACCGTTTATGCTTGTTCTTTTTTAAGCATATTTTTTTATGGTAATTTGTTTTCAATTTTAAGTTAAAATTAAAAAAATATTATATATAATAAATAAAAATAATAATAAATTATATTAAATCAAAAGTTTACATACATACTTACGAATCAAACAAAATATTATTGACATTTTCACAAAAATGTAAAAATAAGCAGCTTTAAAGAATTTGCATAAAATTCTTTTTTTTTTTTTTTTGTTTCAAATCAATAGTGAGCAATTTAAAATTTTTAAAATTTGTTTATTTTTACTAAAATCAGTCTTTAAAACGTCCTATATCCATAAAAAATACAATTAATTTGGAATTACTTTTTTAAGTCTGTCCGTCCTTCTATCCTATAATTAAACTGGAGGTTGAAAATATTTTAACGTGTTTTCAATGAGAAATTGGCAAATAATAAATTTAATAGAGATGTAAAATAGAATAATATCATGTAATACGTTTTTAATTTACCTTCTCATATGTAGCCAATGTACGATAATCTCCTATTTAAGTGCGCATGCGCAATAGTTGGGCTTGGTCAACTATAACTTATTTTGATAAGCTTTTAATATCCCAAGAGTAAAGAGAACCGTTTCAGAACTAGTCACGTGACAGGTTCTCAGGGCTAGTGACCAGTCCCAGTTACGGAAGTTTATTAGAGGAACCTGTCACTTTTACATGGGGTTGTCATTGGAGGTGGCTAATTAGCCACTTTGGGACAGGTGACAGGATAGGTCACAGGACTGGTTCAAGAGGACAGGTTCAATGTCGATTAATATAATAAAAATTTGATAAAAAATCGATAATTGTTTACTTTTTAAACATTTTTTTACTATTATTTTTATTAAATTATCAGGCCTGTTCTGGAATCACGGTGATTTCAAATCACGAACGATTTTGAAATCACGCAAGTGATTTTCAGCTGTTCTGAAAATCACGTGATTTTATATTTTTCGAAGTGATTTTAATTTTAAGATATCATGAGCAAACTGCTAATTTTTTATTTTGTTTACAATTAAATAAAATAAAATATTTAGCCTTTTGAAATATAAAATATATAGCCTTTTACTAAAATGCCAGAAGCAACGTTATTGGCAATAATTGCTTTAGATAGGAAGAAAATAAATAATGAGCGAATTAAAAAACGTTAATTGCGGAATCTATCGAATTCTATGGAAACAGAAGAAAAGTTGTAGATAAACAGCTGATAGGCAAAAAAAACTGAAATCACGAAATCTTTTCCAAAGTAAAGAAAAAATTTAAATTTTGTAATTGTTTTTCAATAAAATTAAAAATTTTCAAACAAAAATGGATGAAGAACATAATAAATTATGTTCAACTGTTAAATAGTGAATGTGTTTGTGCCAAATGGTTCTCAATTGGAACTTTGGTGACGAGTTAGGTGTCAATTGGTACTCAACTGTCACTGAGGGACCGTTTCATTACTGCAATTGCCACAAATTTTCGCAGAACTGATAACCGTTTGAATCTGACATTTAAAAATGGTCAGTTGACTGTAAATTTTGAATAAGACAAATCTTGGCAAACTTTATTGCATCTTAAGGGCCCCAGACCAAATTTATAAAAAAAAAAAAAATATTCATACAAATTCAAATATATAGCACGATACTTAGGGATTTATATAAATATTTTTTCTGGGAACACCTGATTAAGAATTTTATGGTTTTTTATAGGTACCTTAGCGGAGCAGATTTCATAATATTTTTGAGAAATAACAAATGCGAGGAAAGAAACATATAAAATAATTTAAAGAATTCCAAATGACTTTCTAAACACTTTACAATAGGTTTGCATCAATATTTACAGAGGTTTTTCTACTTTAAGAACCGTCTAAAATAGCCAGAGAAATATAGACCACATATGTGTACAAAACAATACCATTTAGTGTTAAGAGTATATTCAAATTGCATTATTTATATGTAAAATCGTTTACGATACCGCATTGGTATAAAAGGTTCAAAAGGCCTAATTCTTTAATTCATTTTTCAAAATCGATTTAAATTAAAAATCCTTATCATTTTTTTAAAACATTCGTAATAATTTAATTTTCATTGATTTAAATTCTAAATTTAATAGAGAATTAACTCCTTAAAGAATTTAAAATCAATTCATTTACAGTCCAATTCACAACCTGTGTCGAAACATTGTATTATTGTATATCGTATACAAATTTTAAATTAAAAAAAAAAAAAATAAATAAATAAAAAATTTAAAAATTTAATGAAGGAAAAATATTTTCATTCAATTTGGATAAAATTTGAATTAACGAAAATTTAATGTAATTCTTTATGAATAAATTCAATAAAGAATTTATTCTATATGAACAAAAAGGCCGTCGATCATAAAGGTTGGTCCAACCATAATGCATAATGTTAGTTGTGATTCACACATTAACGTCAAGTTTTTTGCCCAACTTAATTTGACACTCCTTTGTTTCAGTATTTGACAAATTCAACCATGGAGAGGTACACAATTGAGCAGCGCGTTAAGATTGTTGAAGCGTTTTACGAAAATATGCGTTCAAATCAAAACGCATTTGGTGCACTTCGTGATTTTTTTTTGTCAGCAAATGTGTCCACAATCGGGAGAATTGTGCGCAAATGTCAGCAAACCGGGTCTGTAGGAAATGTGAAAACACCTGTGCATGCTCGCTCATTTCGTTCTGCGCAAAAAATTTATGCTGTTCGCGATAGTGTGGCAGAAGAGCCGACAATCTCTACTCGTCATCGTACTCAACAATTGAACATCATAACGGGCTTCTTGTGGCCAGAAATTGAGGATATGGACCTGGACAATATGTGGTTCCAACCGGATGGGGCCCCCACGATCATGTGATTTGACATCGTTGGACTTCTCTCTTTGGGAATATTTAAAACAAAAAGTGTACGTGAATAAGCTAAGAACAATTCAGGAGCTAAAGGATGAGATAATTCGGCACCTCAATTATGTCTCAGAGTCATTGAAAATATGGGCCATCGGATAGAGGTATGCCACCGAAGACATGGCGAGCTTTTGGCCGATATTTTGTTTCACACATAATTGTATTAGATACTTCTATCATAATAAAAAATATTAAGATATTTTCTGAAAACTTTTTGTTTTATTTACAATTAACATCGTGCGTTTTGTTACAGGGGAATGGAATAAAGGAATTAGATTCCAAAGCAGGACTGAGTAGCGGACAACTCATCAATTCGATTTTTGGACCGATAATACTGACATTTTCGTAAGCCAACATATGAAAGCTAGCACTATGTGGAGAAGTATTAGGTTGCGGTTCGAATTTCTTAGAAAACAAACGAATGTTTTTTTTTTTTTTTTTTTTTTTAAATAAATTCATATTTCGCAACTACTAACAATCTCATTTGGCGTCCTTAAAGCATACAGATCGAATTTGTTTACCATTTCCTGGCAAGATTTAGCGCAAGTATTAGTAAGATTTTAGAGTGTTTTACGAGAAAAACAGTTTTGGATGCATCAATATTTTATCTTATGTCAGTATTGAACAATTGGTTTGTTAATTCGCAAAACACTAAAGGCACCTCTCCCGGTGTCCATTAGGATCATTATGATATTTTAAATTTTAATCGTTCAGATTTTAAACGTTCTAAACATTGCTGGTTATCGATAGATATACGTGATGTGATTAATTTTTTTTTTTTCACGTTTAAAACATGATTGCCGCTACAATACTCTTTTCTCTGGAATAAAATATTGTTTTTGCATCATCTTTATTGTTGAATAAACTTTATTTTAACAACAATATGGTCACTGCAATAATATTTTTATTTCACTGGCGCAATATCTTTAGCAGTATGTTTGGTTAATGGACAAACGAGTGTTATTGCTTTTAAAATCCTAGCTACAATTAAACAATTTTCATAAAACAAAAATATTATTATGCTACTATGAGTTAATAATATTATTTTTAGTTCTATCGATAACTATAAACATATTTAGTATTTTAATATGACACTGTTTTACATCAGTTGTCGTGATCAATGCATGGAATTATCCAAGGGAAATTGATAACTAGACATTATTGGACAAGAAATGCGGACACTCCTACTTGATGATGCATAGTCCTGTAAGGTTACCTGGAGCGTCTTGTACTGTCGCAAGCACAGTAAGGTTATCGAGGAAAATGCCACCAAGAAGAGTACACACGAAACAAAAAAGTTCCCACGGAAAAGCGTAACACTAAAACCGAAATTCGTTGTATCCAACGCTAACAACCCATCAAGCAAGTCAAGTAACGAAAAAGGCCACTCAAAGCAACCAACCTAAATCTAAGGATGCCCCTTAAGTACAACAACTGGGCAAGTGAAGTGATTTTTAAATAAAGTGTATTAAAAAATATAAAGAATAACGATTGAAAATTTTCCAACATAGCAATAATATAGTTGTCTACAACCATGTTATGGTTATATAAATCGAAAATTTGTTGCACTTAACGACAATTTGTTGGCACTATAACCATATTTTAATTATATACCGGTTATAACAAACATATTAAAAAATGTATATTTATTTACTTAACCATATTATATTGCTACATGCAAACATAACATAATATAATGTTCCAGCAACAATATGGTCTCCATATTTTTCCTCTGTTTGGGTACTAAAATATTTTAAAAATACAATGAAAAATATTTTATTAATATCGATGCAAAATTTTTGAATTTACTCACAATTATCTGATGATATCTCACTTAATTCAGACAGACGGACAGATAGCAAAATAGGATCAAAACTTATAGATCAATAATATATAAACTTTATTATGTTTTAATAGGGTGATTGACGCGGTTTTCCAACCGGTTTTAAAACCAGTTTTTTCAGTCAATGTGCTGTCGGTTTTTCCAAAATGTTCATTTTTCGAATGTCGAATAGACCGGTTTTTTTAAACACAAAAAACCGGTTTTAAAAATATCATTTTATTTCAGAAAACATGTACTAAATAGTGATAGTGATGATAGAGATATTCTGTAAAATTAAACAAATAAATAATTAATAATTATCCTGTATGACCCAATTTCATTTTTTTGATCCAATATTTCCTTTATTTTTTAAAGGTATTGTGTTAAAAAAGTTTCACCTGCAGAATCGTTTCAATTGAGACAGGCTTCCATATTAAACCATGGTTTCTGTTTATGCTAACTAAAATTTAGATGATTTTTTCTACAATTTTGAAACATAATTATCTTCTAGTCATCTAGATATATAAATTGCTTAGCATTTTTTCTCTTTCCAGAGCTTTCTGAAGCTACCAAACGACGTAGAAAATTAAAATTTGGCTAAATTATAAAACTTTTTGTCCAACAAATCCTAATAGAGCCATATTTTGAAATTTTTATCAGGGAGCAGATATAAGAGGATTTATGTGTCTTTTTCCAAGAATTTTTTCTCTTTCCAGAGCTTTCTAAAGCTCCCAGAAGACATAGAAAATTAAAATTCAGCTTAATTATAACCCTATTCGTCTTACAAATCCTAACGGAGCCAGATTTTGAGATCTCTAACAGGGAACGAAAATACGTGGATCTATATATATGGATTTAAATATATCTTTCTTAAGCAATGTTTCCTTTCAAGAGCTTTCTGAAGCTTCCAGACGACGTAGGAAACTAAAAATCGGCATACTTATAAAACTATTCGTTCAACAAATTCTAACAGTACCAGATGTTTCTATCAGGGACCAAAAAGTCTGTTTTGATATTAAGAACTTTTGAGTTGCTATACTTATTGTTTGCTCTCCAAATCCTATAAAAAACTGATTCTGTATTTCGGCCAGGGAGCGCATTTACGACGATTTTTTATTTTGAAAGGTTTACGAATTTAAAACTTTAATCGATATTATTCCTATAAATTTGAACGGCTTCAAATAATTGACTTCGATTAGGGAGAGGAAGGTGTCTAAATGTTGTTCATATTTTTTTCTTCTAATTTTCGGATTTGTTTGTGCATATTTTCATTATTATATTATTTTTCCTGACATTGTCAGGTTTTTACGCTTGTATTTAATAAATTTTAACTTAATTATAAGAATTGATTTTTTTAAAGAAATGTAGTCTTTTGATATAAATATTAACTTCTGCAAAAAAACCGGTTAACCGGTTTTTTCTGAATTTCAAAAAGTGCAACCGGTTTTTTTAAAATACCAACTATTCGAACTATTTGAAAACCGGTTTCTCAAAAAGATCGAATAATCGATCACCCTATGTTTTAAATAGTTTTTTCTCTTACACACCGAATTTAAAAACCATTTTCCACTCTTCTGAGTAACATTAGGTCATCATTGAAAAAACCGGATTTTAAAAGTCTAAGCCTGACTACCAAGAAAATCAGTTTGAGCAATTAAATAAAATATTAAAAGTCACATCTAATAACCATTTATTTAATATTTTTATAATTTAAAATATTAAGGAAATACTTCCTTTTAACGATTACAATAAAAGTAATCAATATCCTAACCATATGAATATTTATATAAAAACTCTGAATATCCCTAAGATAAAATAAATCTTGACATTTGTTATTTTCAGCAATTTTTATTTATTTTTAATACATAATGACAACCAATAAGGATATTTTTTTTTTCTCATAATGTTTATTTTTTTCACCAGTGAGTTTTTCAATATAATTATTTAAGGAAATATAAAAAGTAGAAACAAAAATAATAAAAATTTGTATTGAAATGAAATATGAGAAATTACATTAAATAAAAAAAAAAAGAAAGAAATAGAAAAACAAACGACCACAGAAAGAAAAATAATAAGATACAATTCATCAATGATACAATATTTCTTTTGCTAAATATTCTTGAGTGTTTTTTTTTACATATTTTTTTTTTCCTGAACTGTTAATGATAATGTCTAATGACTGACTGGCTTGTATTGATAGAATTAGTAATGAAAGATGAAGATGATGATGGTGATGAAAGATGGCAACAGCATCCTCACAGATGCTACAAATACAACCAACGTTTTTGAAAAAATGCCAAGAAACCACAAACAAATTAATCTAATTTTTTTTGGTTGCTAACATTTAGGGGGACAATATATAGAATAAAGGAATGAATAAAAAATATTCACATGGAGACCTAGAAAAATATCCAGCTACCAACCATTCAGTCAGTCAGTCACCCAATCAAACAGTATTCATGTTATATAGTTTGTAATAAAGAGATGAATTGTTGCTTTTTATTCTAACTCTAGTAGTTTGTTTCCTCTTCCTTTTAGCCTTAACACTCTGCAATGTTTAAGTGTCCTTCTACTGTATGTTGTGTTTGTGTAAGAATTTTATAAATTATATCAATACAAGTGTGTGTGTGTGTGTATGTATGCATCAAAGTGTGGTGTTGTAATTGTGGAGGAAATATATTGAACAAAAATTAAATTGATTGAATTGAATTGAAATTGAATGATGGAATAGATAAAATATTGAATTATATAAGAAAACAAATTAAGGAATGAGAAGTAAAGTATCTATAACTACAGAATCAGTTAACAATTAATATAATTTGAATATAAAATGTAAGTTATTTTTTTTTATAAAAAAAAAAATATGAATAAGCGAAAAGGAAATAAAAAATAATTAAATTAAATGTCAATTAAATTAAGATAAAAAATAGTGTTAATAGTGTCTTAAGGTAATATTTAAAAATGATTTTAATTTGTGTGTTAGGAATAAGAAAAATGTTTAAACTAATTTAAAACTAAAGAAAATTTTGATTTTTTCTTAAACTGGTTATTGAAGGTAGATATTTTAATTTGATTATTGCCATTTGTTAAGGTTTCTATAATATTCCCCATAATTATTATTAAATATCTGTAAAGAAAATATAAAAATATAATAAATAATAGGTTTATTCGCTGAGTAATAAATAAGCCAAAATTAAAGCAGTGCAAAACAACACTACGTTAAGACATATGTATATTGCTATGTTTCTAAAGTTATTGTAGAAGTTTTTAAAATGTATTTGGTTTTTAGATTTTGTAAAAATGCTTAAATGTTGTATGTAACTGTTGACCATTTTCATGTTCGAAATTTCGAATTTGTTTAGACTTGATTTATATATTCTTGCTGGATTTTAATATAGTAAATAATAAAAACGTTTTCATACAGAATTTAAAATTAGTTCATATTTGAAAATATGTAGTTCATATCTTAAGGGACATAAACTTTTAAATTGAATTTAAACTCTATATTGTCAGAGTAATTAATGGCTTACGGTGGTCCCAAAACGTTTATTTTATTTTTTTGGAAATAATTCTGTTACTTGTAAACTATTGGAGATATCTACTTAAAATGGTCAGAGATGAGGTGCTTTCGGGTTAATTTGGAGGAGCACAGATCCCTAGCGGATTACTGGACTACATGATAGAAGTTAGTCACTTCGAGTATCCATTTTTTTAATTCGTTAAAAAATCATTCAATTCATAGTCCTTTTAAATCTCTACCAAAAATTTTATCTCGCTTTTTAAAGTATATTAAACTTGGTCTTAATTTACTTAAAAAAAAAAAAAAATATTAAATAATATTGCTTAAGAAATCCGTCCTATAAAATGTTCTATTTATCTGAAGTTGCAACTTTAAAAACATATCACACTTTTGGGGTTATTTTCCAAAAACGTGGAGTAATTAATATTCTTTCACTTCTAAAATATTTGTTCCAGACTATAGCTTTTTTAATAGTTTTAAAAGAAATCTTAACACTCATGAGTGCAAAGCAAAGTCAGATGTGTTTTGGGCTACGGTTCCTCCCTAGCACTTGTAAAATTCTCAAAAGTCAAAGCCAAGATCAACAAAAAAAAAATATGTTGGTTAAACGCACAGAAAGCATTTTCTGAGTTACGCCTTTTACAACGGCAGCGTTGATAATTTCAATGAAAAAAGTACATTTTTGAAAAAAGTTTTCACTGGACTTTTCGGTACGAAAGAGTTGGAGTTTTTCAATTCACAAATTTTAAGACAAGTTTATCTATATTGAGCCAAAATTTAATTGGGATACTTCTACTCGCTTAAATTTTATTTATGTTCAATATTAACATTATTTTCCAAAAATATACTTAAAATCTATGAATAAAGATTTTAGAGTCATGGTCTAATGAAATTTCACCGCTTCTACCTCAAAGTCAAAAACATCCTAGCTGTGATCATGTTAAATTTCATTTCTGTATTTTATAAATCGTTGAAGATAACTACATCAGTCCACAAATATACAGAATTATTAAAAAAAACTTTTGGGAATACTGTGCAGTAGGTTGTCCCGTGGACAAAAAGTTGCGTAGAAATATAGGAAAAATTGACAGTCACGGGTCTAGAACATTTCGCCTAAAAAAAGTATTGGCTTTTGTCTTGAAATGGGTATCAAAAAATTCGTAATTTTTTTGCAAATATTTTGGTCCATACATAAAGCATCATTTTAGTACATCATGCAAGAAAAGGCCGATATTTTCTTCTTTTTTTTTTGCAAAATGAATAAAAATTTCAATTTTGTTCCTTTTATGGCCAAAATATTGTAGTAAGAACTGCTTATAACAGTGGTCAACAAAATATATTTTGTTTTTGTTGTTTTCGATATGGCTTCGTTAAGAAGATGTTGTGTGATAAATCCAGATTGTTTTTGCTACATTGTGATGAGGAGCAGGGTGAAAAATTGCATCAGGATCTTCGGACAATGGAGAGCGCTATCAGGGAAGGTGGGACTTACATATGATGGCAGACTACAGATGGAATTTGCAACGAGATCTACCTAAAGTTTTTTTTTTTTTTTTAAGGAAATCTTATAAAAGATTATTTGATAGTGCTCGATAGAAAAGCATGTGTATTCATTTCTAAAAGAGCCATAGAAATACCCAATAACAGAAAAAAAAAAAAAACAAACGAGATAGCAATTATAGTCGGTCAAGACCGACCATATTGATACCCTACACTATTGTGTATGAGCCTAAAAATTCGGGAAGGGTACTTATATTAGACCTGTGTACAATTGTAGACCAAAACTTTTACTAAATGTAAAATAAAATATACAAATACAGAACAATGCGTTGATACTAACATCTATATGATTTTATGCCCTTTAGGGCGATTCCTGGAATTGGGTTTATATGGAAGCTATAGTAAATTATGGACCGATTCTCATAAAATTTGGCAACTATATATAAAAAACTTATTTGTGTCGAACATTAACTTGATACTAACATTCGTATGGGATTTATGCAAGTTAATTTAATTTCCGGAAGAGACGTTTATATGGGAGCTATGGTCAATTATGGACCGATCTTCATGAAATTTGGCACAAAGATTATACACAACTTTTTTGTACTGAATTTCATTAAAATATTCTAATATGTAAGGAATTTATGACCACTAAACCCCTATTCCGGGAGGACATTTGTATGGGGGCTAGGTGAAATAATGGACCGATCATAACCAATTTCAATTATTTTTCAAATGTCAAAATAATTATTCGTATAAAAGATCAAGATCATCAAGATATCTTTAAAATTGCGACCTGTGCTTTATGCACAAGGTTTACATGGACAGACAGCCAGACGGACATCGTTAAATCGACTCAGAAAGTGATTCTGCGTCGAACAGTATACTTTAAGGTAGGGGTCCGATAATTTTTTCAAACATCAGCACAAACGCATAATACCCCAACCACCTATGGTGGTGTAGGGTATAAAAATAAATGAAACAATAATTGTGTTGACCAGTGTAATACATAATATTAAAAAAAAATTTATATTAAAATGGGCACGTTGAGGTTCCAGCAAGTATTAAGACTATTGCTTCATTCTGACAAAAATGCAAGACAACTTCTTTTTATTCCCTACAGCGATATGATGAAGACCTCCACAATTTTTATGTAACCCGAGCTACTACCAAAAAACTAAGTGTTGCATTTATTAGCCTTTAAAAAATTTATCTAATAATCACTTTTATATGCAGGTGATCGCTATTAAAATGAAATGTTTTTAATAAAGCCCCCCTTAAAAATGTCTATAACTTATATTAAAAATTTCAGCATTTTGTCTGAATTGTCTGAAGATCGGCCCATAATATATATATATATATTGTAACTGCCATAAAAACTCATTATATAATTCAAATATTCTCCGAAGCCTCGTAAGTAGGCAAAGAATCGTTAGATTTAATTTTCAATGAACCTGTATTATAGATCCCGACGAATCCAAAAGATGACCTAAATTATATGGATGGCAAATTATTGCCAAAGACATGGGATTTCAGAAAACCCCACAATAAAATGTTAAACGAGGTTAAATCGCTTGATCTTGACGGGCAGTTCACGTAAAATTCGTAAAAAATAATCATGCTCTAAAATCGTTCATACTAAATGTTCATTGTGCCGTTCCAGAGTCCAACCTATTATAAAAACTTTGGTAATACTTGTTGCATCGAATTGAGATTTTTCAAAAATTATTGAGGAGGACTTAGTTTTTTAGAAAACTAATACTGTAGTCACCCTGTTGTAATATGGAACGAGTTACAAGGTGCCAAATTTGACCATCTGGATCATGATCTGGATTTTGAATTTAGGTCTATTTCAATGATTTTTAAAATTTAAAAAAGAAATTGAAATAAAAAGCATTCTTAAACCTTAAAAATATATTAACGCTTCAATTTTTAATTTAGAATTTCTACCTTAACTTTTTTTTTAGATTTTCACGATTGGAAGTGCATTTTTTTAAATAATTCGTAAATTTTTTAAAAATATCAATTCTAGTCGTAAGAAATTATTATCAATACTTTGTAATTATTATAAAAAATTGCTTATTTTTTGCAAAAATTAATGTGAATTTTTTAATGAAATTTCAAGTTCATCAGGCTAGAAAAAATTAGTCACTCAAGATTTTTAAAATTTAAAGAATTGTTTTAAAAACTACATAAATACAGATCAATTTGACATTAAAATTGTTTCCACCTGCTCAAAAACGTGGATAAAAAAGCATATTTTATGAAAATATTAAAATGTTTAAAATCATATTTTTTTAAGTGCCGAAAAACAATTAAAATTATTATCACTATTTTTTTTAAATTTACTTTTAATGTAGCATATTAGTAAGATAATGATTTTGCCGCTTTTTATAAACCATACTTGATAGCATTAACGGGTTAATTTTTTATAATATAAATTTTCAAATCTAAAACTTATTTTTCTTAAAAATTTCAAATACTAGAAAAAATTTTATCATTTTAAAAGTATTTAAAACAATATAAGCTTAATTACTTCCAATCATAAATTTTTTTCCATTAAATTTTGTAAATGCACTAAGTTGACAACACTGGTTAGCAAGTACAACAACCCAATAATTCACGCTTTTAAATTTAAGGACAACGCTTGATTACGGTCATATTTTATTATCAAAAAAATAAATAATTTTTGGTGGAAAAGAAAACAAACCTATAAAAGTTACCAATTTTAAAATAAAAATAAAATTCGTGTTAATGTTTTATTTTTATCATTATCACTAGGATTTTTTTATTTTATTTTTTTTTTAAATAGTTAGTTGTTTTATGTTGGTATATATATCCTTTTCAAATATTTTTTATCTGCTTAAATTGTAAATTTTACAATGAATTTATTGTATTTGTATGTAAGTATGTATGCATATTAGTTTTGTAAAAGTAATATTAAATAAAAAAATATAAAAATAATAATAAAGAAAAAGTATTGCTTGCTTTTCTGGTAAAAAATTGTGTAGTTTTCAATTTATTAAAAAAACCATTGTATAATTATATATCACGAATATAAATTGTTTTAAATTAAACAACAATGAGATTTTCGGTTAAAAATGAGCTATAAACTTAATATAATATCGCAATTTAATATTATTGTGGTTAAAAAGTAGTATTTAAAACTAGATCTTTAGAACCTGTTCTATATAACTTTCGTTTCAATTTAACTGAAATGGTTTCATTACATCCTTTTATTTCTAAAATTTTCAGTTAAACAATTCATCCCACAATGAATGCAGCCTAAATAGATCATTGCTTCCCATTAAAGAGTTGTTGATGTTACTGATACGTTTATTTCCAAGTTTAAAAATATTGCCTAAATTTGTGCGGAAAAAAAAAAATATTTATGAAAATTAAGTTTGAAAAAACTGAAGTATACTTTTAGGGTTAAAGTTAAGAAGTTCAAGTTTAGAGATAAAATTTTCTCTTTCTATAAAATCTAAAGTAGCCTGGTTTTAAATAAAATTAAATATAAAATTATAATTTTATTAAAACAAAAGTCCGGCATAAACAGCCCAATCATAAATAAAAATTCCGCGTGAGATTTTTCACTTTTTCCCATTCTCTTATTGTGAAAAATAAATTTCCCTTTTATATCAACTGCGTCAAGAAAGATTTTTTCCGTGGGAAATAAATTCCTTGGGAATATTTATGATTGGGCTGAAAATATTTTTTCCCAAATTTTCATAGGAAAAAAAACTAAAGTATACTTTTAAAGTTAAAATTGAAAAAAAAAACTTAAGTATACGTTTAGGTATAAAAAATAAAAATGTATCGACACCATTGCTTTAAAATATCTTTAAACTTTTTGAATTTAAAGTTAAGAATATATAAAACTCTTAAATAGAATTTCATGTTTAAATTTCCTCTTTCCATAAAATCTCAGCAGCCAGATTTTTAATAAAATTTATAAATAAAAAAAAATATATTTTAATGAAAAGGGAAGTCCTGTATATATAATATTTTCTTCTAAATTCCTATAAATTATTGAAATAGTTTTAAAAAAAATTCATAAAATAATAAAAAAAAAAAATCATAATTTCAATTATTACCAATTATTTTTTATTTATTTATTTTTTTTTAAATTATATTTATTGCTTATTTTTGCTTTTTATTCGTTTGTTGTTGATTTATTTTAAATTTTTCTTTAGTAGTGTCTAATATAAATAATTAATATTTTTATTTGTTTTTATATCTTTAGAGTTTTTATTTATATTTTTTTTAGAGCTATTTAAGTATATTTCTAGTTTTTTTTTTTTAATATTTTGTTTTATAATTAATATTTATAATTAATTTTAATATAATTTTTTTCTTTCTGTCTGTTTGTATATTTTAATAATATTTTAAATAATTTATTGTTATTTATACTAAGAGTTTTTATCTTTTTCTTTATCATATTTAATTATTTTTTTAAGTATTAATAATTATTTTTAATATTTAGTTTTTTACTTTTAACTAGTCAACAATATTCTCTTTTTTATAAAGATTATAACAGTTATTTCTTTTTTCTTATCATCATCTTCATTATTTACTTTTAAAAAAGAGTTCCAAAATTTAGTTTATTTTTTATGTTTTATAAAAAAATTTATTATTTTTTTTTTTTTTTATATTTTTAAATAAAAAAATATTTTGTATAAATTATTCTTAAATAAATAAAATTTTAGAAAAAACTAAAAAAAACATTGAAGTGTTTTTTGTTAAATTGTTTCACAGGTATTTTTGAAACCTCTTGCGTTGCTACAACAAAAAAACTTATTAGATTTTTGATTTGTTAAAAAAATTTTTAATAATTATTTTCTTAAACAAAAAATTACATTAAATTGAATTTCAATTTATGTTTAATTGTTTTTTTTTATTTGGTTTCTAATCAGTATTTTATTTTGGTTTAAATATTTGGGAAGTTTTTTTATTTTGTTTTTTTTTTTTTTAAGGCAAAAATTTAATTCAGCTAAAAATTGCACCAATTTTGTTTGATTTTTTTTTTTCACACACTTCAATGTCAAAAGAATAGATGGTTTTTGTTAATATTTTTTATAATTTAATAATATTTTTTATTTATTTTTTATTATTTGTATACAAGAGTTTAACAATTTTGTATATTTTCAACAAAAAAAATGTATCGTTGTTTTTTTTTGTCATTTTTGATATTGGTTTTTTTTATTTTTCTATGAAAATAAGGTCTTTGTTTTTATTAAAAAGTTTTTTTTTTTATATATTTCAATTTAAATGTCTTTAAAAAACCTTCTAAAATTATGTATGAGAATTAAATGTAAAAAAACTAAAGCATACTTTTAAGCACAAAAAAAACATTTCATTTTATTTTTTAACATTAAAAAATTACAAAAAATAAGGAAAATATTTAAGATATTTTTTGTACCTAGAACAACAAATGATTCCTAGAATTCTTAAATTTTTAAGTTGTTTTTAAAAATTTTTATTTTCATTTATGCTATAACAGAAAATAACTTAAAGAAATGTCTGATTTTGTAAAAAAAAAAAAAAAAATTATTCAAAAATTCTTTGAAAGGATCCAATTTTTTTTAGTTGTAAATTCAATTATTTTACCATTTTACTTGTATTAAATATTTTATAATTAAATTTTATCTTTAATTTAATGCAATATTCTGAAAATTTTACTCAAAGGCCAAAAGTCAGATTCTTTAAATTTTTTTTTTACATCAATTACAATTAAAGAAAAGATATATTTTAGAGGAAACCCACATAAAATTGGCTATAAATCTTCAAAAATGTTTAATTTTATAAAAGGGTCAAAGGTCAAATTGTTAAAACTTTTTCCTTATGTCTAAATTTCCGTAAAATTTTTAAATAAAATGTTTTTTTTTTTTAAGGTCAAAGTTCATAAAATCAAAACTTGTAAATTTAGCTTTTAAATTAATATTTATTAATTTTATTTAAAATTTTGTTCGCTTTTAACAAATTTTCTAAGAATTTTTAAAAAAGGCTTAAGATTTCCTAAAAAGGTCAAACTTCATACGATTTAAATTTGTCAATTTTGCTTTTAAATTAATATTTATTAGTTAAAACTTTTATTCAAAATTAAAAAAAAAAAAAATATTCTAAAAATTTTTATAAGGTCAGAGGTCATACTTCATTTCCTATGGTTTTGTAAAATGAGGTTATAAAGTTTTATAACTTTTGCAATATTTAGCCAGAAATTTTAAAGTTTATGTAAAAGGTCATTTGATTAAAATTGTTACAATTATTTTTTATAAAAATCTCTTCAGTTTTCGTTAGTTTTTTAAATTTAGAAGAAAGATCAAAGGTTACAATGTATTGTCTTAAATTGTCTTCGTTACGAATTGATTTTTTTTTACATTTTTCCTAGCTTTGAAAAGATCTGGATAACATTTTGAATATTTAGAGAAAAAGGTAGGTTAAAGGTCATGTAATTAAAATTTCTTTAATTCACTAAAACATTGAGGTTTTGTAAGATTAAGTTAATTAAAGAAATTTATACAAAATAATTGGAATATTTCACCAAAATGTTAAGCATTTTTGAAGTTTTTTTAAAAGGGTCAAAGGTTATTCAATATAAAATTTTAATATAGGGAGAAGTAAATCACTTGTTATTAATTTACAATAAAAATTTGCTTATTATTTTTTTAATTACCTTAAAATTTCTTTGAAAAATTTTAAGTTTTTTATATAAGGTCAAGGTATTTTGCCTTTAAATATTACCAAATGATTTATAACAAATCTCTATTGAAATAAGTTACGAGATTTTCTAAATACAAATCTAAATTTTTGATATTTTGTGACAAAAGTTCAAAGGTTATGGAGTTTAAAATTTTTCTTTATGGACAAAATATTGAAGTTATCTATTTTTGATTAATGAAATATTTTTTTTTTTTTAAATAAAATTTTTAAAAAAGGGCTAAGGTTTATTTGATTAAACTAGTTATATATTGCTTCTTATTACCACTAAATAATTTACGATAAAGTTATATTAAAGTATTGAATTTTTATAATATTTGAATGCAGGTTATTAAGTTGAAATAGTAATATATTAAAAATTTAAATATTTTTAGATCTCAAATATTTTACGAAAAATCATTTATTTTATTTAAATACGAGCGTAACCCGGTGCGCTTCGCTACCCCCTAATAGGGAATATAAAACAATTGCTACTGTTTAGGGGTTTTAAAAAGTGGGCGTAAAATATGGGCGTGAACCCAGTTCTTACATAGCCTTAAACGACCACCGTTACTGGTGCTATCTGTGTGTTAAATTTCTTAAAAATCGGTACAGGCGTTTGAGAGTTATAAAAAGTGGGCGTGGCATACAACTCAGTTCATACATAGCCTATAATGTCCAGCGGTAATGGTACTATCTGTGTGTCAAATTTGGTGAACATAGGTGTAACAGTTTAAGAGTTTTAAAAAGTGGGCGTAAAATGTGGGCGTGGCATCCAACCAAGTTTATACATAGCCTATAATGATCAGCGGTACTGGTACTATCTGTGTGTAAAATTTCGTGAAAATCGGTGCAGCCGTTTGGGAGTTATAAAAAGTGGGCGTAAAATGTGGGCGTGGCATCCAATCGAAATCTTACATAGCCTATAATGATCAGCGGCACTGATACTATCTGTGTGTCAAATTTCGTGAAAATCGGTCCAACCGTTTGGAAGTTATAAAAAGTGGGCGTAAAATGTGGGCGTGGCATCCAATCGAAATCTTATATAGCCTATAACCACCTCTGGCACTGGTATTATCTGTGTGTCAAATTTCGTGAAAATCGGTTCAGTCGTTTAGACGTGATTGACGCACAAACAAACAAACAAACAAACAAACTTACACCTCATTTTTATAATATATATTAGGATTAGGATTTACTAAATTATTCTGCATTATCTTGAGGTTATTGTGTATTTCGATTCGAAAAGAAATTGCAATTAAAATGTTTTCTTTCGAATCGAATTACACAATAGTCCCCCTGTAATCTTTAAAAGCAATTTTCAAAGTATACCTTTAGGTGCAATTTTATATATTTATATTATAAATTTTCCCTGCATTGTATTCTTTTATAACATCTATAGAAAAACCCTCATGTAACACAAAACTAAAGCCTATATATCTGTACTCTATAACAGCAATATCCAAAATATACTTCTAGGTGAAATGTTATATATTTGTATTTAAAAAGTTTATTTTTAGTACTCATAAATATTTTACTAAAAAGAATTCGTTTAAATAATAATATAATATCTCTAGAAAGACCCTCCTGTAACACAAAACTAAAGCCTACATGGCTTTTACATATTTAACGAAAAATAATTTATTATATTTGAATATTTACCAAATTATTCTGCATTACAATCTTTTAAAATATCTCTAGCAAAAACCCTCAAAACTTTGTCATATAACACAAAACTAAGGCCTACTTGTCTGTATTCTTTAACAACTTCTATACTTCTAGGTAAAATGTAATATTGTATTTTTTTTATTCTCAAAAATTTTTGCGAAAAATATTTTATTTTATTTGTAAATTCGCAAGAATATTCAGCATTGTTTTCTTTTAAGAAATCTTTAGCAATATTTCTAGAAAAACACTCAAAACTTTCTCATATAACATAAAGCTAAAGCCTACTTATATGTATTTTTTAACAGCAATTTCTAAAGTATACTTTTAGGTGAAATACTATTTTTATTTTAAACCTCTTAGAAAACATATTTGTTCAAAACTTAATTTAATTTCCTGCATATTTCTGTTAAAACAAAAAAATCGAAAAAAAAGTTCTCTAAGTATAACAACTTACAATTTAACTAATGCATCTTGATGACATTTCTCCCCATAGATTGATTTCCTTTTAACACGATTTCATTAAAGCTGACAAATGCGAAAAAAGCAAAAGAAAAAAACTTTTTATTTTCCAACTTGTGTTTATCAGAATGATTATAATATAACTCGCTGCCTCACACCCATTCGCTGTTACCTTCCCTTTCACACTTTGTCCTTCTACATTTAGTATTGATGTTTATCACAAAATGTTTCATAAAATTGACGAATTGTTAGAAAAAAAAAGCAACAGCAAAAATAAAAAAATATGTATAAATCTATCTAGCAAATAAATTTTACCCAAGAGCATATGTTATGTAATCAATCACCAACCATATCTTGATCCCCCATAAGGGATTATTTTTTTGTGCTATTTTTTTCTAGCTTTTTCTTTTTAATACTCCAAGTATTTTAGAGGAAAAACAGATTATGGCAGAAATGTTAATGCCAACATTGGTAATGTCACATTTAATATATGAGTTGGTATTTGCTTGGGTTTAATAGCATTATAAGGTTTGAAATTGTTTTAAAAAACCTAAAGTTTTTTTTTTTTTTTTTTTTGTTTGCTGTGTTTAGGAAAAAGTTTAATGGTTTGTGCAAATTAAAGGAAAGCGTTTTAAATAAAGGAAAAGGTTTTTTTTTTCACAGGATTTCTTAGATTTTTTAAAAATCTAATTATTTATTGTTTTAAAAAATTGTGCATGCCTTAGACTTGAGTTTATTTTTTTTTTTTTAAGGGATTATAAATAAAACAGTCTTAAGTTTAATGAGCCATGTGGCCTAGTTTCCTTTTATTCTGATGTGTGTACTTGTATTGCTATTACAATAACTTTATTATATTTTCAATAACATTTAATTAAAACTTCAACTTGACGGATGTATTGTATCTATTGACAGAATACTTTGACAAATTTGTCAGCTGTGACTAAAGTGCTGAAATGTCATAGAAAAAGACTTGATGAATCGCTTCGAAAATTTTATCCTTGAAATACTTGTTAAATGTAAATTTTCTCTTGTTATTTTTGTTAAATCATATTTTCTAACACGCTGGTTAGATATTTTAAATGTAAATTTAAATATGTAGATACAGGCTACACAATATCTTCCTTAAAGAGAAAGATCCTATTTACATTGGGGATTATCGCAGGGATTTTTTATGATATTTTGTTTTCAAATTGCTTCGAAATCCCTTCTACATTTACACATATAAATTTGTATTGTGAAATTTTTTAAACAATGTTTTACAAAAAACAACAAATCAGAAAAATTAAAAATACAATTGAAAAAATGTCCTGAAATTTTTAGCTTTGCGACGACGTGCATCTTTTCTTACCCCGCTTGCTCCTCTACACCTCTTGTCTACAAACGTAAAAGTTGCAGCGATTTTTCTCAGGGGATTCCCGAATTTAAATGAGCTCAAACTTTGAAAATTTACTAAACAAACTACACTGGTGGGCAAAAAAAATATCTGAGCAAGAAATAATCTTAAAACCAAGTCAGAATCACAATAGTGTTTTACTCCATTAGTGTCAGAATTGGTCGTTATACCACTAGTTCTACGGATGTTATTAAAGAATCTGAAGTGGTTCTTATTACAATAGTTCTAGAACCAATGATTTTAAAACATGTTCCAAACTAATTGCTGGGTTGTCATATATTTTTCGAATATTTCTATTTGTATCGAGTTGCGTTCTTCTGTTGTGTAAAATTAATTGTCCTTGAAAACATCTTGTAGTGTCTTTAAATTTTTAATTAGTGTCTTACAAAACCAATAGATAACTCAGTAAAAATATACATTTCTGATGAGAACTGTTATCCATTGCTAACTCAGCCAACTTGCAGTTAGACAGGGAATAAAAAAGAGAACTTTTGTTCTATGGATTTTTCAAAATATTTTAATTTATTAAATCAATTAATGTCTAATGAAATTCAATGAGCTTCAAGTTCTGATTTTAAAGTAATTGTCACATTTTTAAATAAAAATTACTTTAAATCATGATAAAATCACAGAAAGTAGAATCATTTGAGAGAGTGCTATCAATTTATTTTACCCTGAATTGTCAAACAATAAAAAATTAAAACAAAATGTAAAAAAAAAAAAAAAAAATTTTTTAAGATTTTTTTTTTTTTTTCAATTAATAAATTATCTTCATGTACCGATTCTACGTTAACTACCAACAACTCTGAAACCAAGTATATTCCTTGCCATTAGTAACTACTGGATCAGACGGAACATCTATTTGCAGCTCCAGTAAGCGTTCATTTGCGACCACACTATGGAAGGATATTGATGGCATCATTGGAAGTTGTTGGTGAGGTAGTATCCGGTGGCATTATGTTTTATATGCATATTATAGTCTACACAACTTTTTTCCCAAATAAATTGCACAAAAAAGTTTTAATAAAAAAACGAAATATAAACAAAAACGTTTATATTTTTATTTTTTTTATTCTTATTTTTTTGTTTTTCAGTTTTCTGTTATTTGACATAACAAGAATTAAAATTGAAAACTCTCTCTAATGATTCTACCTTCTGTTATTCTATTATGTTTTAAATAAATTATTTAAATGACAGTGAGGATTTAAGAAAATATAAAATTTAAAGCATATGTTAAGGCATAATAGAGAATTTTATAAAAATTAGCTATGTACTTTTCAAAATCTTTCATCATTTTTAATAAATACAGCAAGAAGAACAATTGCACATTTTGCTTTTGTGAACATTGAAAGAGAATATAATTTCAAAAATCGTTTCTATTTAGAATTTGAAAAAAAAAAAAAAAAACATTATTCTTAATATTAAGTTTTCTAAGAAAAAATAATCTTTGAATAATTTTAAGAGTAAACATTATTTCATATTAATTTCATTCCTCAAATTTATATCTGAATAATTCATGAATTCTTTAAAATTTTTCAGATGTTTTGAAGGGCGTTAAAAATGGAGAAATTCAATTTCATACTACAAACATGTTATGAAACATAAAATTTCTTCTGAAGTATTATATAATTAAGGTTGAATTCCTTTTAAATTACTCACATTGCAAAATTTTAAAATTAACACTTTATATTAAATATAAACCTCTCAAAAGCAGTTTAATTGTTAAAAACGAATCTACGAACTATTAAATAAATTTGTGAGTTAAGTAAACAAAAACAAATTTTACCTAAATTTGTAAAAATAAAATAAAACACTTGTCAAATATTTTCATACCTTTTCTCTATTTAAGTACATTTTCTTTACAAAAAAATCTAATTTCATAGCCTACTTTTAGGGCTGAGCAATAAAAAATATACATTTAATTTTCATACATAATTAAAGATTAACATTTTGTGTTCTTTTTATTTTTTTTGTCTTATTATTTTATTAAAGATTCTTCATAAACAATATATAAAAAAAATACTCTTTTCTCTTTTGCGTTTTGTTTTTGTAAAAGAAAAAAGAGAGATTTTTCAAAAAAAGTCTTTTTTTCTGGTTTTAAAAAATATGTTTTTTTGTTTTGTTTTATCATTTTAATAATAATGTATATATATATATTTTTTTCTAACAAAATACACATTGTTTGTAAATATATATAATTTATTGCTTATTTCAGTTAATGTTTTTATTTATTTTATTTTTTTTTAATAAAAAAACAACAAATATTAGCAAAAAAAATTGTATTTTTTTAAAGTTTGGAGACTTAAATTAAAAAAAAAATTGTTTTTATTTATGTATATTTTATAGTTTTGAAATATATTGAGTCAATATTTTTTAAGGTTTTTTTTTCTTCATTTTTTTTTTTTTTTTGTAGCTACAATTAATATTTATTTTCTTTGTTGTTTTTTGTGTAATTTTAAGTTGTCTTATTTAGTATTTTTTATTTTGCATTTATTTAATAAATTTAGACTAAATTGTGTATAATTATTAGTTGTTTTTTATTCTGAATATTCATTTTTTAAGTTCTATTTTTTTTTAATATAATTATTGTATAATTTATAAATATATTTTTTTTTGCTTTTTGTTGTTGTATGTAGTTTAATAATAAATATTTTTTTTTTAATATTTTCAAGTACTTAAGGAGCTAAATCTTAAAAATAAAAATATTTGTTTTTATTTTGTTTTTTATTTAGTGTTTTTTAAATTATATATTTTTTATTATTCGTTAATATAATATATTTTATTGTTGTTTAGTTTAGTTTTTTATAATGTTTTACCTAAATTGTTTTTAAACTAATAATATTTATTTTTTTTTTTTTAATTATTGTGTTCATAATTAGTTTTTTGTATTTTTTTTTATTTATTAATAATATTTAGTTTATTCTTATATTTTGTGTATATAGTTTTATTTTTTATATATATAAATATTTATGTCTTTAGTATTTTTTTTTTTTTTTTTAGATTTTTTGTGCCTTTTTTCTTTCTTTTTTATTAATTAATTATTTGAGATGCACCTTAAGAGTTTTTTGTTTGTTAAATATATATTTATTTGTCTATATATATTTAATATAGTATAATTAATATATATTTATATGTATATTTTATAAATAGGTTTGTTTGTTGTTTTTTAATTTTTTTTATTTTTTATTTTTAATGTATAATATATAGATAGTATTTATGTATATATTTTGTGTTTTTATTTTTTTTATTTTCATTATTTTGTGGGTAGTTGTATATAATCATATATATTTAATAATAATAATTATATTATCATAATAATAATTGATCAGTAAAATATTCAATAAAGAGATAAACTGCCTTTTTTTTAGATGTTTCAAATTTCTATTGTTTCATTTAAAATGATTTTTTATTTTATTTTATTTTTTTTTCTGAAAAATTTGGAGGATAACCAGAATCAAAAAGAAAGCTTACGACACATAATTATAAAAAAATAAGCTTTCAGAATAAAATAGAATATTTAAAAAATATTTTAAACATATTTCTCAATTTTGTGCTAATGGTCTTTCGAATAATAGTCTTCTTACACTTCAATAAAAATTGCTTGCTTGTAAAAATGCAGAATATTATGTCTGTTTTTTTTTTTTTTTTTTAATATATGATTATTATTTTCTTAAACACTTATCATGACAATTATACCGAGATTCTAAGCAAGTTTTCCAATTAAATTGAATAAATCGTAATTTTTTGTTTTTTGTCAAAAATTCATAGATTTCCTGATAGAAAAGCTTAAACATTTAAGAAATTTTAAAGATATCTTTATTATCAACAAATTAAAATTGATGGTCCTTCGAAACAATTTCTTATAAATATTACTTTACAATCAGTTTGTCTTAGACCTAAAAAAAGTCAACATAATATTTCATTATTTTCTATTTTATTTTGAACACATCAGCAACGTTAAAAATTTTGTACCATAAATTTCGCGTAGAGTGGTTTGTGTATTGGCTAATTGTTCGTCAATATAGAGCGATAGAACCTTGAATAAAATTATTTATTCTCTTTATCTCGAATTAACTTTAATCAGCTAAAAAAAAAAATTTTAATGGTCCTTCGAATTGGCAAGGTCAAATCGTGAATTTAAAATTCATGTAATATGGTTTGTGTATAGGCTGATCTTTCGCTAATAAATAGAGCTTGATGTTATAAAATTCAGAATTTCACTCCGGAACGAGCTGATTCTTTCTCAGCCATATTTTATTAACTCAACGACCAGTTTTTTTTCCATAACTGAGAAATTTGTATAACAATACAGACCGCTACGAAGTGAAATGTGAGCTGTCAACTATCAGTTACGAAATTGGGAGCATTTCGTATTACTTATGTGAGAGTACCAAAGAATGTACCAAAAATGTTGCATATTTGAGCAAGTTTTAGTTGTTTTTTTTTTTTTTTTTAAATAAAAACACTGCGAAAAATGTGTGGAGATCATGATTTAGCTGAATCCAGTAGCGATCCCGATGTGCATGATAAGAAGCGTTCCAGACTGCCGATGAAGTTTAAAGAACTGGACATTTTACTCGATCAAGACTCGTGCCAACGCAAAAAATTCTTGGAAAAAATGGAGAGGAAGTTCTGTGCCACTCGCAGTAAGGCTCAGAATGCACTTTAGAACAAGGTCTCTGAGCACAAAAGGAGATATATGGGGATCTATAAATGGCTAGAATGATGGCAAAAAGTCATAGATTCATTGAGTAAAAAAAAAAAACACTGTACCTTTATTTTGAAAATAGTTGAAATAAAATTGAAAACAATAGTTAAACATGTTTTTAAGAACTTTCGTACTATTTCTATTTGCACTGTGACCAGAGTATGAACTCATTAACGGTACCAATTTAAATTCATCATTAGAATATTCTGAAGTTATAATGTGAGGATTCATTTGTCCTGATGAAGATTTGGACATATTACATAAACTGTGAGACTTCATTATTTCATTGAAGGGCCATAAAGTGTACAAATGTTTGGTTTTTTATTTTCAGTGACAAGTATATAATTTTGAATCCTATATAAATGTTTTTATTTGATCAAAGATCATCAAAAATCACTTTAATTCAGATACATAAGGGTCAAAAAGACATAGTATCAAGAAAAGTTTAGAAATTATTTTTAATTAAATACACATTTTTATAGCTTTGCCGCAATCAAAATGTTAAGAAAATAATAAGTGATTACTATTGACATACAGAACATAGAAATTAACTAGAAAACCCACTCTAAGTTTAAACAAAATTAGGGCCTGATTTAGCACAACAAGGAAACTGTTTAAAAAATTAAATTTGTATGGAAACTACTTACAAAACATATTTAAAAAGAAAATAAATTTTCATGCTAATTTTATTTTTAAACCATTTAATTGTTGCACTCTATCAGGCCCGTATAAATTTGTTCTAATTTTTAATTAGTCAGGGTTCTCTTACAGCAATTTTACTTGTCGCAATTCTGAATTTATAGGAGAGAGGAGAAGGGAATACTAAACTTTTACTTTCTCTTGACGTCTATTGACTACGAAGTCAGAATTGCGGCAAGAAAAATTGGTGTGTGTGAACTCCGACTAACACAGTAGAGTTAGATTTTTTTAAAGAGTGTTGGTCCTCTAGTCTTTGCTTTTCTATGATACAGAATAAAAAAAAATTTAAACAAAATATACATAATAAATTGTCATTCATCAAACACAAAAACCCAAACGATTGTATAGTGACATAGAGAATAAGAAAATAAACTCTCAATATTATTTTTGTCAGAAAGTGACCAGAATCGCATCAAAGAATACGGCCTTTAATTTCATTAAAAAAAATATGGAAGTTAATGGACTCTTCAAAGAAAAATTTTGACATCTAAAACAATTTTAGAAACATTATTTTAGATCAAATAAAATTTCTTGAAAATGTTTTAAATTTGACAAAATTTTAAAAATTTATTAAAATTTTCTTAAATTTTAAAGGACAATTTCGATTAATACCAAAAAACTATTGATTGAAAGAAATTAAAAAAATAAAATAAACGAAAATTTTGACATTTAAAATAATTTTAGAAACATTTTTTTAGATCAAATAAAATTTCTTGCAATTGTTTTGAATTTCACAAAATCCTGGGTTCAAATCAAGATATTAAAAATGTATCTTAATTGTTTTAAATTTCAAAGAAAAATTTCTCTTTCAAAAATTCTAAAAAGTTGTTTGATGTAATGTTAATAAATATCCTTCCTTAAGTAAATAAATGTTTTCATTACGAATTATTTGCTGCTATATTAATGCTTAATTAAACTCTCATTTCTTTAGTTTAAAAAATAACTCTACTTAACCTTTTAACATCTCCACTTAGCTTAAATAATTTAATCAAAATCATTTTTAAAACAGCATATAATTTTAAAGAGAATTTAAATATCCTTCCTTTTTGTATTTTTTGCTATTGTGTCGTAAGCTTTTCTTTTATTTTTTTATTTAAATAAAATCTTTACCATTTTGTATAACAAGTCTGTATATGTATGTAAGTGTTCTTTAACAAAATGTCGGCTATTTTTATTATTTTTTTTTTCACTACATCTTTTGCTATTACTTTATTTCCTTTGGGTCCGCTGTAAGAGTTTGAGGGAAAAAAAAACTAAAAACTTGTGTGTCCATTTTTGTTTGTTAATGTTTTCTTTCTTTTTTTTTTTAACTCTCAGCAAGTTAAAAAATATAAATAATTTAAAAGATGAGCAAAAAGTAAAAAAAAAGAAAGAAAAAAATTTAAACAAACAAAAAACTTTAATAAAAACTACTATTATTGTATATAAGAGAAAAAAAAAGTATGAGAGAAAGTATGTTTGTATAAATGTGTATTATTGTTACTCTGTTATATGTAGTTTTGTAATTGTAGTTGTTTTTGTTATTATTCTTTATAAACTGCTATGTATTTTATCATTTCCTTTCTAAAAGTACTACTCTACTACTCTCGTTTATACAACTATATTTTTTTATACAATAAACAAAATAAACAAGAGAAGAAAAAAAAATTACCAGAAAAAAAGAGAATAACAGATTATTATAATAAACAAATTTCTTCTCAAACAACAATGGCTGGCTGGATTTGTTTATATTTGTTTGTTTGTATGTTGTTACATATAGTTGTAGTACGTGTAGTATAAGTAATATTTATTGTTGTTTGTTTTATTTTTGTATAATAGTAGAAAAAAGAAAATAAAATGAAGAGATGTATTTGTGTGATTTTATATGAATGAGCTGGAGTAATTTAAGCTTAATGATTATAATAAATTTTCGGTAGTTCTTCTCGTTATATGTATGAAGTTGTTGTTTGTAGTGTATGTTGTTATTATTTATTTTTAGTTGTAGTTTAGTTGCTGTTGTTATTGTTGTCTTCCTTACAAATTATTCAAAAAAATATTTTAGATTTTTTTTCTTATTCTTTTACTGGATTTCCTTCCTTTAGCTGTTTTGTTGTTGTTGTCCATTTATTTCTCATATTTCATAAAAAGTGCGTTATTTGTTTTTGTTGTTATTGTAAGTTGCAGTTTTGTTTTATTTTATTTTTCATTCAAAATATTTGATTTATTTTCTAAAATTTATTTCTGTAGTATTTATTTAGTATAATAATGTGTTTTTTTTCTTCTAGTTGTTGTAGTTGTAGTTGTTTTTCTCTCTATATATATATTTTTATTGTAGTTTATAGCTGTGGTTTTTGTTGTTTTGTTGGTTGGTTGGTTTATCGGTTTTTGCTGGGTTTTCATTATTATTTATTATTATTTTCACTATGATGGGATGGTGGTTTAAAATTTTTTTGTTTTTGTTTTTTATATTGTTGTTGTTTATTATTTTTGTATAATCCTCAAAATTAACATGGATAAATACCTATAATAATTAATTTATAATATTTAATTTTTAAGGTTTATAATTGTAATTATTATTATTATTTTTTTAATAAAAATTAAATTATTTAGCATATAAATAATAATAATTATAACAAGAAAAATTATAATTATGTTAATTATGGCTTAATAATTGCTTATAGTTTTCTTTTTTAAGGTTTTATAAATTCTTATAATTATAAGCATTTTTCTTTAAATTGTTATATAAGTTTTTAAGTGTTTTCTTTTTTTTTAGTATTAAAACTAAAACTTAAATTAAAATATTAAAGTGTGGTTGTTGTTTTTGTTTTGCAAAAAAAGCAACTTAAAAAAAATATTTAGTTTTTTTTCTAAAACATACAAAATGTTTATGTAGTAGTTGTTGTTGTTTTGTTTTAACACAAAAAAAAAATTATTAATAATATCTAAATCAAATTAAAAAATAAATGATAATTTTCTAATTTTAAACAAAAACAAAAAAAGTATGATGAGTTTAAAGTTGCGCTGCATTGGTGCCTCCATAAGCCAGTAAAGTTGACTCAACTAATTAGTGTTAAAAACAAAAAAAATAAAAAAAATAAAAATGTTTGGTAAAACAGTAAAATATAAACAAAAGAAATTATTTACACATAAATTATTAATATTATAACCCAGGAAAAATTGTATTATTTCTACAACTAGTTCCAGAACACATGAAAATAGCCTGTACTTGTTCTACTTTGGCGTTACGACCAATGATTTTTGTTTGAAATTGTCACCTCCAGAATTAGTTCTGTGGATGTGTTAGCTAGCCAGTACCCATTCTATGGAACGGTTCTAGAACTAGTTCTTTAATCAATGATTTTTGTTCGAAATTATCACATTCAAAACTAGTTCCATAGAAGCGTTAGGAAACGGTTTCAGAACCTGTTTTTTTTTTTTCGTTTTTTATAATAATGTGCTATTTCCTAAAGGCCACTTTTGAAATTAATTTAATTTTGTAAATACTCTTTTTTAATTTTTGATATTTTTTGTACAAGTTAAAATACTTGTGCTACAGTTCTAGGAAATTATTCGAGAACCAGTAATTTATTATCAGAAGTGATGTAGAAGTCATATAGAATTAGTTCTCAAGCACTAGTTCTCTAGAAAATTCCTAAAATGAATTTAGAATCAGAATAAGGTTCTACTCCATTAGTGTCAGAATTGGTTGTGATTCCACTAGTTCTGAGGATGTTATTAAAGAATCTGAAGCGGTTCTGAAGACACCAGTTCTAAAACTAATGATTTTAGAACATGTTCTAAAATTTTTCCTGGGAATTAAAATAATGTTAATAAAATTAATTAAAAAAAAAAAAATGTTATAAAATATTTACAATTATTATTGCAACTTTTAGTATTTTGTTTTTGACAGTTTTAGTTACAAATTTTTACATGATTAGTTTTATGAAGATTTTAAGTAAAATAATGATTATTAAAAATATGATATGAAAATTAATATTCAAATAATGATATAAGTAACATTCCAGTGATGATTAATGTTATGCAAAAAATGGGTAACTAAAAAATACTATATAAATTATGTACCAAATTGAGAAGATGTACTATTTATAATTTTTATGGAATTAATATTGCCTTAGGAAGCTCTTTTAAAATAAATGAAAAATTAATTAATTTAGAAAAATTTGCAATAATAAATTCCTGAAAAAAAGTTCCAAAATTGTAGCCCCTAATTCCTCAATATTACTCCAACCCAGGCATGGAAAATGAAAATATTTTTCGGTATAAAAATAAATTTAAAATAGTACTACTTTGTGAGGGTCACAGTACTAAAATTTAAAGTTTTTTTTTGTTTATTATTATTATTATTTTTTAAGTGCAAAGTTCAAGGAATGTAATTTGTATATTTAAAACGAAGTATTAAATACGATACCAAATCATTAATTATACAGATTAAATATTCTAGTAAAATATGAGATTATGTTAAAAAAAAAAGCTTAAGAAAATGGTCCTGAAGTTCAATTTCTTAAAATCTAGCATTTCAGCTTTAGTTTTATTAAATTATAAATCATTACCTGATGTCTTTGAAACTTGGAACATTTTAATATCAATTTGATTTACAGAGCATAGAAACTTGCAGTTTTTAGTAATGATTGTGCATTTTGGTTTTTACAATTTTATAAATTGAAGCTATAGCTCAAATGTTTCTATAATGTAGTGTGCTTTTCCTAAAAATTTATTTCGTCACCGAAAATGCAAAACAACGTAACATCACTTTTCACAACTTTACAGGAGACACAAAAAACATAAAATCTAAACAAATTGTCCTACAAACAAGATTTTTGGGTTATTACATCTTTAAATATTGCCTAATATATTGATGATGAATAATTTAATTTTTATTAAATATTTTTTAAGTTATGTGGTTTACGTTTTTCAAGATTTCAATTTTGTGAAGCCAAAAAAACGTAACATCAATAAAAATTTTACAAAAATTGTAATTAAAATAATTTTTGATAACTTTTACTCCAAAATTTTAATAGCTTTTATATTTTTAATAATTTGCAATCTAATTCGTAAAAAAAAAATTTTTTTTTTTTTATATTTTTAACAAATGTGATGTGTTACGTTGTTTTGACTTAAGAAAATTATTGCTTTCGTTAATATAGTCGTTATTTTTCGAGCTACAAGTCTGAAAATTTGTGATCACACGTATTTTGGAAAAATTAACTATATTTCATCAAAAAAACAAATTTGAGAATTTTGATGTTACGTTGTTTTGCATTTTCGGTGACGATTTGAATTGTCCCAATTATGAAAAACAATGATTTCATTTATTTATTTTATTTTATATTTATTTACTTAGAAAATATATTTGCAACAATCATTAATAATGTACCCTTTTCCAAATGTAGAATAAGATAGAAAATCTTGTTTCTTTATTCCCAGGAAAATTTGTATTAGAACTAGTTCCAGAACGCATAAAAATAGCCTGTACTCGTTCTACTTTGGCGTTACGACCAATGATTTTTGTTCGAAATTGTCATCTCCAGAGCTATGTAATTCTGTAAAAGCGTTATCTAACCAGTACCCCCAGCAATAACTTCGCCTACTGAATAACATGATTTGTAGGCGAAATTAGTATGAAAAAGAGCTTTCACTTTTAGTACTATAACTGATGAATTTTGTTCGCGATGTCCAAAGTTTTTTTTTTGGGTTTCAAAAGAGTTGTTTTGGCTGCTGATTTTTTTTAACGCACAAAAAAAAAAATTTGGCTCGGTTGAGATTTGAACCCATGCATCAGCATACTGGTTGTGTTTGTTAGTCTGCCGTCTTACTCGCTACACCACAATCGACTTATATTTTTACGTGCTAAAAGGTGGTTTTCATTTAGAGAAATAAACACAATTTATAAAAAAAAATATATTTGCCTCAAGTGGGAGTTGAACTCTCTTTGAATTTAAGTACACTTTTCTTCAGTAAGGCGCTCTAGACAACTGAGCCACGTAAAAATCAAATTACTTTCATATTTACTAAATACTAGTTATTGAAGTACTATTAGGTAATGCTGCGAGTGGCAAATAGGACTACACTGTAGGGTGATCGATTATTCGACTTTTTTGAGAAACCGGGTTTCGAATAGTTTGAATAGTTGGTATTTTAAAAAAACCGGTTGCACTTTTTGAAATTCAGAAAAAACCGGTTAACCGGTTTTTTGCAGAAGTTAATATTTATATCAAAAGACTACATTTCTTTAAAAAAATCAATTCTTATAATTAAGTTAAAATTTATTAAATACAAGCGTAAAAGCCTAACAATGTCAGGAAAAATAATATAATAATGCAAATATGCATAAACAAATCCGAAAATTAAAAGAAAAAAATATGAACAACATTTAGACACCTTCCTCTCCCTAATCGAAGTCAATTATTTGAAGCCGTTCAAATTTATTGGAATTATATTGATTAAAGTTTTAAATTCGTAAACCTTTCAAAATAAAAAAGTCGTCGTAAATGCGCTCCATGGCCGAAATACAGAATCAGTTTTTTATAGGATTTGGAGAGCAAACAATAAGTATAGCAACTCAAAAAACAGACTTTTTGGTCCCTGATAGAAACATCTGGCACTGTTAGATTTTGTTGAACGAATAGTTTTATAAGTATGCCGATTTTTAGTTTCTTACGTCGCCTGGGAGCTTCAGAAAGCTCTGGAATGGAAACATTGCTTAGGAAAGATATATTTAATTCCATATATATAGATCCACGTATTTTCGCTCCCTGATAGAGATTTCAAAATCTGACGAATAGGGTTATAATTAAGCTGAATTTTAATTTTCTATGTCTTCTGAAAGCTTTAGAAAGCTCTGGAAAGGGAAAAAATTCTTAGAAAAAGACACATAAATCCTCTTATATCCGCTCCCTGATACAAATTTCAAAATATGGCTCCATTAGGATTTGTTGGACAAAAAGTTTTATAATTAAGCCAAATTTAAATTTTCTACGTCGTTTGGTAGCTTCAGAAAGCTCTGGAAAGAGAAAAAAATGCTAAGCAAATTATATATCTAGATGACTAGAAGATAATTATGTTTCAAAATTGTAGAAAAAATCATCTAAATTTTAGTTAGCATAAACAGAAACCATGGCTTAATATGGAAGCCTGTCTCAATTGAAACGATTCTGTAGGTGAAACTTTTTTAACACAACACCTTTAAAAAATAAAGGAAATATTGGATCAAAAAAATTAAATTGGGTCATACAGGATAATTATTAATTATTTATTTGTTTAATATTACAGAATAAATTCCAATTTTAAAAACATAAGAAATCAGTTTTTTTGAATATTTAAAAAAATATTCCTAAATTTTCAAATATCACTATCACTATTTCGTACATGTTTTCTGAAATAAAATGCTATTTTTAAACCCGGTTTTTTGTGTTTAAAAAAACCGGTCTATTCGACATTCGAAAAATGAACATTTTGAAAAAACCGACAGCACATTGACTGAAAAAACCGGTTTTAAAACCGGTTGAAAACCGCTTCGATCACCCTACTACACTGTAATGCATACAGGAAGCTGTTGCTTTTAGAAATAGAAGCTAAGTTTTTGCTGGGACCTATTCTATGGAACGGTTGTAGAACTAGTTCTTTAATCCACAACTTATGTTCGAAATTGTCACATTTAGAACTCATGCTATAGAAGCGTTTATTCTAAAGAGCCATTTTCTTTTTAAATTTGGGAAGTCATACAAAATTAGTTCTCAAAATCATCCCTTAAAACGAATTTAGAATCATAATAAGGTTCTACTCAATAATTTCGAGAATTAGTTATTAAACCTCTAGTTCTAAGGATGTTAAAGAATCTGAAGGGGTTGTGATTACACTAGTGGTAGAACTAATCATTTTAGAACGTGTTACAAATATTTTCATGAGTTTCTTAATTAATTATCTATCAAAATCTAAATCAATATTTAAAAAAAAAAAAAAAAATAAAAAAAAATAATTTTTAAAGTCCGACCGAACACACCATTTCAATGATTTTTGTTCGAAATTGTGACATTCAGAACTAGTTCTATAGAAGCGTTAGAGAACGATTTCAGAACCTGTTTTTATCCTAATGGGCTATTTCATAAAGGCCTCTTTTAAAATCAATTTAATGTTGTAAATACTCTTTTTTTCTTTTTTAAATTTTTGGAATTTTTGAAAATTTGTATACAAGTTTTTGAAACATTTCTAGGAAGTCATTCGAAAACCATTAATTTGTTCTCAGAAGTGATTTAGAAGTCATACAGAATTAGTTCTTAAACACTAGTTTTCTACACCATTAGTGTCAGAATTGGTTGTGATACCACTAGTTCTGAGGATGCTATTAAAGAATCTGAAGTGGTTCTGGAAAGTTATTTTATTTTTTTTATTTTACAAAAAGTGCAAATGGTGTTACTTTTTTAAAAAAGTAAAATTTCCTACTACTCTATAATTGTGTATGTCTGTCAACTTATTTTTGAGATTTTTGGAAAGCGCCTTGGAGTTTGATCAAAATGAGTGACGAAATGTACGTGAAGATGTGCGTGCTATAAATTATTAAAAAAATTTAATAATAATAATTCAGACTATTTGGTGCAAAAAAGTTAAAGTTAAAAAGTTAAAACATATAAAGTCCAAAATTTCCAGACTGGAATGCTGCAAAAAATTTAGAAGCCATGAATAGGCCACGGAAATTAAAATCAAATTCCATACAAAAATACTAATGTTGTATAAAGAACAACGAAACGTATGTACTGGCAAAATTTTTCGCAGCTTCCGGTTCAAAATTTGTATGTTGCTGATGCTCGAGGATATGTTGAAGATAAGTTAAGGACCAAAAAGTTGACGAAATTTCTTAAAAAATTCCTGGTTTGGCAAGATTTATGCAGTTGCGTCAAAAGAAGCAAGTCATTTGTTACAGTGGGTTCTATAAATACCGAAAAATACATAAAAGAATGTTTGCAAAAAAAAAAAAAAAAAAAAAAAAAAAAAAAAAAAACTTCTTTCATAAGAGAGCACAATGTGTCCACATATTTTTGGTCCGCTTTGGCATCATGTCACTACGTAAAAAAGTTCTGGAGTGGTTCCAAAACAATAACAAGAGAGGATAATCCTCTAAAATGTCCAGAGCTAAAAACAGTGAAGAGGTACGAGTACAAAAGATATGTCCCAAAATATCGAAGATTTTAAAAGGAGTGACACAAAAAAGTGACTGAAACAACTATCAAATCTCTAATGGAAGGGTTAACAAAAATAGGTCTACGATTAGTGGTTAGAAGTATAAAAGTTATATTTTTCTGTGATCTGTAGTATAATATCAATTAAATAAAAAAAAAAAAAAAGAACTAGAACTGAACTATTATGAATTATTGAATTATTCTCAAAATTGAGAATTGTACTTTGCTCAGAAAATTTACATGTTCTGTCAGCCAGACAGAAGGACGGAAATTGTTCAATTTACTCAAATGATTCTGAGACGATTTAATACTTAAAAATGATTTATCTTTCTGATTTACTTTTCAATATGTACCTCTGTCAAATAATTATATGTGCAATATTTGTTTTCTGGTTTTTATATATTCCAAGAGTGGTATACATTTCTTTGGTTTACAATTTTTTTCATTCATACCTAATGTCTCTATTTGCAAAATTTTAGGTTCCTCTTGGCATTGTATTTAAAGTACCGTTAAAATAAACATATCAAACTCTGAAATTTAATAGAAAATAATTATATGTGCAAATTGAAATTTTTACTCAACAGACTGACATGAAGTCCACAGTTTGAACCGTTTAAACAATTAAAGTTATTAGGGGAATATTTAAAATGATTAGACCTAAAATACCAAAATTTTTTTATTTTATTTTTTTAATTTATAGCCAAAATATGTCACCAGGTCATGAACTGTCAGTTGAAGTGCTGAAATCATTAAAGTAAGACGACAGTTTATGTAATTGCTATCATTCTAGGAGCGGTAACCCATAATCAATTGCTGATTAGCGGGGCTTAAGGACATTTTTCGAAGAAAAACAACATGTGTTACAGAAAAATAACGGCCAAATGAACGGGTTTTAATAATTGGACGTGAGCATAAACTAATAAAAGAGGTTTAAGATTAAAATTATGACCTTTGCGTGGCAAAAACATAACTAATAGAGCGGTACAAAAATCCACACGCAGGATTTTATGATAAATATAATTTTTTGGTTAAAAACTTTAATTACACCATGAGTTCATGTGCATAAGGGATGAAAAATATTATATTTAAATTATCCAAGTGTTTATCATAAATATTACATGGGTATTCGACGTCTATAAAAGACATGCTTGAAGCGTAATCATAGTGTCGAATCGCACATAATATAAGTCAATTTTAGTTCTAGATAGAAGTTAAAAATATTTATTGGACGTAGCTAAATTAATTCACAGCACAACATAAATTTACTGGACAAAAAATCCAATAGCTTCGTTGATAAATTTTCTACAAAAATTAGATTTTTCAGTAAATTAATGTGACGATGTTACTACATCGGGCCTCAAAATCGGTTTTTAAGTCACAAAATATTATATTTCTGCAGCGACCAGTAATGATCCTCAGACCGTCATGACATAAGGATTTCCAAAGAATACTCTATGCTGAGATATATTTAGATTCAGAGCTATATGACAATATCAAATGTTTCAAATTGATTTTGTATAAGTATACTACAGTTTTGACCTATATATATGTAAAGGAAAAAGGACGAATCGGTATAACGAAGGATGCATCTGGTAACGTTATATTAGGATAACACAATTCCTTAACAACTTTCATCAATATTGAAATTTAAATTTATTTAAATAAAGGATTTTTATAAAATTCTTGTCGTGCACATATAATTATTTTCTATGAACAATTTTAGAATCAATTAAATTTTGCCACAAAATACACATAAGAAATAAATTTTTCATTTGACTTATAAAGCTCTAATAAACATTAAAAATATAAAAAAGATTTGAATTTGAAAATTCCATTTTTGAAGAAAATAAATTACTTTATAGGTATGCACATATAATTATTTGACTGGGGTATGTATTTCTCAAAGACGGGGCTGCGTATAAGTAATATTTAATGTTTATATCACGTATACTATATAATAAGCCCAACCCTATTACCTTAAATTTAACAAAATGAATTGTAACCACGATTTTCTATAGCATTTTTTTTTTTTTTTTTAATATTACAGATAATTCAATGTAAAATGCTTAACACGAGACAGAAGTGGCAACGGAAGTTTGTCCTCTCAAGTAAACTATCAATATAAATTTATGTCTTATAAAGTGATAATAAAAAAAAAGCATCCAAGCTTTTTTTTAAAATCTATGAATTTGCTTTGATTACACCTGCTTCCGGTGTTAAAATTTTTAATACCTATTTTTAAATATATATTCTTTTTAACAAAACAACATATCTTTTTTTAGAACTCTACAATAAAATAAAAACTACGTAATTATTACGCCATAAATTGAAATATTCTGACAGTGTTTTTACACAAATTAAAAATAAATTGACAAAATTTGTAGAGGCTGTCAAAAATGCAATGATTAATTTTACAAATTCTAAATGACAAAAACTAAAAAAAAGAGAGGGAGAAAAAAAAAACACACTTAAAAAAATATATCGATTATTTTGAAAGCAAAAACAATATACAAAAAGAGGCTGCAATGACGACAACCAAACTAATGGTGAAATTGAAAAAAATTAAGAAAATTCCATTTTGTCTGCTATTTCACAAAACATTTTGTTATTTAATTTTAACAAAAACTAAAAAAAAAACCAAAAACAATATTAACAGAAAAAATTCGATGAAATAGCATAAAAACAAAAAAAGAGAAAATAAAAGAAAATGAAACAAGTGTATGAGGGGGTGGCTGGTGATTGGTGTATGGGCTAGTATAAAACTGAATGTATAATAAATAGGCTTTTGTGTGGGGGTGGTGTTGTTTTTTTTTTTTGGTGGGGTGATTTAATAAAGAAAACATTATAAAAATAATTTTAAATTAGCACAACAACAACCAAAATCAAATGGTATTTTTCTTATTTTAAGTGTAATAAAAGCAAATAAGCAAAATACTATTTACAAATGTATAAAAAATACGAAAAAAAAATTATGTTAGTATTTGTGGTAGTAACTAAAAAATAATATATATATAAAAAAAAAAAAGAACAAAGAAAGAAAACTGAATTTTAATTACCTTGATAATTTTGGGGCCAAATGGTGGGTACATTCTGTAAAATAGCAATAAAAATTATTTTTATTAGTAATAAGAAAATAAACGACAAAAAGAAAGAAAAATCAAAATAAATTTCATTTAAAAGATTTTCTACTCACCATTGGCACACTGTAGTATTGATAGAATGGTTGATATTGCATTGAAGGTGGGTAAATTGTTGGCACACCAGCTGCTGCAGCGGCTATGAAATAAATAAATTTAAATTTATATTTTAATAAATTTGAATAAAAAATGTTTTTGGCAAAATTATATTTGTGTACATTACTAGCTGACCGAATTGATATAATTGTAATTATATGGTTTTTAAACAAGTTGAGGGTTTCAAATCATAAAATTTAATACTAGCAGATAATGTAATTATTAGGGCAAGTTTTTCAAGCTTTTCGCTTGGAAAGTAAGCATTTGCATATTTCAAAACAATTTCACAAAAAATGCTTATATTTTAAATCTTTGCATAAATTTGCATATAATGGATATAAAAGTTAGTTTTCTTAACAAAAACACAATTTTTTGGTGATTTTTTAGAGTTCAATCAAATAATTTCTGAAAATTTTTTGGTGAGAATTTTAAGTACATTGTAAATATTGTAAAGAAAAATAATTCGGAAGCGTCAAATATGATACTTAAAATTAAAATAGTTATATTTTTATAAACATCGAAATCTATTAGAGATTGAAAGTTAAAAAATGCATATTTGTGCATATTTTCTACACATTAATATATGAAAATGCATAAATTCGTTGGTTTTTATATACATATTCATGCTATTTTTGCATATTTCTGTGCATATTATAACATTTTTTCGTGCTTTTTCAAGCGCATATTTCAATTTTTTTTGTGCATATAAAAACTTGCCCTGGTAATTATAATATGAAATGATTTGGTAGTGAACTAAACAGAACTGTGAATTTTTGTCTTTTTCTTTTTGTATTGACATTTATGGTAAATTTGAAAAGCTTTATTTGGGGCTTAATATCATATTTTTTCATCTTTTTATATGAAATCCCTATTTTAAAGTTTATTTTAACAATTCTAATGGCATACTTTATACTTGAGATCATAATTTAGCAAAAGTTTTGTGAAATAACAAACTTAATATCGCCGTTAAGGCTGAAGATATCGCACAATTGGTCAATACATATTAATCTTTGCAGTGTATTCTGGGGAAAGAGTTTAAGACAGACCCTTCCAGAGTACATGTTTAAGGTGCACCAAATATGAGCACCTATATAATCAGTATATCGTCACCAAAAATACAAACACTTTTACATTATTTACACCAGAAACAAAAAACATTATGAAAATGCAAAAGGCCGTAACCACAATTTTAAATTTTTTGCTTTAAAATTAAGCAATTAAGTAAAATTTGTAAATCGTTCACTTAAAGCATAAATAGATAAAGAATAAAACAATCTTCGAACCAAATTTTTCTTAAATGGGACAAATTTTATAACGGTTTCGTTTATGAAATTGCTGTTACGGCCTCTTGACTTTTGTTAATAAGTATTGATGTCATTTTTGAAGATATGAATATGAAATTTTGTGTGTAGATGTAGTTTGGGTCAGTGTATTATAATACAGTACAAAAACCAACATCTGATTTTTCAGTGGTTACGGCCGTTTGCATTTTAGATGACGATATGGAGGTCTTATTGTAGCAAATTTTCAGAGATGCATTTCCTTGCCTTTTTTTAATATGTATCAGGGTGCGAAAATACGCGGATTTATTTTACTATTTTATGTAATATTTTTTAAAGTTTTGTTTTTAAGAAATTGAAACTTACTATGTATACACATCGTTCGGTCTATCCTATTTTGTATTTCATTCAGGGAGCGGAGAATGGTGAAGAAATATTTTTATTTTATTATTTTTATGTTATAGACATCAATATGGTATTTGAATCAGTTATAATAGGTTTTGTCCTTGACCTAATAAGTCATATACCAAACTTCTGATTTATTTTTAAAAATACGATCTGCGCTTTAAGTGGGCGGACAGACGGACATCGATTCAAATCAGGAATCGATTCTGAATATGTGCACTAGGGTATCGTACATTTAAACATACCTAAAATAATGACAGGGGACATCATTAAAAACATATTTGCCAAGTTTTAACTTCCTACAATGAAGGAACTTTGGACCACCCTAATGTGCGCAAATGCATAATATACGTATAGATTTTATTGTATTAAATTAAAATAAAATCTTCAGCTACAAAATCAATCGGTTTCAATTTAGAGATATAGCAAAAACAATGCCGGTTGAATAAAATTTATAAATATAACTATAATATTTGATATGAAATTACTTAAACTTTTGTATTAGCAATGCTTTGAAGATGCTATTAAAGTATTGCGCACTACAAACGAATAAATAAATTATCATATTAAACGTACTTACTACTTGTTATTTTAACTGGGTAACTTTTATTAATAATTCGTAATAGTTATGAAATATTTATTACCTCAGCAAAATTTTGAATGAACCCCGCATGTATTTAACTACTTTTACTAATTTGTGTCTTTGTTAAAAAATTTTGTTCATTTTAAAACAGCCTCTTAGTAATGTTTACAAATATATATTTTTATAACAAATAACTTTATGAATATTAATATTTTTATTAAAAAAAAAATATATATATTTTTTTTGTATTCATAAATACCATAAATACCTGGTGGATAAACAGCGGCGGCAAATTGATCAATAGGCATATTACTAATGGGAGCTGGAGGGGTTGTTGTATAATAGACAGCACCATTTGCAGCCACAATTGACTAGATTATTTTTATTTTATAATTAAAATACAAAATAAAATTACATTAGAATTTGTTTAATTAAAAAATATTAATAATTTAATAAAATAACAAAACAAAAGAAAGAGAAAAAAAGGTTAAACCTAATTTGATTAAATTCATTATAATACTAACCTGTTTTTTAATGGCTGGCGCAATATTCAATTTACGATCCCTCAGTACAACACATTCCGCCTGTTTATGGTTAAGGAGAGAAAACAAATAAAAAATATTATAAATTTTAAGCTTTTAATTATGCAATAGAAAAAGTATAAAAGAAAATAAAAAAAAAACAATTTCTTTTGTTTTTCTTTTTCATATTTTTTAAATTGTAAGTAAGAACCATAAACTGTAAGAAAAACGTAACGCTTTTTTATGTATTAAAGATAAAAGAAAAAAATTAAAAAATTATAATAAAAAAAATAAATTCAACGCAACACAAAGTAAAGATTAAATTAAAACGGAAACTTGTAACTTGTAATTAAGAAAAGAAAAAAAACTGTAAAAATTTCAAACGCTCTTCTTTATCTAAGGTGGTAAGAATTTAAATAGTTAAAGAAACGATATATAACATTTTTATATATATTATGGTATATAGAATAGTAATATTATAAAATCAACTTGAACTTTTTTTTTGTTAAAAAATAAATAAAGGTTTTTTGTGGTTTATTTTTTATCAATTTAATTTACACAATTCAAGGCATTTCATATACAAAACGTTTTCGCTTAAAATAAATGTAAGAAAAAATAAAAAAAAAAAAAGTAAATTAAAAGAGAAACTAACTTAAAGAGAATTTAAAAATAAAAAAGTTTAAATTTGAATACAAACTAGGGAAACACAACAAAGTTTTTTAAAAGAATGATTAACAGAATGTAAACAATGATAAGTTTTAAAAAATCATAATTTCTGAAAATTTTTGTTTTCTAATTTAAGAGATTATATGTTAATGAAATGATAAAAATTCTTTGGAAACTCCTATCAGAAAAAAAATAGTAATAGATCAGTTAAATTATATGGTTTAGTTATTTGAATTCTTTTTTATTTACTAAATCTGCACCAGTACCTTTATATTTTAAAATATGAGAATCTAAGATTTTAATTGAATTTTATATTTTCAAAGTGGCAAGTATTCTAAACACAAATTATATATTTTAGAAAAATAACCCATAAAAATCATACGATGATTCAAAACCAATATTAAACTAAAAGAATAAAAGTAATTACAAAAAAAAAAAAAAAAAAAAAAAAAAAAAAACGATAGAAAAAGATCTGATACCCTACACCATTGTGTCCATTATTATTCGGGGAGGGGTCTTTTATTAGGCTTGGAGCCAATTGTGGACCAATACTAACATTAAGTGCAAAATAAAACATACGAATACGGAATATTACGTAGAAGCTAACATATTTATGAATTTATTCACTTTTGAGTGATTGCCAAAAGAGAGCCATATATGGGAGCTATGGTCAATTATGAACCGATCTTCCTGAAATTCGTCAATTTAGACTTATGTGAAACTTGTATGTGCCAAATTTCATTAATATATTTCTATATTTAAGGGATTTACGATCGTTAAATCCTTTTCCGGGAGAACATTTGTATGGGGGCTATGTGAAATAATGGACCGATCATAACCAATTTCAATAGACTTCGTCCCTTGACTGTAAGAAACCTGTATGCCAAATTTCATTAATTTATATTCAAAACAGACGGACATCGTTAAATCGACTCAGAAATTGATTCTAAGCCGATTGGTATAAATTATTGGTCTTATACCAATATTTTTGGTCAATTTCGAAAATTTGGTTTCATTCGATTTCATTTTGTTTCATCTTTTTTTTTATGTTCTGAAAATCGAAAATACCCTTTTTGTATGCGATTTTAAATCGGAAGCAGAAGAGTAAGTGAAATGCATTAGAAATAAAGTTTTAAATAGAAAAATATAGGTTTCTGCAAATTTTATCAAATAAGAATGTTATTGTTGTTTAAACCCGACCATATGCCCACTTAACCTATCAGTTAGGATAGGTTAAGTGGGCAGCTATATTAACAGTGCAAGACAGCTCACGTGGGTCCAGTTTTAGTCCCGTTGTGATACCCTAAGGGATCATGTAATATTTCTCACATTTCCAAAGCTACGTTCGAATCGAACCAACCTGACGCATATATGAAGGAGTTAATCGCCCTGATGTCAATATCAGAGAGATCCGACAATACATCCACAATCGGACTACCGAATTTGGCAGTCCCTATCTCAGTGAGAGTTGGACAGTGACATAGGAATTGCTCCATTGTCTCCTCCTCTTCCTCATCATAGCAACTCCTACAGAAGTCGTTTAAAGAGAGCCCTAATCTCTTAGCATGCGCACCAGCAATCCACTGCCCTGTGACAACGGATATTAGAATACGTAACCGATGCCTAGGTAGTCCCAAGATGAGTTTTGACCGAAGTCCATCATAATGGTGCCATACATACCTCGATGTTGCACATGTGGACAGATTCGACCATCTGTCCTGTACAATTCTCAATAGATTCCGCAGTATTGTATATCTGCAGGAAGAAAGCGGTATACCGACCAATTGATCCACATCTTCATATCGAAGAAGCGAACCAGTTTTGGCCAGTTCGTCCGCAGTAATATTTCCCGGGGTGCTTGAATGACCCTTAGCCCAGACTAGCTCTAGGTTTGAATGTCTAGCCATCTCGTTCAGAGATATCCGGTATTCATGTACCAGCCTGGATGTCGAAAAGACACCCGAGAGCAATTCAATCGCAGCCTGACTGTCCTTACAGATTTGGATATCCACACCGAATCATCCAGTTAACCGCTCTTTTTATGGCCGAGATCTCTGCTAGATGAATACTGCAGTGATGCGGCAACTTAAAGGAAATACTTTTCCTATATGCGGGAATGAAGACAACACCCCCCCAACCATTCAACAGATTTGGATCCATCAGTGTAAACCTGCACTGAGTCGTCCCTTAGTACTGGAGCAGTCGAAATTGACACTGAGAAGCCTCTATCAAGAAAAGGTAAAGGAGTGCAATAGTCAATATAGCAAGGAATGTCGTCAAGTAACCCTAAAACGGTTGCATGGCCGTATTCTCTATCAGTCCATGCACCTATAGTTCTGAGCCTCGTCGCCAACATGATGGCGATCTGTTTGACCTTACCGGTTGCTTTCCTGATTTTCGGAAGGGGTCTTATGTGGTCACTGTGTTCAAGAAGACGTATTTTATCATATGTTATCTTTATACTAATATTTATATGTATAGGGACTAAGTGAAATAACTGACCGATTATACTCAAATAAATGTTCCAAATTTGAATGAATTGTCTTTAAACTAGAGACTTGTGTTAGAAACCAAATTTTACATTGTCACCCAGTCTGCTTGTCGTCCAGGCGAACGGATGGAGCTCGTTAAATACAACCTAAAAATTATACTTTAGGTTGGGATTTTCATATATTTGACATACTTGGTTATACTTATAATGGACTTATTTGTGCCAAATTTTATTAATAGCGCTTAAACCCAATTCCGAGAGGTTATTTTTATAGGGAATAAGTAAAACAACTGTCAATTACAGAAACAAAATTAAAATGAATTCGAATATGATTTCATTCGATTTCATTTTCACTTTCGATTTGAAATCACTTCGAAATACAGAACATGTATTTCCAAAATATTATTTGCCTATTGTTTTAAGAAAAGTTTCTGATCTTATACTTCGAAATGATTTGAAAGATTTTTATATTTATTTCACCAAATTAACATATTTTAATATTTCAAGTTTCGTTTACTACATACAAAATTATAAAAATATTTGGAACTGAGATGTTGAAAACCATGCAACAGGATTTCGTAAATATAAACAAATCAAGTTTTTGAAAAAACTGAAATCCCTTGGGATGTAAGTCCTTTCAACTACAGATAAAAATAAGGAAATGTGAAGTCAGATGACAAAAAACCTGAAATCCAGCAAATATTTGTTGGCTTTTGGTAGTGACTAATACTTACTGGCATAATTCCATCAAAATTAGTTGTTATTATTTTTCTCATTACTTGAGTAGTGGAATAATTACTAGTTAGGAGATATGTAAGTAAGACCCCTGAATTCTTGCACAACGTCATACAAAAGGTCAGAGTTTTTCGTAAGAATTGTATCTCCTAAACTACTAGTCGAATCAAATTTAAAATTATTGGAAAGTCATAGAGAAAAATCTAAACTAAATAATCGAAAATATTGTAATGACCTTGTTGACCATCGAACTTAAAAAAAATTAAGTTACACAAATTAATGTCGATTTCGAAGACTTGTGTAAAAAATTTAACGAGATAAACAATGAACTTGATTACACATCTAAGCTATCTGGTTTACCGTAGTCGGTTGGAGAACTTTTATAGCATTAAGGGGCGATATATATGTATTTTATATAAAATTTCACTATATAAATTATTACTTAAAAAAAATTAACAATTTGAATTTGTTTCCTTTCATATATTATTTTTCCAATTTTTTTTTTTTTTTTTTTTAAATATTGATTTCAAATCCAAATGTTTTATGTTCAAAAAAAAGAACAGCATGTCTATATTATTTTTTATTAATAAAAGTGACAATTGTTTGTTCTCAATTTTTAATAAAGACATAAAAACTTTAAGAAAATTAATTAATTTAATTAAAAAATTTCAAATTTATTACAACTGACATCTAACAACCGTTTATGTGTCAGCTGTCAATCAAAATATATCACAAAAGTGTCAGACTATGAAAGGGAAAGTGATGAAGAAATATTTAAATTTTATTTAAGAAGGAAATTGAAATAAGAAAAAAGAAAAAAAAAATATTATAAATTTATATTTAAAATAAAAAAAGAAAATATACAAGCGTCGATTGATGTTGAAAATTACCAAAAGATATTATTACTTTATTTATTTCTCTATTTCATTATTTTTTTTTTTCTTAATTTCTTTATTCCTTTATTTCTTTCTTTCTTTCTTTCTTTCTTTCTTTCTTTATTTATTTATTTATTTATTTATTTACTTATTTATTTATTTATTTATTTATTTATTTATTTATTTATTTATTTATTTATTTATTTATTTATTTATTTATTTATTTATTTATTTATTTATTTATTTATTTATTTATTTATTTATTTATTTATTTATTTATTTATTTATTTATTTATTTATTTATTTATTTATTTATTTATTTATTTATTTATTTATTTATTTATTTATTTATTTATTTATTTATTTATTTATTTATTTATTTATTTATTTATTTATTTATTTATCTGTTTACTTATTTTTATTATTCAAAATTTCTTACACAAATTCGGTAGAAAAAAATATAATATTTCCTTCATATCTCTTTTTTTCTGCTGAAAGGACAAAGGACAAAGTTTCAATAATTCTTTTTTGATATTTTGGTTCTAAGAGTGTTTCCTACAGACGAAATTTCATATAACAATTCTGAATATAATAAAGACGAAAAACAAGTTTATTTATTTAAATTTTATATAAATTTAATTATTTTTAATAATTCAATCTAAAATAAAAATTCTCAATTTAATTTACAAATTAATGCACCACTAAAGCCAATAGAATAATAAAAACATATTTCAACACTTTCCTTAGCCATATTTTATGAAGCTCTTAAAATTACTTATAATCCAACAGCTTTGACTAAATTACCAAAATTTCCGGCACTAAAACAACTTATACTAGATTCTGCCAGCCATCATAATTTCTTCCACCTGTCAAAAAGAAAAATGTTCCTTGTAAGCAGAAAATTCTAGAAGAAAACTAAAATTCCTTTGAAAACAACAGCAATGCAACTGCCAACGACAACGCGTACTTTACATAGCAGTTGCAAGAAAGTGCAATGGTTTTGTTTAAGAGAAAAAAAAAAGGACACTCTTGAAATGTAACTGTGGCATAAAGTTGCTTTGTGCCACTAAAAAAAAAAGAAGCTCAACAACATTAAATAAAAAACAAGAACTAAACTAAAAACGGAACTGGCAGCAGCATTAAAACGGAAGTGAACTTAACTAAAACTAAAGTAAAGTAATTAAATGAAATCACACAAATATACCAACAGAACTAAAAACCAAAGAATGAAGCATTAAATGTTAATTAGTCAAATTTAGAAGAGAGTAGTGGAATAAAAATAACTAAACAAAAATCTAAAAACTTATTATACACTAATGATGGGTGGTTGGGTGCTGGTTACAATTTTATATAATACTACTTTAAATCAAACGTTAGGTTTTTTGCCAGGTTTGGGATAAGGGTTAAAGTCAGGGCAGGGCAGTGCAGCTGGTTTAGTAAAATAGGAAAATATAAAACATTTCAAAAATTTTACTTTTAGTAGAGTTTCTATTGCTGATGTTGAACAATTGTGTTACTGATTGATTTTAATTGTGTTTTTTAAAGGACAAGAAAAGTTTTATTTTTTGTTAATTATTATTTTTTTTTTTTTTCTGAGAACAAATTCATATTTAATTTAATTTTTTTTATTGTAGCTTTTATGTTTTTAATTATTTATTTATATATTTTTTGTGAGTGGGTTCAATTTAATTACAAAACAATTGGCTTGCGTTAGAAAAAAAAAAAAAAATATTTAATAGATAAACAAGAGTTTTCAGCAAAAAAAAAATTTAGGGTTATATTTTCTTATAGATAAAGATAAAAAAAAAAAACTTTTTAATTTAATGACTTTTATATCTTTTTTTTTATACCAGTTATGATGGCGATGATATTAAATATTCAATTTCTTTCTTTTTGTTACTTAAAAACTTTTTTTTTTAACATTTTATTAATTTTTAATGAAAAAATAAGAAAATAAATAAATTGTAGACACAATTTTGTTCTTAAGAAAACAAAGTTTTTTACTAAAAAAAAAAATGTTGAACTGATATCCTTTAGAAATCACTAAATGCTCAAAGACCAATTTTGAGTCCTCTAACAATGAGGTTCCTTCGTAGATAATATATTATCGCTGTAGTTGACATTACTTTAATTTCGAAAATCCGTAAAATCATTAGCACCGGCAATTTTTTCAATTTGAAATGAATACGTCTGTCACCATGAAAATAAATAAATTTTGGCCCATACTATATAGTGTTATGTACCCGTCTTAGGAACCTAAAAAAAACACACGACATATAATCGAGCCTATAAAAATATTATAAATTTGTATCTTCTAAAGTACAGGTAGGATCGAATTATGATTAAAAAAATAAATTTAAGATATAGGCAGGATCGAATTATAATGAACAAGCACGAATGCTATATTGCGCTCGGCCGAATCTATATACCCATCATCAACTTTTTCAAATTTTACGTTATATGGGAGGTGGGCGGTAAAGTGGGCGGACCACGCCCATTTTTTGTTTCCGAGTTTACATTGGTCCTTAAACTATTTGAACACAATTTCACTTTATATGGGAGGTGGGCGGTAAAATGGGCGGGCCACGCCCATTTTAGAGATATCAGCAGAAAAGTATGAAACGGACACCCTGTGTTTCTAGTTTTTAGCCCATAACTTTTTTGTTTATTAACCGATTTTGCCCATTTTCAATCCCAAACAAACCTTATATATTTGTGCCAAATTTCGTCCCCCTACGTTGTCCCGTTCGAGCCCTATCCTGCTTTCAACAGACGGACGGACATAGCTAGATCGACTCAGAATCGATCCAGGACCCAGAAAATATATACTTTGTGGGGTCTTAAATGATTCCTTCGACATGTTACACACGGAATGACAAAATCAATATACCCCCCATCTTTTTGATGGTGGGTATAAAAAAAATATATATAGTAGGTCGACCCAATATTTATACCCTTTACCACCAAATGGGATTGGGGTATTATACGTTTGTGCGGATGTTTGTAATGCACAGAAAAAATATTCCAAAATTCTTTAAGGTGGGTTAAAGAAAACCAATTGACTCAGAATCACTTTCTGGGTTGATTTAAAGATGTCCGTCCGTCTGGATGGCTGATGTCTGTCAATGTAAAGCTTGTGCACAAATTACAATTCGCAATTTTAAAGTTAACAAATGTCTTATTTATGTGACTTTTTCAATAAAATTCGGACATTATAATGGTAGAATGGTAATTTTGAAGCATTAACAGTCCATAAATTGCCATAGGTCCGATATTAGGTCCATTCCCGAAAATTTCGGAAATCTTTTTTCTTCCAAGATTAATGAGAAACTAAATTAAGATGGTTAAATTTTTGGCCAATGTTTTCTTGAATTGAAAACTAATTGTTTACACATATTCCTATAAACTATTTAAGTTTCTTGTCTAAACTAATTTCATACTATTTTATTTTCTTAAAGCTATTAAGAAATCTTTACCAACACTTTGCAACAAATTATGAATCATTACCTTAATTATCTAATATTAAATGACAATAGTTCCTAATACAAAAACACAATAAAAATAAATTTATGTAAATTAGTTTAATTTTTAAATAGATATAAAAATAATTTACATTTACCTAATAAATTTTCTTAACCAAAATAGTAGTAAGTAACTACACCTAAACAAAATCAAACTAAACCACATTAACTATTTATTAATAAAGAAGAGAAATTGTTTGTAATAAAATTGTAAAAACGATAAAATTTAAATTTAATATGACTTGCATTGTAAATTGTATAGGAAAAATATCGTAGAATAACACCTACACCTGAGAAAAGTAATAATAGTTTATATTTTTGGTAAAAGTTGTTTGTCGAATAAAATTAGCAATTACTAACAAGTATAAATTATTCTATAAAAAAGTGCAATATTTGTTTATTTTAAATTAACAAAAGGTTAGCTATTTGATTATAATTTACAATGACAATATGTGTTGTTAAGTATAAATTTCTTTACTTTTTTCATTTATTATAATTAAGTATTTTATTGTTAATTAATATTTACTATAATAATTGTTATAACAATCGTTGTAACGTAGTATTTAGTGGAAAGAATGTAGGAGTAGAGCAGACTTTTATATTTGCTTTTGAGTTTTTTTTTTTTTTTTTGTTTTTCTTTTAAGGCAACATGTGGAGAATAAATAAATAGTTTATTACTTAATATGGTTTAAGGGAAAAGAGATGGGATTATGACATTTGTTAGACATTTTTGGAAAAAGAATAATGATAAAATTGAAATATTTTGAAGTTTAGATAATTATATGACGCCATTTACAATGCAAATAGATTTAAATATTTTTTAAGACCCATGTCAATAATCCTTATAGTATATTTTATTATATAAATGAAGAGTAAGTTTGTTTGCTTGTGCGTCTATCACTTCTAAACGGATGCGCCGATTTTTACGAAATTTGACACATGGATAGAACCAGTGCTGGAGGTGGTTATAGGCTATGTAAGATCTCGATTGTATATTACGCCCACATTTTACGCCAACTTTTTTACGCCTACTTTTAAAGGGTGGATAGGTCCAGGGGGAGTAGTAAATATTTGATATCACCTAATAAGGGGTAGCGAAACACACCGGGAAAAGCTAGTAATATATTGTATAAATATTTAAAATAATTACATTCACCTAAAAAGGATCTTCACTGCGCCTTACCCTTTAAGTCCATAATAATTCGGCTAGTTCAAAAACGTCATTCCCTCAATGCCAATCCTCAGAAATTTCAAGTTTAAAATTAAAATTTTTTATTATTTATTATATAAATAGTATTCATATTAAAGAAATTTAAGTTCAAATACAATTAGAAATGTCAAAATATAGCGGACAAAAGAGTTGACGATTGAGTCCCCACTGAGGAATTTGGATTACGAATTACTTATAGATTTTTTTTTTTACTATGAAAAAAAATTACAGAAAAATGATCGGTACTACCCTCACAATAGTTTATATAGTCCAACAAGGAACGGAGACAGGAAACAATTATTTACCACTAGTTTAAGAATAGATTATGAATAATGTCTGGATATTTCAACTGTCACTTTTTATTTAGAACAAAGTTAATGTTCAAACGGATATATTTTCCATGTACTATATTTTGGAAGATAAATTTATCAAATGATCTCCTCATGTAATTTTCCAGTTCAATGACAAATTCAAATTTATCTTCATCGTTTTAAGGTTACGTATCCTACTGAAATTCAAGATAGAGCCCTAGCAAGTACGTCATAAAGAAGTTTAGCGAAACTATAATCTTCTAAAAGAGAAGAACAAGTTGGAGTTCACACTATTTAGGTGATGGTAATATTAAGCTTTCACAATTTCTTTACCTCTCTCATCTACGAAGTGAACCCCGACTAAGATTTCATGAAAGAAAGCAATTCCAAAATAGTTTTCGAATCCGATTTCAAACTGTCCATGTTATCCAATCAGCAAATTCAAACCAATGCTGGCTGGTAGATACGAAAAGGCCTCTGGATAGTGGTGTAGATCGTAATAAGAATGCTCGCGAATTGAGAAAACTCTTTAGGAGTATTGGCGAATACTCCAAAACAGAGTTACATGACAACTAACACAAGAACTAAAACCTAAAGACATTTCATAAAGTGTACGTTCAAATAAAATATAACATATAATTGCAGCCAATTTTAAAGATTTTACTTGATAGCAATATCTTCGAAAGATTTAAGATCAGAAAAAATTTTTGAAATCCATTAGTTTGAACGTTTACAGAGGACAGTCAATGCAAAATGCACAAAAACATTTTTAAACTTTTATTTTGAAATTATTAGAAAATATCAATTGTGTGACTCTGGAACAAGGAAATGGAATGAGTCGGTTTAAATAAAAAATAAAAAGTTACAATAATGAATTCTAAGCCCAAAGAAAGTTTTAAATAATAACTCTAAGGTCTAGAATAATCAAAGCTCCTCAATAATGGAAAAATATTTTTGCAGTGTTTTTCATTAAACTCTAAAACATATGTACGTTATCTCTCATCTTCCGAAGTATAATTTTTATATCCTATGCGTATTATGCGTTTGTGCTGATGTTTGTAACACCCAAAAATATTGGTCTAAGACCCACCTTAACTTGTACAAATCGGCTTGAAATTACTTTCTGAGTCGATTTAACCATGCCCGTCTGTCCGTCCATGTAAACTTTGTAATCAAACTGCAGGTCGAAATTTTAATAAAATTGCTTATGATCGGTCTTCCCGGGAAAGGGTTTAACGATCATAAGTTCTTTAATTACACTGGTCGACAAAAAAAATCCTCCCCCAAAGACGAATAGTTGAACATGATGCATTTTGATGTGCTAAACACGAATCTGCTTTCAATTCTTTTCTATCAGGTCTGGATTTTTTTTTTTATGGGCGTGTCTAATATTTCGCCCATAGTAAGGCCATTACTCTAGTATATTTCCTCATAACTCAAGAACTTTGTGCATGATTGACATAAGTGATACACCAAAAGATGCGGACTAAAAATATCTTCAAATGTCCCAAACTTCATTTTTTTATGAGCTCAATACTTTCGAAGTTATTTTGAAATAAGTGTCCAAAAAAAAAAAAAATCTTTTTCATGCAAAATTTTAGATTTTTTTTTGTTACTAAAATTTCTTTTAATAACTGAAAACATCAAAAAAGTTTCAGTTTATCATCTTTATTTTAAATCTTGTAATGCTGCGAATAAAATAAGGCATGTATCTTCAAAATTGATGCACAAATCGTGATTTTATTCACAGTTAAGTAAAAATACCCATGTTACATACAATTGAGTAGAAATACAGTGGTGGGCAAAATTTTTTTTTTTTTGACAAAAATAGAGGGACTAGGTGGATTTTGAGGAGTTAAATAAGACTTTTTTTTCTATCACGTATCACGTACTGATTTTTTTATGGGCATGACTAATATCATCACCTTATTCAGCGGTCACTAGACTATAACTCAAGAACCGTTTACTCGATTTTGATAAATGATACACCAAAAGACGCATATGAAAATTGTCTTTATGTTATGTCAACAATATTTTTTATTCGCTCAAGAATTTTAGAGTTATGGATCAAAATTTTACCCATTTAAAAAAAATTAATTTTTTCACTACTAATTACTAATTAACTACGGAAATATTAACTGAACAAAAAATTATGTAAATTCAGCTCAAAGACAATTTAAGTCGCTATATACTGGAGTTTAATTTATCGTAATAGAACAAACCGTTCTCGAGTGTGACTGCGGGATCATAGTAGTCATGCCCATAAAAAAAAATCAATACGTGGTAGAAAAAAAGTAAAAGCTGATTTTTATTTAGCGCGTTAAATTCCATCTAATCCACAGATTTTTTTTAATTTAAGACGAAAAAAACGTTTTTGCCCACTAGTGTATCTCCACTTAACTGTAGGTATGCATGGGTATCCTAACTTAACTGGGAATGCAATCAAAGTTTGTGCATCAATTTTTATGATACGTGGCTTTATTTACAGGTAGTTTTACCAGCTTTGAGATAAAGATGATAAACTGAAACATTTTTGATTTTTTCACTTTTAAAATGAAATTTTAGTAAAACAAAAAAAAAAAAAAATTGTCGGACACTTATTTCGAAATATCTCCTAAACTATTGAGTAGTTAAAAATTTGATAGTAAAACCACTTAAAGCCAATTTTATTCCGCATAATTCGGTGTATCATTTATATAAATCGTGCATACCGTTCTCGAGTTGTAGTGAAATATACTCGAGTAATCGGCTTATTTATGGCGCAATATTAGACACGCCCATAAAAAAATCTCGACCTGATGGGAGAAAACTGAAAGCAGATTTGAGTTTAGCATACGGAATTCCATCTAGTCCACATATGTTTTTTTTTTTTAAAGGAGCACGAAAAAAAATTTTTAACGACCAGTGTTATAGCAATGAGTTTCATATAAATCTAAATAAGTGTGCCGAATTTCAGGAAGATCGGTCCATAATTGACCATAGCTCAAATATAAACCCCTTTTCGGAAAATCACTTTAATGGGCCTAAGTCACATTAAAATGATATCAAGTTAATATTCGACACAAATAAGTTTTATAGAAACATAAATGATAGTGCCAAGTTTTGCGAAGATCGGCTCTCTTTCGGGAATAATCCAAAAGTGAATAAATTCATATAATAGTGGAAGGTAAATGAACGCGGCGCAAACGGCAATCAGCTGATCATGTTTTCTCTCGCGCTAGCTCGTTCCATATAAAAAACGTTTAAACAGATACAACTTTGAGACGCGGCCTCGTGTCACAGCATTGCAGATTGTATTTATGACAGTGTTCTCAAGTTTTCCTTTGTCTTTTTTTTTGTAAACAATTGATTGATTTTTAAGCTGGTAATAACGCTGCCGTTCGTTGCCGCGTGACGCGTACATTGGCCTTCCACTACATTCGTATGTTTTATTCTACAATTAATATGAGTGTTGGTCCACAATAGGCCACAAGTCTAATAAAAGACCCCTCCCCGAATTATAATGTATACAATAGAGTAGGGCCGACCATATGGTGGTCTTGACCGACTATATCTTTTTTCTCATTAATAATAAAATACGAAGATCGGTCCATAAGTATCGTGGTGAGAAGCCTCAAATTGTGGCAATTAGGAATTGGAATTGTAATAAAATCAAAAGTGAGGGACCCCAAACTACAGAAATAACCGATCAAAATTGTTATAGACAGATGGCAGAAATTTGATGAAATTACTTTTAACATTTTTTCAGGTGACAAAGCAAAATTCAAATATCAGAAGATTATGCAGAAAAAACTGCCGCAATAAATTTATTCACGTTTTTCATATTTTATTGAAAAATATGTATGTTACATTTCATTTAAACGCACACCTACTAGAATATGCGACCAGACAAGAGTGCATAATTTTCCACCATAACAATATTCGATCTCATGTTGGGAAAGTATTGTTTTGGAAATATTGTTTCACTACTAGTTTTTTTTTCGTTCGATTCAGAATTTCCTAACTGTAATACGCATTACTTCAGAAAAAGGTATAAAAAATAGATTTAATTCGTTTCTGACTTAAAAAAATAAAAATTGATTTTAGGATGGAATCTATAAGTAACCAGAGATTTAAAAAAGTCATAGCTTCTAGTAAATAATACTTTAAATACGCTCCTTTACATTGTTCTAGAAATAAGTTAGTACGTTTAAACGTAGAACCTATTATACTTACAAAACAAAAGAACTGAAAACTAAATACGTTTTGAAATTTTTATATACAGATAATGATCAAATTTTATTGATACCCAGCAAAATATATTGGAAGTTGTTCAAAATTCACAACACTTTCATTGAATACCAAATAGCTAACGTCCTGAATTAATCAGTTCATCTTGCACAGTGTCACATTTATGTAAATTAGAACGACAAAAATACGAAAATAAATGTTTATTAATTGAAGTAATTCTTTTCGCATTTATTAGTAAACATATTATGGAAAAAGTACTTAAAGTATTGGAAAGTGTCTATAGCGCGAATTATTGATTTTCAAAGCAACTTTTAAAAATATTTTAATTTTATTTACTTAATTCTGTGAAGAAGTATGTAAACTTTAACTTCAGATATCTCAGTAAATACTGCAGATATTGCTATGGTTCTTTTTGGTATGTAATAATAAGTTTCCAAATTATTCCATTATAATTTGCTAGGTTAAAAAATCAATACTGAAAACATTGTTTTTTATTTAAAAGAAATCTTAATATTAAAAAATATATTTTTTTGGAAATTATATTTTTAATGGAATAGAACTAAATAGTTCCAACGAGTTCCAATTTAGAAATACGATTGTTATATAAAATAATATCTATAAAATTATATTTGAGAATATTGGCTGCGACTTTTTGCGATCTTTTAAAATATTAGAATTAAATGAGCGGTACCTCATATTAGCAATTTTTTAAGAATTATTTAAACATTTTAAGGTAATGGCTGAAAATTTGTTATGCAAATGTTACACTAAGATTGGTGTGATTAGATCTTGCCACGCCTATTTTTAAAATATTCTTTATTTTAATAAATTTTACAAAAATAAATCCAAAATTCTTACAAATAAAGTAATTTTTTTTAGTATGGGAGTGGCAGTGATTTTAACCGCCCATTTTTAGTGGGAATGTTTACGGCCTTATCTACTAACAGAATATACAATTTCAGACCAATATCTCCAAAACTGGATTTTTGTCGTTCTAAAACTGTCAAATGTGACACTGTGCCTTGATAGTCACTGAAAAACCTTGAAAACACCAAAAAGACATGCTTTTCAGTAATTTGGATCACTTGCCTTCTATAACAACTACATGTTAAATTCATTGATGTTTCAACAAAATTGAAACTAGTTCAAGCTCATTAGCATTAGTGAATGAAAAAGTATGCTTTTTTTTTTGCTGGGTAATAAAAAAAAAAAAAAAAATATTGGCAAATTTCCGTATTTTTAAACTATAGTTTAGGGAGATTCATCTGGAATGCTTTCCCTCAGAACTGAAACAAAAACATAATTTGTAAAATATTTTATTTCTTTAATTTTTCTTCCAAAAGCTGACATTTATTTTTGTTTTTATATTTTTCACTCTATCCATTTACATTAAAATCTAATTTAAAATACATATTTACACAAAAACCTATATTTTTCAAGGTTTAACAAATATATTTTGACTAATAAACAATCGTTTGGTAATTACAAAATGTAAAATAAATTTTTGAATATTATGTATATTGACCATGACAGCTTAAAATTACCAAAAAATGTTAAAGATAAAATATTTATATTGCCATTTTAACAAGTGTCAATTAAATTAAAAATTTATATATTTAAATGACAGCGAAAACAAACAAAAAATCAAAAAAAAAAAAAAAAAATCAATAAATGCAATATGAAAATGTTAAGCAATTAGTTTACAGCCCTCAAATTGGCGGCTTTAGTTATGGCAGAATTACATTTCCCTAACCATTAAAAACTCCCAACTATGGTTTTTAAATACAACCATAATATTGTAGATTGATTGATTAGAGCGAAGATGAAATAAAAATACATTCTAAACAATTGTTTAATTTACACAAGTTGTTAAATTATATAAACAGAAAAAATGTGGATAAAGTATGTATTATAATTGTAATGTTAAAAACAAAAATAAATATACAAAAGTAATAGAAAAAAAAATAAATAAAATAAAATAAATAATTTAAAAAAATTAATCTATATTATTAATTTAAGCTTTTCTAAAAATTCTTGCACTAAAATAAACGGAGCCACACACTTTATCTAAACCAGAAAACGCAATAGAAACTGAAAACAACAACTCTTAAATATTTACTCCATAATTTTTGGTTTTAAGAAAACAATACAAAGAAAAACACAACAAACACAACTCTTTTCATGTAAAAGAAACACAACAACATGATACAGAACAGAAAACTTTTTATTTTTGCTTAAAATTGCTGCAGCCTTTTAGGTAATAAATTTAAATTAAATGTATTTAAAGAAATATATTTTTTATTATTCTTTTCGAACATAACAAGTGCTTTAAAATAAAAATAAAAAAAAAACTTTGTTTTTTAAATAAAATTATAAAAAAAAAAAAAAAAAATAACAGAAAAAAATTCAAACATACAACAGTTATAAAAATTAACACAAATAAATTTTTATATTTAAAGTTAAAATTTTTTATTATTTTTTTTTTTTTTTTTTTTTTTTTTTTTTCAGAAAAATGGTTTATTCAAAAGTTTTGCCAAAAAATATTTTGTGTTTGCAATACATATATGGTTATTGATATTGTTTTTGCTTTTTGTGCATATGTAGATATAAATAAATGTTATTTAGCCTTTAACTAGGCTATGAAATTGTGTTATGTAAATTGTAGCCTAAAAGTAGACAACAAGTTTTATAAACAAATCATAGAAATCCTGCAATTTCATTTAGAAATTTAGTTTCCTAATTGAAATTTTCTAAACAATAAATAACAAGTTTTGTTTTTATTTATCTATAAACTAGTTTATTTATTTAAATAACATTTCATTAAAATTGTCATATAGAAATTTGTTAGTTAAAATTTGCCTAAAAGTAGACTATGCTTTTTTTTTGAAATTTTTAATAAAAATAATACATTTGCAAATTGTATAAGCTTCTGAAAAACTATTTTGATTAAAGTTTAATTTCAAAACAATTTTAGTTTTTTAAATATTTTAATTCAGAAATTATTTAGTCAAAAAGATTTTAAGGACACTATAGTATTTATTAAATAATGGTTCTTACACGAGGATAATTCTATATCAATACAGACTAAAAAAACAGTAATTTTTGGATGTAATATCTGAGATTTTAATGAAATTCACTAAGGAGTGAGATCGAAAAATCTTAACACACATTTTGCCTCATAACTTTTTTCGAAAGCAATATTCAAAATTTTGTTTAATCTAGTTATCATGGAAAAGTACTTCAGTTATTATTTTTACTAACAACCATGTTAATTTGTCCTTATTTTCATCAAAATAAGTGACGAAAAAGATTTACGTCCTACAAGTTATTAAAAAATTTCAAAAAATCCAAATAATTGGCCACAGAATTAAATGTCGTCCGTAAAACCGTTTCTAATGTTATTCAACAGCATCAGGAGAATTTGACTATTGATGTGAAACCTAGTTCGGTAAGAAAAAAGGACCACATGATATTGGGAAGGCCAGAAAATTGAAGGCATATTGAAAGGAACTCCAAACACATCTGGTAGAAAATCAGCTCAGTTTTCTCAGTGCTTCGACTATTTGGTGCGAAAATTTAAAGCTAATGGGAAAGTTGATAACATATAAAGTTCAAAAAATTCCAAACTGGAATTCTGCAAAAAAAAATTACAAGCCAAAAATAGGACTCGGAATTTAAAACCAAATTTCATACAAAAATACTCCAGCAGTATAATTGACGAAGAAACGTAGGTTCTGGCAGAATCTTCGCAGCTTGTGTTTCAAAAATTTTTATTGCTAATGCTCGAAGCAATATTGGAGATAAGTTTAAGACCCAAAAGCACCAAAAATTTCTTACAAAATTCATGGTATGACAAGCTTTTTGCAGTTGCGGCAAAACAGGAAAGTCATTTGATACATTCGGATCTATAAATGTCAAAATATGCATAAAAGAATATTTGCAAAAAAGACTTCTTCTTTTCTTAAGAAAGCACAACGTGTCCACATATTTTTGGACCCATTTGGTATCATGTCACTACGGTAAGAAAACTCTGGAGTGGTACCAAATCAATAACATAGTTTTAGTACCAAGAGAGGTCAATTTTCAAAATTGTCCATAGCTTAGACCAGTGGAGAGATATTGAGCTCTTGTGAAAAGTGAATTCAAGAGCACAAAAAGGTTTCCCAAAATATCGAAGATTTTAACAGAAGATGTGCACACTGTTCCAAAAAAGTGACTGAAGCAACTATCAAATCTCCAAAAAAAAAAAAGGTTTTCAAAAATGGTCCACAATTTTATAATTAGTGGTTAGAACCAGTGTTGCCAGTTTAGCCTTTCTAAGGCTAAATCTATCCTTTTTATTTTGTTTTTAGCCTCAAAATTTTCGTTTTAGCTTCTAGCTTTTTTTCTAGCCTTTTTTGATTTTAAATATAGCCTTAAAGAGGCTAAAAGCTTACTAAATTTATTTTAACAGAATCATATATTTAAGCATTTTTGTATATTAATTCGTAGAAAAAATTGAAATTATTTATATTTAGCGAAAATTTTCCACAAAAATATTATGATTATTTTCTAACAAACTTTATTACCTATAGATACTATTTAGGTTATATTTATAAATTCTCTAAAATATCTTTAAGAAATACCAAAAACTAATAAGAACAAAAAAATAAATGCGTTTTATAATAAAACAATATATTAGCTTTTTTCTGGCTTTATTTTTTGGGACATTTAGCCTTTTCTGACCTTTCTTAAAGTCTAATTTAGCTTCTTTTTTTCTCCTGGTAACACTGGTTAGAACCATAAAAATTATATATTTCTGTGATCTGTGCTAAATTATCAAATGATTAAAAAAATAATGAAAACTCTAAGATCAACCGTTTCCAAGTTATTGAATATTATGTTAAGAATTTTTCGATCTCACTCCTTATCTAAATTTTGCCACATCTTTGCCCAGTTTTTTCATCATGGTCCAGTCTTTTTCGATTTGTGACATTTTACATTTTACTCCCTTTCTTTTTTCAAAACAAAATTTTGTTTAATATCATAATTTTGATAGGATTAAAAACACACCAATACATCCAAGAGGACTATGTCCAGACCCTCACGAATTTGAGCTATTTTTAATCAATATTTTGACTTTAGCTTACATATTCCAAAATCCCTAAGGTTCGTTTTTCAAACCGAATGCAGTTTCGAAAACTCTAATGTGTTCTAAAGAGTTTGTCAACGCCTTTTTCCAAGGAATGACTATGCTAAAACGAACTGCAATCGGACTTGACATCTCTTATGTCTATGAAATTTAGTACTGGTATTGGCAATTAGAATGGAAGTGTTTCTCAACTCATAAAGCATTTTTATGCACTTTGCACATTATGTTAGATAAACATTATTTTTCATAGATCAAATTCATTTCAGAGAAAATGTCCGAACTATTTAATGAATTTAAAAATTTCGAGTTTTTGACAGGAATCGAGTTTTTAACGAAAATAAGACATTTTATCTTTCAAGTTGACGTAGTTTAAGAAATATAAGTATTAGATGTGAAACAAAACCCAATGAGCTTATTTAATTAGCAACACTGTACAAACACTTTTTACATAATAATTATGTCTGCAATAAAATTTTTTTTTTTTGTAATTAAAAAAAAAAAAAAAAAATCTCAAATACTTTTTTATACAAACACAAGTTTTGGGTCAACCCAATTATTAGCAACAAACTCTTAAAGCGAAGCTAATTTTTTATTTTTTTGCTAGATTTAGTAGAACTTTGTTTTCAATAAACTTTTGAATAACCATTAATGTTTTAATTGTGGTTTTAATAGCAGCAATTATTTAAAAGTTGTAAAAAAAAAACGCACACACATATAAAAATAATAAATAAATAATTAATTAAAAATAAACCAGAACCAATTAACAAACTGTTAACCAAAAAAACTGTGACGAAACAAAGACAAAAATTATACAAAAAGAAAACACAAATAAAAAAAATGTTGAACAAAGTTTTTTTTTTCTTTTTGGGTTTAAATATAATTTTTTTTATTTGATGGCAACAATTCAATTCAGTCAAAAGAAATAAAATAATAAAAATTTTAATTTTAAACAAACGCTGATTTATTTAATTTTTTTTTTCTAATTAAAATAACGCAACACAATTTTTGTTAAGTAATTTTAATAATATTAACGAATTTAAACGAATTTAACGTATTATTAATTAAAAGTTATTTAAAACTCAATAAATAATAAAGAAAAAAGAACCAGTAAATTAAAAATTAACTTTAAAAAAAATTAATAATAAATCGAACTGGTAACAAGAATTTTCAAAAAAGAAACGAAAACGAAATGTTTATAAAACATTGGGCTTCCCTGTAATTGTTTTTTTATTTTAAATTTGAACGATTTTGCACGCGTTTTACACACACATACACACTCCTTTTTCTTTATCACAAACGGAGTTCTTTGAAGAGCCTCAAAATCTCTGTATTTTGTCCAGAGATTTTATAGATCAATCTTTCAGTTTTTTTTGGATTATGGTTTGTTATGTTTGTTATCAAGTTTTATCCTATTTTGTTTTTGTTTGGTTACATATTTTTTTGTATTTTGGATAAATCGTTGTCAAGTTTCAAAGAGTATGAGAGATAGTAGTAGTTGTAGTGGTATTTTTTGGTGTGTGTAGGTAAGATTTTGTGTAAAAAAAAAATAATAAAAATAAATAAGAAATAAAAAATACAATTGGTTATTTATTATTTTATAATTTTTTTTTTTTTTCAATGATAAAAAATGTTCTTTTATTTTTAAAACTTTTTTAAAAATCACTATCACTTTGTTTATATTTAAGAATTGTGTATTAAAAAATTAAAAAGATAGAGAGAAAGGGAGAGCTAAAGCTTAAAATGAAATTGAAAAAACTTACATCAGTTTGCAGCCTTTGAGCTTCTTGTTCCGTTTCGAAAGTAACAAATCCATAACCTTTACTAACACCAGCACGATCCACTATGATTTTTGTGGACTTAACATTACCGTAGGCGGAAAAGACACGACACAAATCGGATTCTGTTGTATCACCACTGGAAAAAAGGGGAGTAAAATGTTCAGAATTAAATAACATGAGAATACAAAGTATGCCACAGTTTTTAAAGAATAAATTAACCTAAAAGTATGCAATATAACCGAATAAACTTTAAATTATTTTCTTATTCAAAATATCTTGCGAAAACTTTCACAATTTTGCATCAAACATTTATTACAATTCCGAAACTACTGAACGGTTAAAAATGCTATGATAAATTGAAGATAATTTTAATCGGCATCTATTGGCCTTCTGCAAGGTAAAATCATTCTCGAGTTACATATACTAGTTTGGTCGTCCATTCAGTCTATCTGGTTTTGTTTAAATGTTTTCACATAGAAAAAAAGAAATTTCGTAAAAATTTCGATTAATATATATTTTTATACCCACCATCAAAAAGATATTAAAACCCCATAAAGTATATATTTTCCGGGTTTTGGTTAGATTCTGAGTCGATTTAGCTATGTCTGTCTGTCTGTTGAAAGCAGGATAGGGCTCGAACGGGACAATGTAGGTGGACGAAATTTGGCTCAAATAAAATTAACAAAAAAAAGTTATGGGCAAAATACTTGAAACACAAGGTGTCTGTTATATCTTCATTTTATATTTTCTGCTGTTATCTCCTAAACAAAAGCATGTACGATAACGAAATTTTGTACAGAATTTTGAGCGTGTTCTACCCACTTTACCACCCACCTCCCATATAAAGTGAAACGTCAACGAAATTTTTACAAATAGTTTAATGACCAATGTAAACTCGGACACAAAAATGGGCGTGATCCGCCTACTTTATCGCCTACCTCCCATATAACGTAACATTTGAAAAAGTAGATGGTGGGTATATAGATTTAGCCGAGTCGAATATAAAATTTGCGCTTGTTACAATTTGATAAAAACACAAAATCAGAGTATTTCAAAGATACAATTTTTTTCGATTAAGTTTTTAATTGTATTAATTATTCAAGTGATCAAAATTATAATTTTCTAATATTTTTTTACTAAAAATAAAACAGTTTATCGAATTTCAATTAAATTTCTCATTGCATTAATTAATAAAGAGCTCATTTACACTGGGGATTATTGCTGCGTTTTTTTACGATATTTTGTTTTGAAGTTGCTTCTAAATCCCTTCTACATTTACACATATAAATTTGTATTATGAAATTTTTTAAAAAATGTTTGACAAAAAACAACAAATCAGAAAAATTAAAAATAAATTTGAAAAAAATTCCTGAAATGTTTAGTTTTGCGTCGACGCGCAACTTTTCTTACCCCGATTGCTTCTCTACACCTCTTGCCTACAAACGTAAAAGTTTCAGCGATTTTTTCCAAGGGAAATCCCCAATGTAAATGGGCTCAAAGTAATCAAACATAAATAAAAATGATAAAAGAAGATATAGTCGGTCAAGACTGACTATATGATACCCTGCAGTACCGATTCTTATAAAATTTTGCAATGTTGTTTCTACTGACTTGTGTCGTACATTATCTTGAAACTAACATTCGTATATTATGCACGTTAAAGTGATTTTCGGAACAGGGGTTTATATGGGAGCTAAGGTCAATCGTGGACTGATCTTCGTAAAATTTAATACAAAGATTAAAACTTGTACAAAACTTTTTTGCACCGAATTTCATTAAAGTATTCTCATTTTTAAGGCATTTTTGAGTCTTGAAACTCTATTTTTGGGTGACATTTGTATAGGGAGTAGGTGAAATAATTAACCGTTCACAACCAATTTCAATAGGCTTCGTTCTTGTATCATAAAAGTCCCACCTGCCAAATTTTATTGAATTATCTTCAAAACAAGGTTTACATGGACAGCCAGCCAGCAAGACGGACGGACGGACATCGTTAGATCGATTTAAAAAGTGATTCTGAGTCGATAATTTAAGGTGGGTATTGGAAATTTGTTTAATGCGTTACAAACATCAGCACAAACACAAATAACAAGTGATGATTTGAGTGCACTTTTTTTAATAGTTTGAACTTCAATTAATGAAACAATTAATTATGATTTTTTTATAATTGAAATATGATTTTTGAGTTAATTCAATTATAAAAATAATTAAAACCACTTTGAATTGCTGATAAATAAATATATAAAATTTGAGTTAACTCAAATAGATTTTTCCAAAAATGGCCATAGGTTCGTATATCTATTTTTTAACATTCATTCTAGCGTTCCTGAAGACCTAAGGTCAATATATTTTAATCCTTTTTGTCAATATATTCAGAGCAATTTACTTTTTGTGCCGTTTTCTTTTCCAGAGATGTTGGTATTTTCTTTAAAATTTGTATTATATTGTCTGCAGTCCTACTGTCTGAAAATATACTTTTTTTTTCCTGATGCTAACATTGAGACAGCAGTTCGTTTTTTTTTTTTTTTCGTTTATTTTTATTTACATTTGATTAATTTTTTAATTGATACAATAAGATAAATAATTATAGACCGATAAATTGTTTTATTTTTAGTAAAAAGTATCAGAAAATTTTAATAATTGACACAATTAAAAAAATAATTGGAATAGTTTTTATCTTTGATAAATCGTTTTTGTGCAGGATGTTCTGTCAGCTTATTATGTTTTATTTGTTATACCCACCATCAAAAAGATGGGGGGGTATATATTGATTTTGTCATTCCGTGTGTAACATGTCGAAGGAATCATCTAAGACCCCACAAAGTATATATTTTCTGGGTCCTGGTTAGATTCTCAGTCGATCTAGCTATGTCCGTCCGTCTGTCTTTCTGTCTGTTGAAAGCAGGATAGGGCTCGAACGGGGCAACGTAGGGGGACGAAATTTGGCACAAATATTTATCTTATATAAGGTTTGTTTGGTATTGAAAATGGGCAAAATCGGTTAATAAACAAAAAAAGTTGTGGGCTAAAAACTAGAAACACAGGGTGTCCGTTTCATACTTTTTTGCTGATATTTCTTCAATAAAAGCATGTACGACAACGAAATTTTGTACGTACCATCTGGATGGATGGATAAAATAAAAATTAGCTTTTTTAATGTTTAATAATTTATTAAACCGAACTTTTTGTGGCCTCCAAATCATGTTTTTAAACAGATAAACGAACTGAGATAACTAAATCGTCTATATATATAAAAGAGTAACGTTAACGTTACTGGGTGATTGACTGACTGATTTACTTACTTGATGATTCATCATCGCATGCCCAAACTGTTACAGCTAGAAAGATGAAATATGGACTGTAGATCCACTAAGACGGGATTTTAGGAAATTCTAATGTTTAGGGGGTAAAAACGGGTAAAATCTGCAACCTTATATCTTCTAAACAAATAGAGATACAAACAAAGTTCAATAGTTTTCATTATTCATTTAAAAAATTTTTTTTTTTTTTGAAATTCTGCTTTTTAGGTAGAAAACGGGTAAAAGCTGTATTTTGGTACTTTTTTGGTACCCTATCTATCTTTTAATACAGTAAGCATAGAAACAAAATGTGCATCAAATTAGTATCTTATCGAAAACTTTTTGGAAATTCTAAAGTTAAAGGAGTAAAAATCGTACCCGTTTTTGGTACTTTTTTTCAATAAATATTTTTTTTACTGACACATACATATTAATATTTTAACATTAGATCCCAGTACAATTTAGAAATTCATTGGAATACAACCGTTGTTGCATTCAGGGGGAAAAATAAGTACCAAAAAGGGGATAAAATCGGAAAATTAAATTTTATTCAAATTAAATAATGGATTTTTTTTTTTATTATATTACAAACTTAGAAACATGAAATTGTAGCCCTAAGTGAGTGAGAATTCACAAGAGGGTGCTTTGTGGTACTTTTTCGTTCATCTAATGGCACTTTTTGATTCATGATCCTATGTGGATAAGAATTCAAGAGGGGGACGTTTTGTTATTTTTTTTTTTTTTTTTTTTGTTTTTTGTTCTTCTAATGGTACTTTTTTAATTTTTTATAATATTTAACCTAAAATCCTAAGTGAATGAAAACCCATAAGTTGGTACTTTTCGTTATTATAATATTACTCTTTGAATTTTTTTTTTGTAACAATAATTAATTTTCAAACGTGAAATTAAATGTTGTAGTATTGGTGTTCAGTCTGTTCTGATACGAATCATAGTTGAATTTTACGGGTTTTTCCACTTTTAGTATTTCATTTTTTTTTTTTTTTTTTTTTTTACTTTAATAAAAATGCTACCAAGTTGTTATCTGGTCTATGTAGGAGTAATGCAAGGTCGGATTAAATGCTATCAATATAAAGGTGAATCTGTGTTAGTTTGTCTGTTTTTGAATTTGATATTGATGCTTTTATTTCAATGCAATGGGGTAGCGAAGCGCACTGTGTTTAAGCTATTAGAAGTATTATTAAAAAAAATTATAGTTATAAAATTTTAACTTAACACAATTAGAAATCTACGCTAACGAAGTAGTGGGTATACTGCTCTTTATTTTATAATTTTATTTCAACCGATTTAAGATCACTTTTTCGATTGTTAAAAATGGAAGGATAAACTCAATATGTGCTACTTATTTAATTGAATAGTTTATAGTTTTTATTAGTTCTAAATAGTAATATTAAGATGTCAGCCAATGAATTATGATCGCTTTTAAATAAAACACTAATAAGAAAGAAAAAAATTAAATTAACAAATATTTTTTATTCAAATAGAACCGTATTGATAATCAAAATTGCTTTCAAGAAATTTAATTTTCCCTAACAAATCAAATCTGACAATTGAATAAGGAACTGGTTCTTGATTAAATAAATACAATTGAAATAAAAATTTAGAGAAATCCAAGAACAGTTATAAACTACATCTGTATTAAAGTATTTATTAAATTTTTTTAAGTTCCGATTACTCTAAAAATGTTTTATCGAAATTTGTTTAATCTTAGTCAAATATGTTCCTATAACATACTTTGAGTTAATATTGCATACTTTTAGGCTTAAAATTAAAAAAAATTCATAGTATACATAATAAAAACACTTACCTTATACCGCCTACAAAAATTCTATTCGGTATCAGTGTACCATATTTGGGAGCCGACAAGGCACCTTCTATTGCCGTCGGCGGCGCTGCTCCAGTGGGTGCTGCCATTTTATGCATAGGCTGTGGTTGAAGTTTAAAATTTGTTAAGGTTAGAATTTTGAAAGACTTTTTTAAAAGCGCGTACAACAAACAAATTCAATTCAAGGCCACAAAAACACTCGCTGGCGGTGTTAATGTGGATTTTGGCTAATATAAAATGGCTTTTTTGTTGAACTGATACAAAACAGCTGATCACAAATTAGGCTGTTCAATAATCAATAGATGACACAGTGAGTAAGTGAATCAGAGTGAGTATTGGCGTTTGCAGTTTATTTTAAATTAAATATCAAAGAAATAATTTATGTATATTGCTTACGTTAAATATAGATGTGCAGATATATATATAGATAATAAGCTTAGCTTAAGCTTTGAGCTTTTTTTTTAGTTTATAAACTTTTTGCGCACGTTTAACTAACTAGAGTTTAAAATTAAAGTTTATTTTTTGCGTTTATAACTAAATAACGGCCAAATATTTTTTAAATTATGGCTTTTTTTCTAAATTATTGTTAACAATTCGTTGACAAGGTTTTTATTTTCTTTCAATTTGTTTTTTATTATTTTTTAAATTATTATTATTATTATTATTTTTTAATTAGGCAGAGATCGTTCTTTCTGTTTTAATAAATAATTTGCTTTTGAAATATTCAAAATAACAAGACGTTTGAAATTTTTGCTTTTGCTTTCTTTCAGTATTTTTTGTTAATATGTTTTTCGTTAAGAATTATTTTTCTTTACAACCAATTTGTTTTTTTATTCGTTAATTTTATTTTATTTTTTAGTATCACTCTTTATATTTTTAAGTACGTATGGGTTTTGTTTTTCAGCTGATTTTCGTGATATTTCAAGAATATTATAGATATTTTTAGATACTTTTATTCTTTTAGATTTTATTTAGCTTTTTGTCGTTGATTTCTTTAGTTCCTTTTCTCAGGGTATCTATAGAATTAAATTTACTTTTTTTCTTTCTTTTCTTTGAAGCAGAGTGTGACTGACTGAATGAAAGACTGAGTTGTTGTTGTTAGCTATAGCTAAGATATATTGCCGCCTGTTGAAAATTTTATGCTTAAGCGTTTTAGCTTTTCTTTTTTAACTTTTGTCACACACAGTTGTTTTTTTGGTTAAATTTATTGCAATTTATTTTAATACCTCTAGGAGGATAAAAAAATCTATTTGTCAGTGCGCGTGTGTTGCTTTTTTTTTTTTTTTTTTTTCAAAAAGAATTCTATCGCTATTGCTGCTGCTGTTGGCTGGCTGCACTTTTCGATTTTATTTCGAAATTATTTTTGAAAATGTTAGGCAAGCTATTGCTGTTGTTGTGTTAGTAGTGGTAGTTTTTAAGAAAATTTTTGTACGAAAATATTTTGAAATTTAAAATTTACGTGTTGAATTTGTAGTTTGTGTTGTTGATTGGTTGGCTGGCTGACTGGCTGGCAAGAGTGAACGTTTCAAAAAGTAAGAAAGAACAAAATTGTACTTTCTTGGCCTTCTTCTTATTCTTTTCTTTTTTTTTGTGCTCTGTGTATAGATCTTTCGTCGATGTCTAGATTTTGTTCTTTATTCTATTTTTTCTTTTATTTAAATGCTGATATTGCTCCTGTTGTTAGTGGTTTGTTTTAATCTGAAAATATACAAGAAAAACGAAATGACAAAAGTTAAGTAAAGTAAATAGACAAACAAATTTAAAAAAAAAAATACAAAATTTCTTTTTATAATTACATCAAAAATATATGAGACGATACTGACAACAAAAGTGTAAGAAAAATTTAATTAAATTTTGTGTTTATTTTATTTTATTTTTTTTCTGTTATGAAGAAGACCATCATTATTATCATCAATTTCATGTAGAGCATAACAATTATATAGATAAAATTTAATTTAATTTGAAATATTTGTTTTCATGTTGTGTCACTTTTTTTCTTACCAAAAAATGTCAAAAACATTCAAGCATTTAAACAATAAAAAGAAAATGGCTTAAAAAAGTAGGCAACATGTTGAATATTTTACAGAAGCTTAAAAGTATGCCATACTTTAGTAATATTTGGTTGACTCTTTAACCTTAAAATTGAGAATGAAAACAATTTACTGCTGAGGGGTAATTTTGTAACTTTATAAAAACAATTAAAATGTCTTGGCCGAATCTATATACCAACAATTTTCAACTTTTAAATGTTCACCTTATATGAAAACCAGAGTTATGGTTTTCATATATCGATATTCTCTCAAAATATATCAAATAGTTAAGAGATTTTTGATTTTCCCTACTGCGGAAATTTGCAAATAAATTAATTTTTAAAACATAAATAAGTAAATAAATACAAAAAATGAGTTTTGTCATGACTTCTCCTACTTTTATTATAATAAGGACTGCGCACGAAAAAAATCCGTGCATACAAATCTGCTTATAGAACTAAACCAATGGGGGATTTTTTTTTTTTTTTTTAATTATATTTTTAGGAATGACTGTTATGTTTATGGTCTAAACAAAAAATTATAAATTATTTCCTGTTGGTGTTTAAGGAAATATCTTTTTCAGAATTTCTCCAATTAAAGTTCTTATTGGCTTTCCATCACTTTTTGCTCGAATAAGTCCACTTATTTTTAAACTCCGTTTCAGTTAGTGGTGAGCTTTTAATTTCCTTTAAATTATTTTTTACTAAAGCCAAATAAATATCTTTCAATTGCACGGACTTCCGAACAATTTGATGGATTAGCCCCAGGAATGGAAAAAAGAAAATATTTTTGGATATCAAAATAAGTTTCAAATAGTACTTTTTTCACCTTCAGAGTACTAAAATTCAAATTTTTGATAGTTATTTATTTTTTATTTGGTGCATAACTCAAATAATATAATTTTTATATTATTCAGTAATAACTGAGATATCGGGGAAAACGAATTTTTTATTTTTGAAGCCCTTGTTCAAGCTATAGATTTTTATTTTTATATAGATCAGTCATAAATATTTTTATAAAATTTCGGTTTTTTTAATAAACCAAATTCGTTCATAATCAACAGAGTTATGGCCCAAAAACAAATCTGTTAAGAATATAAATACACCAACAAACATGTATATTAAGCATTGTAATGACTATTAGTGATGTTTTCTGTTTTTTGTATAGACAAGTAGTTTAGTTAGCAACAGAAGTAATATAATGAATAACAGTGTTGTTGTTGTTCTTTGTGTATTCAGTCAGTTTGTACATACAAAAATAAATATATATGGAATTGTTGTTGTTTCTTTTTTAAAAGCAAAGCCTGTTATGATTTTTTTTTTTTTTTCATATTCAAATTTTCGTAGTTTGAAAAAAATTTAGATTTAGAAAATATGCAAGCATACGTTAAGGCGAAAATTTTATTAATTGTCGGTAATATGGTAATATGATGTCGATAAGATGGTAATATGGTGAAGGGTATCAAAGATTCGGCACAGCCGAATCTTTTTTCAATTTCATTATATTCAAAATGAAGAATTAAATACGATACTAATTCATTAAATGACTTTATTCCGATTACATAAACTTATTTGAATTGTCCTAATTAATTAATTAATTTTTTGGGACCTCGAAGCCCCAATATTTAGTCAAAGATTTCAAAGATTTCATTATTACTTCCGAACACCATGGTTTTAAAAACATCGATTTCTATTAGAAATTATTAGGGTAAGTGTAGCTAAGTTCGGCATGTACTAGTAATTTCGAATTTAAACATCAATAATTAGGAATAGCGATTAATTAATTATAATCAAATGATAAATTATGTATCTCTAGCTGCAATGGTTAAATTATGCTATTATGTGTACTTTTTTTGATAGCCTTTTCAAGATAGATAAAAAAAAAATAGTGTTTAGACCAATTTTTAAATGGAAATTAACTATAATAATTTAAGCTATTTTATAACAACAAGTTATACAGAGTACATATCTATTCAAACAAAGTTTGAAAAAAAAAAAAAAAAAAAAAAAAAAAAACACTCAAACATTGCGTATTTAGGAGCTCTATAAAAAAATATATATTATATTTTTTTTTTTTTTTTCTAAATTCATATTCAGTTCTCTACCAGCGAAACTAAATTATGGTGAATTCTAGAACATCAGGGGAAAGATTTGAAATATTCTTTGGAAAATACATACAAATTTAATTTAGAAGTGGTTTAAAATAATTTAATTTTTGAGTTATTATGAAAAAAAAAAAAAAAATAATAATAATAATATTTAGTATTTCTCTAATTTAGAACTCTTTTACGAATAAAATATTAAAAAATAGTTTTACTAAAATTTTGATTTGTTTCCGCCAAAACGGCTTAAAAAGCAGAAATGCATAAGCAAAACATTTAATTATGTTTTTCCATAACACCTCCAAATTAGTAAATTTTCGATACCAATGTTAAAACTTTTCTTGGACCAAGATGTGCCATACTCTTGATTTTTAATCAGTGAAAGGGAACTGAATTTAAATTTTAAAAAGTTTTAAATATTTTTCATTATTTAGCACATTGATACCCTTCATTTGAGTTGTATTCCTACATCATTTATTCCAAAGAAAACAGTTTCTAGGCACACTCTAAAGTATATTCATTCGCATTAGTTTTGGGGCACTCAAGATGCCAAAAACACTAATTTTCTAAATGAAAAATTCAATATATTCACTATTTATAGTATCCATAGAGTAAAGAGAACCAGTTCAAAACTAGTCACGTGACAGGTTCTCAGGGCTAGTGACCGGTCCCAGTTCCGGAACTTTACATGAGAAGAACCTGTCACTTTTACAAGGTGGCTAATTAGCCCCTTGGGACAGGTCACAGTATAGGTCCTAACGATTATTTTAATAAAAATTTTATCAAAATTCGGTAATTGTTTACTTTTTAAACATTATTTTTATTATTATCTTTATTAAATTATGTTTATTTTAATTTTATAATTTTTCGTTAATGTCGATGGCGGCACCCCGGCTCGACCCCATGTTCATCTGACGTATGTTATGTTTTATATTTTTCAGTGCAGTTTATTTTTATATACACTTATTAAAAAAAAAAAAATTTGCAAAAATCTTTGCAAAATTGAAACAATATCCTTCAGTGAGGTGCAATATCTATTTTTCAATCGCAAGGAATGTTTACATTTGTCAGCAGATAACTTCAAACTTAGACAAAACTTTAAACTGCCGACTACCGGTACACTTACCCTATACCTCCAAAATATATTTTCTTTTAAAAATGATGTTTTTAATTTGAACTGTGGATGTGGTATTTTTGAATGTTAAATAGTATCAAAAAAGTACTATAGCAACAACTTTTCCATCTCTGATTAGCCCCTTTCGGTACAAACACTAGCAATTTCTTTGCTACCACTCCATTGTTTTGTTGCTGTAATGAGAAGAAACGAGAACAGGCCAGAAAAAAATGGATACACTGTATTTTCTTAGGAAAGGGAGAAGTCTTTTCCAAATTCGCTCATTGATGTATATTTCTGTGTTAATGGAATCATTTTTAATGGATGAAGTGCATCTTTCTCGTATATGCATACCCAGCAAAAACTTTGCTTTCCTGGTAAGCTAGCAGGTATAATTGGAAATAAAAATAAACTACTTATTTTTTGTCTCAGTAACTACCCAGCAAAAACTTTACTTACCCGGTAAGCCAATATATTACATTGCTAAAAGGCGGTAACTACTTATAATTCGGGTGAAAAACTCATTACATTTATATGGCGATGTCCACGAATTCATGGGTCCCCATTATTAAAGTACTTATTTTAAACAATTAAATAAGTAGTTAAGCAAATGCTACAAAACTACAAATACTTCAAAACTACAAAATTGCTAAAAAAAAAAAAAAAAAATTAAAAACAAAATGTTGGCTCAACTGAGATTTGAACCTAGACAAAATCATTCGTTCGTGTTTCAAAGACTACTGTCTTAGTCACTACGCCATGTATGTGTTAAAATTTGTATGCGTTATTAATAATTTCAACATACCAATAGAAATTAAAATAATTTACTGAAAAAACGTTTGGGTTTAGTTCGGGATTGAACCGACAATCTTCTGAGTGCTACGCTATTGCTCTAGCGAACCGAGCTATTGCAGAACTAAATGAAATTGTTGTTTACTGGTAACTAGTTATTCCACTACTCGAAGAAATGAGAAAAATAATGACAACTCATTACCTGGTAATGAGTCTAGTAAGTAGTAGTCATTACCAAAAGCCAACAAACTTTTGCTGGGTAGTTATTTTTGTTCGAGTTGTCCATGAATTTTAGTAATTTTTAGACTCTAGTGATACTAAAAAATATGTACCTAAACAAAAATAAAAATAAAAAAAAAAAGACAAAAAAATTTTGCCGTCAGTGAGGTTTGAACTTGGGACCCCAATTACTAGTCGTTTTTAATGACTAATGTCTTACTCAGTACACCATCTCGCACTTAATATTCAAAGCTAAAAAACTTGTTTTAGCATAAAATATATTTTTGAAACATTTTGTTAAAAAAACGTATAGCATCAAAAAGGGGTTGAACCGGCAATCTTCTGATTGCTAATCCTGCGCTCTAGACAACTGATCCATGAGATTGTAACTTACTCTGCAATTATACTATTGAGTACTTATTTATGTAATGTAGAGAAGGTAAATAATAATGACGCCTACTTTCCAGGAAAGTACTTTAATAAGTAGTCGTCATTATCGAAAACCAAAAAGTTTTTGCTGGGTATGGCTTCCCAAATCAAAAACAAACTGGTTTCTTTCATACACGATATTTTTCTGCCACATTCTCTCTAGCATCTGCAACATAGAATTCCTGGCCAGGAAGCTGAAAAAAGTCAGTCTGTAGGAAAGTTTCTTCGTCTATTAAGGAGTGCGATCGAAAAAAATCTTAACACACGTTTTGCCTCATAACTTTTTTCGGAATCAATATTAAAAATTTCTTTTGATCTAGTTATCATGGAAAAATACGTCAGTTATTATTTTTAATAATAACCATGTTGATTTGCCGCGATTTTCATCAAAATTAGTGACGAAAATTATTAAAAAATTTCAAAAAAATCTAAATAGGTCCTACAAATAATTGGCCACAGAATTAAATTTCTGCCGTCAAACTGTTTCTAATATTATTAAACAATATCAGAAGAATTTGACCATTGATAGAAAACCCGGTTCGTAAAGAAAAAAAGGTTCACATGATATTGGGAAGGCCAGAAAATTGAAAGAATATTGAAAGGAACTCCAAACACATCTGGTAGAAAAGCAGACCAGTTAGCTCAGTGCTTTGACTATTTTGTGCGAAAATTTTAGTGTTAGTTAGTGTCCATAGTTTAGAGAGATATTGAGCTCTTGTGAAAAGTGAATTGAAGAACACAAAAAATGTGTCCCGAAATACCGAAGATTTTAAAAGAATATGTGCACACTGTTCCAAAAAAGTGACTGAAGCAACTATCAAATCTCTAATGGAAGGGTTACCAAAAATGGTTCACAAATTCATAAGTAGTGGTTAGAACTACAAAAGTTATATTTTTCTGTGATCTGTAATAAATTATCAATTAAATAAAAAAAAAAATAATGAAAATTCTAAGATCAACTATTTCCAAGTTATTGAATAATTTATGTGTTAAGATTTTTTCGAACGCACTCCTTATACACTAATCATAATTATGAAAAAAATTCTTCTGAAGTACTTTCACGTTATTTTTTTACATCCAAATTCTTCGTCTTCGGGCTAGATTTCCTTTCAACTTTTCTGATAAAGATTCAAAGCAATTAACTTTTTGTGACACTTTCCTTCTATTTTGTCTGACTCCTAAATGTAAAACAGTTAACAGAATTATTTTTCACCACATCAAAAGTTATAAGCCCAAGAGTATGCACAATTTTTTTTCATGCGCAGTCCTTATATCATTAAATTTACGGTACTAGAAGTTTTAAGGCTTCAAACTGAAGTGATTTCATTTTAATTTAATAGAATTAAAAACCGTTAAAATAGTTTTTCTGGGAACAATCAGCATTCTACCCCACAGCCTTTTAAATTTTACCCTTTACATACTTCAATTAATAAAATTTTAATTAAAATATATTTAAAGTAAGCATTAACAAGAGCAACCAATATTTATTAAATATGTCATACCAAAAATAAGCTTTTAATTTATTATTGACCATTCAAAATATGCAATTAAAATCAAATGTAATTTAATTTAAACTCATTCTAGGTAAATATTATATTGTTACTATATCAACAAATTTTTATTAATAAACAAAAATAAAAAAAGTAACTTTAAACGAGTAAATAAAAACGAAATTTTATAGAAAAACGACAGATGTCAGAGGACAACAAAATTTATATAAATTGAAATTTTATTGAAAAAAAAATAAAATTATAAAGTCAGGGTTTCTTGCAAAAATATTTGCAAAAAATTGTGTTTATTTGTTAACAGAAAAAAACAAAAATAAAAAATTCATAAAGAAAAAAAATTTAAAGGAAATAATAAGAATTTTTTTTTTTATTTTGAATGTGAAATTCTAAATAATGAACTTTTTCTGTTATTATATTTTTTTTACTGTATAGAGTATATTTTTGAGGACACAAACAGGGCATTATTATGTTGTGATTTTCTACACCATTTCCTATATGAAATTAATATGACAATAGCTTTTAATAATAAAAAAAAAAAAATAAATAAAAAAAACATTGGACTAAAAAAAATAAAAAAAAACATTGGACTAAAAAAAAAATTAAAAAAAAAAAAAACATTGGACTAAAAAAAATAAAAATACACGGCTTTACCGATACAGAAGGTAAAATGCTTGAAATTAATATAGCTTTCATTTGATATATAGAATTAAATAACATTCTCTCCAGTTTCTCCAAATGTGTATGTAAAGACATTTTTTGCATTTATATTTAAATTCTCTTTTCTCTACTAATTTCAATTAAACATTAATATTATTTCTTTATGTATATATCAATAGAAAGCTTAGCATTATATCAACCTGCGTTTTAAATATCTTATGAAACAGTGTCCCCCTAAACAGAAATAGTAAAAATCATAATGAAACAAAAGCAAAAGTAAAATTTTATATGTATATACACTTTTAGATATATATTTTTTTGTGTATTTTGTTAAAGAACTCTTTAGTCGTAGTATAGTTGTATTTTATACTATAAAAATATAGAGAATTTCTTTTCTTTTTTTTTTTCATTTAACAAATAATTTTAATGTACGCCATTTCAAAAAACAAAAAATCAAACAAGACAAAAATAATGAAAAAATATCTAAAAATATATAAAGTTTTTACTTCGACATTTATTTTTAAGAAGACTGGGAGCAACGGAGACAACACGACAGACAAGACAACATAGAAACATTTTCATTTTAAAAATTATTTCGTTTCGGTTGTCCCCCCTACTTCTTTTCTCAATCTGTTTAGTGCAAACAATGACAATAAATCTATGCTATTATTTCAATTAAGATATATATGAATTAAAATAAGGAAATATATAAATTTTAATTTGGTAGGAAATCTTAAATAAAAGAAGATAAATATTTAAATAAATTAAAATATATTTTAAATAATAAAAAGAAAAAACAAATTTCTTCGAAATGAAATATATTAAAAGCCTTAAAGTATGCTAGATAATTTTAAGGTTTTAAAAAAAATAAAATTAGGTGACCTTTATAACAGAATTAATAAAAAACAATTTAAGAGCAATGATAAAAAACTAAATAGTAGCACATATTTGTCTTAATACAACTTTTGCTATTACCTTGAGTTTTTTTCGGATTTAAACAAAATTATTAAAATTTTAATTTAATAACTGGCTCTGCTACGTAACTTTTAATTAATAACACTGGTCGACAAAAAAATTTTTTTTCGAGCTCCTTCAAAAAAAATATGTAGACTAGATGGAATTCCTCATGCTAAACTCGAATCTGCTTTCAGTTTTTTTCCCATCAGGTCGGGATTTTTTTTTATGGGCGTGTCTAATATTGTGTCCTAAATATGCCGATTACTCGAATATATTTCACTATTACTTGAGAACGGTATGCACGATTTATCTATTATCAAATTTTTATCCGCTCAATAGTTTAGAAGATATTTCGAAAAAAGTGTCGGAAAAAAATTTTTCATGCAAAATTCAAGATTTTTTTTTTTTACTAAAACTACTTTTTATACCCTTCACCACAGGTGTAAAGGGTATATATAAGTTTGTCATTCCGTTTGTAATTTCTACAATATTCGTCAAGTATATATATTCTGGATGCTTATTGATAGGGGAGTCGATATAAAGATGTCCGTCTGACCGTCTGTCTGTTGAAATCAGTTTTTAGAAAGCCCCAGTTATCGGATATATATGTTTTATATATCAAAATGTTAGAAATATTCCTTAGAAAATCGGTAATAAAAATGAGCTAAATCGGTTGATAAATAACTGATATATCGACAAAAAACCGAAGATACTCCCGAAAATTTGTATTTGCTGTCGGCTTTTCTCGGCTCCTATAAAATATAGCGATTTCGTTTTTGCACGAAAAATTCAAAACTTTTTTTTTTTTTTTGTGAAAAAAAAAAATCAGTCCACTATATTCCAGATATCGGCCAAAACGAGTTTTATTGACTTTTTGAAGCTTCTATATAAGCTACGGCTTTCGCGTTTAAACGGGTTGGTCATAAATATTTTTATAAAATTTCAATTTTTTACAGAAAGTTAATTTGTTCATAAACAACAGAGTTATGGACCAAAAACTAAAAAAAAAATGTTAATAAGTAAATACACAGAAAAATGTTTATATTAAAAATACATACATACATACATACAAGCAAAAATAAAAAAATCTAAAATATTTAAGTTTATCACCTTTATCTCAAAGCTGGCTGGAGTAAATAAAGCCACGTATTATACAAATTGATGCACAAATCTTGATTGGATTCACAGTTAAGTTTGGATGCCCATGTATACCTATAGCTAAGTGGAAATACACTAGTGGGCAAAAAAAAAATAAAAAATTCGTCTTAAATAAACAAAAAAAAAAAAAAATTGGTGGATTAGATGGAATTCACCGTGCTAAATAAGAATCAGCTTTTACTTTTTTTCTATCACGCATTGATTTTTTTTTTTTTCTGAGCATGACTACTATGACCCCGTCTTTAGGCAGTCACATTTGTATATCTCGAGAACAGTTTGTCCAATTAAGATAAATTGAACTTTAATATATAGCGACCTAAATTGTCTTTGAGCTGAATTTATATAATTTTTTGTCCAGTTAATATTTCCGTAGTTATTCGGTAATTAGTACCGAAAATTTTAAAATTTATTTTTTTGAAAAGTGGTAAAAATTTTGATCCATAACTCTGAAATTCTTGAGCGAATGAAAAATATTGCTGACATACCTTGAAGACAATTTTCGTATGCATCTTTTGATGTATCACTTATAAAAATCGTGTAAAGGGTTCTTGTGTTATAGTCTAAGTTTGACAAACCATTCTCGAATTTTATAGTGTGACCGCTGAATAAGATGATGATATTAGTCATGCACACAAAAAAAATCAGTACGTGATAGAAAAAAAGTGAATGCAGATTCTTGTTTAACTCATCAGAATTCACCTAGTCCACCTATTTTTGTTACAAGAAAAAATAATATCCATATGTAACATGGAGATTTTTACTTAACTGTAAATTTAGATTTCTGCATAAATTTTGAAGATACATGCCTTATTTTATTCGCAGCATTACCAGCTTTAAGATAAAGATGATAAACTGTAACATTTTAGATGTCTTCATTTATTAAAAGAAATTTAAGTAACAAAAAAATCTAAAATTTTGCATGAAAATTAATTTTTTCGGACATTTATTTAAAATATTTTTAGTCTGCATCTTTTGGTGTATCACTTTGATCAATCGTACACACCGTTCTTGAGTTATGAGAAAATATACTAGAGTAATGACCTTACTATGGGCGAAATATTAGACACGCCCATAAAAAAAATCCAGACATGATGGAAAAAAACTGAAAGCAGATTCGTGTTTAGCACATTAAAATATGTATATCATGTCCAACTATTCGTCTATGGGGGAGGATTTTTTTGTTGACCAGTGTAATTACTTGACATCTGGCTGTAATTCCGCTATGAACTTTTACAAATGAAATCTTCACACTTTTTCCACAAATCTGATAAAATTAGGCACATGTAGGTTTGCCAAGATACAAGCCACTAAAAAATTCATAAACATTTTGAAGCGCTAATAGGAAGGAAAATTAATTTGAAAATCGACATGGGTTGTGGTAATATTCAATTCGGTAGTTTTATTTAAAAATATGTTACTTTCGGATTAGAAGTTTTATTATGAAAATCAAAACAAAAATAATAATTTAAGAGAAAATTTTATTTAAAAAGGATTGAGGAATATAAAAAAATACAATCGAAAATCAATTCTACTCGAAAAACTGCAAGTTTTCTTCTTTACTTTTTTTGAAGAAGCATAATACGGTATTGAATCCACTTTCGATCGTAACGGGTTTTCTCTGACAATATAACAGTTCCAAAGCTTCACTTTTATTTAAAAATAATAAAAAAAAAAATTGACATCAATTCAATCATTGCCAATTGAAGTAATAAGGCAAAACTTTAAAAAAATCCTTTAAATGGCACTACCCTCGAAGAAGGTCTAATTTAATCAAATTTAATATATCGCTTTGAAATTTTAGATAAAAGTTAGAATTCCAATAATTAAGAAGTTTTCAAAATTTAGGATGCTGATCGGCTAATAGACTCCGCCGCTTTATTTTATAAGCTTGAAGCCTTCGGCGGCGGCTGTCGTTTTTTTTTCGACTAAATTTTTAACGGCTGAAAAAAATTTATACTCAGAACAAACTTATTTATTTTGTAATGATTCAAATAAGAATAACAATTAATATATAATGAATCCAATTACTCTTCATATAGGGAAGAAACTGAATCTGAAAATTATTAAATATTACGGTACAGTAACTTCCAACTTTTTGGGAAAAATACTTTTAAGATCATTATTTCTAATAATATTATTTTTTATTTACTTATGTTATCATTATTGATTATTATAAAAATTTGTTAAAAAAAAAAAATAAAAAAAATTTTAAAAATGACTAAAGTAAATGTTAAAAGAAATGAGTCTCTCAAAATGATGAAAGAATTTTGCAAAGTTTGAGTTCGGGATTTTATATTTCCAAAAAAAATAATAATAAACATTTTTTAAGGATAAATTTGAATAAAATTATTCGCTATTCCAGCTTATTCGACTCTACTGTAGTTTAATATGTTTAGCCACCTCCGAATGTTCTCAAACTCCAGCCGATTTGAAGCCGTCGCCAATATTATTGCCTAGCCGCCATCCGTTGTTAAATGGCATCGTCCCGTCTATTGGAATTTCTGTCATAATTTTTTGGAAAACAGATTTTTTTACGAATTAATTTGAATTCTATTATTCGTTATTACGGCTTATACTACTCTCTTCAAGTCCAGCCGAGTTACTTTTACTATTCAACATCGGTTTTGTCCTGTGTAATGCAAATTCTGTTAAAATTTTTGTGAAAAGAGACGCAAACATTTCTTGTCAATGATTAAAGAATTAATGTGAATACTCAACAATCTGTGAATGGACTCACGCAGGGGATGTTTGTAACAAAGTTTTATGGTATTAAATGAATTTATACCATAAAACGTTATTACATACATTTTATTATCTTTATCCGGATTATTTTTTTTATTAATTTGTTATTAATTTGTTATATTATATTATACACCTCATATGTGAACACCCTTATTGTTGTTCTAAGATTGTTATTTAGTTTTAATAATTCTCATTAAGTTCATATAATTATTCTCATAAGTACTCTTGGTATGGTAGTGATTCTTGCCTTATTCCAAGACACTTGATATTGTAAAATCAGTCACTGTTTCTCTGGTGCTCGGATTAAGTCCGAGCGTCAGGAGGATATCTTGCACGGCATTTTAATTGAGTATTTCAGATACATCGGCTTTGCTCCGTCTGTTTCGGCACTATAACTTCGGTTGTCAGTCCCTATACCACGATCTCGGTTGTTAGTTTCGGCGCTATGATCTCGGTTGTTAGTTTCAGCACTGCAACTTCGGTTGTTAGTTTCGGCACCGTGACTTCGGTCATCGGTTGTATCTTCTGTTATTCCCATTAGATTAAGTCTAAATTTTGTAATCCAGTTTTTAAGAAACTGTATTATTAAATCTGTATTTATAAGATATCTTTAAGTATCATAAACGATACCCGAGGGAACCGAATATTCAAATTCGCATCTAACAGTATTAGAATTCGAATTACCTGAGAAGTAACCGATTGAATCCCTACATATCATCGTGCTGCTAAAAATTTAACACAAATTATTTACTATAATTTATTGTTACCGATATCTGAAACATTGAATTATTAAATAAACATATTTAACACCCAGAAAGGGTAAACCAATTTTGTTCTCACTTAAGGTTCGTGGATCCCGTAAGTCAACCCTGGACTTAACTGAACTACCTCAGCCGACGACAAAACCACGTTACATATTGTTATTTTGAATAGCCTGTGAGATGTCAATTTATCCAGTTCCTTGATAAGCAATACTTCCACATTCCATCTGCCTTTTTTAATATATATTTAAATCGCCGATATTTAAATATCCGACCAAAAATAGAATAAAATCTTTCTATATAATCACTTAAAAATATATCATATATATGAATCTTACACAACTATAAATTCTTAAATTTAACAACAATCTATATTTTGCTAAGTGTATTATTTTATTTCTTTGAATCCTGATATAATACTCAATGTTTTTATTACTTTTTAAATGTCAAAACTTCTTATAAAAACAAAAAAAAAAAAATCCTGTTTTCATTTTCCTTACAAAATCAAGTGCACACTTAGAGGCTTAACTAAATAAACTTAGGCAAGTCAATAATTCTGTAATATTAATATTATATTATTATACCCTTAAGCAAATATGCAAATATATATAAAATTAAAGGGGAATTTGAAGTTTTAAATTTGAATTTCCAAAGAAAAGGAAATTATGATTAAAGGATTTATAAAGACAAAATAATACAAAAAATAATAATAAAATAAACAAAATTAGGGAGACAGTAATTGAAAGAATATTTTATGCTAAAAAGGAAAAAAAAAATAATAAAAAATGTCTTTAAAATAACATTAACAAAAGGCTAGGGTTTTTAAATAAAGGTTATAATAAAAAAATATATAAGAAAAAAAAAATAAATTGGAAAAGCTTAAATATTGTTTAAATCGTATTTTTTTAATATTACATTCATTGCAATAATTTTCATTTGAATTTTTAAATATGTATTTTATAATTGTTTTTAATTTATTTAAATATAGTTATTATATTTATAAATATTTTATACATAATTTCACCCTTAATAATCTTTTTTTCTATGTCTCTTTAATATATATAATTATAAATAATTTGCATACTTTTAGGCTTATAAAAAAATTACCATATTTTTAGTTAAACTACTTATATAAAAATATTTTCATTATAAAATATTTATTATGAAAATAAATTAAGCATACTTATTTTGCCATTATTAATCTAAAATAATATACAAATAAATTGCATACTTTTAGGGTAGTTTTTCTTTTTTTTTTTTTGTAAAATATTTGTTTATGTTTTTAATATACAAAATAATTTGCATACTTTTATGTTTAACAAATAAACAAATGCACGATTAAATATTTCAAATGTCTATTATAAATATTAAATTATAGTTATAGCCATTAGAAAGATAAACAAATGGCATATTTTAAATGAAAAAAAAAAAAAAAAAATTGTGCATTTGTCAAGCATGAAAAAAATCGCAATTAAATTAAAAATATAAGAACTAGAGACAAATTAAAAATGTATTTTCAAATTTTGTTTAATATTTGTTGGCTAAAAATTGATTTATTTCAAAAACTTTTTATTTTTATTAACCCTTAAATGTGTTTCCTTTTCTTTCTGCTTAATTATAATTTGATATAAAAAGTCTTTGAATATAAATTGATTTAAAAAATCTTGCTTTAAATTTATGGCCTTTTTTTTTTTTCTTTACTTTAAAAAACAATTTCTTCATTATGGTTTAATTTTTAAATTGAAAACGTGACTGTTAAAAATCTGTGGCATGAAAAATAAAACGAACAAATATAAAACAGCTTTATGGTAAATTTAAAGCTTTAATCAATCATATTTTTTAAAGCACAGTCATCCAGCCAAACAGCCAGCAACATAATGGCTTTAAAAAAAAATTAAATTAACTGTAGCCATAACGTTTAAATGTAACATACTTTTAGGCTTAATAATTACAACAAAATGTTGCTGGTAAATATGTCTATAATATATTTAATATTTAATTAACTTGATAAGCCTCAAAGAAAGGGGGAAAAAACACACATACATAGGTAATTTTCATATAAAGTTTTAACAAAAAAGTAAAGCATACTTCTCAGAACCTTTAAACCAAAAGGCCTAATTAAACAAAAGAATGAGGAAAAACAAAAAAAAAAGAAGATAATAATGATGATGAAAGTTTGTTTCTTGTTATCTTTTTTTTTTTTTTTTCTTTTTCATTTGTAAATTATAATGCTGACATATTTTGTAATTATAAAAATTAAAAGCAAAAGAAACAACTGGCAATAACTGAATAAATGAAAGATTTTAAATGATATTAATATTGTTATACCTAAAGGTATTAACAATTTAAAATGAAGGCATACAATAAAAATATTTAACGCTTATTTCTTGCTGCTTCTTCTATCCTTAAAAGACAAAGACAAACAATATGGAAAATATTTTATAGTGAAAAGAAAATTTAATTAATTTATGGTATTTACCAAAAGCTTAATATAACTATTAAGAGAACGCAACAAAAAAATATGTAAGAAGTTTATTTAAATTGTCTTAAACTTATACAACTTTACAACACAAGTAATTAGTCAAGATTTAACATTAAAAATAAAATAATAAAAAAAAAAAAAAAAACAAGAAAAAAAGTTTAGTATACTTTTGGGGATTAATAAATAATCCTTATGTTTTTTTCCCAAGAATGAAAATAAAATGGTTATAAAGGAAAGCAAGAGAACTAACTTATAGAAAAGGAAAAGAAGTAAAATAAATACAAGTCACATAATTACAATTAGCCAAAAAGTCCTTGAGAGCTTAACTCTTTTTTTTTTTTTTTTGGCGAAAACAACAAACAAAAAATTAAATATATCAGAAAAAACATATAGTAAACCCTCTAAGTCTTACCCAATATTCTATAACAATTCACCAAAGAACACAGTGACATAAATACAAAAAAAAAAAAAACTTTTTAAAATATTTACGGGGTTGTTGTTTGAATATCCAACAAGAATAATGTAAGTTAAGTCAAAGGTCAAATGCTACCCGAAAAACCAACAAAAAGGAAACAGCAGCAGAAAAATGTACAAAAATATTAAAAGAAAATAACGTAACTATAAACCAAACTGGAAAAGGAAGAAATGAACAAAATAAAAAAATGCCATGAAATGTTTCTAAAGGAAAATCCTTAAAATACAAAACAAAGAAAACGTAAGAAACACACACCAACTAAATGAAAAATAAAACAAAAGGACCCTTATAGCGTGTATGAAAATTGGAACACAAACAACACTTGTGTTGTAAGAAAAACAAAACCAACATAAACGTTGTCGTCGTCATCATCATCATCATCGCCATCAGAGATGGTTGCTTAAAATGAAAATGGCAAAGAATAAACACTCACGTTGGCGGAAAAAAAACAAAGAAAGCAAACTTTGGCAAGGATACCAGAGACATAATAAACTTTTCTCTAAAGCACCCATATGCCACCCCGTTTAAGATCACACTCACACACACAGTGTCTCTGCGAGGCACTTAAAAATTTTATCTATAAAAATAACAAACGACGACAAACAATAAAAAGCACCTCCCCCTCTCCACCTCTCTGTGGCCCTATGCACCCTTAACCATTTCAGGAAACCCAGTACCCCATCCATTCGTTCATTTATACTTTTTGGTATATGGAACATTGAAAATAAAAAGGCAAACAGTTACACATTTACACAAATACATGTAGAAGAATATACGAGAATAGATTGAAAAGTTACTTTTTGAAAACTGAAATTGATACTTTGCGATTATTAATTGAAAACAATACACAAATCAATGGCATACTTTTAGGGGATTTATTTTTAAATAAAATATTTCTTAATGTTTATAATATGCAAAAGTAGGTGCATACTTTTAGGTTGATGAAAAATATACAATGGCATGATTAAATATTCGAAATGTCTATTATAAGTACATATTAAATGTAGCCATTAGAAAAACAAACAAATTACATATTTTAATTAAAAAAGTAGTTTATCCAGTAGTTTAGTGGGTCCACCCACTTTACTGCCCACTTTCCCGCCCCCTCCCATATAACGTAAAATTTTAAAAAGTTGATGGTGGGTATATAGATTCGGCCGGGCCGAATATAATTCGCGCTTGTTTATTTTTTTATTTACTTTCGAACATTTTTATGGAAAATAACAAATAAATATTGTAACGATTAAAAGTCATGCTTTCCTTTTTGCTCACATCAATATATGTTGTTTTGTATTAATACGTTCAGAAGATTGCCAATTTGATAATAACCCTAGCTTTGTTGATTTATTATACTAATTATTTATATATATATTCTTTTTTTATAAAAAAGAAGTTATTAGTATTTAACTAAAATTGAAATTATAATAGCATTAAAGTCATTTTATACCGACCTGACATCTGTCGCTATGTAGGGAAATATATATAATATAGTACGATAGATTACAACGCTGGTCTCCAATTAAAAGCAGCTGACGCATGATGATTGTATGTGTATCATTCGTAAAGTAGATGGATTGGAGAACAACTTTCGCGTCGCGAAAGTACAGTCAGGCGAGTTTTTGTTGTTCGGCGTTCCAGAATTTTGCGTCTCGCTTGCACCGTTGTATTGTATTACCACGCATAACCGTAGAAGTTATGCATCGTTTATATTGACCGCGTGCTTTTTATTATACCCTACACCACCATAGGTGTTTGGTTTATAATGCGTTTGTGCTGATGTTTGTAACGCACAGAAATAATTATCGGACCCCCACCTTAAAGTATACCGTTCGACTCAGAATCACTTTCTGAGTCGATTTAACGATGTCCGTCCGTCTGGCTGTCTGTCCATGTAAACCTTGTGAACAAAGTACAGGTCGCAATTTTAAAGATATATTGATGAAATGGCACAGATAATTATTTTGGTACAAGGACGAAGCCTATTGAAATTGGTTATGATCAGTTCATTATTTCACCTACCCCCCCTACAAATGTCCTCCCGGAATAGTTGTTTAACGATCATAAATGCCTTAAATATAGCAATATTTTAATGAAACTCGGCACAAAGTAGTTTTGTATAAGTATCAATCTTTGTGCCAAATTTCATTAGGATCAGTCTATAATTGGCCATAGCTCCCATATAAACCCCTCTTCCGAAAATCACTTTAACGTGCATAAATCCCATACGAATGATGGTATCAAGTTAATATTCGACACAAATAAGTTTTATATAAATAACACTGCCAAAACTTATGAGAATCGGTCCATAATTTACCATATAATAAACCCACTTCCGGGAATCGCCCTAAAGGGCATAAAATCATATAGATGTTAATATAAATGCATTGTTTTGTATTTGTTTAATTTATTTTACATTTAGTAAAATTGTTGGCCTACAATTGGCAACAGGTTTAATGGTGTAGGGTATCATATGGTCGGTCTTGACAGAATATAGTTTCTCTCTCGTTTTATTTGGATATACTCTGGAGGAGATCATATAAACTCAACTATATTGGAGGTGTACCATCAAACTCAAATTGAAGCAAAAGGATCTAAGCATTCCAGCTTCGTATGAAGATATAGGTCGACTAGGACTCCACTTGGATCGACGTGGGATACCCTGATATCTTCATCTAGAACCTCGCCATTAATTTTTGAAAGTAAAAAAAAAAATGTATGTGTATGCGTAAACCAGAGATGCGCAATTTTCATATTTCCTGACTAGCGAGTTTAGACTACAAATGCTGCTTACGCAACGCTGCTTCACACGTACACTATAAACTACTTCGTTCAACTGCTGCTCTCACATTAATGTCAATGTAAATCAAGCTTTTTGCTGCTTCACACACCCAAGCGCAAATGTATAGTAGTGTGTGTGCGCATCACTGGCGTAAACAGATTGTTCGATAGCCTCGAAGAAGGATGTTGATGGAAAATAAAGTTAGTTCGTGGCCGGCGATCAGGACGGATGTCAATAAAATATGTTCAGAAATTTATTCGATTTAATTAAATAAACATTGGAAGACATCTATTTAGATAAGAATTTTATTATATATTGTTTGGCATGAACGCTGTTTCGTTTAATTAGAATCTTATTCGGCTCTACGGACACAAGTTCATGATTAATTGCGGCTTGATCGATTGTAACTATTTTTGTCCGGCTACGAGAGATGTCTTCTTTAAAAATAGGTGTCCGCGTCCGCCTAGCGGAGATTTATTTATTCTAAAAAATCCACCTAAACCATGGGACCTAAAAAATTGCCTGCTTAACGGAGCTGTTCGGCTATGGGAACTGTCCTTTAAGGGAGCTTTTACTGTATTTTTATTTGATTTGAATTAAAAATATGAATTAAAAATGGAATTTTTTGTAAGAAACACAAGTGATTTCAATTTCATTGTATTAAGTTATTAACAGGGCAACAAAATATAAACAAAATAATATTTTTTCTTGAGATTCAAATAAACCAAACTCTCAGTTATTTATCCGTTTCAGACAATTTGCAGAGTTTTGGTATCGATTTGTCATATTGTTATAGAAATTCGCCATGTCAGAATATATATTTTACAAATTAAATAGAATATGTTTGCATTAAAGAATACTTTCTGAAGGTTAAACATAGAAATTTCTCCAAAAATTTTGTGGAATGTTCTCCCGCAGTAATTGAAAATTTAAAAAAATATAATCTAAACCAATAAACACGAACTCGCATGTAAAAAAATCTTCTAAGTGACTTTACGCGTAATAAGCGAATGGTTAACCCAAACACATTTGTGACGTCTACAAAGGCAAAAGAGGACTTACATATGGCGCTACTATTATTTTGCACACAGCTGTATATATATATATATTTTTTAATTGCTAATACAAAATTTAAAAATTAAAAAAAAAAAAAAATTATAATAATAACAAAATTTTGCCATTAGAAAATTATTTTTTTAAGAACATATTTTTTAATTTTGAGATAATTTTAAAAGCCATTTTCTTGTTGTCATGCCCAAGAGGACAGAATCAAAATATTGTTTAAATATATCTGTGTTTAATCAGTTGGTTCATTTATAAAAACGTTTACACAATTGTAGTAGATTTGAATTCGACTCCTCAGGACTGTCAAGTCTTTAAAACGCCTATAAATTCTTTTAATATCTCTTTCGATTTTAAAGATTTTTATATTTTCTTAAAGCCCTAATTAAGACTTTTAAACGACTTTTTATAGTTATGGACATTTTCATTCGTTTTCATTTACTTTTTTATTAATATTATAAAACATTCCTCATGCATTTATATTTGCCGAGACCAAAAATGAGCAATTTTTAATTTGCTAAAAATTATGATAAAATATTTAAATAAATATAACGATTTTATACTTTTTTTCAAAGATATATTTATATTGAAAAGTAAGTAGATGCATTTTTCTAATAAGGGCCAGCCTAGATTCCTAGGAAATTAATTTATTTTATATCAAAATTTTAATTTCAGAACTAAGTGAATAGAGTCCCAGCTAAATATTTAGTGAAAAAACATTTTTTGATTCCAAAATCACAATTACTTTGACAAGAGAATAAACTTAATATTAGAAATATTTTCAAAATTTTCTTATGAGAAAATTTTAAAAATTCTAAAAATCCGCTTTAAAAATAAATAGAAAAAAAAGGAAATGATTTTAATATGCCTTAATCCTTTGATATTTTAATATAAATTTTTTATTCAGCTAATAGTGAATAAAATTATTATTAATGTTCATAAATTTCCATGATATATTAAAGATAAAAAGCCTGTTTAATAACTTTTAAGCAGCAAACGTTTTGCCAAATTTTTTTTTTTTTTCATGAAAAATGGATTTTGTTTGACACTAATTTTCGAATAACTACAAAACTATTGAACGAAAAAAAAAGTTTATGGAAAAATAATTCTTTTCGTAAGGAGAAAAAAAAAATGAAAAATATTTACAATTTTTCAACATAGAAATTACATTGCTTTATTATTTTCAATACAGGTAATGGATAATTGTAACATAATTTTTAATTTAATTTCAAAATTTTTCATAAATTAAACTACTTTTTAAATTAACCCTCATATAAATAACCTCAAATAACTAAACACAAAAACGTCAAACAGACGGACGTAGCAGATGAACAAGCAAACATCAAAATAAGAAAATAACAAAATAGACTTCCTTTTTTCACCACACAATTAAACACACTTGCACTTTAAAAACAGTAACCCCACCGAAACCCCCCTAAACAAAACACATACATACATATGCATACAACACAACCTAAATAACTACACTCTCTTTAGAAATAATAATAATAATAAAAAGCATAAAAATAAAAACGTCAGTTAGTATATATGTATAAGGGTAACAAAACTCAAATACGAAGAGTAGAATATAATTTAACACAAAAAATTTAAGAAAACTAAAAAATCTAAAGAACTGCTAGAACCTATTCAAATCAGCATTGTTCTATTAAAAAAAAAAAATACAATAAAGAAAGGAAAAAATAAAAACCTGCAAGTTGTTGCATACTTTGTGGATGATTGAATTAAATATTCTATTGTTTAACACTCTCTTTTTAAACACACATACAAACACACAGATACACATTTAAATGCTTGCCGCACATAAAAAGTTAAGCTCTTTTTTGCCTTTTTTTAATAATTAAAAAATTATAATAGCATACTTTTAGGTAAAGGTATAAAAAGTAAAATAAAGTAAAGCATAACTATTATGATCATGATTTCACAAAAAAAAATTAGGAAAATGTGTAGCTCATTATAATAACAATAATATTATTTTTTAATTTCTTTTCGTTAAACAATATATTTTAAAATAAAATACATTAGCAGCAGTTATTTAATATGTAAGAATTTTTAATTTAAAAGTTTCACTAGCAAGACATGAGTTTTTTAAGAAACTTTTATGTTTTGCATTTTATTTGACTTAGAAAACTTATAATTATACATTGAAAAAAAATATGTTTAAGGATTTTTTTATGCAAAATCAATAGTATCATAAATTAAATAGTTTACATTTTATTTGTAGCATATTTATAGGCAAAAAAAATACTTTATATGCAAATCATATAAATATAATAAAGTAAAAAAATATTTAAGGATTTTTATTATGGAAAATCAATAGTTATAAAGTATGTTTATTAGTTTTGTTATAGCCTTTATTTATAAAGAAAAATGGATTTATTTATTTGAGTGGTTTTTGATATTTGAAAACGTATTTTTACTATTAATAAAAATCGCAATTTTATGTTTATAGAATGGAATTAAATTCTAATCACTTCGAAAATTTGGAGTCGGACAGGTTTCTAGCAGGTCTGGGAGGACACGGGATGGACCTTCAAAAGTGTATTTATAATTTGATTGTAAAAATAAATTACAATGTAAGTTTTTACCGGATTAGAATTTTGGTTATTTTGTTACAAAAAAGTGGTAGTTTTTTTTATCCCCTAACTTTGGGGCAAATACATTTATATTGTGCCATAATTTTATAATCATTTAAATTTTATTTCAGTCCAAAAATGAACATTATTTATACATGTACTTAAAACAAGTCTGGGATTTTTATAAAAAATATTAAAAATTGCCGAAGGTTGCAAAGTTTTTTGTTATTTTTTCTTTAGATCTGAACTCGTAACATTGTGGACAATTACAACTAAGAGACATAAATGTAGTGAAATTAAAAAGTTTTAGACCATGACATAAAAAAACTTAAAATTTTAATTTTTAGGAAATTTTTCTGAAATAATGGTAACATTTGGCCATAAATAAAATTTAAACAAGTAGAGGTATGCAAATGAAATTTCGGTAAAATATAGATAAACTTTTTAGTACAAAAATACCCAAAATCCCAACCTAAATAAAATGAAATTGAAAAAAGATTCGGCTGTGCCGAATCTTTAATACCCTTCACCATATTACCATATTACCATCTTACTATCTTATCGACATCATATTACCATATTACCGACAAATAATAAAACTTTCGCCTTAACGTATGCTTTCATATTTTCACATATATAAATCTAAATTTTTTTCAAACTACGAAAATTTGAATATGAAAAAAAAAAATAACAGCAGGCTTTGCTTTTAAAAAATAAACAACAACAATTCCATATTTATTTATTTTTTTATGTGTGTATATACAAACTTATATGACAAACTTATATATACCCTTTACACCTTTGGTGAAGGGTATAAAAAAACAAGCGCGAATGTTATATTCGGCTCGGCCGAATCTATATACCCACCATCAACTTTTTCAAATTTTACGTTATATTGTAGGTGGGCGGTAAAGTGGGAGGACCATGCCCGTTTTTTGTTTTCGAGTTTACATTGGTCCTTGAACTATTTGTACAAAATTTCGTTATCCTACATGCTTTTATTTAATAAATATCAGCAGAAAAGTATGAAATGAAGCTACAACGAACACACTGTGCTTCTAGTATTATGCCCATAATTTTTTTTTTTATTTATTAATCGATTTTGCTCAAAGCAAAAAGTAAGCTTAGCTTTAATCTTAAACGATTAAAAATTAAAAAGAAGCCATCCCTTAACCCATCTCGAAAAGATTTAGCCGGCATCATATGACATGTTAAAAACAACACAGAGTAGTATTTTCCGATGAAAAAAATTCAATTTAGAAGGACCAGATGGCTACAGTTATTATTTCCACGATTTTCGAAAAGAAGAAATTTATTTGGAGCGTCATCATAGTTGTGCTGGAGGTGTGATGGTCTGGGGTTCAGTTTCCTACTATGGAACAAGCAATTTGCAATATTTTACTTCTATATCATGGACATATCAACATGATAATGCACCTATTCATACTGCAATGTGGTTAAAAGCTAGATTAGAAAACAAAATGTAACATTACTTGATTGGCAGCCATACTCCCCGGATTTAAATATAATGGAAAATGTATGGGGATGGTTAGCTCGTAAAGTGTATGAATCTGGGAAACAGTATGAAGCAAAATCCGACCTAATTGAAGCCATTAACAAAAAGCATGGAGTATGATTTCTTTGGATTACATAAAAAGCCTTTATGACTCAATTCCAAATCGCATTTTTGAGGTTATCTCTAATAAAGGAGGAAGTACACATTACTAAAATAACCAAGAAACAAAAATGTTTAAAGTTTTTATTGAAAAAGTTCAAAAATTTAAGCTTTTATTGAATTTAAAGCTGCATGTCGTAATGTGATGAGCCAACACTTAGTCATTATTTAAATTTTTTGGTTTTTAACACGTATTCCTGAATTATTATGAATTATAATATATCGTGTAATTAAAGTTTAATTTAAATTTAAAAAAAAAAAAAAAAAAAAAAATAACTTTAGTTATTATTCACTAGCGAAATATTAAATGACAAAAGCAATTTTTGTATGTGTCGTATTCAAGTGAGCGGCAAGACTATAATATTTTAATTTTTATTTATTTTTTTTTTTTTTGTCCGGGATTTACTTTAAAGCTAATCCTGATTTAGAAAAAACAATCCTCATTTTATCACATATTAAACTCAAACAGAAAAAAAAATCTTAAATACTTATAATTTAACCCATATTTTATTATCCAGGCTGCTTATTTACCATTAAACAGCTCATCTATCTTTCGCTCTCATTATCACGAGAAAATAAACAGAGCCTACATTAAAAGTACTGAAGTAAATTTCAAATAGTATACTTTCTCATGCAAAGTCCTCTTAACTAAAATATAAAAAAAAAAATACGCATTAAAAATCTATAAAACAAAAAACACAGAAAAAAATGAACACCATTCTGTCTCTCGTATATATAAATAATGTATGTCATAAGTTATACATATATGAAAAAAAAAATAAAAATGAAACATTTAAATCGCTGTGTGTAATTTTCTCGCACAGCTTAAAACAATGCATTTGTTGTCACAAACTTTCCTTACCATATACCACTATATACAAATATAGCCTCAGAGCCAGAACCACCAGAAAAACACCCACAAAACTACCACTAAACTACTGTCAAAATGTACTGTCAATATACTTCAAGCCTCATATGCAATACACATGATTGCAACATAAATACAATGGCCAACATTTTGTTGTTGTCGTTGTTTGTTGTAGTGATGCATAAAAATGAAAAACGAGTAAAAAAAAAATAAGGATACGCTTGAAATAATGACATAATGACAAACTTAGTTGGGCTAAAGGATACAAAAAAAAAAAAAAAAAAAAAAAAAAAATATTGTAGCGGGTGCTGGGGAGAAGAAGCTGCGTTGGTGGTAATAGTGATGATGGTAGTATTGGTTACGAAATGAACAACAGTTAATACAATGGCAGACAGTCAAAGAGACGGATGGTTGGTTGGATAGACAATGAATGTTATTTAAAATAACGCATACATACATATTTTAGCCACATTTTTTCTATATGTGTAGTCGTACAGCCAATATGAAGAGGTATGTGGTTAACATGGTTAACATAATGGAGAGCAACTACAATAAGAGCGACAAACCACAAACTTTTTAGTGCAGGGAAGAATTTTTCTTTCATGATTAAAAAAAAAAAAAAAAAAAAAAAAAACAATACTAAAGAGGACATAGATTTCCACAAATTCAAAATGTCAAAATTGCCAATTAATTGTATTTTATAATTTAAATTTTCGTGATAAAGTTGGGTATCGTATAAAAATACACAAAATTATGTGTCAATATCATTTAAAATCATCAAGCTAGGTTGTGTTGTTTTATTGTACGGAACTGTCAAAGTTCAACATTTTTTATATTTGGAAACAAAAAAAAAGAGTAAAATATAAAATTTTCATAAAATTTCAGTATATTAATAGTCTTTTAAATGACCTTCCACTTTAGATATTTAAGTGTAATTTTTCTTCAAGTTGAAAGCAGGATAGGGCTCGAACTGGACAACGTAGGGGGACGAAATTTGGCACAAATATTTATCTTATATAAGGTTTGTTTGCTATTGAAAATGGGGAAAATCGGCTAATAAACAAACAAAATTATGAGCTAAAAACTAGAAACACTGGATGGTCTTTATTGTTCGCTCGACTGATAATAAACAGAGTAAGAAGGTGATCACAGCCAAATCTGTAGCCCTTGCTAACTCTGGACCGAACACGATCACCGGTTCTGAAAAATCTGATGTTCGCCCTTCCGCTTCCAAGGAAGCCGAAGCAGGTGATGATCGATGTGGCGTGACAGGGTCTGTCAACACTAGACCCAAAGTACGGTCTGTACAAACCCTTCACTCGAGGTCCAACAGCCGTTACCAAAGGATATGTCGGCAAACACTGTATAAAGCGGCAAAGATCAGCTGAGACGCAGGTACCCGATGGCAAGCGATTGACTCAACTAGCTTGACATCAGCTCTTGAGCTACAAGTAGCCATCATAGACCGTAGTCAGCCCGAGGGCAAAATTACTACTGATAGAAGCTACTGGAGGAGAAGATCTTGCGGGCACTAGTTGACAAACTCGGAAGCAGTGAGAATGACTCCTTCACTGCATTTGATGGCGCCAAATGGTTAAAGGATGTCAAGATTATCGGATATAGCAACGAGAAAGCACTCGACTTTCTTAAAAACTGCATCCGAAGACTTGGCGAACTCTGGCCCAAGGCTAAGGTCGAGATCGTCTCCTCTACTTTAATTAAGCGTCAGAATAAAAAGTTTGGTATGGAGGATTGGAAGATCGAGAGAGGACGCGCGAGAGACAAAAGCAAAGGAAAGGATCTCTGTAACAAAATCGGTTCAGAATTCCTACGACTCATACGTCTCTCTAACGGCGTTGTAAAATACGGATTTCGGCTGATTTTTCCACGAAGAAGCAGCAATGATACCAAGCGGCCTGAAAGTGTTGCAGATTAACCCGCATCACTCCAAAGCAGCGACGGATGATTTGCTGCGTTTCATGGAGAAGGAGGTTATCCACTTGGCCTTAATCCAAGAACCCTGGCTTGTAGCCACAACACAGAAGGTAAAACTAGAAGTTGTATTTTGGTCGGGAAAGATATAAAGCTTTTTCTCATATCCAATGAGAAAGCATTACCGAACCTGATAATTTTATTGGCGTACCTACCGTAAGATGAAGAAAATCCACCCCCCACGTTAAAAAAAGTCGGGTTGGATTTAAAAACTTAAAATTTAACTTTAACATTTATTAATTAATATTTTTTTTTTTTTTGCAAAAAAAAGTTAAATTTTTGAGACCCGTTCTGAAATTTTTATTTCGAATATTTTGTTCTAGTTATAGGATTGAGATAACTAAAAAAAAACATGCGCGAATGTTATATTCGGCTCGGCCGAATCTACATTCTCACCATCAACTTTTTTCAAATTTAACTTTATATAGGAGGTGGGCGGTAAAGTGGGCGGACCACGCCCATTTTTTGTTTCCGAGTTTACATTGGTCCTTAAACTATTTGAACACAATTTCGATGAAGTTTCACCTTATATGGGAGGTGGGCGTTAAAGTGGGCGGACCACGCCCATTTTTTGTTTCCAAGTTTATATAGACCCTTAAACTAAGTTTGAAACGGACACCCTGTGTTTACAGTTTTCATCCCATAACTTTTCTGTTTATTAACCGATTTTGCCCATTTTCAATGCCAAACGAACCTTATATAAGAAAAATATTTGTGCCAAATTTGTCCCCCTACGTTGCCCCGTTCGAGCCCTATCCTGCTTTCAACAGACGGACGGACATAGCTAGATCGACTCAGAATCTAACCAGGACCCAGAAAATATATACTTTATGGGGTCTTAAACGATTCCTTCGACATGTTACACACGGAATGACAAAATCAACATACCCCCCATATTTTTGATGGTGGGTAAAAATTAACCAACATTAAGCAAACTATGGTAACCTTAAATTTTAGAATTTTTATTTTAAAAGTTATAGGGCATAAACTTAAAAAAGTCAAGATAAATGATGGCAAATAGAATTTTTGAAGTCAAATATCTATCAAACCATAAGAGATGTTAGGCAGTAATGACGAATTTTGACTTGCTTATTGCAATTCAGAAATGTAAAAATTAAATCGGTTCATATTTGTACTTGCTACCGCTTGTTTTTCAACCACAAGGTGGTGAACTTTGGCCCACTCTAGCGCACTCCTTGCGTAAGTTACACACTCCAAAAACAAGTTTCATTAAAGATGAAAAATTCAGATTAATTACCATTTATTTTGCAAAAGAACCCATTGTGTGATATACTGATATGAATACAAAACAATACGAAGCATAACAAAACAATAAAGAGAAAATTTCATAAAAAGAGAGTAATATTGTAAACATAATAAAAAAACAAGGAGACAGAGCAATACAAGGCAAAAAAGAGAAGAGTAAATTTGTTAAACAAAAAGAGCATCAATATAAATTGTACATAAAAAATATTACTCATACGCAATGTTATTTAACGAGGTTAGATTGAAAAGTTTTTTTTTTATAAAAATACCACAAATAATATTTTGAATATCTTAAGGCTTAAAATAACTAAAACGTTAAACCTTTAAGCTATTTTTATTACTCATACAACAAAATAAAAGCAACATTCGATTTTTTTTTTATTTTTTTCATATATTTTATAAAACTTATATTACAAAATCCTTGAAATTATGTGGTTCTGCAAACCCAGAGGCTATAAATTTATATATTTGTATATCTTTCTCTACCTCTTCAAATAAAGTTGGTAAAATGCCATAAAAAATATAACACACACAAATTTAGCTAAACAAATATGGTTAAACCACTATAAGGGGCTCTGTGAAAAAAAGGTGTTAAAAAATATATTTTTTATAAATTGTGTGTATATTTTTTTATTACTTTTTCTTTTAATGAAAAGCATTTTCTGTTATTTTTTTGGGCGGCAGATATTTTTTTTGTCTTTCGTGGTTGCCAAGTCTGCTATAAAAGTGAACATTATCATATACATTTTTTGTAGCATTTTACATGTACAAATGTTGAAAATGATAAAATAAAAAAAATAATAATAACAAGAACAATTTGCTTAATAACCCAGCAAAACTTTCGCTAAACAAATACACCGTTCAATTTCTATCTATTTAGTAATTGATTTCCTAGTAAAAAATTGAGCTTCGAACGCAGCTACTTTGTAAGGAAAAAAATAAAATAGTTCTTTAACCTTCTTTCTTATATGCGTACCAACTTGTTACTCCCCTACAATGGCGAATTTATTCACTAGAGCACCCAGTAAGTCTTATTTCGGAGCTCATAAAAGTATGCTTTCTTTGCAAAATGCCACTGTAGTGCATCAAAAAACAAGAAATTTTTTTATTGAGATACATACCTAGAGAAAAGGCAGCTTAAATTTATGTTCAGACGCCTATCCACAGGGAGGGAAAAAAAAAGGAAATTTTCCTCCCAATTTTTTTTTTTTTTTTTTTTTTTTTTTTTTTTTTTTTGTTTTCACTTGTCTATAAAAATAAGTCATAATTTTTATGAAATATTATTAGACGGAAAGGTAGCTGAAAAGTTGGTCAGAGAAGTGTAAACATGTTAGAACATAAACTATAAATATAAATTTTGGAAAAATTTAAATTTAATAATTTATTGGCAAAAGTGACCTTTGACCTTCTTAACTGTATACAAATTTTATCAATAAATTGTCAGCAAATCGAAAATAAAATAAAATTATGACAAGCAGAGAAAAACATGGTTATGGAGTTATTACGGCAACAATTATATTTGCAGAAACAGTGGGAAAACAAATTATATTTAATTCAAATATATATAATAAGTTCATGATAATAATATGTTAAAGTTTAACTACATTATGGTTGACAGAATCATATATTTTTACCAAAAACAAAATATGATCAATATACAAAAATATAACTATTACTAAAAGTAGACATATTATGGTTGAAAAACTCATAATTTTATTAGTTTTTAAACTTTTGAACTACAGTATAAACTCGATAATCCGTACGTCTATAATTCGGATTATTCGGTAAACCAGACGGCCTTTTCTATTTAAATTTTTGTTAAGTTTAGAAAATACGATAAGAATTATGATATTAATTATAATTTAATTCCGTCATTTTCAGTTAAGTATTTGTCCCAATATTTTTTCAGTAAATGATGTACAGAAAAGTTTTTTTTTTATGATAAATGATAATTTTTTTTAAATACTTCAAATATGGAATATTTTTTAGACAAAAAATATGGATTTGATATTTTAACTCATTCATATATTAAATATATAATTTACTTTAATACTTTTTTTCTGCAAAAAGTGAGCAAGATAGAACCTTGATAGTCCGGATAATCGGATAATTATGGTAGGTGTGTGCAATACTGTATTTTAATAATGTAATATAAATTTGATCATATTATGAGTAACGCAGTTCATAATATAATAAAACTGGATCATAATGATTACATTATGAAAAATGGTTCATAATATGATAAAGTCAAGGTTTATATACATCAATTTTTCTTGCTGCAATTTCTTGTTCTTAGGAAAGAGAGGAGAAGGGAATACAAAGTTTTGACATTATCTTTACGTTTCTCGCCTATGAACATAGAATTGCAGCAAGAAAAATTTGCCGTGTGTGAACCCAAAGTTGAATCATTTTATGATTATATTCATCATATTTATGGCAATAAAAAATCTTACAGCAACCATATATTCCAATGATAATGTGTTACTATTAGATTATGGAGACCACAACCATATTTTTCTCTGCTTCTGCATGCAGAGTAAATTATTTAATTGGTACCAGAAAATCAAGATCAGGGAAGTTCCTGAGAATAAATTTTTATGAAAACCATAGACATATAACTACGAGTAAAAATTTGACAACAATTAATGTTGAAATGGGAGTAAATATAGATCAAAAACTGAAGCAAAAATTATACTTAAAGAGACATATAATACTGGTCTACAAAAAAATCCTCCACCAAAGACGTATAGTTGGACCTGATGGATTTTAATATATTAAACACGAAACCGCTTTCTGTTTTTTTCTATCAGGTCTGTATATTTCGCTTATAATAATGCCATTACTCTAGTATATTTCATCATAACTCGAGAACGGTGAGTACGATTGACATAAATGATAAATTCTTATAAAATAAAATTTCTTTTAATAAATGAAAACATAAAAAATGTTTAAGTTTATCATCTTTATCTAAAAACTTGTAATGCTGCGAATAAAATAAGGTCATGTATCGTCAAAACTGATGCAGAAATCCTGATTTTATTACAATTTAAGTGAAAATATACATGAATACCTACAGTTAAGTGATTTTGACGATTTTGATAAGTGATACACCAAAAGGTGCAGACAAATTCTTTCTTCAAGATATGCCAAAATAATTTTTTATTTATGGGCGGTAAAGGTGGCAGACCATGCCCATTTTTGGTTTCCATGTTTGTATCGACCCTTGAACTATATGCAAAAAATTACGGACATGCTTTTGTTAAAGAAATATCAGCAGAAAAGTATAAAATGAAGCTACTACGCAGGGTGTCCTCGTTTCTAGTATTTTGCCCATAACTTTTCGGTTTATTAACCGATTTTGATCATTTTCAATACCTAAGTTGTCACGTTCGAGCTCTATCCTGCTTTCAACAGACGGACAGACGGACATAGCTAGATCGACTCAGAATCAAACCAGGGCCCAGAAAATATATACTTTATTAAACGATTTTTTTCCACATGTTACACACGGAATGACAAAATCAATATGCCCCCCATTTTTTTGATGGGGGTATAAAAATGACAACTATGCTTACAAATATAGAATTACGATTGAAGTTACAATTGAATAAACAAACGAAATATAATTGAAGATAAAATTGTTTAAAGAAAGCTAAAAACTAAACTAAAAAATAATCGAGATTAACCCAATAGTTGGATTTATTTAAGATCTACAATTGGAAAAGTGATTATAAAATTTAAGATAAATTTGGTCAAGACAATAACACATAACAGAAGCTTAAATTGGACTGAAACAAAAATCTAAAATGAGACTAAATACTGAAATTTCGCTTTGTTTTATAAAATGAAGCCCTTAATAAATAACTAAAATTATAGCTAATATTCGAACAAAAAAAAAAAAAAAAAAAAAAAAAAAAAAAAAAAAAAAAACAATAAAAATTTTATTTTATATTAGTTTTCAAGGCCTATTTTAAATCAAACTTTTCTGTAATAAAGTTTCATATAAATTTCAATTACTTCTGCACTTACTAAGAAGTAATTATAACATCTATTGTAAAATAAAGCAGTAGAACCAACACAAGTTTTCTAATAGAATTTATAGCCTACTATTCAATTCAAAATTACATACAAAATGTTTGCTGTCTAAAAAAACGGCATTTGTTTGAAATATTCATAAAAAATGACTAAAAAACAATAGGATTTTCATGTTGTTAACACATACACACACACACTCGAAAAAAAAACAAAAAAAAAAAAAAAAAAAAAAAAAACTAAAAATCCATGTAATAAGTTCGTGCTGATAAAACAGAAAAAAAACTAGAAAAAGAGATGAAATAAAACAAAACAACAACGTATTGTTTGTAAAATAATTAAAAATTTACAGGAGAATAATTTATAGCAGAGCTTCAATGTATTTTTTTTTTTATATTGAAAGTCAAAAGAATGACAAATACATAAAAGCAAACAAGAATTAACTTTTGCAGATAAAAAAGGATTTTAATGCATCATATAAACACACATAAAAGAACAATTTATTTATAATAAAACACTTTTGAAAAAGCTAAAAAAAACTAGTACTAGTATTAAAATTTAAGTCCCTAAAAGTATGCCATAGAAAATCAATAAATTTGCAATATAATTTATTAAAGCCTACACAGAGAGCATCATAGCAAATTAATAAAACATTTTCTGTTGTCTTACAGCCATGTTTTAAGATAATTAAAAGGAATGATAATATAAATATATATTTATATAAATATACATTTCTATGTAGTTATAATAATATCTCTATAGAGGGGGACAAAAGATTTAAAGCCTGTCCCACGATGTCGAACGAAAATTTCGATTCGACAATTTATATGGAAAACAACAAATAAATTTAAAATTTTGTTATTGTTTCCCATACATTTTGTCGAACGAAATTTTCGTTCGACATCGTGGGACAGGCTGTTAAAATCAATAAACCCCAAAAACTATTTAAAGAGATTTCATACTTAAATAAACAAAAATTGTTATAAGTATAAAAGAAGAAAAAATTAACATTTATTGCTTGCAGTTTATAAATATTTACATACATTTAGGCTTTATGTTAACATTTCATTTATATTATTGCATAATTTTAGGCCTACAGCATTTATACAAAGCGTTTTATTAAATTTGTTCATATACAAAACATACACACACAACCAATGCTATAAATGCCACAAATTCAATATGATAATGTTAAAAAGAAATAAATACACAAACATATCTGCTAAATGTTTGTATATTTGTATTTGCATTTGTGTATAAATACAAGTTTAACATTTCATATTATCATTGTGCATAAGTTTAGGCGCTTACAAAAGAAATATTTTGAAATTTGAATTTTGTCTACTGTTTAATGTTTATTAAAATGTTTAAGTTTTCTTTTGCGGGGATTTATGAATATTGTGAAAACGAATTTTACTCCAATCATATAGAAAATGTTTTTCTTTAAAAGGTGAAGAAAATTTTAGGAAAAATAATAATTTTAATGTTATTTGATCGTAATAAAATATTGAAATATAATTAAATATATAATGATGAACCTTTATAAGGCTGAACTTGAATCTTGTAAGTCCCTGCAGTTTGTGCTAAAATTGAATATATATATATATATAATTAAATCTAACAGTCCACAAAATTAAGCTCTATGATTTGTTTATAAAACTAATATTTGAATTGTTAAACTGTAAAAAAAAAACTCATGACAAAGTTCTAATTTTAAGAAACCCATTGTTAATGGATTGATAGATTTTCGGAAACAGGTCAAATTTATTGGATATTTTGTACCTAAAGTTTTGAAATGAAAATCATACAGCTTGTTTATGGAATTGTCAATGCAATTGGATTGGAAACGAAATTTCAATCCAATTTCAACTTGATATAAAAACGTAACGAAGACGAATTTTAAAGAATTTATATTTCCGCTCTAAATTTCATTTTTATGTTCTTAAATAAATAATGAAAGATTTTAAGCGTTGTTTTGAAATTCTCCTTATTAACTGGGGAAGAAAATATTTAAATTTTCAAATCTAATTATTGGATTTTATTTCAAAGTATTGTAAAACAAATCCGTATTGGATTCTAGAAACAGAATGGTAGTTTTTATAATTCATAGAACATTAATACTAGGGTGATCGACTCGGTTTCCAACCGGTTTTTAAACCGGTTTTATCAGTCAATGTGCTGTCGGTTTTTTCAAATTTCGAATGTCGAATAGACCGGTTTTTTTAAACACAAAAAAAACGGCTTTAAAAATACTTTTTTATTTCAAAAACCATGCACTAAATATTGATATTTGAATCGAAATTTATGATTACTTTTTTAATATTCATAAAGTATGATTTTTAATGGCTTAAAAATATAGTTTAAGATTAAATAAATAAGTAATAACTATCCTTAATGTAATATTTTTGCACCTAATTTAAATGCTTTAGTTTTTTTTATTCAGCGAAGAAATTGTTTTTCAAAGATTTTGTTTTAAAAGAGTTTCACCTGCAGAATCCTTTCAATAAAATTAATTCTTGCTTTTTTCATATTAACCCATGGTTTCTGTTTATGCTAAGTAAATGTTAATATCATTTTAGATGATTATTTTCTTACAATTTTTATACCCTACATGCCTATTATGCGTTTGTACTGATGATTGTAACACCCAAAAATATTGGTCTAAGACCCACCTTCATTTGTACCAATCGGCTTTAAGTCGATATAACGATGTCCGTCTGTCCATTCATGTAAAACTTGTAATCAAAATACAGATCGCAATTTTGGTTTTTTATAGTCCAAGAACGAAGCGTGTTGAAATTGGTTATGATAGGTCCATTATTTCCTCTAGCCCCCATACAAATAACCTACCAGAAAAGGGGTTTAACGATCATAAATCCCTTAAATGTAGCAGTAATTTTTGCGCATCTAAGTTCCATATACATTTAAACCTGTATGCAGAATTTTATGAAGATCGGTCCATAATTGACCATAGTACTGATCCACAATTCCACAGGTCTAGAAAAAAAAACCCTTCCCGAATTTTGATGCACACAATGGTGTAGGTTATTGTCGGCCTTGACCGACATCTTTTCTCGTTCTTAATGGGTTAATAGTTATTTCCAAAAATAAAAAATATTTATTGATTTTTCTTTAAGAAATGTAGTTTTTTATAGAAATATTAACTTCTGCAAAAAAACCGATTAACCGGTTTTTTCTGAATTTAAAAAAGTGCAACCGGTTTTTTCAAAATACCAACTAATCGAACTATTCGAAAACCGGTTTCTCCAAAAAGTCGAATAATCGATCACCCTAATTAATACTAAAGACAGTCTTTATGATTAACTTACTTTTATAAAATATTATATCAAATCTAATGTAGACTGAAAAAAAAATAATTTTCTAAGAAGGAAGAATAATTATATAGTTGACCAGAACTAAGGCAAAAAAAATATATATATCAGAAATTCAAGATTGGAAATGTAAATCGTTATCTAAACAGATCCATTATCTATAACAAAGTCCTTGATGAAAAAAACCTTGTATTTAATTTTTTTCTATTAATATTTTTTAATAGAATAGCATTTGTGTATTTATTTATAGTATTTTTATGATCTGTAATATTGTATGGTTTAATTTTAATCATTCTATACCTCGTTAAAACTGGGTTTTTAACACTTTTGTTTGTTTTATATATGGTACGCCATGTATTTAAGGGTTAAACACTTACCCAACTATTCAAATATTCTGTAAAGAAAAAGAAAATGTGAAAAATTAGTAAAAAAAAAAAATTATTATAAATTTAAAATTACAATATGTTTGCCTACAATAAAATAACTGTCAATATAGAAATCAATCCCACAACTACCTGGGATTTAAAATCTTAAACTTTCTTTAAAAAAATTAGTACCTTTTTATTAAACAAAATCCCGTTTTTTAATAACTCTTCCTTGGGGATTATTGTGCATTTCTATTCCTAAAGAAATTTATTCAAAATTGTATTAAAAATACATTGATTTTCGAAAACGTTTTCTTTCGATTTGAATTACCCAATAACCCCCAGGTTTGTATGTTTTTTTTTTTTTTTTTTTTTTTTTTTTAATGTTTTAATAGACTTTTATTTATGAAAATTATAATTGTCAAGATGATTTATTTTCTAGAAAATAATGAACTTTTTAGTTCAAAAAAAAAAATGTTTCAGAAGTGAATAAATTATTTTGTTTTTTTAAAGATCCAGCCTTGTAATTAAACAAAACATGACTTATGGGTAAGGCGCGGATTAACAAACTTAAAATATGCTTTTATAAATTTACATTTAAAAAAGTGTAAATTATTAAAAATGTTAGTGCATATTTTAGAATGTAATATGCACTCAAATGGTTAATAATTTACACTTATGTAAATGTAAATTTTTGGAAGCATATTTTAGGGTTTTTTCTTTCTATATGAATGCATGTAAATCCGCGCCCTATTGGGTAAATAATATTTTTACTGTTCTTTTTTTATCTCCAGAGAATACTTTTAAAAATGATCATCTCCTGTTTCAAGTTTTATATAAAAAATATTCGGTAATATATTTTTTCTTTTAAATTTTCTTACTACTGGCGATACAGCAAGAGCAGTATCATCTAGTCGAGGATTTTATTTGCCTTTTTGAGTACATTGTCAATATTATGGTAGTATTCAAATGTCTCATGCAATATCACTCCCAGATATCTCATACAATATGACATTCCAATTCGACGTAGAACGAATTCCATAAGAAGGGTATATACATAGGACCTACAATGCATGTATCTGTACTTCCTAATGCTATTGCACATGAAAGTCAACGTTTTTCGCACTATTTTGATAAATAGGTTCCAGACCTTTGAAATTAAGTCGGTAGCTAATAGTAGTTAGTATAAATATGCAAGATACTCCAGGGGGCTGTGGAATATCCGAAATAAAATTATTATATATGTAGTACGGTTCTCAGTAATGAACCCTGTAGTACAATCGTGGATATGGACTTCTCACTCGGCAGAGCGTTTTCTATCTTCACTCTAAATTTACAGTCTCTGGACGCATGATTATTAAAAATAAAGTGCATATTTTAAACTTTTTTGGAAGTTCTTAATAATTCTTCAAAAAAAGTAAATTTTAAAGCATTTTTATTATTATTTAATAGGGCAAAAGCAGAATTTTTATAAAAAATTGTATAAACATAGTTTTAAGAGAAGTGCTTCAAAGGCAATATACAAAAAATATAAAAGAATAACATCCTACCAATGACAACCATGGGTTAAAAAAAGAACTTCTGCAGCTCTTTTTCACCACTAAGTACTTCCTCCCAATGACAACACAATTTTAAAATCATGACTCTTTCAGTTCTTTTTTTGCTGGGAAGTACTAAGACTCTAATCCACCTTTTTTGAATTGACTCTAGTTCTCGCGATAATTCGCGATTTGTAAAATTAAGGAGATTGCACCATTGAAGCATATCTTGAAAACGTCTGTCTGATTTTGTTCAAAAAAATATCAAGAAATTTTAATTAAAATTATCTTCAAGTCGTTCTTACATTACTTTTAAATATGGTCAACATTTATATAAGGCCTATCTTTTTAGAAAAAATTAAATTTTATAAAAAATTTCAAGAACAAAATTTTTCAAAAAATCGTTAAAATTCGAAAGTGTAAAAAATTCAAATTTATATTCTTAAATTATATAGATAACCTTCTTAATTTTACAAATTTCGATTTATCGCGAGAACTAAAGTCAATTCAAAACGAGAGAAACTATAGTCGGTTAAGACTTTCCATATGATACCCTACACCATTGTGTATGAGCTAAAAATTAGACCTGTGGCCAACACTTTTACTAAATGTAAAATTAGAGGCTTAGTACTTATTAATACCGTGTATTCGAATTCTGTGCCGCAGAAAATTTTTCGCATTTTGTAACTCTGTGTATTTATTTAATGTCAAAATTTTAATTTCATTTTGATGCTTCTAAAATTCAAAAGCAGCCCGATTATTAAACAGAAGATATTTTTTATTTAAGAACTCTTTTGAGACTTAAGTAGAACAAATGTGGACTTTATGAGACAAAATTAAAAAAAAATGTATTTCCTTTTTAAGGAATTTCCTTTGTCCAACTTTTAAATTTTAATTACACTCTCAGAAATTTGTTACTAAAATATTGGATAAAGAATTAAGGATGGATTTCCGCTTAAACGTTTTTACAGTTTGAGGAATTTTAACTCTAATGGATTTTAAAACTTCCTGGCAAACTCTTAAAGTATCGAACTTTCTCTTGAAAGGAATGATGGTCGTCCTCTTTATTAAATACACTTGACCTATTTCATCTCATAACATAAATATTTAACACCTTAAGGCAACTTAATTGAGTAATTATTTATTTTATTACTTCATAAAAGTAAACCCTTATTTCTTATTAATTTGTAACATTTAATTAAAAAGGAAATCCCTCTATAAAATTAACATTAAACATTATTACCTAAAGAATCTTAAAATTTTAAATAAATATTTTGTATTATTTTGAATTTTAAATGATTCTTAGGAAAAACAAATAAAAATAAACAGATACAAAGAATTCAAAGTGACATAATGTGAAAGTGAAACAAGGAGGGAGAATGTCATGAATTAAATAAGTATTTTGTTAAACCTATTTATGTTTATTTATTCATTATATTTTTGGCCAAAAAATAAAGAAAATGTTGTTGCTGTTGTTGTTGTTGTTTGCAGTGGAATTCTGGTAAAAATGAAACAGATAATATGGAATGTTTTTGTTTTATTTTTAAATTCATACATGATTTTCAAAAACAACAACGACAAGATTAACATAATGGGCTTGCATGTTAAAAAAAAAATATATTAAAAAAAAAAAAAAAAAAACAAATAAGAAATGAATTTACACTTAGAGAAATGTTGATAAAGAATATTTAAAAAATATCACATTTCCAGAGAAGTTAAATCTAGCAAGGTTTAAATATGCATTTCTAGCAAAAAAAATTTCACTTACGACTGTGCAATAAATATACAAATGATTCATTTATACAATACACAACAACTAGAAATATCCACACTATAACTTCGTTATACTACTACAATTGTTACTCGTCTCTGCAATTTGCAGCAGCAAAAGCAAACCATTGCACTCGAAGTAAAATATATTTCTGTATAGTTGCGCATACACAATTTTGTTGAACCCATATTGCGCAGTATTATTTATTTTCGTTTTTGATTTTGCTGCTATAGTAATAAGTTAAGCAGTCTTTTTGTTGACAATTTCATTGCTGCTAGACACTATTGTGTAAAAGTTAAAAACATAAATATACAAACGAACATACACACTAACCTACACACAAAACGTACATACCAACATGCATATATATATATACATTACGTTATATTTCAACCCTTACACACAAAATTGCAAAAAAAAAAAAAAAAAAAAAAAAAAAAAAAAAAAAAAAAAACCATACTGCTATATTAACTACTATAGCAGTAAAATGAAAGCACACATTTCCAAATAAAGAAGAATGTCTAGAACAAAAAAGAAAACACCATACAATAATGCAATATGTTTTCGGCAAAAATGTGTAAGAACAACTACTACGAGTTGCTGGTTGAAATACATATCAAACAAGTTGACTGCTGTTTGAGTATGTTGCTATAAATTTTAAGCAGACGCTTCAATTTTTAGTATACCGCATGAATATATTGCAGCAGTTTTTAGTAGTATGGAATACAAAATGTTAAACAGTGAATATATTTTTTAATATGGCGTTTGTTAGTAGTTGATATTCATAATAAATGAGAGCTACTATAGTAGAGAAATTAAACCTTGAAATCTAGTAGATATTTGATAGTAATTTGAAAAGTAAATCTTTCGAATTTGTATGTTTTATATAATCAAATTCGAAAAAAAACCTACGGGTTTTCTGAAATATTAGGTTATTTATCTTAGATTTAAAATATATACTTTGTAAAAAAAAATGATATATAAATGATATATTTGTCGCAAAGTCCTAAAAAAAATCCTTTAGAAAATTGAAGTTCCACAATTCATAATTTTTTTTTCCAGTGTTTAAGATACTGACAACGTCTGTTTGTAAGTACCTTCTTTATCTCTGTCTGTCATATGTGTTTAAGTGGAAACGCATAAAATTTCCCAAAAAAAAAAAAAAAATACATTTTTTACTTTGATTTCATTTCATTAGCAGGGGGTACTAAAATCCCAAGTACTTAAAAACAATTTTAATACAAGAATAAAAACAGCAACAATAGCAACCAAAAGCAGAAATAAAATATATTTTCTATGTAACACATGTGGACAAGTGTGCGTATGAGCATATAAATAAGTGCGTTCGTTAGTATATTTGACTTGACACTTAAATTATTAAAAAAAAATCCCATTTTTGTTATTTCTTTTGCTGTTGTTGATACGTTTTAAGAATTTTGTCACCTATTGGATTTAATGTGTTCTTGTTTCTTTACATTTTCATTTTTTTTTTTATTATTTTATTCCCTGGTTTGTTTTGGTTTTATTTCTTTTGACATAAGAGGAAGAAAATACATATAGTACTTGTACATAAATTATTTATGAACAAGTATGGGTGTGTTAAGTTTAAGTGTGTGTATGTTTTGTTATATGTTAAATATAAGAGAGTTTTAAGAACATGTCAAAATTGAAGATTAATGAGAAAAAGGAAACAATATTATACGAGTACTACGAGTCGAGCAAAAAAAAAGGTCAACAAAAAACACTTTTGCTTCCCCCCAAAAAAGGCAAAAAAAAAAAGGTATTAGAATGTGTAAGCAGTAATGTAATTTTTAAGTCTTTATTTTATTTTTTTATCCTAAAGGTCTTACAAAATTAACTTGAAAGTGTTAAAGGGAGAATATAAAAAATAATAATAATAAAAAAAAGGAAACATTTAAGAAAATACAGTGTGGGTTAAGTGAAGAGCAACAAATGGACTTCTGAGAATGCTTTTATAATAAAAAGAAATAATGCAACTAGCTTTCTTTACAAGAATTAGGTTAGAAATATTAACTGTCTAATATATAATACAACTAACTTACAAGTCTGACTAAAGCTAAGTTTACATTAGACAAATATTTGACGATTTTTCGCGAAAATATTATATGCCTAATGTGAACTCAGTTGATCTTGGTCAAACAAAATGATTTGCCTTAAATAAAAAAAAAAAAAAAAAAAAAAGAGGAACATATGATGTAAAATATTTTTCAATTTATATTAAAAATAAAGCTACAAAATGACATTCACATGTTCCGAAATTTTCCATGAAAGTTATTATAAATTCCCTAGAGTAAAAAGAACCGGTTCAAATAATGTTCAAACATATTCATCTAACGTATGTCATGTTTTATAGTCTTCAACGCTAACCACTCAGCCACTGATTGTTACTGCGCGCGAGTTGCTAATTGCGCACTTAACAAGCATGTTATGGTTCTCAATTGGAAATTTGGTGACGATTTGTACTCAACTGGTACTGAGGGTAGTAGTGCCATAATCAAACAATTTCAAATACCTTTCCACGAAATGATTAAAATTTTCATAATGAATTTTATTAATGGATTTCTTTTAACAAAATTCATTTTTCTTTTAAATGAAATGATATTTAATTCCAAAAATTACTAAGAATTATTCGTGCATTATAATATTATCATGCTTTTTTAAGCCTTTAATACTTTTCATCCCAACTCTAAACTTGAAAAGAAAATATTTTGCATAATTACTATAAAGAAAATTATTTAATCATCTTATTATATAAAATTTACTAAAACCAAATCCATTAGCTTTAAAATTTGAAAAATATTAAAGTTAATTTATCTTCACCTCAAAAAAAAATATGTTGTATCATAGTTTAAAGCCCTAGTAATTCACCTGTTTTCAAATATTTTTTATTTAACCTATAAAATACCTACAGCACCACCTATATACTATTCAAATAGGTAATTTAAAATTGATACATAGTTATTTCTTCCAAAAAAAATACATAATAAATATTCATTTTATATCGCCTCAAAAAAAGTAAAATAAAGATTGTTCTCTGATAAGCAATTTATGTATAAAATGTTGTTGATTTTATTTTTTTCTCCCAAAAAATACCTTCATCAAAGGCAGATTAAAAAAAAAAAGAAATAAAGGGGTTTTAGTCCTTGTCTTTTCCTATCTCTCCACCTGTCTTTCGCTACGAAATATATATTAATCCTTAATGGTTGTGCTTCACTATAGCATTTTTTTTTTTTCTTTTCTTTATTATTTTGTTTATTTTTTCGTAGTCATCCATAATGAAATTGAACTTTTTTTTTTGCAGAAATTATATAAGAGAAAGGACTATAACACATCAGGGTTTAAAAAATATGTTTGTTTATAAGGAAGAAAGTACAACGAAATAAATACATAAAAATTGATTATTTTGTTTGAAACTATTAAGACTTTCATAATAGGAAAATATTTTGTTGTATAAAATAAGCTGGAGTAACGAAAACATAATACTTAGAACAATATTAAAATGATTGACATTTAGGTTGAATTAGGTACATACATACACATTTTTAAAGGATAGTAAAACCAACTGATGTTATTTTTTTAACATTTTGACAGTTATTTCCTTGTTCGTAAGATAAGAGAGAGAGAAAAAATGTAAGAATCTTTTGTAGAGAATTGATTGGAAATTGTTTGCAGAGTAATTGCTATATAAATATCAAATTATTCTAGTGGGATAAAGGGCATCAAGAACATTTAAAGCCATTATATAGTCGCTTAGAAAATTTGTTTCATAGAACCAGAGCACATGTAAAAGTCTTATTATTGTACTTCACGTAACACGTTTCAAAATTTCTACACAATATTTATTTTTATCCGACCCCTCAACCTGGCCTTGTAAGGTCCTACACATCTTGAACCAGTCTGATTATTCACAATTACTAAGATTCCCATATCTCATGATAGTATCCTCAAACAGTCTCTAGCACGAGAGAATTCCAACAAAAATTTGTTGGCTTTTGGTAATGATTACTGCTTACTAGACTCATTACCTGTTAATGAGTTGTAATTACCAGTAAACAACAAGTTCATTTAGTTCTGCAATGGCTCAGTTAAGCCCAAATTACATTAGCGCGTAGCAACAGTATCTGACAAAACAATAACGCCAGGGGGCTAAATAAAACAGCACTGCAAACTGCTGCTGACCAAATGTAATCAATTCCATAACAAACAGTGCATTCTAAATTATCAGCTGATTATGGCAGCACACACTGCTGCTGACTACTCGCTATAGTAATTTGGGCTTTAGTTAGAGGGAAGGTTGTCAGTTCAATCCCAAACTAAACTCATATTTTTTAGAAAATTATTTGAATGTCAAAACAATTACAATGCGTGCAAATATACATGGCGTAGAGAGTTTGACGGTAGCCTAGGTTCAAACCAGAGATCCAAGTCGATAGAAAATATTCAGCGTCGAAGGAGCATAAAAAAAATCGGCGGAAAATTAAAAAAAACTAGTAAGAATAAGAGGCAGAGTCTAAAATTATCGTTACTTTTTTCTGTTATTAGGTTAAATCAAGGCTTTAAAAAGGTAATTTTTTATTATGTATAATCCCTAGAGGAAAAACAATCGGTTCAAAACTAGTCACGTGATAGGTTCTCAGGGCTAGTAACCGGTTCCAGTTCCAGTTCCGGAAGTGGAAACTGCCACTATTACATGGGGTTATCATTGGAGATGGCTAATTAGCCTCTTGGGACAGGTCCAGTGTTGCCATTTTAGCACTTTCAGTGCAAGATTTAGCATTTGAAAAGGTTATAATGCACAGATAATTTATAAAATTATGCTAAATGCTTCTTAGCACTTTTTTACAGTAATTTTTAATTAAATACTTTTTGATTTTTTTTAAAGTAATTCTTAGTAAATTTGACGTTATTGTTTTGTCAGTTTTAAAATATTAGCCCTATTTTTACTTAATTTCCTAGTATTGCCATTAACTCTGCAGAAAAAATTTTATAAATTGTCATTTGAACTATATGCACAGATAATTTAAAAAAAATATATTAATTTTCTTTACAAAACTATATAGCATTGTCATTTGCTGCTGTAGAACAATTTAGCATAATTTTTTCGACGTTTTAGCACTTTACCAATTACATCTTCTGGCAACACTGGACAGGTCACAGGACTGGTCCAAGAGGACATGTTCAGAGTCGATTAATATAATAAAAATTTGTAGAAAAATTTTTACTTTTTATAATTTTTTTCTTATTATTATATTCTATTGAATTATATTTATTTTTATTTTATAATTTTTCGTTAATGTCGATACCGGCGCGCCGAATAGAACCTACGTTTATCTGACGTATCTTACGTTTTATAATCTTCAACGCTAACCACTCAGCCACAGATTGTTACTTCGCGCGAGTTGCTAATTGCGCACTTAACATCTCTGTTAGAAATTACCTCTTAACTGATATTTAGTGAGAATGGTGGTGTTAACTGGTTCTCAACTGAAACTTTGGTTATGGGTTAGGTGTCAATTGCTTATCAACCGGTACTGAGGGACCAGTCCATTAGTGCAATTGCCACAAATTTCCGCAGGGATAGTATAAATAATAGTTAGAAACCCCAAAAATTTATGTTTTAAAAGTGTTGTTTTATGTTTTTTTTTTTTTTTTTTTTTTCAAATAAGTTTCTTTACGGCGGATCTTGTTCGTAAGAGGTAGTCGGAGGCGGCGCAAAAGCCGGCTTGGAGCCGCTCGACTTGGAACTCTGATTCAACCTCAGTTGAGACAACTTTTTTTATTTTTAACAATTTTCTAGTTTTGTAGTTTTTGCTGGGATTTAGCGTTAATCTATGTCCGAAAGAAAAATGGGAGTTTGTCCATAGTTTAGCACTAACTCAAAGGGGAAAATGGAGGAAGAGTCTAAGAAACCCCACAAATAACAAAGACGTTTAAAATTAAAATTAAAAAAGAAAAATTGTTCCGTAGAGTTTGACAATGAATTTTTCAGCAAGTAAATGCTTTACTAAACTCCCAGCATATCCACAAGAAGAAACAATATCATGTGTCGATGTCTGTGCCATAATTACAGAAGCCGTCGTACTTATTATTGTAGTTTTTGGTTAGGATTCGAAGGTCCTTTTTTTCAATGACTACATCGGGAGAAGATTACTCGCGATTTGGGCCACAGACAGCAAGTGACTCCCCGAAAGCCCTCAACGAACAGGCGTTATGACAACATCGATTAGATGCTGTCGTTACTGAAATTTGTGGTACTAGATTATGAGAAGTCTCTGGTCAGATTCGATATGCCTTTTCTACCATTATACAGGCCAGGCAAATCTTGGAAGTGTTACTTATTTTTAAGTCCTATGTAAGATCTTGAGCTACTTCTCCCGACTTCAAAGTCCAGAAAAGTCAAATTTACTTCATCCTATCTGTTCCGTGTCTTACTAATACGAACTCTTAGACCGAAGGACGAATCTTAGAGCGTAATCTACCACATATGATCTATACATCAAGGGGCAATATTTTTAAGAAGAGAAGCCGTCATGGTGGTGCCGAAGTAGATATATCCCATATAACAAACCGTAGAGATATAACGAAATATTGTACACAGAAATTCTAATATTTACTGAGAGCAAAACAAACTTCATAATTTACAAACCCTGCGAGGCCACACTTCGTCGAATCGACGACGCATCGCCTTTTCGTAATAAAAATAAGTGTAGCCTTTTAGGGTTAATAACAAAGTGAAATTTCCTCTTCTGAACACCCATTTAGAAGAAAAAAAAGAATCTCAAAATATTTATGGTCTCATAAGTTTTTTAAGGGACCTTCTTAGCTTTCATTAACCTTAATACATATTTTCCTAGCAACTACATACTTGTTAGTTATTATAAATATTTCTGGAAATCCATCGAATATCGAATAAAAGTTCAAAATAATTTTCAACATTTTGTTTCAATAATTTTCAACATTTTTTATTTCGATCATGATGAAAAAAATTAAACTATTGATGAAAATAAAAAAAATTATAATGGATTTTTATTATTTTTTTTAACTTTAAAGATTGTTTTTCGATTGAAATAAAAATATATATATTTTTTTTTTAGTATTAAAATCCGGTCTCTGGATTTTAGATAATAAACATTTTTAAATCATTAAAATTCTCTCTAGTTCTTAAAAAATCATCTTCAAACAAAAATTGTATAATTTGTAATTCATCCTGCTAAAACATTAGTAATTTAGCCCCTTAAAATTATATTAAATTTCCTTTAGGATACTCTTATTAAATACATTTCTCCTTTGAAATGAAAAATGAAACAAAAGAAAAAATAACTTAAACAATTTGTTCTACTTAAAATCCTTTTAAAAAATGCATTAAATACATTAAAAGCATTTAATTTATAAAAAAAACAACAACTACTGTAGTTGCAGCAACAACGATGACAAAGGAGCAAAATGAAAATAAATCTACAAGTTAAAAGAGTTTCAAATAAATTTTTTATTTTTTTATTTATACTTTTTTTTCTATACTATTCTTAATGTTTAGTGTTTTTATTTGTGATAATCTTTCTAACATTAACAAAAAACACTTTGGCAAACAGCAATTTACTGTTGGCACTACTACTATTTACGAAAAAAAAAAAAAAAAATAAAAATTAACAACAACAAAAATTTTCATAGGTTGGAAATTCGTCAAGGACGATCAAGATATGACCTGTTTAAGGATTAAGTAATTGTGTATTTGATAGGGTGATCTATTCGGTTTTCCAATTGGTTTTTAAACCGGTATTTTCAGTCAATGTGCTGTCGGTTTTTTCAAAATGTAGATTTTCCAACGTCGAATAGAGAGAAAAAAAAAGAAGTTTTTGTTCATTTTGAGTTTGGGGTAAAAGTGTTGTGTTGGTCTTGGATTTTGTGCGACGAAGTAAAGTGACACTTTACCTAATTTCTTTAATTTGGCTTCCAATTTTCAAATTTTTTGATACAAAATGGAAGGCATATATTTAAAAAGTTTTCAGTTTTAATATTATATTAATTATTATATTCCAGTTATTACGAGGGCGGATCAATAAGTCCGTGACTTTTTGAATGAAACACAGTGTTTTTTGCAAAACATAATCTCCTTTTAACTCAATACACTTAGTCCAACGTTTCTCCAGTTTTTGTATCCCTTCCAAAAAATAGGATTTTTCGAGGTCCTTAAAATAGGCATTTGTTTGGTCAATAATTTCATCGTTGGAGCTGAATCTCTTTCCACCGAGCCATTTCTTTAGGTTTGGAAATAGGAAGTAGTCACTAGGGGCTAAATCCGGAGAATATGGCGGATGAGGTACCAATTCGTAGCCCAATTCATAGAGTTTTGCCATTGAGACTGCACACGTGTACACCCGTGCATTATCTTGATGATAAAGAACTTTTTTCTTGGCCATATGAGGTCGTTTTCTTTTTAAATCCTCATTAAATCGGTCTAATATGTTGGCATAATATTCACCATTTATTGTTTTTCCCTTTTGAAGGTAATCGATGTAGATTATCCCGCGTGCATCCCAAAAAACTGTTGACATCACTGACCTTGGACTTCTTCGGAGCAGGTTCGCCCGGAGAAACCCATTGTTTAGTACAGTAATGGATCCATGTTTCATCCACAGTTACAAAACGCCACAAAAACTCATTCGGATTGCGCTTAAACAACACCAAACAATCCTTTGAAGTTGTCACACGTTTACGTTTATGGTCAATTGAGAGCAAACGCGGCACACACCTTGCAGACAACTTTCTTAAACCCAGCTGATCATTTAAAATCGAAACCACACTGCCATATGAAATGCCTATGGCATCAACAATCTCACGCACTTTTACTCTTCGGTCGGCCATCACCATATCGTGAATTTTTTCGACATTTTCGGGTGTACTGACCTCAATTGGCCGTCCAGAACGTTCAGCGTCATTTGTACTTGTGCGACAACAACGAAAGTCAGTAAACCACTTTTTTACCATTGAAATCCATGGTGCAGAGTCCCCATAGTATTTATCGAGCTTTTCCTTGGTTTGATTGACGGTTTTTTTTTTTTTTCGCAAAAAATAATGTTTAATGAGCACTCGAAATTCACTTTTTTCCATTTTTAGAAAAATACTGTAGGTTGTATGTTTTGAACAGCTGTTAAGCGCAAAGAACATGACGACACTTGCTCAAAATTTGACAGTAGTCTATTAACAGATGGTACTTGATGGGAACAGTGTTGCATTTCATATAATTACAAGGGAAGTTCGAAAAGTCACGGAAATATTCATCCGTCCTCGTATTACGTTTGAAAAATGAGGATGAATTCGACTACAATCCAGAAAGATTTCTTGACTCCAGATAAGGAAAATGAAATAAAATTAATGTATTTGTCTTTAAAGTGCAACATTTTAGATTCTGATGCTAAAAGAATCATTTTGTTATAGAAAACAACAATTCAAATTGAAATTTAGAAGAAATTTAGGAGCTTGATACTAACATTTTAATGGGATTTATGCCCTTTGAAATGATGGCTGAAAAGGAGTTTATATGGGAGCTTAGTCAATTATCCTGAAATTCAACACACAGATTTAGACTTATAATTAACTTATTTGTACCAAATTTCATTAAAATATTGCTATATTTAATGGATTTATGATCGTTAAACCCTTTTCCGGGAGGACGTTTGTATGGGGGCTAGGTGAAATAATGGACCGATCATAACCAGTTTCAATAGGGTTCGTCCTTGGCCTAATAGAAGATCGTGTGCTAAGTTTCATTGGCTTATATTTAAGAGCCCAAACACAATTAAGCGGATTTTTTTTTTTATATGAAGATTTGGCAACTAAAACAACACAGCGGAATCCGCTGATAATTAAAATCTATTTTATTTTTACAACGGATTCTCAAAATCTCTCACTTTCTCACTCTCCCTCTCTGCCGGTGTTGCCGTTGTTACAAAATGAATCACATAGCCACCGCCTTCTTGTGTTTGGGCTCTACAAGGTTTACATGGCCAGACAGACGACAGACAGTCAGACGGACATCATTAAATCTACTCAGAAAGTGATTCTGAGTCGAATGGTATACTTTAAGGTGGTGGTCTGATGTTTTTTTTTTTTTTATGCGTTACAAACGCATAATACTCTAACCACCTATGATGGTGTAGGGTATAAATAGGGAAAGTATTTCCAAACTGTTAAGAAATTATTATAACAACACAATTTGAGTAATGCCAACCATAAAACTGTAGAGCATTACCAAAATGTTCAGTATAAAAAATGAAAAAAAAAAATTATTTTTCTCTCTATTTTAATTATTTTATAAATGATGAGATATTTTAAAACAAATTGTATTACTTTAACTGACAATCTGTACATGGTTGGCACAAACAAAAAAAAATTAATGGATGAATGATTGTTGGCTAGTGCCATAACACTAGTTTTTAGTGAGACTAGAACAAATAAATGATTTTTTTCTTTTTTTAATTTCTATAAAATGTTTGTTGTTTCTAAATGAATGATTTTTGTTTAAAATAAAATACTTTTTTACAAAAGTTAACACCCCACCACAATTACAACATTGATTACAACAGTTCTACTTTACAGGGTACTGTGGGTCCAAACTCAAAAATAATATTCTTTTTTTTTTTTTTTTTTCAAATAATAACTTCGTAATTTTGAATTTAATTCAGAGAATTAAATAAAGTAACTTGAAAATTTTAAGGACCATTAAAAATTTTCATTGAAGGTCAAACTAAATTTTCAAAAGAACAAAAAAATTCTAAATTTCTTTTGAATTTAATTCAATTTAAATCACTGTGTTTTATATAATATGTGTATAATTTTTTGTTAACTCTCTTATACTAAATATGATGAGGGCGATAATGATGATGATTTTTTTTTTTTATTATTATAGTTGAACTATAATTGTTGTTGCTGCTGCTCATGATGATAATAATAAACCCACCTGCTGCTGTCAATCTGCCAACAACTTACAACAAAATATATTTATTTTAAAAAAATATATATTTAAAAACAACTACAACAATAAATAAAATAAATATAAAATAATAAAAGAGAACTCTCCTAGAATATATATTTTTTTCTTCTTTCACTTTTGTTTTTGATTGTTTTGTTAAAAGTTGGTTATTGTAAAAATTCTGTTTGTTGTAGTTTCTTCTTCTTATTTTGCTATTGTGAATTATTATATTTTTCTTTTTTTTTTATATTTAAATGAAAATGTTTATGACCTAAAAGATTTATTCTATAGTTTATTTTTGTTTTTATTTTATTTCATTTTTTTTTTTTTTTTTGTACTATTTAATGCATTTTACTTAAAAACCTCTATTTGCAACACCCACCAATCAACCGCACTCACCACATACTTCTATTTTGCAACAGACAATTTTAATGTGAATAAATGGAAGAAATTTTTTATATTTTTATTATTCACTTTTTTTCTTTTGTTACAAAAACAATTTGGTCATAGTAACAAGGTCTTTTTTTGGGTTAAAAGTAATGTCCCAGCAAAAACTTGGTAATAGTATGTAGTTACGAATGTGGTTACTTTTCAGTGATAACAAAATACTGTCTGCATTACATGAAAGTAGATTAGTAACTACTTACGTTTAACCTGATATGTAATGAATTATTTGAGATCCGATTTTTGGAAATGTTACTTTTTGTTACGTTTTATCAATCGTATAAACACCTGAGTCTCTGGTGGAGAAGAACACACGACGAAAGGCAAGCAGACTAGCTTATTGTCAAAAATTCCATTGGAGTACTCCATGCATACATGATAATTCACTTATGAAAAATTATAACTGTAATTTGAATATTTTAAATTATTTATGTTTTAAGAAAATAAATTTAAAAAATATTAAGTTTTTATTTTTTCATATTTCAGCACTTATTTGTAACCCATAATGTAACTACCCAGGAAAAATTTTAGAACATGTTCTAAAATCATTAGTTCTAGAACTGGTGTAATCAGAACCACTTCAGATTCTTTAATAACATCCTCAGAACCAGTGTTATCACAACTAATTCTGACACTAATGGAGTACAACATTATTCAGATTCTAAATTCGTTTTAAGGAAGAGAACTAGTACTTAAGAACAAATTCTGTATGACTTCTACATCACTTCTGAGAACAAATTACTGGTTCTCGAATGACTTCCTAGAACTGTTCAAAATACTTGTATAAACATTTTCAAAAATTAAAAGAAGAGTATTTACAACATTAATAAATAAAAAAAAAAATAAAATAAAAAATAAAAAAACAGATTCTGAAACCGGTTCCTAACGCTTCTGTGGAACTAGTTCCGAATGTGAGAATTTCGAACAAAAATCACTGCTTAAAGAAATAGTTCTAGAACCGTTCCATAGAATGGGTACTGGCTAGCAATTCCACAGAACTAGTTCTGGAGGTGACAATTTCAAACAAAAATCATTGGTCGTAACGCCAAAGTAGAACAAGTACAGGCTATTTTCATGTGTTCTGGAACTAGTTGTAGAACTAATACAATTTTTCCTGGGTAGTTACTATTCACTTTGCTAATAATAACTTCTGTAATACTTTGAAGTTAATGACATTTATGTAATGTCTTTCTGAAATGCTTACCTGTAATAATATAGAGTAAGTAGTTGCCTCTAATGACATCGCCGTGTTAAAATAATGAGTTCATCTAATGTGTAAGTTGTGAAGAGTCATTATATTAGCTTCTTAACTAATTACATAGCAAGCAAAGTTTGTGCTGGGGTACTTAGATCAAGATTTTTTGAAAAATTTTCGCTCTTGTTTTCTAAACTTTGAGACAATCTACTGCGTTGACTATTTCGGGCACATCAACGGGATATAGCGCAAAATACGTACAATTACAACAAGTATCAATCTCTACCACAAATTTTGTATTCGGTTGAGGGGCGCACAGACCCCGCCCAAAAAACTGAAAATTTTTAAAAACTAAAAAATTTTGTCATTATAACTTGACTACCCTGTATTTAACTTTCGAAAGTCTGATCAACAACAAAGGTGGTGCAGAATTTATCTGTAAAGTCCGGTTACGAGGGCGGATCAATATTTGGTAAATGGTAAAAAAGTAGTTTACTAACTTTCGTTGTGGTCGCACAAGTGCAAATGACGCTGAACGTTCTGGACGGCCAATTGAGGTCCCATAGGCGGACAGCTCCGGTAGACGGATAATTTTTTAGGTCCCATGGTTTAGGTGGCATTTTTTTAATAAATTCATCTCCGCTAGGCGGACGCTCTCTTGGGCGGACGCGGACACCTGTTTTTAAAGAAAACATCTCTTGTAGGCGGACAAAAATCATTAACAGTAAAAGAAATGTACCAAATATTATAAAATGAAATGCTATTTATTTTCATTTTTGTCCGAATTTGCATTCATATTTCATTTTTATTTACATTTTTTTAAGTTAAATAGTTTACTATTCGTTTTTTACTTAACTTTTTGCTGGTTTTGAGCAAAAACAAATTTTTTAATTTAACTTTGACTTTTAAATAGAAATTTTTGACAACAAGCAGGTCGACATTGTCATCAGTCATGTAAAAAAAGTAATTGGGCGCTACTTAAGACCGAGGCCAGGCTTCCAACATTATTTTCCCAAGTTAATCCTGTCGTTTTTAAATGGATTAACATGCCAATGATGACTTTGTTGTCAAACTTGTCCTGAACATGCTTTTTATTTTTAAAATTTCGTCAAAAAATCATTAGTAAAAATGTCCGCCTATGGGAGCTTACACTGTATATAAAAAATCTTTAATAAAACTGCCACTTTATTCTCAAGGTGGTTAAATGCTTCAAACACAATGAACGCGTTGACCGCAATTACTCGCGTAAACGCCTAAGAATCACTACAAAAAGTATAGATAACAATTTAGCTTTAAAATCCTATCCTTTCTGCTGCAAAATTTTGATCAAAACTTATTCCGGAAGTCCGAAAACTATGTTCTGAATTTACAACTCACAGAAAAAATATGAAGACGGAAAACATGGTCTAGCTGTACGGAAAATTGTATACATAACTATAATAAATCTCGAAAATTTGATGACGTTCTCTGCAGATTATGTCTAAAAATAGGAAAAATTTAGAAAATACGTTTCTGGATTGAATAACCAATTATTCCCATGAAATATAATGTAGGCTATATATATGTTTAGCTCTAAAATGTTTAAACTTTAACTTTTAAGTATAGAAATTTAATACTTAAGTCCAGCAGAAAGGGCTTAATGGTTTGGATATACATTTTTATTTATAAAATAGAGAAAAAAGTGGTACACAAAGGTAAAATAAATTTCCAGATTAAAAGGTATAAAGTTACAAAAAAGTGTTTGTTTAATTTTTGTGGATTTTATCCTATAGCAGGAAAATTCGCCTATAAATTAGGGTTAATTTGATTTAAAATATATATATTGATTTAAAATATAAAGTCCAGATGTTCACCAATAGAAATTGCATGAAATTTAATAAAAAAAAATAATAGAGTCCCCATAATTGACCAATCTGATGGACTTAATTCTTACTAAAACCTCTTAATTTTGTCCATTTTGACATAGATAATAAATAAATCTCTGTTTTTATTATTACAAATTCTTGAGAAAACTTAAGAATCTATGTAATTATTCTTTAGTTTTCTAAACAATTTTTATTAAGAAAGAATTCTTAATAAAAAAAAACTTACAAAGCAGAAAATTATCCTTTTGTAATTTATTTTATATTTTACTCTAACATGTTTTTACTTAAAAACTCATTTACAATCCCTATTAAATTTCATTCTTAAAACGTTTTTTTTTTTTTTATTTTCATTTTTCTGTGAAAATATTTGCCATAAAAGAAATAAATTTTCAATGACATGTTACTTTTTGTTTCGTTATCAATAAAAATATATGTATGTATGTTTGTACGTATGTATTGTTTATTGTTCCCACACTTGTATTTAATATTTCATTTTGTTTATACAACAAACAGTAAAAGAGAAAAATTCACATAAAAAAAATTGAAAATTATACCGCAAAAAAATTACAACTTTCAAAGTGTATGAGTGTGGCACAACACACTTTACCTCATGTCCAACCCTCACTCACCCCCTTCCCAAAACTGACCACTATGTAAAAGTTAAAATTGTAACTGTGACAACAACCACAAAAACAAAAATAATAGATGAAAAACTAGAAAATTTTAAATATTAAAGACCAAGATTTTTTTTGTTAAGTGTAACGAAAAGTTGGGAAAAATAGAAAAACAACTGATGGAGAACTTTAACAAAAGTCGGTGACAAAGTAAATTTGATTTTTGTGTTGACATAGAATAAAAAAAAAATAAAAAAAACAAGGGATGCTTAGAACAGGCAGGAGGGAGAACAACAAGGGAGGGAGGGCGAAAAGTGATTGTATTAAAACAAGTCAAGTATAGAATTACACAAATAAATTCCGATAGCAAAACAAAAAAAAATACTATAATACTTAAGGAAAGGGTTTTCTAAAACAGTTGCAAATTGTAGTATGTAGCCCTTACAAAATAGCCACCCTTTTAACACATATACATATATACCTATTTCAGATATTTACACAGCTGTTAGGAGAATAAATATAAATGTATGTATATGTGTGAATATACCAGAAAAAAAAATAACTATATGTATCAGCAAACTTTGTGTCATCATAAGTTAGAGACCGAGAAGAAAAGGCGTGTAAAATGAGGAAAAAATTGTAAAGAAAACAATAAAAAAAAAAAAAAAAGAACTACAACATCACCTAAAACAAGATGTTTCTAAACTACAAAACTATAAACTAAACTATAAAAGAAAAAAATGGAAACAAAAAGTTTATTTTGCAATTTTTCACAAGCATATTTTCCTTAAGTTCAGTCACAGTCTCAGTGTTTTTATTTCATTCTTTTTCTTCTTTTTTTAGCACAAAAATATTTGAAAAATGTTCCTTTGCTGTACATTTTTTTTTTTTTTTGCAGTCAGTGCAACATTTTACCGTTGTAATCAGGGTTGCCAAGTGCTAAAAAATATATATAGGAGTAGAATTACATTTTTATTAATAAAAAAAAAATAATAATATTAAGTTTAGCAATATGCCAAAAACGGCTTTTTTCGAAAAAGAACTTTTTTATTGTTGAAAATGGTTCTTTAGCAGCAACTTTTGTTCTGCGACTTTTTCATAATTCCGTTATTTACAAAATTAGCGTTATTTTTAGTTTACTGAAGAAAATCACAATTTTGACCTTTAAATTTCCAGAATTCGACCAAATGATGTTTGGCAACTTTGTACAAAATCCTTTGGCGAATATTTTTGCTGAACATATAAACTCATAATATTTGGAAAAACAGGGTGTTTTGATGCAATTTTAATAAAAAAATGAATTTTGCGCCATCTAGCGGCAATAATTTGTACTAACTATGTTCAACAATTAGAAAGGTAATTTGAATACCTTTCCAAAAGGAGCTTTGTTGTTGAAAAATAACCGAAAATCAGTAAAAAAAAAAATGTTCTAAACAAAAAAAGTGATACAAAGAAAAACAACAAAAAACAATAACATTACAAATGTAAACAAGCGCGAATGTTGTATAGGAGGTGGGCGGTAAAGTGGGCGAACCACGCCTATTTTTGTTTCCGTGTTTACATTTGTCCATGAAGTATTTGTACAAAATTTCTTTGACTTTTCACCTTATTTGGGAGGTGGGCGGTAAAGTGGGCGGACCACGCCCATTTTTTATTTTCAAGTTTATATCGACCCATGAAAATGTTGTTATAGTACATGCTTTTATTTAAGATAGATATAGCAGAAAAGTATGAAATTAAGCTACAACGGACATCCTGTGTTTTTAGTATTTTGCTCATAACTTTTTTGTTTATTTACAGATTTAACTCATTTTCAATGAGTGAGATCGAAAAATTCTTAACAAACATAATATTCAATAACATGGAAATGGTTGATCTTAGAGTTTTCATTATTTATTTAATCATTTGATAATTTAGCACAGATCACAGAAATATATAATTTTTATGGTTCTAACTACTAAAATTGTGGACCATTTTTGAAAACCCTTTCTTTGGAGATTTGATAGTTGCTTCAGTCACTTTTTTGGAACAGTGTGCACATCTTCTGTTAAAATCTTTGGTATTTTGGGACACCTTTGTTGTGCTCTTGAATTTACTTTTCACAAGAGCTCAATATCTCTCCACTGGTCTAAGCTATGGACAATTTTGAAAATTGACCTCTCTTGGTACTAAAACTATGTTATTGATTTAGTACCAATCCAGAGCTTTCTTACCATAGTGACATGATACCAAATGGGTCCAAAAATATGTGGACACGTTGTGCTTTCTTAAGAAAAGAAGACGTCTTTTTTGCAAATATTCCTTTATGCATATTTTGGTATTTATAGATCCGAATGTATCAAATGACTTTCCTGTTTTGCCGCAACGGCAAAAAGCTTGTCATACCATGAATTTTGTAAGAAATTTTTGCTGCTTTTGGGTCTTAAACTTATCTCCAACATTGCTTCGAGCATTAGCAATAAAAATTTTTGAGACACAAGCTGCGAAGATTCTGCCAGCACCTACGTTTCTTCGTCAATTATACAGCTTGAGTATTTTTGTATGAAATTTGGTTTTAAATTCCGAGTCCTATTTTTGGCTTGTAATTTTTTTTTGCAGAATTCCAGTTTGGAATTTTTTGAACTTTATATGTTATCAACTTTCCCATTAGCTTTAAATTTTCGCACTAAATAGTCGAAGCACTGAGAAAACTGAGCTAATTTTCTACCAGATGTGTTTGGAGTTCCTTTCAATATGCCTTCAATTTTCTGGCCTTCCCAATATCATGTGGTCCTTTTTTCTTACCGAACTAGGTTTCACATCAATAGTCAAATTCTCCTGATAATGTTTAATAACATTAAAAACGGTTTTAGGACGACATTTAATTCTGTGGTCAATTATTTGTAAGACCTATTTGGATTTTTTGAAATTTTTTAATAACTTGTAGGACGTAAATCTTTTGCGTCACTTATTTTGATGAAAATAAGGACAAATTAACATGGTTGTTATTAAAAATAATAACTGAAGTATTTTTCCATGATAACTAGATCAAAAAAAATTTTGAATATTGATTCCGAAAAAAGTTATGAGGCAAAATGTGTGTTAAGATTTTTTCGATCTCACTCCTTATCAAACAAATATTATATAAGATAAATATTTGGACCAAATTTCGTCCCCCTTCGTTGTGCTGTTCGAGCCCTATTCTGCTTTCAACAGACGGACATAGCTAGATCGACTCAGAATCTAACCAGGACCCAGAAAACATATACTTTTTGGGGTTTTAAATTAAAAATAGTGTGTATGGTCTTAATTACTACTGTATAATTCATTTCAGTAACATAAACTCCCGCTTTTTTATATATGCACTACATTTTTTAAATGAATGAGTAAAGTTTTCCGAAAATAGTGTTTATTGCTTTTTGTACGGCACAAATTGGACTGAATGTTATGCCTTGAAAGTCAACATAGTTGTTGATGACAATAATATCTAAAATTCTGAGGTGGTGCTTGAAGATTGCATTCCTACTTCAAAAGTTATATATGAATGAAGGTGAAAAAAACCCATTTTTTCAATTTTTTTTTAACATTTTCCAAATTTTCCCCTAAACGAAAAATGCGATCGTCAAGCACCACCGCAGAATTTTTGATATTATTGCCATCAACAACTATGTTGAATTTCAAGGCATAACATTCAGCAGTAGTATTTTCTTACTTCCATGTTTTGTTGTTGCCATTTTGTTTTTATTACAACAATATCCGAAAATGAAAGACTACTACCCAGACTAACTATCCAACTAATAAAAACATTGAATTTGTAGCTGTTAACATAAATAATGCGTTAAATTCATAAAAAGTAAAAAAAATCCAAGTTTTAAGGGCCACCCTATATTTCCGTTTTAGGACAAGTAATGGAAACCCTAATTAGATATTAAGATAGCTGACTCCACCCCCGAAGCATTAAAAATCATTCGGCATTCATAGCTTGAAAATGAAAAAGTACTTTTTGGTTGCATATTGCTAATTAAGTTTAAGCTATTTCGTTTCTTTTTATGTAAAGTTTTGTGTTCTCATAGGTGCCAACGACATTTGTAAAACTAAGTTTATTCTAATGTAAATTTTATAATATTACTAATGTTGACTCAAGACGTTTTAATCCTGAATATCTCACCTTTTTCTCTTAGATTTTTTAATGAATTTCTGGGGAGTTATTTTGCAATTCGGTTTAAGAGAAAACGCTTTCAAAAATTAATGAATTCAATATACAATTTCGAAAGATTTTTCTTTTCGAATCGAAATACGGAATAACCCCCTGAAACACGACGAATCGCCAAGTGGGTGAGACAAAATCATCTAAAAAAAAAAAAATACATTTATCTTTATGATATTTGTTTCCTGACACTAGGGAAGGACAAATGTACACACTGCACGCAGCTCCTACCAGTGTCTGCCTTAAGATCCTCAATGGGATTTTAGATTACACTGCACAGTGGGGCTAAATCGAAAATTTTTTAAATAAATCTGTAACTTCGGCTGGTTGAATTTGTGTGAAAATTTAGTATAGGCGTAACAGAGGAGTGTACAATGTTTAGTTTTGAAGAGGCGGAGCTAAGGGAGCTTAAAAAAGTAGGATATTTTTAAATATTCTTATATGCCTTGATAAGATCTGAAAAAAAGATGTTTGTGTGTGTCATTTATCTTTTATAGTTTTCGAGTTACAGTACACTCGCGAAAACGTGAACACTCGAAAACGTGAACGACTCAGAAATGTGAACAAAAACGTGAACTAAACATGAAAGCTCGAAAACGTGAAAAAATTTTATTATTTTTTTTTTTTTTTTTTTAATTATTGGTGTTTTTAAATTGGGAAATCCCCGAATAAGAATAAAATGTTTTTATTTCCAATCCTAGAAGCATATAATACCTGTTTTTGTTCGTTAAAATAAAAAAGTTTTATATTTATGTTTACCAATCGAAAACGTGAACAGTCTCCAAAACGTGAACATCCTTGGTAAAAATTAGTTCACGCTTCCGCGAGTCTACTGTATTTACTTTTGAAATTTTAAGTACCTCCATTTTGCAAGTTCTTGGTGCAGACTTTTTCGTATGTGTCTTAGTATTTCCGACCGATTTTGTTAGTTTTTTTCCTTAGACAATTAAAGAAAAAAATTATAAAAAAAAACGACTTTGAACTTAAAAATTGTAAAAATTATGATTTTTTTTACCGAAAAAGTGCCTGCAATATTTTTATCCTAAATTAAATTTTTCTTTAAAAACATGTAATAATTATATACTTTTCTGAAAGGTATATTCGCAAAGATGACTTTAAAATAGAAAACCATACAATACCATAATAACCCAAGGTACACACCGTCCCGATTCTGACCCATTTTATATGAAAGTTTTGAATTTAGTTTATATTTAGTCACAAATCTGCAAACGGAATGCAGTTTAGGAATCTATAATTGTTGTTAAGAGTTTTCTTTCAAAATCTACAGGACTTCGGAAAAATGTGGACAATTACACAATAATTTACGAATTCAAAATTGTTTATTTTTGGACTCGGTATCGACTTAAAATTTTATTTATTCAATTGATAATTTTGTTCTTTAATTAACTGAAAAAACTAATAAAAATCGGTCGGAAATAGTGGGATATATATGAGAAAAATTTTGACCAAGAACTTGCAAAATTAAGGTACTTAAAATTTCGAAAACTATAAGTGATAAATAGCACATACAATCATGTCTTTTGCTGGTTTATCAGGACCTCAAAGAGAATATCAAAATGTTTTAAATCAGATGAGAAACAAAAATTTGCCAAGCGATTCAAAATTTCATATGTCAGAGGTACCCCAATTTAAACCCCCTTAGGTCCGCCCCTGAAGGGTCGGTTGGGTCCCTCTCCAAAGTTATACATTGTATACTCCCTTTACAATCAGCCGATTAGAAGTTACAGATTTATTTCCAAAAATGTTCGAATCTGCCGTACTGTACACTGGTGGGCAAAAAAAAAAAGGCGTATTAAGCCAGCAACAGTGTGTGCTGCCATAATCAGCTGTTATGAAAATTATTACATTTGGTCAACAGCAGTTTGCAATGCTATTTCATTTAGTCCTGTTTCTAAATTCACTGCGTTGCTTTCTAATACAGAGCGATACAAAGAGAGTGAGCATAGAAATGGGAGACTTAAATATACAATTAGAATAAAGCAAAATTTTCTTTTATGACCCCGCCTTTAGAAAGTCTCACTAGTATAACTCGAGAAAGGTTTGTCCAATGTAGATAAATTAAATACCAATAGATAGGAATTGAAATTATGTTTGAGTTATATTTACATAATTTTTAGTTAACATTTCCTTAAGGTATGTTCAGACTAGTGAAATATTTGACCAAAATGACGTAACCACTAAATAAAATATTTTTTAACTTCTCCACTTTAATGGGAAAATATTTGTTTGACACTGTTTTTTCTTACAAAACATTTGCAAGATCAAACAACAGCAAATAATTTTTTTTGTAGAATTAGTGGTCACGCAAATTTGTTCAAATATTTGACAAATCTGAACATAGCTTTAGTTATTCGAAAATTAATAGCGGACAAATTTTCATCCTAATCTTTGTGGTGTATCATTTATCAAAATCGTGCAAACAATTCTTGAGCTATAGCCTATATTGGACAAAACCATTCTTGAGTTTTACTAGTGTGACCGCTGAATAAGATGATGATATTAGTCTTGCTCATAAAATAAATTCAGTACGTGATAGTAAAAAAGTGAAAGCTAATTCATGTTGAGCTCGTCAAATTCCATCTAGTCCACATATTTAAAGATGAAAGAAAAAACTAAAAGCAGATTTGTGTTTAGCACATCAAGTCCAGCTATTCATCTTTGTGGGAGGATTTTTTTTTTGCCTAATGTAAAAAAATATTTAAATTTTTAACGTCAACACTTTCTGCTCTAAATTCGAAATTAATGTTATTAATAAAATTAAATTTAGTAGTTTTCCTTAAAATACAGTTTATGTTTTTATCAAAAAGATAGGTGACTAAATATTATGTTTAAAACTTTTTAGAATATGTTTTTTCATTTCATCATTTACCAGGTCACTTTGCATAGTTATGAATATATTCCCTCATTTCCTGCACTTATGAAACAAAAAATTATAATAAAACTATGGCAATCCTTAACAGGAACAAAAATGTTGCAAGAAAAACTTAATTTAAGTGTATAAAATGTGAACCATGCACAATACAAAAGTTTCAATGAAACTCTGTTGGATGTTTGTATATGTATCTAACTATAAGGGAGTATGTGTGTGTTATTATAAGTGTAAATGTGTTAGTGGATGGATGCACTTTTGATTTGTCACAGAGAAAAATTCGAATTGTTAGTATTTTTTTTTTTTTTTTTCATTTTTGCACTACATTTCTTTTCAAAATTTTTTTCCTGTTTCTTTTTTTTTTTCAGCAGAAAATAAACGGAAAAAGACGATTCTATAAAAGAAACCAACAATATTTAACATTTTCTGGTATGTGTAATGTAGTTTTGTAGATGTTATTTTTCTCATTTTTTTTTTTTAAATTTGTATTTTTTTCTTCAATTCTAAAGCACCCAAATGATTGCTATTTTTGCTGTTGTCACCACACCAAAGTAGAAGAAGAATAATAAAGGAGTATTGAATGCATTCATGCAACACATATTCATAGTACTTGTGATGATATGGGGAATATATTCAACTTGTGCCATTACCGCCGCTACTGTTGCTGCTGCTCCCATGAGCATCAGCTGAAGCAGAAAGTTTTTTTTTTACACATTTTTCTTTCTTTGTGGTGGCAATAAAAAAAATTGTACAACTCAAAGTACGATTATGGCAAAAAAAAAATAAGTGAAAAACATTTGCACCAAAATATCAAAACTGCAAAAAAAAAAAAAAAAAAAAAAAGTTGGTGTTCGAGTATGAATAACATGTACAGCGAAATGATTTGCTGGGAATTCATTCAACTTGAGAGTGAGAGACAGAGAGATGGTGGGAGAAGATTAAGAAAAAAAAGGATGTCTACAGTAGAATATGTGTTAAGGTTTTAATTAAAATCCTTTATTTATAGTTTGAAAATGAAATTTTAATATGAACTAAAACAAGTAAGGATATCTTAAGGATTAACTTTATAAAAAATTATGTAACTTTGTTTTAAAACTCAAATATTTTTAAAACAATTAAGAGGTAGAAAATTATTTTTACAGAAAACCTGCAATACAATTCCTTTTTATACGAAATTTTCAACAAAATTTCCCATAAAAGGAATTGATTTTTTTAAATTTCCTTTTACAGGCAATTTCAAAAAAAGTCCTTTAAAGGAAATTTTTAATAAATGTCCTTTTAATAGGAAAATTTAATAAATTTCATTTTAAAAGGAAATTTGAATAAATTTTCTTTTTATAGGAAATTTGAATAAATTTCCTTTTTATAGCAAATTTTTAATAAATTTCCCTTTTTTTGTAGGAAATTTTTAATAAATCTCCTTTTTATAGGAAATTTGAATTCCTTTTTATAGGAAATTAGAAAAATTTGAATAATTTTTCTTTTTATAGATAATTTTTAATAAATTTCCCTTTTATAGGAAATTTTTAATAAATTTTCTTTCTATAGGAAATTTTCAATAAATTTTCTTTTTATAGGAAATTTGAATAAATTTCCTTTTTATAGGAAATTTCTAATGAATTTTCCTTTTATATGAAATTTGTAATAAATTTCCTTTTTATAGGAAATTTTTAATGAATTTCCTTTTTATAGGAAATTTTTAATAAACTTCCTTTTTATAGGAAATTTTTAATGAATTTCCTTTTTATAGGACATTTTTTATAAATTTTGTTTTTATAGGAAGTTTTTAATAAATTTTCTTTTTATAGGAAGTTTTTAACAAATTTCTTTTTTATAGGAAATTTTTAATAAATTTCCTTTTAATAGGAAATTTTTAATAAATTTTCTTTATTTAGGATATTTTTAATAAATTTCCTTTTTATAGGAAATTTTTAATAATTTTCCGTTTTATATGAAATTTCTAATAAATTTTCTTTTTATAGGAAATTTTTTATAAATTTTGTTTTTATAGGAAGTTTTTAATAAATTTTCTTTTATAGGAAGTTTTTATCATATTTCTTTTTTATAGGAAATTTTTAATAAATTTCCTTTTAATAGGAAATTTTTAATAAATTTTCTTTATTTAGGATATTTTTAATAAACTTCCTTTTTATAGGAAATTTTTAATAATTTTCCGTTTTATAGGAAATTTTAATAAATTTAATTTTTTTGGGAAATTTTTAATAAATTTTCTTTTTATAGGAAATTTTTATTAAATTTCCCTTTTATCTTTACAGGCAATTTCAAGAAAAAGGTCCTTTATAGGCAATTCTTAATAAATTTCCTTTTAATAGGAAATTTTTAATAAATTTCCTTTTAATAGGAAATTTCCTTTTTATAGGAAATTTTTAATAAATTTCCTTTTATAGGAAATTTTTAATAAAATTCCGTTTTATAGGAAATTTTTAATAAATTTCCTTTTTATAAGAAATTTTTGATAAATTTCCTTTTTATAGGAAATTTTTAATAAATTTCCGTTTTATAGGAAATTTTTAATAAATTTCCTTTTTATAAGAAATTTTTGATAAATTTCCTTTTAATAGGAAATTTGTAATAAACTTCTCTTTATAGGAAATTTTTCATAAATTTTTTCTAAATTTCCTTTTTATAGGAAATTTTTAATAGATTTCCTTTTTATAGGAAATTTCTAATAAATTTTAATAAATTTATTTTTTATACGAAATTTTTAGTAAATTACCTTTTTATAGGAAATTTTAATTAAATTGAATTGATTTCCAGGAGAAACAAACCAGAGAAACTTTTTTATAATAAATATTAATTACCCCAGACATTACTATGTAATGTGTGATTATTATTTTCCACATTACTTTATGTGCTTGAAGAGCGCCCTAACGGTAAACTGCTTATTTATTTGGCTCATTATTTTATATATCTAGAGGAATTAATGTGTTGTTCAGAACTGTACATTTCTTAAAGAAACTATCGGGTAATTTGCATTTTTATTGATTCATTATGAAAGCTATCAGTTTCAAAACGTCTTTCGGATACAGTTTAAAAGTTGTTTAAAAATATTATTGAAGTGTATAGTCTTATTGCGATATTAGGAGTACTCAAGCAATCCATTACTATAAAAACTTTAAGCATATGAATTATTACAGAAAAATATAGGAGGCTTTTTAAGACTTGAAGAGAATCACATTAAAGCTAAGGGCCTCTAAATTAAGTCATTAAATACAATTTCAAGATTTCCTGAAAATAAAATTTACACCGAGACCAATGGACAGACATCACTAATTCAACTTAAAAAGGGGACTTAAATTTCTTCATTAACATTTTAAAATCATTAAAAATTCTTTTATATAAAAATCTATGTATATGGAAAAATTTCCTCTCAAACTACAAAAACAAAATGTCATTTTAAAAATGTCTGTCATAAATAAATACATTTCATAAATTATAATTGGATTTCTTTAGTAAAAATTATTACGAAAATACTCGTAATAACATTGTAAAGTTTCTTTATAACATTACATTACTACTACAAGTACAAGCTTTACAAGTAAGTAAATAAGTAAGTATTACTAAATATAACAATAATGAACTTAATATAACGAAAACAAAAACAAATTAAGTTTAAAAAAAATAATAATAAATTTAAATACCTTGTTGTTTTTATTCTTTTGTAACGTTTTCAAAATTGTTGTTGTTGTCAATAAAATACAGCTGGTGTTTGTAACTGGTGTTTCACTAGAAGTTGTTGCTGCTGCTGCTGCTGCTAATATTTTTTTATAATTATAAACTGGAAATAGATGGGAGAGCAGAAATTCCAAAATGATATTAAAAACACTTTTATTAAATAAATTTTTATTTTTTTTATTAACTATAATTTTTATTCTATTTATTTTAAATGTTTTTAAATAAATATATTTAACACTTTTCTAAAAAATAGATTAGTTTAGATAGTGTTTGTATGTAGTTTGTGTACATGTGTTGAAAAATCGATTGATTTTTAGTTCATTTTTAAATATAAAATAAATTTAGCACCTTTTTTCCATAATATTTTATTAAAATAACAAACTCAAAAAAAGAAAAAAAAAACATAATAACTAAATAAATAAACAATTTGTTAACAATATACTTCAATAAAACAAAATTCAAATTTTCAAATCAAAATTTATTTAACACTTAATAAATGATGACGATAATGATAATGAAAAAGGTGCTTTAGATGGTATGTAGTAGTCTGGGTGGAGCTGGTGGTGGTTTTATTGGATGAGTGTGAATTTAAGTGATAACAATAAAAATGTTATTAAAATTAATATAATAGACCAACAAAATTTAGGGAAATTTTTATTAAGGGAAGAAACAGAGAAAAAGGACTTATACACACATTAACTATAATTATTACATTAATAAACGAAAATTTTATAAGGACACGCAAATTTAAGTTTCTTTACGTTTAGTAGGAAGAAGTGGTAAAAGGAATTTCAAAACTTCTACATATGACAAACACTAATAGGGCATTCAAAATTATTTCCAAAGAATCGTATAAATAGTATTTTTTATTTTTTTTTAATTGAATAATCATTTTGATCTTCGACATCATTTTTAAACAATTTATAAGTTTGTACAAAAGATTAGAGGAAAACAAATATTTGTACAACCGGAATAACACCATATTGATCTTCTTAAACTTCTCAACGCCGGTGGTAATTTTTAACTTGTTTTGGAAGCAAAATCGTTCGAGTTTTGATGTTTTATACATTCAAAATTCTAGAAAATTTTTCTTTCGAGTTCAAATACCTATTGACGTATTATAGTAAAGATTATCAACTATAATACACAGTGGGGCAGAATCGAAATTTTATAGAAATAAATCTGTAACTTCTGATCGGCTTGGATTTGCATGAAATTTGGTATAAGCGTAGCAGAGGAGTTTACAAAATTAAGTTTGGAAGGGGGAACGAACAGATCCCTCAGGGGCTCAAAGTTGAGTACCTCTGACATAAACATTTTTTAATCGCTGGCTAAATTTTTGTTTCTCGTCCGATTTCAAATATTTTAATACATTATTGTAGGCATTGATAAGACCTACAAAAAAGATGCCTGCATATTCTTTTTATCTCTTACAGAGTTATTTCCGTTTGAATTTTTAAGTACCTCAATTTAGCATGTTCTTGGTCCAGTTTTTTCTTTTTCATATATATCCTAGTATTCCTACCGATTTAATTTTTTTTCTTTAGCTAATTAAAGAACAAAATTATCTATTGAATAAAATTTTAAGTCGATATCTTTACCGAGTCCAAAAATAAACGGTTTTGAATTTGAAAATTGTAAAAAAAAATTTTTTTTTTTTTTTTCCGAAAAAGTGTTTACACTCTTTTTTCTCTAAAATAAAATTTTCTTTAAAAACATATAATAATTTTATACTGTTCTGAAAGGTATCTTTACAGGGAAGACTTTAAAATAAAAAGCAAGCTCAAGAACTTAAGAGGTCAAGGTATACACACTCCAGAATTGTAAAAAAAAAATGTAAAAAAAAAAAAAAACAATTTTTGGGATTTTCGCTGTTTTTTTGGGAATTGTGGGATTCCTTTTACAAAAATCTAAAAGTTTTGTTCACTTTCTCATTTTATACGATAAAGTCTACATCCACCGAAAATTTCGTTAAGATATCTTTAATAACAAATATTTTATTACAGATAAGATATTTATAGTTTCTCAAAAAAAAACAATTTTTAACAAAATTATTATTCTAATTGCAAAAATCGGGAAAAGTATAAATTTGATTTTTTTTTCATCTAAATTACATTGCTTAGCTGACATAATTCTTCGTTATACAGAAAAAGATTGAAATCAATATCTTTTGTAGAACCGAAACTACGCCACTTAAAAGTTAAGTCAGTACATTAAGTACATTTTATCCAAAAAAATTTCGATTCTGCCCCACTGTGTAATATAGTATAGAATATTTACGATTTACTTCAAGCTAATGATCGTGTTAATCTTCGTCTTAATTTTTTTAATTTATATCTTTTAATACAGAAGTTCCAATATGAAGCTATGAAAAGGCAAATCCTGCAAAAAGGACCTCCTTAAATACTCAAAGACAAAGACAAATTAATACAGATTTTAAAATGATCTCAACCTTTTTAATTGATGTAAGTTAGCCCAATAGTTTCAAGGTAATTCCATCTAAAATCTATGTTATTAAAAGCTGCAACTCAAATTGGAGAACTCACTTCGTTAGACGACAATTTACACCCCAGATAGGCACAAAGAGAGGAAATTCTTACGATATTTACTATGAGGAATTTCAAAAAGAAAATTTTTTGCTAACTATTTACTTCAAACCAATGATCGTGTTGATCTTCTTCATATTTTTTTTTATATTAAAGATTCAACAAGAGACGAGGAAAAGAAAAATCCTGTAAATAGGAAAAAGCTATCTAGGGCTTTTTTAAATACTAAAACATAGGTTGGAAAACAAAATGATCTAGACATAATAGTGATACAAAATTTCCATCAAAGATCTTTGCTATTAAAAACTACAACTTGAATTGGAGAATTCTCTTCGACTATGCCGACAATTAACATCACAGATCGTCACAAAGAGAGCAAATTCTTACTATATTTATTGTAAGGTATTTCAAGAAAATGTTTGTCTGCTCACGATTTACTTCAAACTAACTAACTAAATTAAGATCCAACAAGAGACGAGGAAAAGAAAAATCTTGTAATAAAGAATAATCCATCTGGGTCTTCATTAAGTACTCAAAGACAGGTTGTTAGTCTAATATCGTCAAAGACCTTTGCTATTAAAAGCTGCAGCTAGAATTAGGCAAATCTCCTCTTTGATTATGCCGACAATTAACAGTAAAACGGCATAAGCCATAAGACAGGCAAAAAAAAGGTACAGAATTAAAAATGATCTTGTTCTTTAGGTTTATGTTAGATAGCCCAATAGCCGCACAGTATTCTAATCATATATCTATGCTAGTATAATATGTTCCAACTTGAATAGAAGAGCTCATTTCGTGAATGTCATTAAAGATCACCACAAAGACCACCACTTATAACGATCTTTTTGTACCCTACACCACCATAGGTGGTTGGGGTATTATGCGTTTGTGATGATCACTTTTTAAATCGATCTAACGATTTCCGTCCGTCCGTCTGGCTGTACCTTGTGCACAAAGTACAGGTAGCAATTTTGAAGATATTTCAATCAAATTTGGTACGTGAGACTTAAGATACGAGGACGAAGCCTATTGAAATTGGTTGTGATCGGTCTATTATTTCACCTAGCCCCCATACAAATGTCCCACCGAAATAGAGTTTCAACACTCAAAAATGCCATAAAAATAAGAATATTTTATTGTGAAATTCAGTGAAAAGAAGTTTTGTATAAGTATAGATCATTATACCAAATTTTATAAAGATCGGTCCATAATTTACCATAGCTCCCATATAAGGCCTACTTCGGAAATCGCCTAGAAGTGCATAAAATCATATAAATGTTAGTATCAAAGTAATATTATGTATTCGTACATTTTATTTTATACTTAGTAAAAGTATCTTTCCACACCAGGTTTTAATGCACATATACAATGGTGTAGGGTATCATATGGTCGGGACTATATCTTTTTCTCTTTTGTCTTTAGATTGCTTTTAAAACAATGTGATAATATTTAAGTATTTCAAGTTTAAACCAATTGAAGTTTGTAGTTTGCTTACGAATTATTTCAGATCAACGATCACCTTGATTTTCGTCATATCTTTTTATTTTATCCTCTGCTTTAAAAGATCTCACAAGAAGCAAAAGTAAATCCTTTGAAATGGAATATTGTAGCAAGTCCTCGCTAACTGCTCAAATCTAGTGCAAGTTTATACATAATATTGGTACTACGTTCGATGTCAGATAGCCTAATAGCTGTACAGTATTCCCGCAAACTGTAAACTTAAATTGGTTGCAAAATAACGCTCTTGATTTTTAAACCATATGAAATTAATCTGCCGTGGAAAATCGCCTTGTGCAAGTGAAAATGGCGAAAGGTTATATGTCTCTGAAGGCTATAAGTAACGTCCTTTGGTTGACATTTATATAGACAGTCTTGAGTCGGTTAAGATCCGTAACTCTTAAGATTTTTAATTATATAAAATCAATCTCCATTTCTAAAGAAAAACATTTTTTTTAAGAAAGAGAAAAAAGAGCTTTTAATAATGCCAACTATTTGACGCATGATGATCTGATGATCTGAAATCAGTTCAGATACATAATTGCGGTATCGTAACTAAATATTAAAAACCATTCCAATTAGAATGTTTAACAATGCTGTAACAATTCAAGCCAGAAGAAAACTTGAAAGCAGGGATTATTTGAACAGAGACCTCAAATATAATATTGCTTCGAAAAAAGCTATGATGCAAAACGTGTGTTAAGATTTTTTCGATCGCACTGCTTATGTAGGCTATCTCTTTTAGTTTAGGAGATATTCCATTTTTAGCCTCATTTGTTTGTAGTTTTTTTATCTTGGCGGGCTTAACATTGCCCCTAAAATTTGTTTAAAAATATTCGCTGGATTCCTTTCAAAATTCTAAATATTATTGCTGCAAGAATCATATAAATATCCGTTAAAAAGCTATATTAATCTGAAGTTGGAACTTTAAACAAATTTTTTTTTTTTTTTTTGCGCTTTTTTCCAAATAGGAGGCAATATTTATTCACTGATAAAATTTGTTTTTTGTTCTGGGCTTTATCATTTTTTTAATGTAATACAAATGCGTGTGAAGCAAATCCGGAGGAGCTTGGGGCAAAGGTCTGCACACAAGCCCTATCCAAACTATGCCAATTTTGAAAACTTTTTTTAATTCTTTTTGTTAAGTTCTCAAATTGCAAAGCTAGGATCGACTTAAAATTATTTGAATTATATATCTCCATATGTAAGGTAAACACCCAAAAAGTATTTTCAGACGGACGCCCCTTGTAACAACAGAGTGATCATTTTAATTAAAAAAAGTAAATTTTTTAAACATGTTATATACAGATGGGGATTTTGGGTATCTTCGTGTAAAAAAGTGGGACTTTTTTTAATTCTCTGATTTTAAGACAAGTTTATACATATTATACTGAAATTTCAATAAAATATCTCTATTCGTTTAAATTTTATTAAATTTAAAATATTAACTTTATTAAAAAAAAAAAAAAGTCTTTCGAGAAATTCTGCAATCGAATTACATTTCACCAACTTTTTTTAAATACATACTAAGTTTGTCGCTCCGTGTGTAACACCAAGAAAAACTATTTATTAAGATATTCGAATAAAAATCACTCAGGCTATTTGCTGTTCCCAGAAGCAGCTTGGGATTGAGACTCTCATTTTAAAACAGGACAAAAGCTTTTTTTGGGGTTTGATTGAAATGTGATAGAGCTTTCAAAACTCAAATAAAATTCTTGAAATTTGTTCCATATAATTTTAATTAAAAAGATACATATTTAGGACAAAAGTCTATCCGAATTTCATCACTTTAATTATACCTAAAAGTTTCGGGAAAATGTCACAGACTAACCTTATAGTATTAAAAATATCTTGAGAAAATGGAAATGACTCTTAAGTCAAAGAAAAATTAAACCAATTCTAAACTCCTCCTCCCTTACTTACAAATAAATCCTTAAAAGAAAATCAAAAAAAAAATTTTTTATACTCAACTTGTGTTCTTCTTAAAATTTTTATAAAAAATAAATTAAAAAAAATGTAATAAAAATATTGTAAACAGGGCATTAAAGATTGTGTGATTTAGATTTTTACAAACAAAACCCACCAACAAATAACCAAGTTGTGTTGCAAGGGATTTTTTTTTATAAATGATTAAAAATCACGCACATGCTTTTGTTGTTGTTGCTGTTGCTTGTGTAATAAAACATGGAATTGCGAATTTAATATGGCAATAAAAAATAATTTTATTATGGTCACAAACACACAAACACACATCGTCGATTTGTATTTAATATCAAAATTTGTTAAGGGGAAAGGATATATAATAATAATAAAAAAATCTCTTTTAGAAATTTTTAAATTTAAAATAGAGCACTTAAAGAAAACGGAAACCAAATTGTTGAGACAAATTTGTTTTTATAATAAAAAGGAATTTGTTTATAATTAAAAAATAATACCTTTAATAATGAACACAATTTTATTATTAAAAGTAACATTTAATATGGATTAATGAATCTGATCTTCTGAATATAATGTTTTCCGTATGATTAATTTCTCTTATCAATTAATAAATAAATAAAATATTGAATAATTTATGGTCAAACTAAAAAAAGTGTTTTATATAATTCCTAAGATTTTCTAAAACACTCTATGAGGATAGTTGCTGCTCTAAAGATTTGTGGATCCATAATTTTTAAATGAATCTTGGAAAAATCTAAAATCGAATTTCAATTACGAATAATACATATTCTATTATTTTATTAATTAAAATTCAACCTATGAACAAAATTGTATATTCAATTATTAAATTATCAATTATTTGTGTTTATATTTGATTAATTTTTTTAATAGATACAAAAGAAAAATAATTTGAAAGCTGATAAATTGTTTTATTTGCAGTAAAAAATTATTAGAACTACTAAAATTATTTGGACTACTAAAAAATAAAAAAAAAGGCTATTAGATTCTCTTTACATCTCTCACATGATATAAGAAAAATTATTATATTTTAATTAAATATTCATACTATTATTTCTCTGTTTTGATTAATAACTGAGAAACCAATTAAATAAACATGGAAATTTCCGGTGATTATATCAAACATATTTTTTTTAACGCTATGAAATATTTGTGAGATAATTTAACTTTTGAAATCGATTTGAAATTCACGGCAGATATTAGCAATTGGTAGTGTTTCTCAAATCATACAATTTTAGAACCATGTTTCTTTCCCGTCAAAAAAAATATGACGGTTTAAAAAACGGTAAAAGCAAAAAACTACAAAGGTGTACTTTTTTAATTGCTAGTAACTTCTATAGATTTTAGATATCTAGTTTTAGTTTCATATTAAAAACAAAGATATTACCTTTATAACGATTTTTATAAAGTTTTTTTTTACATCAAAACTTCAAAGGTCAAAGTTAGATATATAAAAATTAAATTATTTTATCTCAAAAAACGGTATTTTTAAAATTCTAAAAACAAATATATAATGTTGACTTAACTCTTCTTCCTACGCACGTAAAATTTAAAGTTTGAGACTCATTTAGTTTAGAAGTTTGGAACCAAATAAAATCTAATTACTTCCCAGCAGAAAAGAAATGAAAAAGTCATGATTTTAACATTGTGTTGTCATTGGAAAAAAGTACTTAGTGCTGAAAAAGAGCTGCAGAAGTTCTTTTTTTAACCCGTGGTTGTCATTGGTAGGATGTTATTCTTTTATACTTCTTGTTCATCATTTTTGAAGCACTTCTCTTAAAACTATATTTATAAAAATTTTTAATAAACATTCTGTTTTTGCCCTATTAAATAATAATAAAAATGCTTTAAAATTTTTAAATTTTTAATTTTTTAGAGATTATTACCACTTTTTCCCGCTAAAAATTTATTTATTTTCACTTTTTTGGAAGTAATTATTAAGAATTTCCAAAAAAGTTTAAAATATGCACTTTGTTTCACTTTTGAAGTTGTGAGAATGTTCTTTTTTTTTTGGAAGAACTTCATCGTTTTTTGCTGGGTTATAACTGAACTATACACAATAAAATTTTAATTTCAGTAAAATTTCAAATATTGCCTTCAAAATGATATGTAGTTCAAAGGTCAAAATTAGACTTATAAAAATTAAACCTTTATATCTCCAAAAACAAAAAATAAAAATTTCATTTTGGGCATTCCTTTAAGTAAAAAAAAAAAAAATACTTTAAATTAATTTTTTAAAATATTTAAAATGTTTAACATATTTTGCTTCATAACTCGTAAACCAAAAGATTCTCCAACTTGAATTTTGGCATGAGTATAGAATATAGTTAAATTATCAACATATAATTTTTTTAAGAATTTTAAAATACTGTTTTTTGAGATATACAGCTTTGATCTTTATATCATCGATTTTGACCTCTGAACTTTCGAAGTAATTATACACGTCATTTTAAAGTTAATATCTTTTCCTATTAAATTAAATAAAAATTAGAATTTTACAATGTATAGTTTAGAAGTTATGAGTAAAAAAGTATGTTCACTTTTGGAAAAAAAATCTATCGGTATTTTTCATTTTTTAAACGACATTTTGCCAAGAAAATTTTTAAGTCTAATGCTAAATTCTAGAATCTGCTAAATCAGAAAAATGTTAAAAAAACTAAATTTTCCAAAATTGCACAATATTTTTGAAAAAAAATTTATTATTTATATTTTAAAAGTTATAGGGGAAAAACGATAATTTAAAATGTTTGCAGTTAAATATCTTTTAAACAATTAGAGATAATATAGGACGGTGAAGAATTTTTTTTTTTTTTTTTTTTCTTAATTTTGCTTAGTAGAATTCGTATCAAGGTTATTGGGCTTGCTGATTCCAAAAATTAAATAAAAAATAAATAAATTCAAAATGGCGAAACCAAAATGGATGCCAACAATTTTTTTGGGATTTTGTTTAAAAGCAGCTTTAAAGTTATTTTATCTGAAACTGAAATCAGAAATAAAAAAAAAACGGCAGATCAACATTTTTCTTTAAGTTATGTTAATTTCTTCAAAAATTATTATTTTTTTAATACCGATTAATTTGACAAAAATAAAATACAAGAAAACTTTGAAACAATAAGGCGTCCAAATTTTTTTTGTGGCCGTATCTTTCTAAAATTAACTTTTCTGTTTGTTTTTAGAATTACTGAATTGAGGAGCAAACTTAAAAAAATAAGTAAGAAAGTTGTAGTCAGTATAGTCCGACAATATGTGTTTGTGCGTTAAAATGATATCCGAAATTTTGTAGAAATGGACCTAATATGAAGTAAGTTTATATGATTTTTGCTTACATTAAATTTATTTGTGCCAAATATTACCATGATACTGTAATTTATGAGCGATTTTTAGGAGTTGAAGTGATTTTCGAAAGTGGGCTTACTATAGGAGCTATGCCTAATTGTGGACCAATCTTCATGAATTTTTTTACTCCGATTTAATCTTGTATAAATCTTATTTGTACTGAATTTTATTGAAATAAAATAAATAAATAAAAAATTTCTAAGCGTTAAAATCCTATTCGGGGAATATTTGTATAGGACCGAGGGGAAATAATGGACTAATCATGATCAATTTCAATAGCATTCGTCCTTTTGCGAAAAAGAAAAAATATATATATGAGAAATTCTTCAAACTCGTTTACTTTTGATGTTCAAAAAAATTTCGCAAATTTTTTAATGGCACATCAACGATATTTAGTACCAATATTCTTTGGCTCTAGTGGAACACAGATCTGTTCTCGTGAATGACTTTTACCGAACGGCATCAATGTTATGGCGGTTTAAGATAAAAATTTATAAAAAAAAAATGTCTATTTATAGTCCTAAATCAAAAATGTTTGCATTTATGTACTCTACAATGCTGTATCTAAAACACAAATTAAAAATATCGCGATAAGTTAAGTATGCGTGGATATATTAGCGATTTAATAATTATTAAACCTTCTTATAAAATTTGCAAAATTACGTTTTTAGTGATGTAGTGTTGTTCACATTCATCCATTTATTGCAAAATTCATCTTTTTTTTTTTTTTTTTTTTTTTAATAAGTCATAAGACAATGTCATTTATATGCATTTTTTAATTGCACTTACTCGAATCTCTAAAGTTGCATTAAATGCAAAATCGCACTTTTTTTCGAACGCCATATTGATTTTGATATAGGGTATTAAAGCAGCTACAGATTGACATACATCACCGCCAATTTTGATTAGCGCCTTAGGTGTGCATCGACAATTAATTCCTATAGCTAAAAATTAGGGATGGAAAAATTAATACTATAGTACTTTTTTTGATACTATTTAACATTAAAAAATACCCAAGTACTCCCTTGAGTCATTTGATACTATCAAACGATAAGCTGGATATTCCACAATACAAATTAAAAACAAAATTTTTAGAAGAAAATATATTTTGCAGATATATAATTTTCTAATAGAACTTGACGTTTTTAAAACCATGGTGTTCGGAAGAAATAATGAAATTGTAATAAGCACTATCTTTGACTAAATGTTGGGGATTTGAGGTCCCAAAAAATTAGACTCGTAATTAGGAGAATTAAAATAAGTTTATAAGGCAAATAAACTACGTTGAAAATTGAATTTAAATGATCCAAATTTTAAAGACATCAAGTAATGAAATATATTTTAATAATACTAAAGTTGAAGTGCTCATATATAATCCATCGTTTTGAATATAAAAATTACATTATTTGAGTTATGCACTTAATAAAAAATAAATAACTATCAAAATTTGAATTTTAGTACTCTGAGGGTGAAAAAAGTACTATTTGAAATTTATTTTGATACCCAAAAATATTTTAATTTTCCATCCTTGCTAACAATATTTTGAAAGCCTAACTCCTATTCTGTCAATGTCTCGAATATATGCAGATTTATTGACATTCATTTTACAAAAGGTTGCACTGTTTAGTGTGATATAAGTAGTTGATAATTTTGTCTTTAGATGAAACTTCTTTGATCTAGATTTTTAAGTTTTTGTTAATAGAAAATTGTAAGTCAAAATTTTAAAAATAAATCGATGTAAGAAATTTAGGGTAAGCCATTTCTTTCCATGTGTTGAAAATTATGCAAAAAATTTGCTTATAGTAAATCGTTTATGCTAAATGCAAATTTCTAAATTATTCTGTTAAATCTAGAAGAAAAAAATGCTAAAACACCAACACATTTTTGTATATCCTTTAGGAGAAAACTCAAACAGATATCAACTTAAAGTAGTAACAGCATTATTTAGCACATATTGTCATGGACTTAAGTATTGACGATGGCCTCATCTATCTATATACAGTGTTGGAAAAAAAATAATAGGGACGACCCTTACTTTCGCAAACAGATGCAAGGAGTTTCTTTATATAAAGTTTTTTTTTTTTTGGATCCCGCTATTTATCTGTTCCTAAAATAACGGAATTTCATTATTTGTTAACTTTTTCTCTTTTGCGCTTTTATTTTATATTTATTTGCAAAAAAAAAAAAAAAAACAGTGAAGTTGTAATTTCAATTGGAAAAAATAATAGGGACGCACTACAAAAAATTGCCATTAGTCAATAAAAATTATTTTTAACATAAACATATTAAAAATCCGTAAAGCAAAGTTTATGTGATTAATTTAATCATATTGATTTCGTGTTTATGATTTATGTCTTCGGTAAATAAATTCGAAAATGGGTCGTGGTGTTCATTGTACTGAATTTGAAAAAAATGTTATTCTTAAATTAAATTCGGACGGGTTATCAATTAGAAAAATTGCACAGATAATGAAATGATCCAAAACTAAAGTATTCAATGCCATTCATTCGAAAAAAGTCATAAAACTAGAGGTAGAAAGCCTAAAACGTCGGCGCGTTTTGATCAACGTTTAGTTCTAGTTTCCAAAAATAACCCCTTTATGTCATCAAGTAGCCTTAAAAATTAATTGTGTGCTTCAGTGATAAGGCGAACAATAAGAAATAGACTGTAGGAAGTCGGATTAATGGGACGCAGTCCGAGAAAAGTACCACTGTTGAGCAAGAAAAACATACAAAAAAGGTTGGAATTTGCCAGGCCGTAAAAACTGAAACAACGAAGCATGGTAAATTTATTTGGATCTGACGGAAAATCATTTGTACGTTGTCCTGCAAATGCTGAATTTGATCCAAAATATACCAAAAAAAACCGTCAAACACGGTGGTGGTTCTATAATGCTATGGGGATGTTTTTCGGCCTCTGGAGTTAGTCAAATAGTTTGGATTCAGGGAAAAATGAATGCTGCTGACTATATAGACATTCTCGAGAATAAAATGCTTCCATTTGCTGAGGATGAAATGTCACTAAAATGGGAATTCATGGAGGATAATGATCCGCTAGAAGTGTCAAAACATGATTTCAGCAGAATGAAGTGCCTGTAATGGAGTGGCCGTCCTAATCACCGGACTTAAACCCCATTAAGCATCTCTGGGGAGTCCTCAAAAATAAAATTGGTAGCTTTAAATCAAAAAATAAACAAGAGTTGTGGGAAAAAATTCAAGAAACCTGGTACTCAATTCCGCCCGAGGTATGTGCGAATCTTGTGGGATATATGAATCGCCATTGTCAGCATGTTATAAAAATGAAGGGTTCTTCAACCAAGTATTGAAAAAGTATTTGCAAATTATGGTAATGTTAAAAAATAAATATATATATATATATATATATATATATATATATATATATATATATATATATATATATATATATATATATATATATATATATATATATATATATATATATATATATATATATATATATATATATATATATATATTTGTTCCAGTGTCCGTATTATTTTTTCCAGGCCTTTTTAAAAAAAAATATATTTTTTGGCAGAACTAGTTAATTACTTTTACTTTATAAGTTAAAATATTTGAAGTTATTTAATTTTATGTATATTCTTTTTAATATTTATGGAATAGTAAATAAAAAAGTAAGAATATATTGAAAAATTAGAGTGTCCCTATTATTTTTTCCAACACTGTATATATCTATCTATCTATCTATCTATCTATCTATCGATCTATCTATCTATCTATCTATCTATCTATCTTCATCTATATAATTTACATAGCATTTTTTACTTTCCAGAGATTTCTGAAGCTCCCAGACGTGGTAGAAAATTAAAATTCGGTTTACTTATAAAACAATTTGTCCTACAAATCCTAACGAAGACAGATTTTGAAATTTTTTAGAACTTTTTGTCCTACAAATCTGAATGAAGCCAGAATTATCAGGGAGCGGAGATAATCGGATTTATGCATCTTTTTTTTAAGCATTTTTCCTTTTCCAGTGCTTTCTGAAGCTCCCAGGCGTGGTAAAAAAAACTACAAATGGGCTTACTTATAAATATATTCATCCTACAAATCTTAACAGAGCCAAATTTTTCTATCAGGGAGCGGAGATTTCCTATACTCATTGTTAAAATGTAAAATCATATCGAAAACTGATTTCACATTTCGGGCAGGGAGGGCATTTACGTCGATTTTTTATTATTATTTTTTTTTTTTACTAATTTAGTACTTTAGTTACTATTATCCCATCAGATTCCGACAGCTTCAAATCTTTAACTTCTATTAGGGAAAAGAAAAGCGTTAAAATGTTGTTCATATATTTTTTTTAAAGATCTTCGGATTTTTTTATATTTTTATTACTTTAATATTATATTTCCTAACAAAGAGGCAGGATTATACGCACGTGTGATATAAAAACTAAAATCTACAGACATCTCTGTGAAAACTTTAAAGTTTTAGAACAATGGATTTTTTTAATCTCTTCTCTTCCTTGTACTACTAGTATTGAAAATCATGAGCTCGGTACTGTTGCCAGACGATGAAAATGAAATTGACTACTACTACAAAAGTTTAAGTTAAGATACTAAAAATTAAACTTCGGCACTAGTTAAATCTTTTTCAGAAACAACGGGCAAAAACTTAGAATTTTCAAGAATTTAAATAGAATCCTATCCAAAAATAGTTAAACGAAAAGTTCTGTAAAAAGAATTAAAAGAATTATATATAATTTTCAGAAAACTACAGTTTCTATAATTTTCTTTCTGAAGATGTTCGAAAATCGGTTCCAATTAAAAGAAATCTTGAGAATCTCATGAAAAGTGAATATTAACAACAAATATATTCATTCATAATTAGTCTTATATTTGAAACAAAGGTTGAATAAGGAATTGACATATAGCTCGGATTTATCTTATACCAAAACTAAAACAAATTTTGTAAACTAGAGAATTTTAAAGTAATTTAAATATATAACATGGAATTAATAAACAACTCATATGTTTATTTTTATTAAGTTTTTTCTTTCATAAAAAAGGAATCACCAAATTAAAATAAAATGACTTCAATAAACTAAACTATTCAATTTAGATCATATTATTATGAATACCCCCTGTAAATTTAAATATTAAATAAAATTTAAAGTCAAAATGTTTTAGGAAAAAAAAAAATGTGTATCTAAATTTAAATAAAAATATTAAGAATAAAAATCCTTCAAAGGAAAACTTCACACTCGCTCGCACTGACACGCATTCCAGGGGGAGCATGAAAACACACACACATACACATTCGCACTCTAACGCACACACATACACACACAAAGAGACATATTCAAATTGGCACGCAATTCTATTTCTTATTTTTTTTTTTTATTCTTTTCGTTATTTTTTGATTCTTTTCTTATAAAAAAAAAAAAAACACTTTTTCAGATATTGTTGTTTTTGGTAAGAAAATGATTACGAAATCCGACAACATGGGAAACTCATTAATCATTTAATTGTTGTTTTGTTGTATTTGTTAATATAAATTCTAGATATTTTTTTTGCTTTTAATTTTATTTTTATAACTTCGCTTGAACTTTTTGTTGTTGCTGTTTGAAAATAATTTTCTTTAAATCTTTTTTTTATCTTGTTATTTCAAGGCATAAGAATATTTAAGAGAAACACGTTTTTTTTTTTTTTGTTTTTTTTTTTTTTTTTTTTTTTTTTTGTTTTCTTATGACATAAAAAATAAAAAATTTTTTCTTTACCAATTTTAAATTTTATTTCACAATTGAAAATTTTAATTTAATTGTGTTGAAGTAGACACTTAACCGCTGGGTGTTTTTTATAATTTTTATTACTTTTTTTCTGTGTAACTAGTCCGAAAAAACTAACGTTTTTTTTGTTTAACAATTTTCCGTTTTATTTTCGTAACGACAAGGTAACGTTTATTAGGTTTATTGTAGTTGATATTTTACTTTAAATGATAAAATTTTTAAATTTTTGTGTTTAAATATTTTTCTACGTTTGTAACGCACAATAAGAAGAGACAGACAAGTGTGTGTTGCAATCTCAACGACAGTAGAACAACGACTCAATTTTATTTAACAACGAGGTTTTTCAGTTGCTGCTACTGTTGTTGGCTGTTATGCTGCTTTAGTTCTGCTGCTGCTATTGCTTGTACTGGTGACTGCACTAGTTAGTTAGTAAGTTGGCCCCCCACATGAAAAACTAAAAGACAAACACCAAAACACGAACTAAATAATAATACAAGCAGCAGCAACAACAAAAACATTAAGAGCAAATACAATATAATAAAAAACGTATATATTCTAACAACAATTTGGCTGAGAGAGCGCACAAGAAAACACGAATGTAGGAAAATTCTAAAAAAAGAGATTTTCTTCTTTTTTTGGATTTATTTGGTTCATTTGCTCGTTTAAATTATTCTCTAGAGAACATGATTACGGCCAACTCATGTAATACAAGCTCTCTTACATGACAAATATAAAAATAAAAGAAAAAAAAACGTGGAAAATTATTTAGTACTTGAGGTTTGTTGTAGTTAGTACTTTTACATAATTTTTGTTTTGTTTCTTTTTTTGGAAAAACACATGGACATATTTTGTGACAATATTTATCAGTCTCTCCGTATAAGAGAGTGAGTGTATGAGAGGAAAATGTGACGAGTTGTTATTTGCACAGGAAATAGTGTAGAATAATTTTGTCATACTTGAAACGTATGGGTGAATACATGCTTTCAAGGGTGTTTGTAATTGTTAAAGAAACACATTTTTAATAGAAATTACTAGCTTGAAAATTCTAGCTCGAAATTACACATTTAAAAGCCCAACTTTAACTACAAACATTTTTAAAATTTCATTTGAAATCTTAAGAAAATTGTCTTTATTAGACTTTATAACTTTACATACAATAATTGACAATTTCTAGTAGCTACATGTAATGTAGCTACAGTGCCGTGAAAAAGCAGTGCAAATTAGCGACTTTGTACTCGTTTTTTAAATATTTTCCACATCTGTTCATGCACCACAAAAAGTGTAAAAATATTAAAAAAAAACTCATACACAGACAAAAATAGTAGTAAAATTACACTAAATAAATTAATTAGGCAATTTTTTTACAATATATGCATCATTTTCCAATACTGCAGCATATCGATGCACGTTAGGTGGCGTAAAATATGTGACGAACCTTTGAATTTTGAAAAATAACTTTTGGTAACAAAATTGGGTACCAAAGTTACTAGCTCGAAAATCAATGACAATACAAAACATTTTTATAAAGAGATGTAAAATTTAAAATTTTTTTGGATACAGTGCAATCTCGGTATTCGCGTCTACCCATTATCGCGACGGCACGGTTATCGCGACGGCTTCATTTTTAAAATTGCAGGTTCTACTATATCACAACAGTTTACGAAAAACGGGTTATATTTATCTGAATTTTTATTTGAATTTTTTGATTGTATATAACCAAAAAAAGGAAATCCCCGTCTTTTGGTATATTAATCTTTTTTGAATGATTTTGATCTTCAGTTTTGTCAGTTTATTCGTTCGTGTTTACCGCATTATAAAACAAGAAAAGTTCGTATGTACAACAGAATGTGGCCCTAGCAAACGTTGCACCTTTTCCAAGAATGAAAAAAATGTTTTATAAGTGGTTTGTAAAACAAAGGGAAAAAAATTTTCCAATATCAGTAGCGATTTTACAATTAAAAGCCAGTCATTTGTATTCCAAAATTAATCAAACCAATTCAGGTTTCAATGCCAGTAAAGGATGGTTGAAGAAATTTAAGCTTCGACATGGAATTTGATTTTTAAAAATTACGAATGAGAAAGTATAAACAAAAGTATAAACTTTTTAAACAAGTATTTGGTATCTCATAAAAGGTTAGAATATAGAGTTTGATAATTTATGAAAAAAAGTTAGTGGAATGTAATTTGATTGCACAATTTCTCGAAGGACTTAAAATTTAGCATTTTTTTTTATAAATTTAAACGAATAGTTATATTTTATTGAAATTTTAGTATAATATATAAAAAATTTTAGTATAATTAAAAAAAATTCCCACCTTTTTACATGAAAATACCAAAAATTCCAATCCATATAAAACGTGTTAAACAAAATTGAATTTTTGCATTGAAGTGGTCACCTTGTCGTTATATGGGCTTCCGTCAGAAAATACTTTTTGGGTGTATACCTTACATATAGAGCTAAAAAATTAAAATAATTTTAAGTCGATCCCAGCATTAAAATTTAATAACATAATAAAAAAGAAAAACCTTTGCCCCAAACTCCTCCGAATTTACTTTACACGCATTTATATTCAGATTTCTTTTGAAAACATTAAAAAATGATAAAGCCCAGAACCGAAAACAAATTTTATTAGTGAATGAATATTACCTTTTTGGAAAAAAACCCCAAAAAAAAACTTTCCAACTTCAGATTAATATAAATTTTTAACGGATTCTATTTTTATATAATTCTTGCAGCAATATTATTTAGAATTTTGTAAAGAATCTGGCCAACATTTTAAAAACGAGGCTAAAAATGAGATAAAAATTTATTTCGACCCGAATATCTCATAAACTAGAAGAGATAACCTACACATGTAAGCGTATTTTTTGTACAGATTTTCAAGGACTATCTACAAAGAAAAATTGTAAAAATGGACTTCAAGTACAAAATTGTTTATATTAATTAATTTTTAATTGATTTTGCTCCAATCATCAAAATGATAATATTAATAACTAGAATAATTGATGTTATTATTACTTATTTTCCTTAAATAGATATAATGAGCTGAAAATTCTTGGAAGTCGACTTAAATTTTTTTTATTTCTATATTTTTATAGACAAATTTTTCATTTCTTTTTATATTTTATTAAAAGCAGTCAATTTGTTAAAAAAACAATGTAAATCAATTAGAAAATTAATTATATTAATAAATAATACAATAAAATTCCAATATAAAGTTAATTAATAAGAGCATTAACAATTGCCTCAATGTCCCATATGTTGGAAATGTATACTATCGCATCATTTAACCACAGTGAACAAAATCCTTGAAAGAACTCACAGTATCCCATAAAGTGTATGGATTAAATCTCATCGTACATTAGATTAAGTTAATAGCATATTTTTTCAAGTAGTAAATTTGTACAACTATAACACGTAAAATTACTGTCATTAGTCTGTCTTATTCTATAAGTGTCATTCCCATGAAACATCCCAGCAAAAAAACGATCAAGAGCTTCCAAAAAAGAACATTTTCACCACTTCAAAAGTAGAACAAAGTGAATATTTTAAACTTTTTTGGAAGTTTTGAATAATTGCTTCCAAAAAAGTGAAAATAAATTAAATTTTAGATGGAAAAAAGGTTAATAATTTCTAAGAAAATTAAAATTTTATAAATTTTAATGCATTTTTAATATATTCAATAAGGCTAAAATTGAATTTTTGTAAAAAAATTTCATAAACATAGTTTTAAAGGAAGTACGTCAAAAGAAATGAATAAGAAGCATAAAAGAAGAACATCCTACCAATGACAACCATGGGTTAAAAAAAGAACTTCTGCAGCTCTTTTACATCAGTAAGTACTTCCTTCCAATGCCAACACAATGTTAAATTCATGACTTTTTCAGCTCTTTTTCAGTTCCTTTTTTGCTGAGATTTTATTATATAAGGGACACCTCATACTGCGATCCAAATTTTTCTTTTTGACAGCGCTATAAAAATCACCCTTAGATGTTCTTTGGAGACACTAAGCCTTCCCAAGAAACCTTGTTCTTTTCGTATTTTCAAATGTGCGGCAATCGCAGAGAATGTGCTGTGAGGTCTTAAGGCTCCGTTACTCTACCGTAAATGTAAAATAAAAACGTAAATGTAAACGGAACGTAAGTGGATGGTTACTCAAAAAATTTGTGCTTTTATACTTTTAAATTATTGATTCAACTCTACGCTTTATTTAAATTATTTTAACAATTCTTTTAGTGAAGAAAACAGCAAAATAAATTTGTCCAATTGATTAACTTTTTACAGCGATTTTTTTTTTTTTTTTTTTGTCACGTAAAAACGCATAGCCACCTAATTTGATTAGGTTACTACGTTACATTTTTGAGTACACATACACACATAACTCTCATAAGCAAAACATGTCAGCTGATTCGCTTAATTTATATTTACGGTAGAGTAACGAAGCCTTTATTCGCAGAACCTACATTGGCCAGGAGAATTTGGTAATATCTCTAATTATAATATCTGATAAATAATACCGTTAGTACTCTGAAATACGATTTATTGATTATTGTAAGTAGACAATACCCGGTAATTTTGTAATATAAAATAGAACAGATCGTCATGAGACAATAATTAAAATACAAGTGAGGTGATAGATCTTGTCAAATAAAGCGTTAAATTTTTTTGTCCAGCACACACACTAATGCGGCTTAAGTCAGAATTGGTTTAATTACGGTTCTGAAAGTTTCAGATACCAAAATAATAAGCCTTGTACATAAAGAATTTCGTACCAAAAAAAGGAACACTTGGGGGAAGTTTCATTTTATTGTTAATAAAAAAAACTCTACAGAAAGCCATCTTAATTTGGTGAAAGTTTATTATGACCATCTTTTAGCTGAGGGAACTTGTGAGGTTTAGATCACTAAAAAGTGTCACGACAAAACGAAAAAAGGTTGAAGATGAAGAATTTTCAAGACTCGTGCCAAACACAAGAAGTGCGTTTAAAAGCAACAGATTCATCCAAAGGCAAAGAAATTTGGTGTCACAAGAACTGAAGCCAAAAGACGTCAAAGAGCAATTTTTGTATAAAGTTGTTTTTGTATCGAATTATTACGGATGATGAAAAATGGATCTATTATGATATTCCAAAGTAGAAAAAATCGTGTGTGAAGTCCGGCTAATCAGGAAAATCGACAACAAATATACATTGCGCCATGGCAATGGTCTGTATTTGGTGGATGTCATCTATAGTGAGCTTTTAAAATCGAGTGAAACGATCACGTGAGACCTGCACTGAACACAATCCATAAGTTTGAACAAAAAACAAACACGAATCCAAAATTTTTCATCATGATTATGGTCGCGACCAATTAAAAATTATTTGGAAAAAGTGTATAGTATCTTTTTTCCCCACCTGTCATACGGCTAGGGTTGCCAGACGGCCTTGAATTCGAATCCGGCAACCCAACATAAGGCCCAGACATTGCACCTTCTGATTACTTTTTGTTTCGTTCGATTCAAGATGCCCTATATAAAATCCACTTCACATCAGAGCAAAAATTCACTTGATTCATCTCCGGCCTCAAAAGAAGACAAATATTTTTCGCATAGAATTCATATTTTACCACAAAGAGAAACTTTTTTATACAATACGTCAAACTTTAATCTTCCTTGCTTATTTTAAAAGTTTTAGTATACAAAAAAGTAAGATTCTTTTCTTTCATATACGAGGGCGGATCAATATTTCCGTGACTTTTCGAACTTCCCTCGTAGTTATATATGAAATGCAACACTGTTCCCATCAAATACCACCTGTTAATAGACTACTGTCAAATTTTGAGCAAGTGTCGTCATTTACTTTGCGTTTAACAGCTGTTCAAAACATATTTTTCTAAAAATGGAAAAAAGTGAATTTCGAGTGTTCATTAAACATTATTTTTTGCGAAAAAAAAACCGTCTATCAAACCAAGGAAAAGCTTGATAAATACTATGGGGACTCTGCACCATGGATTTCAATGGTAAAAAAGTGGTTTACTGACTTTCGTTGTAGTCGCACAAGTACAAATGACGCTGAACGTTCTGGACGGCCAATTGAGGTCAGTACACCCGAAAATGTCGAAAAAAATTCACGATATGGTGATGGCCGACCGAAGAGTAAAAGTGCGTGAGATTGTTGATGCCATAGTCATTTCATATGGCAGTGTGGTTTCGATTTTAAATGATCAGCTGGGTTTAAGAAAGTTGCGTTTGCTCTCAATTGACCATAAACGTAAACGTTTGACAACTTCAAAGGATTGTTTGGAGTTGTTTAACCGCAATCCGAATGAGTTTTTGCGGCGTTTTGTAACTGTGGATGAAACATGGATCCATTACTGTACTAAACAATAGGTTTCTCCGGGTGAACCTGCTCCAAAGAAGGCCAAGGTAAGTTTTTCAGCCAATAAGGTGATGGCAACAGTTTTTTGGGATACACGCGGGACAATCCACAACGATTACCTTCAAAAGGGAAAAACAATAATTGGTGAATATTATACCAACTTATTAGACCGATTTAATGAGGATTTAAAAAGAAAACGACCCCATATGGCCAAGAAAAAAGTTCTTTTTCATCAAGATAATGCACGGGTGCACACGTGTGCAGTCTCAATGACAAAACTCTATGAATTAAGCTACGAATTGGTACCTCATCCGCCATATTCTCCGAATTTATACCCTAGTGACTACTTCCTATTTCCAAACCTAAAGAAATGGCTTGGTGGAAAGATATTCAGCTCCAACGATGAAATTGTTGACCAAACAAATGCCTATTTTAAGGACCTCGAAAAAATCCTGGAGAAACGTTGGACTAAGTGTATTAAGTTAAAAGAAGATTATGTTGCAAAATAAATTTTTGTTTTGCAAAAAACACTGTGTTTCATTAAAAAAGTCAGGGACTTATTGATCCGTTCTCGTACACTGAAAAAAGTAATTTCAATGAAAGAAGTACATTAAATGAAATTCATTAATTTTTTCCAAGAATTTATTAACTTAAAGTACGAATTCATTGCTTCAATGAAAATATTCATTAAATTTCAATGAAAAAATAAACGCTATTATGAACATTACATTGAAACCATTCATTAAATTCATTTCTTGAATTAATTTATTCAATGTACTAATACATTGATTTAATTAAGAAGAAGCATTACACAATGAACAAAAGCATTGAACAAATGAAATATTTCATTAAATTATATTAAAATAAATGCTTTCTAACGGGAAATAAAGTAAAACGAAAACAAATACATTTCAGTTTTCTTTTATCTCTTAACAAGAAATGACGCGTTTTTAACAAAAGACAAAAAATAAAAAAAAATCAGTGTTGTGTTAAAAACGAAAACAATTAAAAAGTAAACAAGTTATAAATCGAATTATTAAAATACATAAATATAATTTATTCGCAAAGGAGAACTCGAGCAGCATAATTGAATACACCAAATTAAATACCCAAAAGAAGGAATTTGGAGACTTGCCTTCCTAACACGTAAGTTCAATAATGTTTATGATTTTAAACAGTTTTTAAATATTACATTTCATTTATATATATGTAGATAAAACCACTAAGACGCAGAAAAATGTGTTATTAGCCTCAAATACCAGGGTTTCAAAAAATATTGTTATTTCAAAACCAGAGGATTCTATTCATAAGTAAACATAAATATATGAAATATTTGAATTGAATTCTTAATAAAAATTTATTACAGACTGATTAAGATTTGGATGCTACATCTGGTGATCGTCAAAATAATGGAATTTCTATAGACAAAAAAGGTTTAAAGGTAACTAGTTGAAATATTTTAAGCAATTGAACGAATTTTAAAAATTTTATTTATAAACTTTTTTTGTTCAGGATAATGCTGTTGTTATATTAATGTGGCGTCTAAATGGATATTCCATACCATCATTGAGCAATATAGAGGACAACAGGAATAACTATATTATTATAAATGACAAAACAAGCACGATCACATCTGTAAAATGCATTTTGTTTACTAAATTGTTTTTAGTGAAATGTAATATTTTTATATTTATATTTAATTTTTGCTTAAGAATCATTTAATTTAAAATAAAATAGAAACCAAAAATACAGAACCAGCCTATTTTTATAATACATTTTTAATGTATAGTTTCATTGGGACTAAATATGAGTTCATTAAAATCAATGTACTGAATTATTTATTTTATTTAATGAACGTGTTCATTGATTCTATGTAAGAAGAAATTTAATCAATGAACTTGTACATTGAATTATAATATTAATGTATGGTAATACATTGTTTCAATGAACCTGTACATAAGGTCAAAATTAGTGCACAAATTCATTGTAACAATGAACTTTTTCATTGTATTTATGTACCTTTTTGGTTCAGTGTACAACGGATAAAATCTTTCTAACAATCTTTATCTCAAAACTATCAATTATTACTAGTGAAACATCCATATATATATATAACTATAATAAATTGCTATATTCGTTTTTCTTTTTAGCTTTTTTTTTTTTTTCTTCTTGATAACTTAATATCTATGTAATACATTTTAATTGTAATTACACAGTTTATAAGAGTTTAATGATAAAAAACATACACAAATCTACAACAAATATAAAAAGTTATCAACACAGAACAGTAGGTTAGTAAAAGTTTAAATGTGTGTGTATCTGTGAGAATTTTACAACGACCAACAAGCAAAAGGCAACAGAAAAATAATTCTAATAAATGTCTGTATATATATGTTGTCTATCAAGCAGTAAGTTTTTTTATTTATTTATTTTTTGATTCTTACAAAAAAAAAAAAAAAAAAAAAAAAAAGTTTGTGTGCAACCTTTTGGTAAAATTGTGCAATGAGCCATAACGAATTAATTGGTTTGTGAACTGAATAAAAAAATAAAAAAAAAATAGAAAACATAAACAACGACTAAACTATTTTTATACAATTGTTGAAACACAACAAACAAAAAAAAAAAAAAACGACGACAAAAACGGTAGTAGGTATTTTTATTATTTTATAATTTTTTTTTTTTTTTTTATGCTTGTTGGTCTGGAACAGACGGACGGACTGAAGGACAGACATTATAATCAACACAACGCACTAAATTATAAATCTATAATATATGTTTAGTTCTTGTTGTATTATTTTTATTGTCAGTCAGTCAAACAGCTAGTCATCCAGTCAATTTACTTGCTATTTTGTGTCACAAACCTCAAACATTTTAATCCGTTTATCTGTATGTCTGTCTGTTCGTCAGTCTGTCTGAGGTTGTGTGTTCATTATTGACACTCTGCTTTTTGCTACTACTGCCTAATGTATGTTTGTGTTGTTGATTAAAAAAAAAAATAATAATCTTTAATTTGTTTATATTAAATCATCGAAAAAAATAAATATTCTTCCGATATCAATAAAAGGGAGTACACGGAATTTTTGGGGTTACTAAAAAATTTAAAATTTAAATTTTAAAAATTATCTAGAAAATATTCCAAATATTTTTTTTAGTCTTCATTCTCCGAAGCAGTGAGACTTCCCATACTAGACCGAAAAACGGCAAGAATATTAGTTTATCGTCCTTCATATTTCAAATGAAAATAACTTGAAAACTACACGAGAAAAAGAGCCCATGCTTGCTTTTCTTAGGTGTTATCAGGAATTTTAAAAAGATTGGGAATTGGATAAGAAACTTTGCAAGACTTTAAAATTTTCTAGCTCAGAGATATACTATTTACAACACCAATAGCTACTACGCCGCTGAGGGGTCTTTGGAGGCACCTTCTAAATTTAAATTTGTACTCTCCTCTGTTGGATCTATGTCAGGGCTTGCCACTCTGAGAACGCATTTTGTTAACATTGTTTTTTTTTATTATATGTTTTGTATTGTACAAATGAAAAAACTAAGAGAACGTCCGCACATGTGCTCCACTTTGGCAAGCACTGATCTATGTAAAATGTATTTCAATAAATGTTCGATTCTACCTCTCTGTGCTTTTGCGTCGGCTACCATTTATAGCGTTCTATCTCCACTTCTTTTGAGTATAGTGAATAATTCTTTGCTCAGAAAACTTGATTCCCCGAAGTTCAAGAATGTGTAAATGATATTCTAATTGATCTTCTTAAGGAGTGAGATCGAAAAAATCTTAACACACATTTTGCCTCATAACTTTTTTCGGAATCAATAATCAAAATTTTTTTTGATCTAGTTATCATGGAAAAATACTTCTGTTATTATTTTCAATAACAACCATGTTAATTTGTCCTTATTTTCATCAAAATAAGTGACGAAAAAGATTTACGTCCTACAAGTTATTAAAAAATTTCAAAAAATCCAAATAGGTCTTACAAATAATTGGCCACAGAATTAAATGTCGTCCGTAAAACCGTTTCTAATGTTATTAAACAGTATCAGGAGAATTTGACTATTGATGTGAAACCTAGTTCTGTAAGAAAAAAGTGTTACCGTTTGGCGACTTTAGTCGCCATTTGCCCCTTTTTCAACCACCTGGCCACTTTTTTGGCCCCTTTTTCAAATGGCGACTAAATGGCTACTTTTTAAGACTAAGTGCTAAATGACGAAATATTAAATTGTTTGAAATTAATTTCAACAAATAAATTCATCATTTTGAGATTGTTTCACAGTATAATGAAACTGTTAGTAAATAAAAATAATAATAAGGTTTTTGGACAGCTATTTATATCATCATATGCCGAATCTTTTTGGACTGGACTAAAAAATTAAAAAATAGATTCGAGGAATATTTATATCCTAATTTATATTTTTACATTACTCATAGCAATCCCTGGGGAACGTGTTTTTTTTACTAAATTATCAAAAATAAAAAATAGTTTGTCTAACAGATTTCAGTCAATTCTTGTGGATCCATGCGTTCCTTCCTAAATTCATCCGACAAGAATTTGAAAGACTGGAGTACGAGTGAAGAACTCGAACAAAAGTACAGAAGTTTAATTAATAAAACGAGGATTATATGGCAATTATTTTTGTGAATTTTTGCAATAATAAATATTGTTGTAAAAAAATTATAACTTATTTTGTTATTAGTGAATTCAAGAGCACAAAAAAGGAGTCCCAAATACCGAAGATTTTAACAGAAGATGTGCACACTGTTCCAAAAAAGTGACTGCAGCAACTATAAAATCTCCAAAGAAAGGGTTTTCAAAAATGGTCCACAATTTTATAATTAGTGGTTAGAACCATAAAAATTATATTTCTGTGATCTGTGCTAAATTATCAAATGATTAAAAAAATAATGGAAACTCTAAGATAAACCGTTTCCAAGTTATTGAATATTATGTATGTTAAGAATTTTTCGATCTCACTCCTTATATTTCCAGTCTTTTTAAAATTAGAGCTGAAATTTTTGGCAGTACCTTCGTGCATACTTTGACGTTCATGCGGGCCTATGGTTAGTTTAATTTGGACCTGGACTTGTTATCATTCAGGGATAATAAGACTAAAAATTGAACCAACTGAGCTGATTTCATTTGCTTTTTTTTTATAACCACCATCAAAAAGATGGGGGGGTATATTGATTTTGTCATTCCGCGTGTAACATGTCGAAGGAATCATCTAAGACCCCACAAAGTATATATTTTCTGGGTCCTGGTTAGATTCTGAGTCGATCTAGCTATGTCCGTCCGTCTGTTGAAAGCAGGATAGGCCTCGAACGGGTCAACGTAGGGGGACGAAATTTGGCACAAATATTTGTCTTATATAAGGGCTAAAAGCTAGAAACACAGGGTGTCCGTTTCATACTTTTCTGCAGATATTTCTTCAGCAAAAGCATGTACGACAACGAAATTTTGTATGTATAGTTCGAGGATTGATATAAACTCGGAAACCAAAAATGGGTAAGGTGAAAATGAACGAAATTGTGTTCAAATAGTTCAAGGACCAATGTAAACTCGGTAACAAAAAATGGGCGTGGTCCGCCCACTTTACCACGCAAAAATGTGCGTAGTCCGAGCACTTTACCGCCCACCTCCCATATAAGGTGAAAATCAACGAAATTGTGTTTAAATAGTTCAAGGGCGTGGTCCGCCCACTTTACCGCCCCCTCCCTTATAACGTAAAATTTGAAAAAGTTGATGGTGGGTATATAGATTCGGCCGGGCCGAATATAATTCGCGCTTGTTTTTTTTTTTAGAATTGTGGCTAATATCTTTTCGAACCAATTTAGATTTGGAAGAATAAGGTTAGGTATCAGAGACGTGAAGTTTTAGGAATATCAACGAACACCGCTCAAATAATAGTAAATACTTAGTTATCAATTTTTATTCTAATCATTTTTACTATTAAAACGATTCAATTTCAATCCGGTTACCACCTTTTAGCTCGTTACGCTTAAATTATTACTGCTGCTGTTGTTGTGTTATTAAGTTATATGTTCTGTGGCAAAGGAAACCCCAAAAAAAAAAACTTAAACAAAACCTCGAACCAAAAAAACAACGAGTTGATGAAGTATTAAACTTTTTTCTTCTCGATTTTGTAGTTAGTTCATTTTTCATTTTCCATAATACAAGTATAAGTATATGAAAGTTTATATGTGTATGTATGTATGTAAGATTAATCCGAAAAATTACAACAACAACAAACTTTATTACTCATACTGTATAGTGTAAGTATAATACTGACTGTATTACGGATATCCGAAATAAAAATGAAAATGAAAATGAAAAAAATAAGAAACTTTCAATCCATGATGTCAGGGAGTTAAGTTAAATGAATCAATTGGGTTGGATAAATGGATGGATGGATTGTTGGTTGGTTGAAGAACCAAAATGTAGAGGTACAACTTAAAACTACTAAAGATGAGCACAAACAAAGACTATGATGCTTGATGTTGTAGATGATGATGATGACGATGTCGAGTAGCAAGCACATGAATAGAGTAGAGAGAATACAAACAAATGGAAAAAAAATAATAATGAAATAAAGAGCAATGAGTGTATAAAGTTCTTACCTATTTAACATTAACGTTTGATTTTTTCTGTTAATTGGCATATAATCCGCTTATAAGTTTGAACAACAAATTAGGGCATGCTATATTGGATAGACCAAAACCAAGTGTTGGTTGGGGTAATGTAGTTGGTGGTGGTGATAGTGTTAAGAGCAGTGTTAGTAAGTAGCAGTCTTAACAAAATTTTGATATTATTGGTGTGGTTTTTAATGCCTTCATTTTTTAATTTTTTTTTTTTTTTTATCAAATGTTATGCATGATAGAAATTATATAAAAACGCATTGAACAAGTATAAGTGTATGTGAGTGTTGGTATGGGCATGTTAAAGATAAAATAAATAATCAAACATTTTATATAGTTCAGTGAAAAAAATAATAACAAAATATATAAATAAAAGCCATTTGAATTAACACAGCATGGACACTAAAATAGCACACGGTCTGACCATGGGGGCTTAGTGTGTGTGTGTATTTTTAGGTGGGTCCAATGAAAATGATTTGAAGATAAATTGTAGTATTGATATAGTGGATTTTAATAGAAAGGGGTTTAGCATCTGATATCAAATATGTAATTAATTTTTGCTAATTATTTTATAGAATTTTTTGGGGATTTTTTTAATTTTCAATTTATGGAGAATTTTTGAATTTTTTATGAAACTTAATTTTTCATTAAATTTTTTTTATTTTAATTTATGATTTTCTAAAAAAAAAAAATAACAAATTTGGTATAATTTCAGATGTGTATTTTGTGAAATTTTTTAATTTTTAAAAATTTAAATTTCTTCAGACCATGACCCGACATTCGTAAAATTATGATTTGATACACTTTTTTGAAAAATAATCTTAATATTTAAATTTAAATAGAATTAAAACAAACAAACATATCCTATTGAAATTGTGTCATGAAAGTTATCTTAAAATTAAAATCTCAAATCCGGGAAAAACATTTTCAAAAAATTTACTTCTTTCAGTAAAATCGTCAACATGTTGTGTATTTTTTTAACATATGGAGATATTTTATTAACATATTTTTTTGTGATTCCAGCTTTGAAAACAGCTCAAGTGCATTTTCATTGCTTTATCAAATAAATCTGTAACTTCTAATCGGCTCGCATTTGCATTTACATGAAATTTCACATAGGCGTAGCGGAAGACAGTAACATATTGAGTTTAGAGGCAGGATCCCGTAAACGCTTTAGGAGCGGAGTTATTGGTGTTCAAAATAAAAAATGTTTAAGCACCAGCGAATTATTGATCCTTATCCGATTTCCAAGATTTTTATATCGCCTTAAAGTCCTTGATAAATCTTTTAGAAAACATACTTGCATGTACTACAGTGCACAGTGGGGCAGAATCGAAATTTTTTGGAAATAAATCTGTAACTTCTGATCGGCTGGTTGGATTTGCATAAAATTTGGTATAGGCATAGCAGAGGAGTGTACAATGTTAAGTTTGGAAGGGAGACCGAACAGACCCCTTGGGTACCTCTGATATACAAATTTTTTAATCGTTTGCCAAATTTTTGTTTCTCGTTCAATTTCAAATATTTTTATACATTATTGTAGGCATTGATAAGATCTACAAAAAATATGCTTGCATGTCCAATTTTTCTCTTATAGTTTTTGAGTTATTTGCATTTGAATTTTTAAGTACCTGAATTTTGCATGTTCTTGGTCCGATTTAATTTATTTTTTCTTTAGCTAATTAGAGAACAAAATTATCTATTAAATAAAAAAAATTGAATTTGATATCTTTACCGAGTCCAAAAATAAACGATTTTGTATTTGAAAATTCCAAAAATTAAAACTTTTTGTGTTTTTTTGGTATAAAAAGTATCTACACTCTTTTTTCTCTAAAATAAAATTTTCGTTAACAACATATAATAATTTTATACTTTTCTGAAAGGTATCTTCACAGAGAAGACTTTAAAATTAAAAGTAAGCCCAATGACTCATGTGATCAAGGTACCCACCTTCCCGAATTTAACCCATTTTATATGAAAGTTTTGACTTTAGTCTATATTTTCTCAAATCCCAAAGCACGAATCGGCAAGTGGAATGCAGTTTAAGAAAATGCAATATGTTGTTAAAAATGTCCAATCAAAATCTACGGGACTTCGGAAAAATGTGGATTTTATATCCCAAAATGTGAAAAACCCATTTTTGGAATTTTCGGCGTTTTTTGGGAATTGTGGGATTCCTTTCGCAAAAATCTTAAAGCTTTTTTTCACTTTCTCATTTTATACAATAAAGTCTACATCCACTAAAAATTTCGTTAAGATATCTTTAATAACAAAGATTTTATTACAGATAAGATATTTATAGTTTCTCAAAAAAACACTTTTTTACAAAAATTTTGCTTTAATTTAAAAAATCAGAAAAAGTATAAACTCGATTTTTTTCATCTAAATTACATTGCATAGCTGACGTCATTCTTCATTATACAGTAAAAGATTGAAATCAATATATTTTACAGAACCGAAACTATGCCACTTAAAGTTTATTAAGTCACGGAATAGTACAATTCCAAAAACATTGTACTATTGTGGATGTGAAAAAGCCATAACAACATAAATAATTTGTTCCCGTAGCCAATGTTCGAATGTGTGTTTGTTCAAAAATACGCAAAAAATGGAATTTTCCGTGACTTAATAAACTTAAAAGTCGCATAGTTTCGGTTCTGTAAAACCGAAAGAGGTACCCAACTTTGAGCCCCTTTAACTCCTCCCCTGAGGGGTCTGTTCGGTCCCCCTTCCAAACTTAACATTGTTCACTCCTCTGCTATGCCTATACCAAATTTCATGCAAATCCAACCAGCCGATCAGCCACTGTGCAGTACAAGCTCGGTATTCGCGACTACCCATTATCGCGACGACTTAATTTTTAAAATTGCAGGTTCTATTATTGCGACAGTTTACGAATATATATATAAGATCAAAATCATCCAAAAAGGTTAATGTACCAAAAGACGGGGATTTCCATTTTTAAAAATTTAGCCGTCGCGATAACCTGGCATTTTGCGATAACCGGGCCGTTGCGAATCTGGGTATTCGTATATATTGCACTGTATTTCTCTTATACATTCTTAGCGATATATTCATTTGAAATTTCAACAATCTCAACTTGTCAAGATGTTGGTCAAATCTTTTCCATATATATCCCAACATTTTCAACCGATTTTATCATATTTTTTGCGGTTTATTAAAAAACAAAATTGTCTATCGAATAAATGATTTTAAATTGGCAAGTTTGCAAAAATGAATAAGCAGACGGACGGAAGGACAGACATTAAAATTCTTTAAAAATAGCTTAAAAATTCCAAAAGTATATTATTTTTTACCTTTTGACCAATATAAAACTAAATTTAAATATTAAAGTATTGGTATGACCTTTTCCTGAATTAAGTGCCATTTTCGACCCATTCTGCCAAGAAATATTTTAGAATTCTAAATATGCATTATTTACTAACTAATAAATAAAAAAAAATATAATATGGTCATCAAAATTCGGATATCACCTTTTCCTAAATTTAGCGCCATTTCGACCCATTTAACTCAAATGTATAGACGGACGGACATTACAGTGCAGTCAAAAGACATCTTATAATTATAAGAATACATTTTTTTACTTACCAATTAATAGGAAAATGAAACGTGATCATTAAAGTGTTGATATCATCATCGACTGAATTATACATAATTTTCGACACATTTAACTCTAATATATAGACTGACGGAAGGACATTACCATTTTGCCAAAAAAAAAAAAAAAATCTTAAAATTCTAAAACTGAATAGAATAAAAAAAATAAAACGTAATCATTGAAATATTGATATCACCTCTCCCTGAATTTATCGCCATTTTCGACCCCTTTTACCTCAATATGCGCTGTTAGCTAAACTATATATTGCTAAGTTATTTTATTCGCAAATTTAAACAACAGTCGTAGATTATTAATCAAATTTGAAAATGGTGCAAAAGTGAACACATTCCCATTTTTAAGATTTTTTTATTTTTATATCTGCCAAACAAATAGATTAATGTCAAGTATTTATATACTTGCAATTAAACAGTACGGGGTTTTCTCTTCAGGCAACTAAACACGTTTCCAGTATTGCAAGATCCCAAGAACTATATTATGGTTATAGTAAACAAACTTTATTTTCAGTAACCAAATAATTTAAGTAAACATAAAATACAGTGTTGGAAAAAATAATAGGTACACTCTAATTTTTCAATATATTCTTACTTTTTTATTTACCATTCCATAAATATTAAAAAGTATATACATAAAATTAAATAACTTCAAATATTTTAACTTATAAAGCAAAAAAAAGGAACTAGTTCTGCCAAATAAAAATTTTTTTTTTTTTTTTAAAGGCCTGGAAAAAATAATAAGGACACTTAATGTTTTGGAAAACATATTTATTTTTTTTTAACATTACCATCATTTCCAAATACTTTTTCAATACTTGGTTGAAGATCCTTTCATTTTTATAACCTCCTGACAACGGCGATTCATAGATCCCACAAGATTCGCACATACCTCGGGCGGAATTGAGTACCAGGTTTCTTGAATTTTTTCCCAAAACTCTTGTTTATTTTTTGATTTAAAGCTATCAATTTTATTTTTGAGGACTCCCCAGAGATGCTCAATGGGGTTTAAGTCCGGTGATTGGGACGGCCACTCCATTACAGGCACCTCATTCTGGTTTTGACGCTTCTAGCGGAATGCTTGGATCATTATCCTGCATGAATTCCCATTTTAGTGGCATTTCATCCTCAGCAAATGGAAGCATTTTATTCTGGAGAATGTCTATATAGTCAGCAGCATTCATTTTTCCCTGAATCCAAACTATTGTACCAACTTCAGAGGCCGAAAAACATCCCCATAGCATTATAGAACTACCACCGTGTTTGACGGTTTTTTTTTTTTTTTTTTGTATATTATGGATCAAATTCAGTATTTGCAGGACGACGTACAAATGATTTTCCGTCAGATCCAAATAAATTGACTTTTGTTTCGTCTGACCATAGTACGTCCATAGTACGTTGTTCAAGTTTTTACGGCACAGGTGTCGCCTGGCAAATTCCAACCTTTTTTGTATGTTTTTCTTGCTCAACAGTGGTACTTTTCTCGGACTGCGTCCCATTAATCCGACTTCCTGCAGCCTATTTCTTATTGTTCGACTTATCACTGAAGCACACAATTCATTTTTAAGGCTACTTTTTTTCGAATGAATGGCATTGAATGAATGCTTTAGTTTTGGAACACTTCATTTTCTGTGCAATTTTTCTAATTGAATTTAATTTAAGAATAACATTTTTTTCAATGAACAATGAACACCACGACCCATTTTCAAATTTATTTACCGAAGACATAAATCATAAACACGAAACCAATATGATTAAATTAATCACATAAACTTTGCTTTACGGATTTTTAATATGTTTATGTTAAAAATAATAATTTTTATTGACTAATGGTAATTTTTTGTAGTGCGTCCCTATTATTTTTTCCAATTGAAATTATAACTTTACTGATTTTTTTTTTTTTTTACAAATAAATATAAAATAAAAGCGCAAAAGAGAAAAAGTAAACAAATAATGATATTCCGTTATTTTAGGAACAGTTAAATAGCGGGACCCCAAAAAAAAAACTTAATATAAAGAAACAGTTTGCATCTGTTTGCGAAAGTAAGGGTCGTCCCTATTATTTTCTCCAACACTGTATTTATATATGTATGTTTGTCGCAAACAATAATATTATGCTCTTTTCAAGGACAGAAAATAATCACTATTATTAAAATTTAAAACCAAAAAATCAGATTCAAAGCTTAAAATAAAAATAAATTTCTTTAATAAAAATAAATAAAATAAAAATTAAAAAAAAAAAATAATTATTTGCTGAGTTTTATTTTATAGCACATAATCATTACGGTACTTGGCTCTATGCTAAAATTATAAATATTATCCCAAAGGTAATAAACAAAATTTTAAACATGATGTTTTTATCTTCACATTACCCAACTATATTATTATTATTTATTTATTTATTTTTTTTTTCGTGCAGCTACAATTTTTAGTAATAACACAGGTCAACAAAATCGCAAACAATTTTTATATCTGGAATAAGACTACAAAATTATTATTCCTTAGAATTGATATAGTGCAGAAAGTCAAATGAAAATTTTCCATCACGTCACACTTTTAACCCATTGATGACCAAATGAAATATGTACCTCTAAGAAATTTTTAGGTTATAAAATTTTCTGGGTAATAGATAGAGCAAATTATGGATCCGTATTTTATAGAGAAGGAGCAATAAAACAAAAGTGTAGAATATGCCATGTCTCTAACATGCCCTCCATAGCACTTAAAAGTCCTTAAAGTTGCTAAAAGCACTGAAAAAAAATATGAAAAATAAGCGAAAAACTATGGGAGCTTTTGCACCAAAATGCTGTTACTGAGAGATTATATCAACGAATATGGAATCCTACTTTGGTGACTGACTATAAAAATAGTACATCCTTAAATCCTAACTGAAGAAAAAAATATCCATATATTTTTCAATGAAGTTAAAAATAAAAAAAATTAAAAATATATATTTTAAAATTGTGACGTCATGGGAATATTTAATTTAACTTTCTGCACTACATTAAGTCTAAGGAGTTAAAATTAGGCTAATTTATTCACAATATATTTTTCTTATAATTTTTTGTGAACTCTGTTATTTAAATTGGAATTTTTATTTTTTTCATATTTTTGATGGCTACGCATTTTCTATTAGTAATTTTAGCATTTTTGAAATCTACGGTCTTTTGTTTGTTATATCAAATACAATTTTCCCCTCTACACCCACTGCTTACCCCTCATTTATCAATGGTTTTATGAGGGTTAATAGAAAATTTCTTTATTTTTACAACTTTAAAGTCTCCTAGGGGCTATGTGTGACAAGTTAGAGACTTGACTATTACTACATTTTTAAAGCTCCATGTCTTGGCTATAAAACATGAGTAACTAATCTGCTCTACATATTACCTTTAAAATTGTATAACCTAAAAACTCATCATGGAACCATATTTTCAAAATATGACGTGATGGAAAAAAACTGAAATGTTCCTGGTGATTGGGACGACTATACCTACTATATCTGCAACATGATTTTCCAGATACTTTTTTAGTGTTGACCTGTGTAATTTTTATAATAGAAATTAATTTGTATAAACAAAATATCTAAAGACTTTACTCAAATCATTAATTCTTCAACAATTTCAATAAAATACTGGGAATTTCCTCATTAACTTCTACAGAATACAATATTTTTATACCTTATATACATATATTACTAAGATTTAATAAAACTTCTTCAAATCTCTGCATAATAAATTTTCCAATAAAATAATAATAATAAAAATAATAATTTTGTAATAATAATTACGTTTAATTAGAAACCTAAAAATCCAAATAAATTCCCTTTAGAACAAGAGTAATATGTAAATAATTATAAATATTAAATAAGACAAATAAAACGCTCGTTTACGAATTCTTTGTATGTATGTAAATATAAAAATTCATTAACAAAATATAAATAAATAATGTACAATAAATATACATGGATAAATATAACAAAAATGAAAAGAAAACAAAGCTAAAATATAAATAATTGACAATAAACCCAAAATGTATTTCCACAAAATACTCTACAAATACATTTACAACAATTGTATGGATCATCATGATGATGATGAAAATGATGATGACTGCCATCATGATGATAATTAAATGGCAGTCACTGATGCGTATACTCAACATTAATTTCAAATAAAACAACTACACTACACCAGCAGCTATAGAAAACAGCAAAAAAAAACAAAACAAAAGAAAACAAATTGAAAATAACAACACACAAAGCACAATAACAACAACAAAAAATATATATATAAATAAATATTATAAACTCTCTGGGTAACCCTAAAGTACACAATTAAAAATGTTGATGTTCTTCATTTCTGCTGTTGTTGTTGCTGCTGCTACTACTACTGTTGGTGTAGCTGCAGCTGTGTTGCTATTATTATTGTTGTTAATGATGATTTGAATGATTATAACGATGAGGTAGAAAACTAAAACTATAAAAAAAGTTAAACAAAAACGTAACTTACACAAATTAATAGAGAGAGTAAATAAATAATTTTGTAACAGTTATTCTTTGCTCAGGGTTTGGTTAAGCTTAATAAAAATGTGTTATAAAATTGAGGTACTAAAAAAATAACTAAAAGTTAGTAGTAGTACACTTTTATTTTTTTCTTAGCGGTTTTCAAGGGGAAACGGTAAATTTTGAATAGTAAATTAATTTTAATAGGAATAGTTTCTTCGAAATTCAAATATTAATTTATATTTATAATTTTTGTTATGGTTTCATAGATAGCAATTAAAAGTTATTATAGAAGAATTGCTTTGGTATAAAAAACGAGAGAAAAAGATATAGTCGGCCAAGCCCGACTATATGATATCCTATACCATTGTGTACATTATAATTCGGGGAGGGGTCTTGACTTGGAGTCAAATGTGGACCGATACTCATAATTGTAAAATAAAACATACGAATACAGAATATTACGTTGATGTATATGAATTTATTCACTTTTGGGTGATTCCCGAAAGAGGGCCTTATATGGGAGCTATGGTAAATTATGGACCGATCTTTGTAAAATTTGGCACTATCATTTGTGTTCATATAAAACTTATTTGCGTCGAATATTAACTTGATACTAACATTTCAATGGGATTTATGCCCGTTAAAGTAATTTTCTGAAAAGGGGTTTATATGTGAGCTATGGTTAATTATAGACCGGTCTTTTTAAAAATCGGCACACTTATTTAGACTTATATAAAACTTATATGTTCCAAATTTCATTAAAATATTGCTATATTTAAGGGATTTATGATCGTTAAACCCACGGGGAGGGAAAAAAGGAAATTTCCCTCCCCAAAATGAAAACGCCTAATGAAAAATCTGTATTAAATCAAATAGATGAGAAAATCATTCTATTTTCCTCCCCTAAAAGCTTGAGCTGGATCCGCGCCTGGTATGGGGACTAGGTAAAATAATGAACCGATCATAACCAATTTCGTCCCTGGACTATAAGAAACCTGTGTACCAAATTACATTAATTTTGGTTCAAAATTGCGACCTGTAGTTTGATTACAAGGTTTACATGGACGGACAGACGGACGGACGGACATCGTTAAATCGACTCAGAAAGTGATTCTAAGCCGATTGGTATAAATTAAGGTGGGTCTTAAACCAATTTTTGGGTGTTACAAACATCAGCACAAACGCATAATACCCTCCCCACCTATGGTGGTGTAGGGTATAAAAATAAAAATAAATCAACTTTTCTATGAACTTGAACTATCTAATTAACATATCAGTATATTTTTAAATATGCTGTATGTATGTAAAAGTTAAAAAAAAAATCGAAACTTCTACAATTTTTTGAAAAATTGTCAAAAATTTATTTGTAAAGCTTTTTTAATGATTTTTGCAGGAGTGAAAGATCGATATATATTTTATATATTACAAAAGAAATAATGGCGAAAATTTTATGCTAATATGCTTTTTTATGCAATTAAAAAAAGTCGTTTAAAAAATTTACTTTTTTCATGAAATCTGCTCTCCCGCATTCGTTTTTGGCCGGGCGGGAAGCAGTTTAGTGTCAAATTGTTTTAAATCTATTTCTTGATAAAATATCGTCAATAAATTTAAAAGACCTCGCGTTACATTTTTTTATTAATCGATAAAAATTTAACCTTTTCCCAAAATTCATCATTTTCGACCAATGCCTGATGTAGGGTGCAAACATAAATCAATTCAAAATTTCTTTATTAACCATTTATGAAGCCTTATCTTTTGAAATATACAAAGAAAATTTTTTTTCTTTAACGGATCTTTGAGAAAAAAGTGAAAGATTGTACTATATTTTTGTAAAAAATAGCCATTTTTCATACCAATTTCAGAGAGTTGACTTTGAATATTTTTCACGTCTAGACGCATTGAGATAATTCAAAAATTTTTTCAGCATATTATTTTGCAATATATAGCGAATTACAAAACGAAAGAAAGCCGAGGCAAATAATCAAAAATTCAAAATTCATGTGTAAATATATTTTTAGCTGTAAGAGATAACTTAGGTGAGTAAGCATATTTTTTATCTTGCTTAGCACTTTACAGACATATAAAAATCTTTAAAATCGGACTTAATTTGTAGAAGTTACGATTTTTTTAAACTTTTACATACTCTAGGTAGTCAATTTTGACACCCTGTAGCTTATCTTGTGTTATTAGTTTTGTAAGCTTAAGTCCTCCTCTGCAACTCTTCCATACATTTCAATTACGAGCAGTAGTTTTGGAAATACAGATTTATTACCAAAAAATTTGCGTTTGACCCCACTGTGCGCCGAATCTTTCGGCTAAAATTTCAAGCTGATTGAATCAGATTAGCCGATAGATTGATTTTTTTATTAGCTTTTGTTTCAGTTATTCTTTTATCAAATTTTTAAAGGTTGCATAAATATTTGGGTTTTCTAAATATATATACATGACAAAATTCTCTCTCGTTCTTAACCATTAAAAACCCTTAATTTAATCCAATAACAGCAAAAATGTGTGCTAGAGTGGAACAAAGGAAATTGTTTTTCTAGTTTCCAGGTAAAGTGCAACAGCTTTGTTATTTTAAAAATAATTTTGGAACTTATTTTCTTAGAGGAAGGAGAAGCTGACCAAAATTAGTCACGCGACAGATTCTTCGATATTGAATCGAACTTATATTCTTATTTGAGACATGAAATAGTTCCGAGGAAATAAAATGTTCTTTCATTCGCTCTGGTAGTAGAAGTCACAAGATGATCAGAAATATCATAATATTTCATTTCGTTCCGTTTACAAAATCTCAAATTTAGGTATCAAAAATGCCGTTTCACTTTTTTGATTTTGTTTTACAGAGCATTCTATGTAAAAGTATCTGGAAAATCATGTTGCAGATCAACTCTTACATCATAATTCTTATCATATTTTCTAAACTTTGCTAAAATTGAAATAGAAAATGTACTTTTATATTCAATCCGGATTACAAAATTAATCCGGATTATAGAGTATGTAATGAATTGGGAAATGCTGTCCCGATTACCGAATAATCCGGATTATCGCTATGCGAGTTATCGAGTTTATACTGTATATATCAAAGATGTTAAAAACCTAGGTTTCTATTCGAAAATTACATATCTCTAAAATATTTTTTAGTTTAAAAATTTTAAATTGAATTGTTGAATATTTAGCTAATGGTTTGAAAGTATCAAATAACTCAAGGGAGTACTTTGGTACTTTTAAATTTTAAATAGTATAAACTTTTCCATCCCTACTTCTCAACAAAGAGATGCGAAGTTTACTGTCTTGTGGCAACTCGATTATTTGTAGCAAACGAAATGTATGTGTATGTACAGTGAAAGTTCCCATAGGCGGACAGCTATGGTCACGCTGATTTTGTCCGTTATCGGGAGATGTCCACCTATGGGATATGGTACATAATTTTATTTTTACAAGGGGTAATTCAGTACTATATCTTTTTATTTCTACATTCAAGATTGATTGTGATGAATTAACTTATAAATATACATATTCTTATTTATACATATGTATCGTCAACTAAAATACAAAAGGCTGTAACCACTTAAAAATCAAATTTTGGTTTTATATATTAGATTATAATGTATTGACGCAAACTACATTTACACAAAAAATTTCATGTTCATATATGTTCAAAAATTATATCAATATTAACAAAAGTTAAAAGATCGTAAAATTAACTTCATAAACGAAACAGTCATAAAATTTTTTCCATTTAAGAACAATTTTATTTGAAAAGTGTTTTATGATTTACCTATTTTTGCATTAAGTTAACGTTTGAAAAATTTTACTTAAGAGCTCAATTTTAAAGCAAAAAAACCAAAAATTTTTTTTTTGCTTCTGCGGCAAATGACGTTTTGCATTTTCATTTAGACATTATTTGCAATAAATTATGTTTTCATGAAATTTTTTTATCGAATTTGTGACTACAGTTTACTTCTCTTCGTTTTAATTTTTCGTACGCGAAAAAAATCATCTCTTAGAGCCCAAACACAACCAAACGGATTTCAACGTTGTTTTCCGCTCTAAGAGAGAAATGCAAATTAAATGAAGACGGAATCCAGCAGCGGATTTCATATATATTTTGTTTTTGTAAAAAAATATTTATCTTTCTCTCTTAAATTCCATACATAAAAAATAAAAGGCAAATCTATCTATCTATCTATCTATCTATCTATCTATCTATCTATCTATCTATCTATCTATCTATCTATCTATCTATCTCTCTATCTATCTATCTATCTCTTTCTTTCTTATATAAATTTAATGTAAACTTATGTGATTCATTTTGCAATAACGGCAACACTGAAAGAGAGGGAGAGTGAGAAAATGAGAGCTTTTGAGAATCCGTTGTGAAATTAAAATAGATTTTAATTTCCAGCGGATTCCGCTGTGTTGTTTTAGTTGTCAAATCTTCATATAAAAGAAATAATCCGCTAGGTTGTGTTTGGTCTCTTAATTTGCTAAAGTTCAGATTTCTTTCAGCATTTTTACTAACGATTTTTTTTCACGAAATTTTAAAAATTAAAAGCATGTTGAGGACAAGTTTTGACAACAAAGTCATCTACATATGTTGGCATTTAAAAAGAACACGATTAACTTGGGAAAATGATGTTGGTGGTCTGGTCTCGATCTTAAGCAGCACCCAATTACTTTTTTTTTTTATATGACTGATGACAATGTCTTTCTGCTTGTTGTGTTGAGTTTCTATGCCCATTGTTCAAAAAAGTTGCCAAGATTTTTTGGAATCTGCCGCCATTGTGTTGTACGAAAAATCATGGACCCATCATCTAGACACAGATAACTGGGACAGCATCTATTTTTGGGGTCAAGTTTCCATTTTCCTTCTTCTAGTATGAAAAATTTTTAATGAAGTTTAAAAGTCAAAATTAAATTAAGAAACTAGTTTTTGCTTAAAACCAGCCAAAAGTTAATTAAAAAACTAATAGTAAACTATTTAATTTTAAAAAATGTAAGTAAATATGAAATATGAATGCAAACACGAAAAAAAATGATAATAAGTAGCATCTTATTATAAAATATTCGGTACATTTCTTTTACGGTTTATGGTTTTTGTCCGCCTACGAGAGTTGTTGTCTAAAAACTTCTCTAAAAACAAGTGTCCGCGTCCGCTCAAGAGAGCGTCCGCCTAGCGGAGATTAATTTATTCTAAAAATGCCATGGGACCAAAAAAAATTGTCCGCCTACCAGAGATGTCCGCATATGGGAGCTGTCCGTTAAGGGAGCTTTTACTGTATTTAAATTATTTTTATAATTACACCTTCTGAGACGATCCTTGAGATTTTAATAATTTAAATCTATTGTATACATTCAAAATATCTAGTAAATCCGGAAAAACCTTTATTTTCGGGTTTCATTTAACAATAATTATTTTCACACTAAAAAATGTATAAGTTTAACCTTATTGCTTCCGGATACAAAGGACTATGAAAAACTAACAAATGCTAATGGTTTGAAATTAATTCTGATTAATGCCAGTGAACAATCTAACACTATTTACCTTTAAAAATATTCTCAATTCTTTTTCATTTATTGCCATGAAAAAAACTTTAAAATCTCCTTTTGAAAAATAACTTTAACGTCAAACTTTTTGGTATTTTTCCCAAAATTTGTGTAGTAACCATTTTTAAAGTTTGATTATTTTTATAACAAAAAATATTTCATAGTGCATGACAACTACAAAAACTAAAACCAACATTTTTGCTCAAAACAACTATTAACAACTAATGAATTAAAAAAAAATGCCACCGTAATAAAAATAAAGTACCCCCAAAGAAACTTTTTAACATTCTTGCAAAAAAATACACAAATTCCCATTGCAAAAATAGGAACAGAAAAAGTAACAACAACAAGAAAGAAAACAAAAAAAAAATAGGGTAAAAAAAAAAAACAATTTCAACAAAATTTGTATAAAACAGATTGTTTTCAAATTAGTACGACGACCAAGGAATAATGAAGAAGAAAAACTTATAGAACAAAACAAAATTAGACCATTGGGATTTTTAATAGAACAGAGGATATGTACGATTATGTATGTACGTATGTGTGTGAGTGTAAAAAGAATTTACAGGATTTTTTTTTTTTTTTTTTTTTTTGGTATTTATTAACCGTTATAAGGAGTTAGCAAAAATCTATTACAACAACAAATTCACTCACATAAAATTATTTTAATAAACAAGAGAGCAGCATATAGCCTTGTAATAGGGAAGGAAGGAAAAAAAAATGAATGAAAACAAAGAGCGAGAGAACAAAAACAAAAAACAAAGAAAAATAACGGGTAAAATTAGGTTAAATGGATATTCATTTTATATTTTCCTTGGATTTTTAAAAACAAAAGGAATGTATGAAAAAATAAATACACTTCACTTCTATAGCAATATTTAGAGAAACAAAAAATATTAAAGAAAAATATGAAATCAAAAAATTCTTAGCAGCAGCTAAGAATAAGAGAATAAAGTAAAAATAAAAATTTATCATTTGTTGTAGTTTGATATGAAAATTCAAAAAAAAATAAAATATTTTGATTTTTGTTGTGATTTTATTCCATGTGTAGGAGTAGTCACATTCAGTCAACCAGTCAGTCAGTTATTGTGAATCTTTCGTTGTCTTTTGGCATCTCTAGAGATGTTGCGCAATTTAAATAATATTCTACTTATAATGTTGTTTTTGTTGCTCTTGTTGTTGCTGTTGATATGACAACCATGTGCTGCTTGCTGACTGCTGGTCGCAGCTAGCTACATACTCCTCATTTCTTTATCTTTAACTGATGACAAAACAATGTTAATAATGATGTTGCTGCTGATAAACATGATGATTAACAAATTTTATTACTTATACGAAAGGAATAATAAATCAAAGATTATAGCTCGAAGAGAAAGTGGGTGGAAAAAAAAACCTATACATATAAATAAATCATGTTAATGTATTTATAACAAAGTTTTTTTCATCTTCTCTTCTGGCCATTTTCTGATGATATAAATCCAGTAAATGTAAAAGAGCCAAGGGAGTGTGTGGCCCCCACACATTGTGGATTGCAAGGGTGTAGAATTGTTAAAAACTATCATTCAAACATTTTAAATTATGTATGCAAATTTATAAGAGAAACCTCTTTATGAGAGATAAGAGTAAAAATAAAAAACTATACTTTAAGAGAAATTTCTCATAAAGTATGAATTTTTAGATACAAGATTACAAGTGGAGCGAAATAAATAACAAGGATTAGCAAATAAAACAATGAGATACAATTTTACTTCATTTTCTAACCCAACTTTGTGATACATTTTTTTTTTTAAATTATTAAACAAATAGTTTCGTACCTTAAATTACGAAAAACTCCTTCGCTATTGATATTCAAAAATTGTAATACATCAATCCATTAGAATTATTTTTTAATATTTTACAATTCACGTCTGGGTTGCAAAAACTGAACAGAACTAGAACTGCAATAGAAGTTAACTAGAACTGATCTGAAACTGAACTAAAACTAATTTAAAACTGAACTATAAGTGCACTAGAACTCAAGCAGAACTGAACTAAAACTGAATTAAAACTGAAATAGAACTGAACTATAAGTGTACTAGAACTGAACTAAAACTGAATTACAACTGAGCTAGAAATGAACTAGAACTGAACTGAATTATGACTGAACTATAAGCGCACTAGAACTGAACTAGAACTGAACTAGAACTAAACTAGAACTAGAACTAGAACTAGAACTAGAACTAGAACTAGAACTGAACTAGAACTAGAACTAGAACTAGAACTAGAACTAGAACTAGAACTAAAACTAGAACTAGAACTGAACTAGAACTGAACTAGAACTGAACTAGAACTGAACTAGAACTGAACTAGAACTGAACTAGAACTAGAACTGAACTAGAACTGAACTAGAACTGAACTAGAACTGAACTAGAACTAAACTAGAACTAAACTAGAACTGAACTACAACTGAACTAGAACTAAACTAAAATTGAACTATAAGTGTACTAGAACTGAACTAAAACTAGAACTGAACTGGAACTGAACCTAAACAAAACTAGAAATTAACTAGAACTGATGGAGAACAGAATTAGAATTTAACTAAAATTTAGCTAAAACTAATAGAGAATTGATCTGGAACTGAACTAGAATTAAGGTGGAGCTGAACAAGAACTGAAAATAAAACTGAACTACTATAAAACGATACAAAAATGGATCCGCATTAAGCTGGATTAATACCAAAGTTGTTTAAAATCTATTTATATTATAGGACATTTAAACACGAGGACATGTTAAGATAAGCCGGTTAGATTTAGCCATGTCACTAATGAATTCCACTATATCAAATTTTTAATTAGATTTCTTAACAACGAACACCATTTCTAAGAACTATTTAAATAATAATTTAACCATCTTGATTAATTAGTGAAATTTACATAAATTTTCATTTTCATTCAAAAAACTTTTATAAAAAAATCTTCTCAACAATACCTGTCAACAGCCAGTCTCAAACTCATTTATTTTACATCAAAATCATTTTGTAAACATTTCTCTCAATTGTATCATACATTCTATCAAATGCATAACACACAACTACAACAGCAACAACAACGTTGAAACAATATATGTATAGAAGCTCTTTTTCTAGTTGCATTACGAAAATTATATATTATTTATAAGCTTTACTTTTATATTTTTTCTATCTCGATTTTATATTGTTCATTTTGTTTAGCTATTTTCATCATTACCATCATCATTATTGTATTAGCGATAGCGTCATCATCATTATCATTATCATCAGCATTGCCAGCAAACAACGTTAAATAAATGATGGCTGGCTGGCAGACTGGCTGCCGGGCTAAATGACTGTCTAACTAATATACGACACAATGACAGAGATACAAACAGTCTGACTGACTTAATGGATATACTCTTACATCCTCTCTGTGTGCCACTGTCAGTGTCAAACTTAAGCCAAAGGCAAAGCAATAACAACAACATCTCATTTGAGGCAAAAAAGAACGTCAAAATACTCGTGAGCATTAATAAAGTGTAGAATGAAAAAAACGTGATACGTTACGTTGATAATAGTATTCGTACGTGAATACAAAAATACCACCCAATACCCCACTTAACACCCACCCAACCGAACAACTTCATCCTCAGCATTCTCTTTCTCCACCTCTTCAGCTGCAGCAGCAGCAATAAACGTCAAAACGCAAATAATAACAGTAGCAGTTGCTTTTCGTTTTGTAAAGAAATTAACAACCAAACAAACAAACAGTGATGGTGTATATTTATGCGGCACGTGAGCTTTGCAAGTATTTCGATATTGTAATCGCACACTCAAATTGGGGTTATTATTACAACAATTACATTTTATGGAATTGAAATGCGAAAATTCACAACAATAATGGAAAATGTTTAATGAATTATAAAACACAAAACGTTAAAATGTTTTAATGTTATATTTTTTTAAGATTTTTGATTAAAATAAAATTATTCGATAAAAGGGTGATTTTGAAGAGAATGCTATACACGAAATTGGCAATTGGAATTACTGGAATGGAAAATAAAAATATCGAAGGGAATTAGAAAAATAAATTTGAACTAAAACTAAATTAAGGCAAAAAAGATTGGAATCGAACTGGAAATAGGAATGAAATTGAACTTTAAAAAATCGAACTAAGTAACTAAAAATTAACTAGAACTGAACTAGAACTGAAACTGAACTAAAACAGAACTAGAATCGAACTAAAACTGATCTGGAACTGAACTAAAACTGAACTGAAACCAAATTAGAATTGAACTAGAACTGAATAGAAGTAGAACTGAACTAAAACTGAACTAGAACTGAACTAGAACTGAACTAGAAATGAACTAGAACTGAACTAGACCTGAACTAGAACTGAACTAGAACTGAACTAGAACTAAACTAGAACTGAACCAGAACTGAACTAGAACTGAACTAGAACTAAACTAGAACTGAACTAGAACTGAATTGGAACTGAATTAATTAAATCTAAACAAGAACTGAACTAGAACTGAAATAAAACTGAACTAGAAATTAACTATAACTGAAATAGAACTGAGAACTAAATTAGAATTGAACTAGAACTGAACTAGAACTGATCTAAAAATGAACTAGAACTGAAATAAAACTGAACTAGAACTGAACTAGAACTGAGAACTAAATTAAAATTGAACTAGAACTGAATAGAAGTAGAACTGAACTAGAACTGGACTAAAACTGAACAAAAAATAAACTAGAATTGAACTAGAACCGAACTAGAACTGAACTAGAACTGAACTATAACTGAACTATAATTGAACTAAAACTGAGCTAAAACTGAACAAGAACTGAACTAGAACTGAACTAGAACTGAACTAGAACTGAACTAGAACTGAACTAGAACTGAACTAGAACTGAACTAGAACTGAACTAGAACTGAACTAGAACTGAACTAGAACTGAACTAGAACTGAACTAGAACTGAACTAGAACTGAACTAGAACTGAACTAGAACTGTACTGGAACTGAACTGAAGTAGAACTGAAGTAGAACTGAACTAGAACTGAACTAGAACTGAACTAGAACTGAACTAGAACTGAACTAGAACTGAACTAGAACTGAACTAGAACTGAACTTGAACTGAACTAGAACTTGACTAGTATTGAACTAAAACTGAATTAATCCAGAATTACATTGGACCTGTAGTAGAATGTTTGAATTCTTTAAAATGTTAAACAATTTTAAACTCATTTAAATAAATTCACTTCATTTTATAAAAACAAAAAAAAACACATACCTAAATCCCAAATGACTCCTGTCATTTAGTGTCAAAGGTTGTACATTTCAGAGTACACATAAAGAATATAAAACCATAAACAAATGTGTGTTCTTAAAAAAAAAATGAAAAAGTAAGCCAACATCGAGCGAGACATGTTGTTAAACCAGTAAACTAGCAACCCAGTGATACAATAACGGAGCAGCAGCAACCAGCAACTAACAAAAAGCAGGTTGATGAGCAGATTTGGCATGTATTTAGTTAAGGCAATGTCTTATCAAGATTTACAATACAAACACACTAAAGTAGTAATACACACACTTTTATATACATATTTTTCCCCATTTTAAGTTAAGCGATAGAGAAGAAACAGCATGGTCTTGGTATTATTGTCATCGTTTTTAAACATAATCGTTGTTTGTTGTTATTATCGTAGTCACTTTGTTGTTTTTGTTTTTATTACTAACGATTTTCTTGTGTTTGTTTTTGTTTTGGTTAAACAAATTTGCATTTAAAATTATAAAGTTTAAAAGGAAAAAAACACACAAAATGGCAAAAACATGAAACATTTTTCCAAGCTAGAATTGAGTATGAGTAATGCGTTCTTTGTGCACATGCTCGCATTGGAAATAGTGGCGACACCAACAACAATCACAACAATAAGATGGGGTCGGTTCAGAATAGAGAGAAAAATTCTCAGTTTTAAATGTGAAATATAAAACAGGGATGAATAAATAGATTTTTGTGTGGTACTTTTCAATTTTATGGTACTTTTTTAAGTATGTAGTTCAAAGGTTTTGTTGACAATAGATTTAAGGGAGGCGATATTTTTGAGGAGACATAATGAAATTTCGGATATGAAATATCGTTAATATGAATGAAATAAAAAGCTTTAAGCGTTTGTTTATTTACCGAATTACTCTTTTGAAAAATTATATTTAATGTTTTGGTAGTACTATTTAACATACATGGGAATATTTCATTGAGCATTGAATTTTCATTACCATTACTTAAAAAAATTAATAGTTTAAAAAATTTAACTACCATTTAATGATACTGATTTTTTTTTAATTACAATTTTTTAAGTAATGGTAATGAAATTACAAAAAAATGCTCAAATACTAATTATAATTACTGAAAAAAGCATTGTTTGTATAAAAAAAAAAATTTCTTTCAAATGTGTTTCTAGTATTCGTGGAGTAGTTTAATATCGTTTTAATAAAGATTTTTAAATCATTTAAATATAAATCTCAATTACAGCATGATTTAATGAATATAAAATGCAGTATTTTTAAAAATTATGCAAAAATATATGTACCCAATAGAAGAGTAAACGAATACAAATTAGATATAATTAAGAAGTAGCTAGAATTGTACGAAAAATTCTGCTAAATAATGACAATGAATTTATAAAATTAAATCATTATTTAATGATAATGGTTTTATTTTTTTAAATAATTATTAGTGAAAAGATATCATTAAAAAACATTATCATTATTAAAAACAATGGTAATGAAAAAAATTATAAGTAGCATTATTCAATTTAATGGTAATGAAATCGACAATTCATTAGTCGATTTAATGCATTACTCCCATGTATGCTATTTAAGTAGACCCATGGGACTTCCAGTTGTTTCTATTTTTTTATTTTGGCGACTTTTTAAATATTTCTTAAGGTAAAGTTATATGTGAGATTAAAGTTTTATATATATATATACAAAGTTCAAGGAAATAGTAGCATAAGACACGATCGATGATGACGAGCTCAATTCCATAAATTTCTCAATAAAAAATTGCTCAGGGTTATATTGAAAACCGACGATATTTTTAAACTTTCAGTGAAATTTAACAAGAAGCATATTATTCTATGTTATTCGAAGAGATAAATGCAGTGGCTTCATCTATTATTTTTCGTGCAGATGACAAATTTATCTGAATTAAGGAAATAAGGACTGCTCACGTTAAAATCCGTGCATGCAAATCTGCTTATAGAAACTAAACCAGTTGGCGACTGTTATGTTCAAGTTCTAAACATAAAACAATAAATTATTTCCTGTTGGTTTTCAATGAAATATCTGATATTTTCCGGAATTATTCTAATTAAAGGTTTTATTGTGTTTCGGTCACTTTTTTTCTAGGAATAAGTCCAATTATTTTTCGTTTCATTTTATGCTGAGCTTTTAATGTCCTTTAAATTATTTTTTACTAGAGTCCAATATCTTTCAATTGCACCGAGTTTCGGACAATTTGATGGATTAGCCTCTTTCGGTACAAATTCTCACAATCTCTTTCTTACAACTCTATTCTTTTGTTGTTGTAATGAGAAGAAGCGGAAACAGGCCAGAAAACAGAAAGCAAGAAAAGGAGAAGTCTTTTCCAAAGGCACACACACATTCACGTATATTTCTGTGTTAATGCAATCATTTTTTAAGAATGAAGTTCTTCTTTCCCACTTATCCATATGACTTCCCAAAACAAAAACTTTCTTGGGAATCTTGATTTCTTTGATACAGGAAATATTTTTGTCATAATCCTTCTAGCATCTGCAACATAGAATTCCTAGCTAGGAAGTTGAAAAAAGTCACCCTGTACGAACGTTTCATCGTCTACTATACAGAAATAAAATTTCTGAAAAAATTCGTTCGAGGTACTTTCATGTTATTTTTCACCTCCAAATTCTTGCTTGCGTTACTTGTAGTCTTCAGGA